>QTSX02004276.1:0-702493 GCA_014839935.2 Entomophthora muscae
AGCTTTGCATTAATTTTTATTTTATTTTTGGATTTTACATGATCATATTACCCTAAAAAGTATCTTGAAGCTTAATTTTTATTAAGTAAAATGTTCAGGAAACAGGTTTCTGCTTATTAAAAAAGTGCTGACATTTAGTAGTCTGCATGAGTAAAAATTTAATTCTGACTTTCCAATGCTGTTGACATTAAAGTATTTTTAATTCTGATTGTTGACATATAGTAAGTAAACTTGCGGAATGAGTTAATTCTGGCAGCTGCCTTGTACGTCTTGGAAGTCATGAGGCTTGTCCAGGTAGTGTTCCTCTTAGGATTTAAAATGTTTGATCCCTGTACAACTTGATAATGTGGCAGGAGTGCCACTGATTATCTGTTAATCAGGCCAAGTCTTGGAGAAATGATTTCCCATGCAGGAGCAGCTGTAGAAATTGTGACAATATTTATTTCAGTGATGGCATATCCAGAGTTCAAACGTCATGTCTATGCTTAGCATCTGTGTTGCAACGTTCAACCAAACAGAGAAATCATACAAATTTAGCAGAACTGGCTACTCACTCAGCTGCACAACAATCCCCAATCCTGAACTAGCTCAAGATCCTTTATAGGGCACAGCCTTAACCCAGTACCCAGATAAACCATACATTCTGAAATAATTTCTTTTGGCTATAAATCCTTTGGGATATTTCAATAAATATCTTATCACTAATCTAAACTTACTTGATCACAGACTTTTTGCAACAGTGGAAATTCAATATATCATAAAGTTGAAGCAATGTATCAACCCTTGCAATAAATAAGGTGAACCTGGTACCAACATATAACATTGCAACTATGATCAACACCTTGCCTGCTAACATATCTAATGTCATGATTCCTCCTTCTTAAAACGTCAAGTTATGAGCAATGTTCCCAAATCAGGAGCAGAACCAATTCCAGGCAGCAATCCCTTGTCAGTACATTAAAAACACAGACCATACTTAGCCTGTGCCACAATACCACTCCCCCATGAAATGGTGACTACCATTTACATTATACCAACACCAAGCTCTAACAAAGCTAGCATCTTATTCTTAAGCCCTGTCACTTTTTCAGGACCGCTGCCTTTCCTGATTTGAATGCCCAGCTCTAATCAGCCCAGCTGCAACAGTAAGCCAAAACCTCCTTTGTTGCATTTTCAAACTTGGTTTGCTGGCCAGCACACTCTGCAATAAAATACTTGTTTTTGGTGGTGTAGGGGTGAAGTTGGTCTCATGCATGTGAGGGATTTTTGGCTTGCAGATAATGTCATTGAACCTTGGCCTTTTAACTTTCACCCAGCAGGCAGAATGATTGTGTCACCTCTTCAGATAAAGAGGGGCCTGTTCCGCTCAGCTCTCAGGGTCAACATTCAAGAGGGCATGCCAGGAAACCTTTATAGCAAAAAAATTGCAGTTAACACTGGTCAACAGATAGCCACCAGGGAGAAATTAAGGGTCCATATCTCAATTTTCTGGAAACAGGGAAAGTAGTTGTTTCCCTTTAGAATCAAGGAAATAAAGCCCAAAGTTTTTCAAAACTAAAACAGATGCAGATAAACTTGAAATTTGTTTGGGAATGATTTCAGTCTTATACAGTAGACCACAGCACCAGCCATTCACTAGGACAACAGAGGGGATTAAAATCCCTTAAATGAAATCAGGATCAGAATATGTCAGTTAATATAACTCCAAATGTGTAAAAATTGATAAAGCCACATTTAAAGAAATTAGGATACTGTTAAAGACAGAAGCAAGCCCTGTTAGATCTTTGTGTGTATTGAAATTTGAAGGCAATATCAAAACAGCCTGGATCATGTTATCCATGACATGGTCTTTATGAAACCTTTGATGAGGAGCCACTTTTGGGGAGGCTTTGAATATGGAGTTAAGAAGAAGAGAATTATATTTTATTAGATAATACTTTAGACTTATATAGCTTGTGCTGTGGTGGGAATTTAAGTTGGATCAAAGATAAGGGTGGTCATGTGCATAATGGATTCAAGTTGCTGAATACCTGGACAAGTCATGTGATATTGGTTTGTTGCTATTTCTGGTATACTGAACTGTATATTGGATTGAAACCAAACCAGGCAATGACTGGATGCTATGTATGTTAGTAACGGCCAGAATACCCGTACATTTAGCTCCTCAACATCTTCTTCAACCTGATTGAAGCAGTTCTAATTAATTAAGCCTTGTCTTTTGCAGATGTAGTGCTGCCTCTGAAAAACGTTCAATCACTGGCTCTCAAAATATTAAATGAAAGTGGTAAAAGCCTTTTGATTATTAACATTAAACTTGTCCTTGAGAAGCACACTGTAAAAGAGATTAAATACCTTCTTTCTAACCATGGCTAAAACAAAAAAGCAGTTGGATGTTTTCTTGGCCTCCTTGGTACCATCTTTGAATACCAGCTTGTTGAGGGTTGGGTTTTATCAGGTTTTTGCACAAAGCCTGTTAATAGTAAAAGTAGCACCCTTGAAGGTGGCTTTTGAATACTTTGATAACAACATATGACTGTGCTTTCTCAGTCAATCATTATAGTGCTATATTATACAAATGACTCTGGAACCTTCTTGGACAAAGTTGGCTGTTATTGTGATGCCTCTTGGGTGACTTTTTTCTTTTTGTGGCACCTCTTCTCATTTGACTCATCATCAAGTGTGAGCAAGATGATATAAACTTTTCCTTGAGGATTTTTAAGGCATTGCTGTAAGTATTTTCCCTTTTATTAGAGAGAGAAAAGACAAAAAAACAGTATGTGCCTTTATTTGGTCTTGGATGGTTTAAGCTGGTAGAATAGCTTTTATCAGGGTAAAAAAATCAATCTGTAAGCCAGGTGTTACATTTAAAGGGGTGCTTAAAATCCTCTTGTGTTGCAAATAATATGATCTGGGGTTTTGTTCCCTTTCTTTTATCATTAATAAGGAATAATTTGCCAAGAATGATTAGCCTCTGGTTGTCATTCAACACAAGATCATCAATTTTCCTGGCACTGACACTAATACTTGCCACAATTGAGCGCTGGTCAGTGATATGAACCTGAGGTTTGATCTTAATCTCAACTTTCTTTATTTAATTTTTGTTTAGATGAAAGAGAGCATAAGTGATCAGATAAGATGAGATCAGGTACTTATTAAGAAATATAGCTTGATAAAAGAAAACAAGCACATGATAAAATAGAGAAGTTCATCAGAGCCCTCAAATTCATGCTCAATGATGAGATCTTTAACTCTGGTGAGTCAATGTGTAGGCCATCTGGTAGGCAGCCAGGACTATTATAGTGAAAGTGATGTAAGACATTTTTTTTGTCATTGCATGTAAAAAAGCCATCTTTTAAAAAGCCAGCAATCATTTCTAGGTCATGATAGAAAGAAAGTCAGTAAGGACGTTGGGTTCTTTAAGCTGCCTATTGTAGTGACAGATATTGATTACTCCATTAAGTTTCACTCTGAAATGTGCTTTGAATATGATACAGCTGATTCATGCCTATCAGAGTTGTTTTATAAGCTTTTTAATGATCTTTTTTCCGTTTAAGTGGAACAGTTGGTTCTATTTTTCAGAAGGTGAATGGACAAAGTGAGTGAAAGACCCACAATAAAAGCCTGTGAGGGCCTACTCCTTAATAAATAAAAAATAATTTTTGAGATAGAGCCTCAATAATAGCTAGCTACACTCAGTAAAAGATTATTTATTTATAGTGTTTTCATTGGTTATAAGGAAAAAGTAATATAATAAAGTCATGAGAGCAGTTAACTATGAACAAGATGCAGAATTGCAGCTCATAATTCAAAGGCCCCAGAACAATCTCAAGTTTGTGATGTGAATATACTTCTGGGAAGTATAATAAACAAGATAAAAGGGAAAATTAAGAAGATAATGATACTTTATTTGATATGAATATAGGATATTATATAGTATCATGAGAAGCCACATACTGTTCATGTACGTCATGGAAGTCATGGGGCTTATCTGAGTAATGTTCTCCTTAAGTCATGAGGCTTATTCAAGTTGTGTTCTGCTTAGGATCTGGATTGTTTGAAATCTGTAATAAATGGCCAAAGGATAGTAGTGCAACTGACTTGATGATTATTTGATGAGCCATTTGGTGAATTACTTGGTGTGTTAATTCCCTGAGAGGGAGTAATCAAAGATGTTGCAACATTTGCTTGCAAATGGGTTTCTTGACAGGTCTATATTGCTTAAAAAAGTTTTCAGCCATGAAGGGGACTTTGGAATGTGGGTTTAATCATTGGAATCTATCCAGTAATTGATGCAATGCTTATACATGAACAACTTATTCATGCAGTGTGTATAAAAACTTAACATCAATTATTTCACAATTTCCCCTATTAATTGATCAAAATTAATCCCAATTTCTTATTGGTCAAATTAATATTAATTTTCAGATGTCAGGAGAATCCTGACAATGAGAGTGAGAAGGGGTGGGGCTGTCAGCCTAGGGCTCAGGGAAAGGTGTGATGGTCTTGACAGAAATTTTTTCCTTAGGAGGCTACTTCCAAGAAGTAGCCTTGGCCTTTCTGGTTTTGGTGGGAGTGGCCATGTCCCTGGATGTCTTGGATGTAGCTTTGTGAATAGACTTGGGAGGGAATAAGGGTAAATTAGTATAAAAAAGTTCAATTTTCAGATAATTTTTAACTTTAAAAAATAAGAACAATCCCATTAAAGTATAAATTATTTACATTTTCTTGTAGAGAAAAAAATGAAAATATATAATATAAAAGGATGTATTTTTTTCTAAAAATAAATGATTTATTATAAACAAAAGTATGCAAAACTTTACGTTTTGTAGTCACATCTGTGTTTCTAGATGCCATATTTGAGATAGCCTTTTTGAGATCCTGCTGGCCAAAAGCATAAAGATTTTACAATTTTTTAAATTTAATATATTCATGATGGAGCCATCACAACTGGGCCAAAGTTAAAATATATAATAACTCAAAAACTAACTAAAAAACTACAGGTAAAAAGAACCCAGATGTTTAGAAAAGGGCTTTTTGCATATACATGCCAACTCTCAGAAAATTTCTTACATTTTCTATTGCAGGTGAAAATAAGTGAAAATTTCATAAATGAAAAGTAAAAGCAGCCAATTTGTGATGGGGTGTTCTAGATGGCGTACCATGGCACTATATGTAATAGCAGGTTGTTTCTCAGTGCTCCATTGATGGGAACTACTCCCATTAGACACTTAGAAGTCTAGTGAATTTTTTAATATCATTTTTTGCAATAAAGTAAAAACTCTCTTTATTATATAAAATTATTAGTAAAATACTTTATTTCAGAAATACCAAATTAAATATCCTTCTATGATAAGGAATAAAACCAGTATATGAATAGTGTTTTTTTGTTAGGTATGTACAGGGAGATAGTAAATTGAAGTGGTGTTAATTTGGGTTGATTTATTATATGGGTATCAAATTATCACCATACTTTATTCCCAGCTAGTAAGGGCAAGGCTCAGATTCACTGCATAAAGTACAGTAGTTTTCAAGTCTGTTGAGATAAACATATATTACTAATAGATTCCAGATGCCTTCTGTCAAGGTTTGGTGTTCTTGAGGAAGAAGGATTGTTTTTGTTAAAGTATTTGGACATGTTGATAGAAGGTATCTGTATGAAGTCAGTTGTACTTCCAATTGGTGTTTGGTGTATTTTTAGTAGTTGGCAAGGTTCTGTTGTTTGTTGCTAGAGCTAATTAGCTTGAGAGATCCTGTGGTTGGTTGACACAACACTGGCAGCTTTGGGCAGAGGTGGTTTGGCAATATCTGGAAAGTATCAATAATACTCTCTTATTGTAATTGACACTACTACTATTTGGCTTTTCTAACAATGTTGATTGTTATTAATTGTCTGCCTTCCAAGTGATCTTGGAAGGGCTTTTTAAAGCGGAGTGGGCTTCAGTCAGACTAGTGTCTAGCTGCAGATACCTCTTACCAGCTAGCCTATCATCTCCAAGCTACTAGTTTTAACCCCCAGAGTTGGATTCCAAACCTGAATAATGGTTTTGGAATGAGAAAAATCATATACTTAATTTTCCCTCTTCAGCATAGATTTCTCCTTGACTCAGTTACAACCAACTGAGTTGACATCCATTGGGTGGGGACCTGTCTTGTACTTGATCTAATGCACACTGTGCATGAGCGGTCCTCTGTCCTATTTCTTGGTGAAACAGATGTTGTATTTTCAGTCTTATTCTACCTGGCGGTGGCGCGTTTACCATAGTAATCCCAAATGGTTCACACTTACTGATGTGAACTTCTTGACCAGTCAATGATTTTTGACCCTGAATGTCTCAGGTATCTTCCAAATATGATTCTATAATTAGCTGATAGAGTTTTGCACATATTCAGAATAGGTGTCTCACATCTGGTGGTGGCCCTTCTATTTTTAGTCCATTGCCCTAGTGATGATGAGATGGATCAGTCAACCCTGATAGATCAGGATTTCCTGACACTGTCTTTCTAGATAGCACCTTTTGTGATGGTGTATTTTAGGGCAGTTACTATGTAATTTTATACTAAAAACTTGATTTAGTTAACACTTCTTCTAATTTAATTTGTAATTCTGGTTTGTGATGCAATTTTTTTGAGATGCTATATTAGAAACTGCTATGTGAAAATTGACTATTTAAAAGATTTTAAGCTTTTTTGCTTAAATAAATCCGGTCTCAATTGCAAAAACATTTGAGATGTCGTCTTTTGAGAAAGTGTTTTTGAGATGGTGTATTGCACCTTTAGTTTGCCTGTCTAGAATATTAGACTGGTGAAAGTTACTTCAGATGAGGCTGGCATCAATATGGAGTAAGTTGGCTTTAATTAAATCTCATACAGGTTTATTGAATCATTAGCTGGGGATATTCATGTTGGCTTTATTCTCTCATTGGTTTTTCATGCCTAGTTGATTCTCACATTTCATAAAGGCACTTTAGAAATGATTGATTTGAATAGCAAAAAAGATGCCAATGAATTTTGTTTCAGAGATACAGATTTAATGGTTCTGATAATCTTTAGGCTGAGAGGTTGCGTTTAAAATTGATTGGGGCATTTTGCCGTGACAAAAAGAAGTCAGAATTTCGAAGCTTATTTAACATAAATGTCATGAAGATTTACGGTAGATACTTTTGTAAAGTATTAAATGCACTTCAGCCATACTTCAGAAATACATCATGACGTGTCTGCATGATGATTGGAATGTTTTGGCGGATGGAAGTGAGCTCTTCGGGTTCCAGATTGGCATAAACTATATCCTCATTGTGGCCTGTAGTTGAAATTACTTGTCCCCTATTAAAGGTGTGATTAGGGGGAATTAATATGATTGAAATTACTTAGGATCAACTATACTTGAATGTCCCCAAGCCTGATAAGAAGCAGAAGTATCTCGAGCAGGAGAGCATGCAGCTACATATAGCTATCTTGTCAGAAGGAAATGTCTTGGTTTGTTCTTACTTGATTATCTAACGCTCTGAATATAATTAAGCAAGCCATAGTGGGAATTTAGTTACCTAGCCCTCTGAAGAATTTCCCAGTGAAGTGGTCCAGTGGTTGTGTTGAATGCTCCAGGGTAGACCATTGCAATGCACCCTATTTAAAATCCAGGAATCAATAATGGAGATAAAACAATATAGAAAATAAGGAATAGCAAGTAAGAAGCTGCCATTAAGACCTGAATTGAAACCAATCTGGCATTTATATTTTTACCTTTCTTGGCAGCAATTTTAGCCATCTCAGGGAATCTCATGTCATAACAAATCCCAATCCCAATTGAGCCATACTCTAACCATTATTTAAGAATTCTTCTTGATGTATCTTGGCTACCTGTATTCACATGAGTTAATGTATCACCAGGACTAAGAACATCAGATTCCTATTGTGACTTGTAAGAAAAATGAAATAGTATTTAAATATATATAAAGTAAATCTAATATAGCTTGGATTTAACTATCTTAGATTAGGAGCTTTAGGAGCTGATTTGTTTCAAATACTTAAGCTAAATCTAAAAAATCAAATCCAGCTTTAGCAACATGCAAAGAATGCCTCTTTTATCTTGATAATGTCATTCATTGATAACTTAGTGTCTTTTAAAAGACATCAATATTAGAAATCCTTAAAATGGTGATTACATCAAGTATAAATTATTTCTTGGGCTATATGATTGCAAAAAAGTTCAAAAAATATTTAAAATAGAAGTTAGCAAATAACGAAACCATTGCTTTTTACAAGTCACATTCAACTCTGTCTATTTTCAATATAATCCGATATTGCTTGCCATTAAAAGATATAAATCAGACTAATGGAATAAGCATACTATACTTATGAAATATCAAATTATGTCTATAGCAAACTATATTTGTTTTCCTTTTTTATAAATTGGATTGCTAGCTTTAGGAGTGAAAATAAAGGTATGTCATAAAAAACCAGGTAAAATATTTGGTAATGAAAGTCTAGAGAACTTATCAGCAGTATTACCTGGAATCTAATTTTTCCTGGAACATCGATATCAAATAAATGAACTTTACGATGGGTTGCAATTAAAGTTCCTAAAGTAAGTGTTCATTGGTAGCGTCAATTTGTACATTTACCATTCGGATCAAAAACAGTACAAGTATTATAGATTTTGCCAGTTTGGACATCGATTTCGGGGATTGAGCCTAAAATTAGTTGAAAACTTATTCATATCAAAGCCTGAAAACCAACATGAAAATAACTTAAGGCAAGCTCACTTCCAGAGACAAAGGTGTTTCAACTTAAAATAAAAGTTAAGGTCCCTTGAAACCAAAACATTTAAACAAAAAACCAAGTTGCTATAAATGTAAACAAATGAACTTACCACCAATAAGGTATATTTTTGCCTCCTGACAACAGGTCAAACAAATTTTTGCTCACTCATACCTTGGCTATCGCTGACAGTTCCTTTGAAGATTCGCCATCGGGTATGGATTCAGCGTATTCCCTAAAGTATTGCGTCCCATATGGCGAATTAAAGCACTCCTGAGTTTAATTAGCCTTAGAAGGGGTTTGGAGCTTGAAATAAAATAGTTTAAAGTAATATTAACTTTACTGGTAAAACAACAACATTAGCCTTCCCATCCCTGAAGCTTTAAGTATTTTCTCTTTAGCTGATTCCAGATTCGTTTTCTTGCATGCTCCAACCTTTACTTGGATCAAGGCCAACCGAAAGGGTTTAAATAACAGCTTGGCCATACCTTTTCACTTTGAGTTTTTGGGAATGAGAAATCAAAGAATCAATCTTAAATGAGGTGTTAATTGTCTAACTATTTTTTGTTCAACGAAGTGTAAATTTTAATAGGTGGCACTAATTTTAGGGGATGGCGTGACTCACCAAATCTATCCACTTTTGTGATGAATTCTAATTGGCTACAAATATTCAGACTTCATTCCAGTCAGCTCGAATTAAATTTTTGTAACTAACTTATACTCTCACTTCCTTGACCCCCAATAAACCATCTTTATCTCTTTTGCTAAACTTTTTGGTGCGTGCTGCAACTGATCCACAGAGGCAGGCGCTGCTGTCTCCTGCTGTGGTTTGCCCTTGTATTCCCCTTTTTCTATTTGTATCAAATATCCAATATTTGTTGTTCACTACAAAACCACCTAGTACTACTTATGCAAGTTTAGATTTCATACAAGTTTTAGCTTTGATTCTATCTCTGAGGCTAGGCTGCTCAAATCAATCATTATAGATATCAAGTTGATTTTAAAAAAGTAGCTATGTACAATCAAATTTTCCCGGGGCAGAAAGATAACCATCAACTAATCTTCTGATGACTTGTCCCACAAGATTTTTGATCCAAGTATAAACTATACCCCATAACAGTTGCTTGGAAATACCCTATTCACTGCAAGTCTATACAAAGTAATATATAAGCTTTATAGGGTTAGCTTCTTGCTCACAACTAAAACTCTGGTTGTATTAGTCAGTGCTGATAGCACTAAAATCCTTCATGTCCTTGGCTGGAGGACATTTGAACAAGTCTGGTAAGAAGTGAACATTGTTTGTCTTTATTTAAAAATAATCTGACCTGTTTAGCTTGCAAGAACTCGGATAAGTATGTAATAGAAGGGATGCAATAGATATTTCTTGAAAAGGTCTCACATGGTACTATAAATAGCACTCTGAGTGTATAGGAGTTGCTCTCTATCCAACAATAGGCTTCTGGTCCTTGCTGTGAGCCTAATCAGTTGATCTACAAAGACCCAATCAACTAAAGCTGGTGTGTAAATTTTGGGAGGAGGCAGGATCATGCCTCCTCCACTGTTTTGATCTATTGGTGTACACTGGTTGGTTGTATGTCAGGGCCACCTGATTTGGCATCTGAGCATTATGCTGCCCTTGAGGATTCTTTCTTTCTAGTGGCATGTTAGCCTTTTCTCTTTAGGTGTTTTTGCTTACTGTACATAGTGCCATTTTTTTGTTTAAGCCAGGCCACCTGACTTTGAGAAATAAATACCCTTGATTTTCTGGCAGCAAATGGGTAAGATTTCCTGGTGGATAATCTCTTCAGCTCTGTTAAAAATTGAGCATTGCTTTGCTATTGTGTGGGAGATCTTCTGGCAGTAAATACCTCCAGCTGTTGATTGTTGCCAGTTGTGGATGCCAGCATTTTCACTTAAGCAGGGATCCTAAAGTGGACCTGGCTGAAGGATCAGAAAGAATATGTCAGTTGAAAAGGGGATCAGCCAGCATTCAAACTGTCTACATGTAACATCCTCCATGTTGACAATCTCAAATTTTATTTTGGCTTTATTTTTTACAATTTCACTTAAAACTTGAAAATTGAAATCAAATTTAACTTTTGTCATTAGGAATAATTATTTAAGGTAAAAAAATCAATAAATATGTAATAGTGACACAGAAATGTTTTTTTGGGAATTGTTGACATGGAGGATGTTACATATAGACAGTTTACATGCTGACTGTTGCTGTGGAAAATAACTGGCATGTGGATTTAATGGCAAAAGTCCACATGATAATCATACCAACCTAGTCATCTTATACTGATAGTTTATAGATGATCTCCCCAAGATACACCTTCTGCTGCTTGAAGGCTACCAAGGTGTGACATGGGTCAAAGCCAGGTTCTTTCTGGGTTGGAGTGCCATACTTCAGATGAGAAAAATCCTTGTGAAGGAAACTGTGAGAAAAGGGCTAGACTTACAAAGTCCCGCTTCCATCCTGGAAGAACAACCCACCAGGATGCTACCCAACACAGGACTGGGATGGCTGCTCTGAGAGGCCTCAAGGGGGAGGCAGTGCAGGAAAGGGAGAATTGAGTGTTTAGACTCATAACTAAAGCTCACATTAAGAGCCATAGAGATCTAACTCTTGTGGGACAAGAATCAATGTCACAAAGTAGGGGCTTTGGTGGGAATGAGCTGGTGTGGCTCTTGTGTGAAACCAAACCTGTTCCATCTGTGGTCTGGAAAAGGGCAACATAACATCTGACCCCTGAATAGATAGTATTTGAAAGACATTCTCTGCCATACACTTCTCACAAAATTGGTCATAGTGCATGGGGAATGAACAAGATGTTGAAGAGGTCCCAGGAGCAACCCAGGGCAGGTAACTGAGTTCTGCACTGCCAGAGTGAGTCTTCCCCAGAGATCTGGGAAAGTGCTCCACAATAGCAGAAGAACAGGTACCAGTGTTAACACCAGAGATTTCAGGAAGGAACCCAACAATTTTGGAGGCAAATCAAACAAATCTGCCGGGCCAAGGGTGCAGCAGGACGAGAGAATTCAAGTAAAAAGTTAAATTAGAACACAGAGAAGAAAACTCCAACCAGATCAATTTTGTCTAACAGCTAAAATCCACAGGCGGGACAGGAGAACAGTAGACCATGGAAAGCAGGAGGCAACTAGCGGGGTAGGAAACAGAACAATAATTTTTATCAAATAAATAATCCACAAAGCTAAAAGCCTTTTGAAAATCAGGATTTTTATTTGATAATAGAGAATTGTTAAGCCAGTGTCAGGGACCCACTTAAGAGGGAAAAAGTCCCAAATCTTGTGAGCCAAGGCCCCTAAGTTAAGCCCTGCAATAACCAAACCAATAGGCACCGTAACCATAGCAAGGTGACCAAAGTGGCCTAAATAGGCAAACCTGCCCATCATAGAGATAAATCTGCCCGACAGGTAATATCCTACAAAGTACGTCAACAAGTAAAAGGATGTGTTAGATCTAACCAAGGAAGTTTCAACTGGTGGAGGTGGAGTGATAGAGCAGCCATAATGAAACTTTCTTCCCGAGTGACCTGAGAGATACTTGAACCAACCATTAGCCTTGGTCTCCTTCTGGTGGGAGTCATCAGAGGAGGAGTTATGCCAGTCTGTAGTTGGAGTTGGATTATCCAAGGCCAACACCACAGATAGGAAGGAAACTAGAAACCAGAACAGGAAATAACTTCCCTTCATGGCTTCAAAAAGAGATTTACAAAGTAAGTGTGGTCAAGTTTGAATACAAAGGAAAATCTTTATTGTTGGAACAAGTATGAATGATAGAAACTGCTCACTTAAATACCCCAATAGAGGTAGAACATTTAAGAGGATCCTGGGATATGAGGGGATTTACCAAGGAATTTCATGAAGATAATGATTAAAAATAATACCTGTCTCAGGTATGCATCAATTTGTGGCTTAATAATATATAATTACAAACCTGCAGGAGAGGCACCAAAAATCAGCCACAAGATTGGGAACAATTAAGCGGTTAACAAGCTTAATATCAAAGCATATCAAGTACAGAGGCATATTAACATATAGAACCAGTGGATCCAATAGTGGCAAGGAAAATGGAAGCAATCAATCAGCTTTTGAGCCGTAAGTGACATGTATTAATGAACTAATAACACTTGCGGAAGCAAAACCAAAGTTAGAAGCAGAAGGCAAATGAATAGCATTAATATATATAGGTAATTTAAGTTCAACTTTAGACTGTAAACCAACATTTGGCTTCACTTTAGGGTTCCTGGGTTGATCCCTGTCCTGGGCATTGTTGACCCAATTTGATTGATAGTTAACTACTTTGTTGGTTTCTGACTGGACTAAAGCTGATGAAATTGGAATCTTAATAATAAAGGAAATATTGCTGTAGTCAGGGAAGAATCCCCTGACAGCCAGGAACCTGGAAGCTCTTGATTTCTTTTTATGCTAAGTGTGATGATAATCACTCCATGAACATCTAATCTTCTTTCAAGCTTTGAACGTTTGAAATAGGTACATCTATCTTCTGATTGGGGAGTCTTGTCTTCTGAGGCTTCTGGATCTAAGAGAGATCACTGGAGTACAGTTTATAAAAGGACACCAAATTTGAGAAGCTTCCAAAGTAATAGATCAGCCTTGTGATGAATATATGTTTGTAACTGACTGCCCTCAGGATTTCTGTTTGAAGAACAGAAGAGCCTGTTTTATAACCCCTGAGACTATTGTGATATCCAAATTTGAAGATGAGGTTGCAGGGGGTGGGTCAAACTGGCTCCAACAGCAATTAAGAGTGTCAAAGTGTGAGTCTTTGAGTCTCATCCTGTCAAGTGATTCACACTCAATTACTTCATTTGGGGCTTAAAACAAAAACTCAAATATGGGGTTGTAGGATTAACCCCTTAACTGTTTGAAGATCTTCTGGTGTGCTACTTAGTTGCAGCTATTTAAGCCCCTTCTTCCCCTTTTTAAATAAAAGCAATTATATCAGCACTATACCCATAAAGTTAATTTATTATCTTAATTCAATCATCACTGTTTCTAATAACTCAATCTTAGAAGCTTAAGTAAATTTTTGAAGCACTACACATTGCTGACTTGCCTTTGTATACTTCTTCCTTGTGGTAGTCAACTTTCCTGCCCTTCTTGTCATAAACTCCTCAAGCTTTGAAGAACCCATCTTTGAACCTCTAATATTGTAGACACCACACTAAGAAAGGGGCAACAGAAACTGTTTTTTTGGGTAGGGGTTTGATAGAAAACAACAGAAAATAATTTGGTTGGATAGCTCAACCTCTCAATGGCCCAGAACCAAGTGAATTAAAGCAAATAACTGGTTGGAGTTGATAAAGACCTGATTAGCTAGAGCAAATCTCCTGAGTAACTGGAGCAACAGTTTGATTGGTGGCCAAAACTGATGTCATAACCCACATGTCCTTAGAACAAATTTTGGAAGGCTGAGTGACTGACAGGAAGGAAGAATTATTTTTATGAGGTGTTAATTTTTCCAGAACATCCCAACAAAAAATTTCAGGCTGGGAAAGACAAATAAACACAAAAGCACCAAGAGAGAAACACCTCTATGTTGAACTAAAAGTTTTTGTAGATAGAGCTGACACCAAGCTAACAGATAATCCAAGAAAATCAGTATCTTCTCTGTAGTTGAAGGATGAGATTCTAATAATGATGATAGCCCACTGGAGAAATAGCCACAACAAGCTGGTTATCAGCAGTGTGGGTGAGCGCCTTCAATTTTTGAAGGAATTGTGCCTAGATGTGGGCTGCCTTGTTGATTGGCCTAGGAAAAATATCTGTATCCAAAGCCAAAAGGAATCACCAAACTTTAAAATAACTATTCTGAAGTTAGAGGTATGTAAACTGTTCCAGAAGTTTCCTAATGAGCCTTATGAAACCTGCTATGTCAAAACTGCAGGGCCAACCTCAGGAAAAGTTCTGTACAAGAGAACCTGCAACACTTGACTTGGAAATCTCAGCACTCAAAGCCAAATGCATAAGTTAACTCAAATTATCAAACAAGGAAACAAGAACTATTCCCAATTTCAACCCAGTGGCAACTAGATTTAGTGCTTCACAAATTAGTAAGATCAAGCAAACTCATTTACCAATACAAGTGATTGATTAGTAGAAACCTTGTTCTTCATAAGCAATTCTTCATAACTATATAACATATATCTCAAAAAAGATATTGTCTATTTTCTAAAAACCCATGTAACTCTTCTAAAACAGCACAGTTTTAAAGCTTAATAAATCATGGACTCTTTATGTTAATTTTCTTCTGGTGGTTGATAAGTTTTTAGAACAAATTTTGAACTCTCATCAGAGAAAATCTTTTCCCTCATCAATAAATTCACATCTTTCCTAAATGATAGACATTATATGCTGTAAATTTTGCTATTAAAGCTTTTTTATATGGCCCAAAGTTGCAATACTTTAAGATACCTAGTTGGGTTTGCTTTTGACTTCAACAGTTGTCCCCTTTCCTTAAATGGGTTGACTAAAATGTTCAAACATTATTAATTTTATTACCTTAGGTGTCCTGACCCTGGTACAATTTCAAACCCAACCAGCCCTCTTGTCTATCTACTGATTAATGCTGCACATTATACTATATACATTTATTTTTCACTCTAAATAAAAACAAGTTTATCTGCATTTGTGTTGGCTTTTATATTCTTTAAGAGTTATTTTCCTTCTCACTAAAAGGAAGCCCTATTTTATCTTTTCAGGAAATTAAGGTACTGTGGAAACTCCCTAAATCCTAAGAGGCCACCAAGGTGTGTCATGGATCAAAGCCTGGGACTGGCTGGTTTGGGTGGCATCCTCATGGATACTTTTCTATGGAAATATCAAAAGTGAATTATCTTAACACTAGAAAAGGGACTCAACATTAACACAATCATCATTGAAAATTGATAACTAGGGAGACTTATTTCATAGCAATTCATGTACTACCAACGTAGCTTCATCATCTAGGGGGTTGTTTGCATGATTATATTCAGTTTAACAATATCCTGGATCTCAAGGTTATTTGCACTGCTTTAATAATTCCTCAGCCAGGAGTTTTATATGAGTTAACACACTAAAGTTCTGCCTCTTCTGATCCTCTTAGCCAGCTCCAAAATCATTATCACTAGGGAAGTTCTCTGTCACAAAAAGGGAGAATAGGAGTTTAGACAGTTTTTTTAACAGAAAGATATTCCCTTAGAAACACTCTAATATGACACTTTTTTTGTAAGGGCCAGCCCACCTAAGATGAGAACAGGGTTTGAACCCCCACACCTGGCCGCCAAGCAAAAGTGGGGACAGCTGCAAAAGCCCGCTGGGGGATTTGAACCCCCAACCACCCACCAGAGCAGGTGAGGACCAATTCAAACTGCCCTGGCCTATTTAGGAAGCTCAAATCAGCCTGAAGCCAGGTCCTGTCCTGGGGCCAGTTTTAATGCTGGCCTGGGGGAACTTGCGGCTCCCACAGGCATTGGGTCACCCAGTCTTAATGCTACAATTGGGCTGGGTGCACCCAATGCCGTTCTGAATCAGATCTGCTGGGTTCTGCAGCAGATCTGTTATCAAGCAGATATGCTGCAGAATGCAACCAGCAGATATGGAAAATTCCAGACTTCTTCTTCTGCATCTGCAGCTAAAATCACCACTGTTCCTGCCACCCCCAAACACCCCAGCTGCACTGAGATGTTGGTTGAAAATTTTGTAGTTACTGGCGCTGCTGTTAACACAACCAATAAATTGGTTGTGAAGAGCACCTCAATTGAGCTGCAAATTCAGAAAGTACTGTAGCCAAAGACAAACCTGAGGAGGAAATTGCCTCATCACCCGACCAAATAAGATCCCAGGCTGAAGATACCAGCTAATTATCCACCAGCCACTAACAGAGTTCCCCTTCCCAGATCAAGTTACCCAAACCTCAATCCACACTTCCCAAGCCACATTTCAATACTTCTCACAAGAAAGTACCCAAGAGTTGGGGCACCAAAAGCTCATCAAAGTTAGGAAGCAGTATTTTCTAAGGTAGACCAGACAAGTGGTATAAAAATCACTTCCCCATACTTAAATCAAGTGCAGAAAACGTCAAATAAAGTGAATGGATCTTTCAGGTTTGTTTGCTTTATTAGGATTTCAAGTTATACACCACTTGAGCAGAAGTCAAACCAGAAGACTAGAGTACCACCCTAGACCTACACCCATGGACTACCAACCAGGTCCAGACCCTGGAATGGCTGGCATTCCTTATGACTTCCCTGCTCCTTCTATCCCTCAGCCCTAAGACCACAGTAGAGCTGGGATGGTCATCCTGACCATCTTCAGTCTGGCCAAAGTTGTCATTCCCAACCTTGGTGCCTAATGCCCCTTAGCTGCTGGATTACTTTACCTAACCTGTTCAGCTCCATTCCTCTACTAGTCCTTGTTACCCATTATCCGGATGGATTAAGCTCCCCTTCAATGCCTTGTTACATGACAGCCTCTGGTCATGACAGTTTTAGAGTCATTTCAACCCTCTAATCATTCAGAAAGTAATTATTAACAATTAAGAATACATCTTGTTACTCCAAATCAACCAGACATGTAACCATCAAGATGCAGGTTAAGTGCTCAACTAAATTCTTTCTTGCAATCAAAATATTTCTGAAAAGCCCTGTAAACTTTCCAGTAAACACTCCTACTTATAATTGATTTTTTCCCAACATTTATGCCTTCAGAATGGTCTTTTTTAAAAGCTTAAACTATTGGTGCTTAATTTTTACCATAATAAAATAAGCTTACACACTTACTTTCTTAAAAGCTTAACAAATCAATTCATTGTTTTCTTGTTTATACTTTAAGGTTTTGGCTTTCAATCAATCATATTCATCAGTAAATATGCCCTTAACTCAATCAATAATTGAAGAGTTGAAAACTAGGTAGAACACGCCATTTCAAAAATGGCACTTTAATTTACAGCATCTTGAATTAAATTCAAGATGGTGATTTTTGTGTTAGTGATTTTGAATCACAAAAAAATAAAATAATTAATAAAATAGTTAAAATTTACATATACTTTATTAATGTGAAATCTCAAATTTACAACATCTCAATTTTGTCACTTTGAGTCAGATTAATTAAATCTTATTTTGCTAACTTTATTTACATATGAAATCACTTAGTGTGGGGCGTGTTTACGCCATCTTGAATTTACATCATTTTGAATCACTCCATTTATCTTAAACTAAAATAAGCTTATACCTAAACTAAAATAAAGCATGTTGTATAGGGGCAAGTGCATAAAGTCAAAGTGCAGAGATCAAAATCTCCAAATCAATGAATTTTTTGATCTCTGCACTTTTTTTCAATAAAAAAATTTCCCAAAAAATTTAATATTTTTCTTAAATTTGACTTTTTTTAAAATGTTTTTACTAGTAGCTAAAATCAAAAAACCAAGTTTAAAGTGCTTAAATTGATGCAATTTAAAACACACCTCAAATTAATTTGGCTTTTAAAATAGATATTATTCATCCTTTTGAATATAGGGGACAAAATTGGAAGTGCAGAAATTGAAGTCTGGAAGTCTCTTCAATTTAATATTTGGGGCCCCAAAATTAAAAAAATTAAAATATCACTTAATATTGATTCTATCACTATATAAATGATCCGAAAAGCTTCAAAATCATATCATACTCAACCAAATAAACTAAAACCTATTATAAAGGTTCACAATCACCTGTATAACATTTGATTATAGTTTCAATGATTTTTATTATGTAAAAGATAGAGTGCTGAATGAAACAAATATTATAAGATCACTTAGTAATTTACTAGATGTAGTAATAGAGTTTGCAAATTGAAAAATCTTCAAATTGAAATTCAAAACACACTGATTTAGTGCTCACCAATATATTTTAAACTATGATTGGAATTTAATATTTTATTAACTAAGCTCCAATAGGTGTTTATAATCAAAAGTGCATTTAAACCAAACAAACACTCTACTTTACAAAACCATAATTATTTAACAAGTGTAATTTTAAAGCTTAAAATAAGCATTTTAAAGGTTAAAGACTTGCTTTAGAACATAGTAGATTTTCAGGCCTTTTGGGTTAGTTTAGTGTAACTTTTTAAAGGGTTTAGTAAAAACTGCAGATTTTGGCAGTTTTGAAAAAAATATTAAATTAATTTAATATGTTACTATGTTTCCTTATGTTTTTAGGGATTGTTGAGATCAAAGTGCCAAAATAAAAACTCCCTAATTGTCTGATCAAAAGCCCCTTTTTTGCTCCTTTCAAAAGCATTATAGAGTTGACTACCTCAATTAAAATATTTATTAAAACTAACAAAATGTAGTAAAAAGCACTTTGAATTTCAGATTCTGTTAAAAAAACGATATTTTTATTAATAATTTATATTCTTTTTTACTAACCAAAGAATACTAACTTTGAGCCATCTAGATACCCCCTAAGTCAACTCCCATCAACCCAAAGAAGGCCACCCCTTCCAGATGCAAGAAGCCTGGCCCCAAGACCACCAAGAAGATCATCAAGAAGGCTGCCAAGGCCACCAAGAAGATCCCTGAGCCCCCCCCCTCTCCAGAAGAGGAGCCTTCTGAAGAGGAACCTACCCCCCAGCCCCTCCAAGAGCCCAACTGGGCACAAGTTTGTCTACAGCCAGGCAGATTGTGGTGCTCAAGGGTTGGAGGGATGGTTTGAGAGTAGCTGAGCAACTGGAAACACAACAGGACTATTATCTTCTTACTCAACAGAACCACTATTTTTGGGCTCTGCAAGTAGTCTAAGATTTGTAAGTCAATTGTTGTGTATGTGTATAATTCTTGTTTATTGGGGACTCCTGGGGGTCTTTTTATACTTGGAGGGGAGGAGGGAAAAGAAAGGGTGAGTCATGCTGACTAGGGTCTAGACTGTCAGGTAATGAGCTTATTCTTGGAGAGCTGAAACATACTGGGGAATATTCAGAAAGAAATGGGTTGGATTGGGCAAGAAGTGAACATTTTGGCATGTGATATGAAGTCAGGTGGTTGCAGCACATAGTAGGGATGTCTCTGGGGAATTGAGTGTATAATAAGGTTTCAGACTACTCTCTTTCAGGGTTCCCACTTTGGCAAAAAGAGGGGCAGAAGAACACTATACCAATTTACATAGTGGGCACAGGCAATGGGTCAATAATTGATGCATCTGCAGCTAGCTGCAGATGCTCCAATTGATCACTAATTGCCATATGAAAACCCATTCCAATGGGTCACTCTCTGACGCATCTGCGGCTAGCTGCAGGTGCGTCAATTGGTCTATAATTAGAGACAACATTATGTAATTTGGAGGGTTATCTTCCGATGATAATAACAAAAAAGGGCAGCAGTTCCCCTTATACTTTCCCAAATAAGGAAGCATTCCAAATAAGGCAATACTAGGGGATGGCACCCAGCACCACACAGATAAAGAGGAGACGCCTCCCCACATCTCAGAAGAAGAACATGAAGACCTGTACAACTCTGGAGATGCTACACCAACTGAGGATGGCCTTGAGACCTGGGATATCCTGAAAGTACAAAATATTTGCAACTATGAAGAGGAGTTCTGACTGCCAGATGTCCTACCCATCTCCTTCCCAATAATGTCCTCTAAGGGCAATGCTGGGTTCTACCATGATGGGTTTATGTTTAAGTGTAATGATGAGCAGAAGCACTTGGTCTTCATCATTACAAGTGTGAGGGGCCTGCCCCGCCTGCCTGACTACAACTGGGTTTACCCAGTTTAAGAAGCTGAACAATCAGTACACCTGCCTGGAACCAACTGGGGTATATCAGCTCCTAATAAAGTGGTACCTGCGCCAGAGGTAGCCTTTCAACAGGGGCCTTACCTCCCAGGAGATAGTCACTAGGGCTATTCACAACTTGACCAGCTTTCAAAAGATAGCAGTTGGTACTTTTGGATCCCTTCAGAAGTATGTCAGTAATAATTGCCGGAAGTCTGACAATGTGGGCAGATCTGCCACCTCCCTCCTGGAACTGGATATACCCAATGAGCTCAGATTCACCTCCAAGGATGAACAGTTTCTCCTTCATGATGATGGGCCAGATGAGCATAAAAGAACCATCTGCTATACCACCCAGAAGAACCTTAAGAGATTGATGACAGCCAATATCTGGTTGGCTGATGTGACCTTCTCATCATGCCCTAAGATCTTTTCCCAGCTTTGGTGCATCCATGGAAAGTATGGTGATAAGGTTTTACCAATGGTTTACTTTCTAATGTCAGGACAAAATGAGGATGACTATATTCATGCCTTGGAGATTCTAAAGGGGAAGCTGGATCTCCTTCCCCCTACTGATTCCCCCACTTCTACCCCCAAGAGGAAGAAGTCTAAAACTCCAAGCCAACCTGATGATGAGGAAATATCAGAGCCTTACCATACCCACCTCCTTGTTGACTTTGAGCCTGCTCAAGCCAACACCTTTAAAAAGGTATTTAAGAGCAAGCCTCATGGTTGCTTCTTTCACTTCAGACAATGCCTCAGAAAAAGCTGCAGAGCTTTACTGAGCTCAACAGAATGGTTACTAGATCCACTCCCCAGGAGCCCAAGGTGGCCTTCAACTCCTTTTCTGCCATTACCTTGGTGAGAAAGGAGGACTCTATCAAGATCTATGAGGCATTCAATAATACCAAGTATATGGAGGACAAGGCAGCTGTCTTTGCTCCATTTATTAATTACTTTGAACACCAATGGATTGGAAAACTTGAAACCAGACACCATGGAAGAAAGGAAAACAAGATTGAATGGAACCAGTTCAAGTTTTTTAAGAATAAGACCATGAATACTACTTCCTTCCTGGAAAGCTGGCACAACAAGTTTGTCAACTGTGTTGGGGTGAAGAAACCTAAGTTTAATGTACTGATCAACAAGCTCAAAGTTGAACAAGCAACCAATGAAACTCTTTACCAGGAGTTTTTAGATGGATGCCAAAGTGTTTCCCAGAGCAGCAAGGATCTCAACATCTTTGAGATAGTCACAAAAAACTCCCTCCTTTCCTACAACTCCTCCAACTGGCTCACTCATCTTGAGAACATTGCAAAAGTTCTTTAATAATTCAAATAAAATCTTGCTTTGCTTTTACTTTCTTTTAATTTTATGTTGTGACAATAAAGATCCTACCATAAAAATACATTTTAAAGCAATTTTTGTTTATTTTTGTATTTTATATTTAATTGAATACAGTTGCATATAAATTCTAGTCTAATTTTTCCAATGAAAATAAAATAAACTTTCTTTTAAAAACAGCAAATTTAAGCATATTTTTATTATCTAGCATATACTTTTTATTGCAGAAATGAATTTCTTGGAGTTTTTAGTCTATAAAAGTTTTTTAAAATATATAGTTTTTATATTAAGAACTGTATTTTATTTGGCTTTGAAGTTAACCTCTGGAAAATCTATTTTTGCACTTTGATCTTTGATATTTTTGATTTTTGCACCCTACATAGTGTTTTGATTTCTGCACTTTTTGGGGGTCCCATTTTTAATTTCTGCACTTTTGACCTTAGGAACTTTGACCTTAGGCACTTGCCCTTGTATAGTACCAGAAGATCTTCCTATAGTATTAATATAAGACACTTATAATAAGAGCAACCTAAAATAACGCCACTATGATAGTCCTTCTAGTGATTGTCATTGCTGGGTAAAAAAACCAGTTTTGTTATATGTAACTTATAACTTTATTATACATGGATACATTGATAAGGGTTCTCTAAATAAAATATTCAATAGTGATTTTAATATGGAAGAGGGTGATTCCTTCATTTTGATTTACATCACTTCAAACTCCACCAAGTTTCATATCACCCAATTAATTTGATGTGCACAATGTATAGGAGAAAATAAAGGGGAATTACATATGACGCCAGGCTACACTATATTAATCCCCTACTGCAATTCTTGCTTTCCACTTTTCAAAAGTACAAATTGACGTTAAAACTCATATTAATAAAAAATGTAAGGAACTTCCTGAAACTTTGCAGATATATATTTTTTATCTCCTCTAAACAATTGGTTACTTTTTAACTCCAGTTGTATAAGCTAGTTTTTGAGAAATTCAAGTTTTACTCTTTGGCCTGGTTGAGGTAGCTCCACTGGGAATTTCTTAATTTAAAATAAAAAAGGGTCAAAAACACTATGTTTTTGAGCTACGCCACCTCAATTACGTCACTTCAAAAACGCCATTTTGACTGCAAGTTTCTAGTCAAAACTCTAAGTTTTTCATACTTGAGTTACTAATAAAAAATATTTTTATAAAATGAAAAACACTGAAATTTTGATATTATATATTTTAAGATCTTCTCTACAATTCTATGTAAAAAACTTCTACTTTTATATTAAAAACATTCTCATTTTTCTCTTTAAAAACAACCCCAAAATTTCCAATATTTTGATACTAATTCACTTTTAGATGCCTCCCAAGCCTACCACCAAAGCCACGCTCAAGGCCACCAAGGCCTCCAAGTTCAAGATCACTCCTTCCAAGGCTAAACATACCCCTAAAAACAGCCTGCTAAGGGTAAAGCTCCCCCAAGACACCCATGCCTTTCCCTAAACTGAGGAAACAAGCCCAACCCCTCCCCACTCTCCTTTTGTTTACTCCCCTTCAGACCCCCAAGAGAAGTTGGTCAACTTCAACTGCCACTCTGATCCCACCTAGAGAGCCTGAAGAAGAAGGGTAACAGGAGCCTGATCCTGGTGCTCCTGCAGATTAGCACATTGAGCTCTGGGATCTATACTCCATCTACAATATCTGCAACCAAAATGGCACCTTTGCTGTGCCCACCACGTATTCAGTCAGCTACCTCATAATGACTAAGAAAGGAAGAGACAGTTTTGTTTACAAGGGCTACAGCTTCAGCTGTAACAATGAAAAGAAACCAATCCACCAAAATCACTATAAATGTGATAACATTGGGTGCCCTGCTAGGATCACTATATACAGGTTCACTAGATTCAAGGCCCTGACTACTGGCCATGACTGCGCCAAGACTTTTGATCCCTTGTACTTACTGATCCACAGGTTTCTTTGCCAGGTCATCTCAACCATCAAAGATCAAACCGCCACCAAGGTTGTCAATGATGCCCTCCTCAATTTAAATGACACCCAACTTGCCACTGTTGGTGGTGCCTCTAAATTACAGAGATATCTCACTGATCAGAGATATTCTCTGAGCACTGAAAGTGTCAGTGCTTTATCAATTGAACAATTGATCCTTACTGAGGAACTAAAACTATCTTGTCATGAGGAGAGATTTATTCTCTACAACAACAGCCAATATGCCCCTGAGCGCATCATTTGCTTTGCCACAAGCCAGGATCTGCGCAACCTGTTAAAATGCAAGACCTGGCTTGCAGATGGAACTTTCTCCACCTGCCCAAAGTTATTTAACCAGCTTTGGAACATCCATGGGCAGGTTGGAAGTCTAGTTCTTCCCCTGGTCTTCTAGTTCCTTTCCAACAAGAAGCAGGAAACTTATGTCCGTGCTCCTACAATTTTAAAGGTCAAGTTGGATGAGATCCTCCCAACTATGGAAGAGGAGCCAAAGTGTCAGGATTAAAAATTCTTTACCCCTGGAAACCTGGTACCAAGGGCGGGATTTGAACCATGAATCTAAATTACTGTGGGCTGACAGCCCCATGGACCAAGGGCCTGCCCACCCACATTTTTCTGAGATTGAGCCCCTGCAAGCTGAAGCCCCTGCTAAGTCCAAAAGCCAGAATACTAGCACAGGTTCAATTATGATGGTGCCAGAGGAGGAGCTTCTTGAATTTCCTAATGGAGACAGAGAAAGTTCCTCTGTGAACTTCATGAATCTGAAGTCCTCTCAAATGACTAATCAAATTCCTCTGCCAAGAGAAATCACGGGCTTTAGGCCCAACCCCGTGACCATAGCCAAAAATCAAGAAAATCAAGTGATCAATTTGAACAGTCTGACCAATGAGAGAGCACCCAGCCAAGGTGCCATTTTGCTGCTCCCACACCTGGGCCTCCTGGACACCTGCCCATATTTTTCCTAATATTTTGATGAAACCATCATGAGAAATACTAAGTTTGGAGGCAGGGTTCTATATATGTCTATAGATCCTGCGCTCAAACCTTATTGCCATTTTTAAATAAAGGTTATGTTATTTTGGCTCACACAGCTATTACCGTTTATTGTATTTGCCATCTACCAAATCAGCTCCCAATCCTCTGGACCTCATGTTCCTCTGCCTGCAGTTTTCTGCCCTTCAGGTGTACTCTTTGGCCCCGTCCACTTCACAGAGTACCCTTTGAGACCCAAATATAGAGATTACACCATGGAAAAGATCCTTGAACTAGATCCCTTGGTCTGCAAAACATCTGCAGTTAGATACATCTGTTTAGGCCCCTGGATATTCTCAAAACCCAAGTTGTTTAGAGGCAAATTCAACTACCTGTCTGCCTACAACCTCCGCATGTGACCCCCAAGCCTATGCCCACCTCCTAACCTGACCTCCAAACTGACCACACTGGCAAGCAGTTTGGGATTGTGTACATCACCCTCAAAGGAGTGATTGATACTATAATCCCAGCCGCCGGCCTGTGATCCTGGTTGGGGAAGTTCTTCTCCTATCTTTTCAAGTTAGCACCTCTATTGTGGTGGGCTCTGCCTGCAAAAAATCTGGCCCAAGTTATCCCTAAAAAACTTGGGCTGACTGTCTAAAATTAGTTCCCTGATACAAAGGAAACCAGAGGGCGCAAGAAGAAGGCCCAGTCCCAGGAAAAGAAAGCAACCCCAACCACAAAGCAGGCAGAAAGCCTTCCCTACCACAAATATCTGGTAGTAGATTTCAAACAGGCTCAAGAAAATGCCTTCATTAGAGTCTTCCAGAGTTTCCTCAGGGATGCTATTTTCACTTCCAGCAGGCACTCTGCTGCTTCCTCCAAAAGTGCTCTGATCTTCATGAGATGGTCAACTCTGAAGGCACTAAAGAAGCCAAGGACGTTTTCACTTGCTTTGCTGCCCTTGCCCTTGTGAGAAAGGAGGCGACAAATGCCTTTTACAACGCCCTCCTCTGCTACCCTTATATCATTGCCAACCAGGCAGCCTTTATGCCTTTTATTGAGTATTTTGAAACTCAATGGGTTGGTATTTTTCCAGGCACACATTACATCAGAAGAGGTGGTGACTCAATCCAGTGGAACAGCTATAAGCAGGTAAAAGATTGTTTGATCAAGATCACCTCTTCCCTTGAAGGATGGCATAGCCAGTTTGCTACAAGGGTCAGGGTTCATAAGCCCAAATTCAACAAGATAATGGTGCATTTAAAACCCAGAAAGCCATCTCTGCCTGGCTCTTCAAGACTGGCATGAAGTCCAAGGGCAACCCCCAGCAGACTAAGGCTGTAAAGAAATATAATGAAATCAGCAAGGTGGTTCTTGCATACAGTAGCTTGAGAAGCTATGACAACAACCAAAAATACCTCAGATTTAAATAAAATGATTTCAGATTTGAACAAAATCCAAGTTGCACAAGATTCAGGATTCAATCAATTTAAATATTTTTAGGTTAATAAATGAACAACAAACTAAAAACAAAATTTCACTATCCCATTATACAAAATTATATCAAACATCAAGCAGCATAGTTTAAACAAAAAACTAAATGAACTGACACAACAAGTGAGATAAATGGATGCTATTCCAGAGTATATTATAGTCCAACCAGGACTCATATGAGGCATCAACAGAAGGACTAAAATGAAACAAAATTCAGGCAATGTAGAAGCAATATTCAACAAGCACAAAACAAAATGAAGTCACACAAGATGTGTAGTATGAGCAGTCTAAAATAGAAGTATAACAGTTTTACAGCCAATCAACAGCTATCTAATTTAGGGACAGAGGCATTTCATTCATTTTTATGGATCCTGATTTGTGTAAAATGGTTTTGAGAACCTTCCAAATATGGACTTGAGATTAAAATAAAAATAAATCATAAAATTTCAAAATTCTACTTTAAGTGATTTTATCCTAGGTTTTTTACAATGGTTTTTAACAGCAACAACATTTTTCACGGCACCAGCAGCCAAGCCAGCTTCAATGGAGGCATGGCTCAGAGCGTGGAGGCACCTATTTATACCCAAGCCTTT
Organism: Entomophthora muscae; assembly: GCA_014839935.2. NCBI lineage: Eukaryota > Fungi > Entomophthoromycota > Entomophthoromycetes > Entomophthorales > Entomophthoraceae > Entomophthora > Entomophthora muscae. The sequence continues at coordinate 26,926 of QTSX02004276.1, forward strand.
GAGGCAGCTAACAAGGAAGCTGACCTATACCTGACCCCCAACCCCTATGGCTTTGACTTGTTTGAGAGTCACTTAGTGTCTAGCTCTGCACCTGCCCCTGCACCTGCTCCCATACCCACCTCTGCACAAGCTGCCTGCCAACCAACCAATCAGGATGGCAACCTCAATCCAGAACAAATTTCTGCCACAACCTAACTTGCCCCCTACAGCCAATCAGGCTTCAGCTCCCGCAGCCCAGCGCCCCAAGCAAGAAATCATCATCACCCAAATTATCCAGGAAATTGTGGCACTGAATCTGTAGGGTATATCCTGGGATCAGATTGCTGACCAATTGAAATTTACCAAAAGCCACCATAATGCGGGAGCTCAACAACCTAATGAACAAAGGGAATCTGATTGGGACAGCCAAGAAGCCCAAGAAGGCCCCCAAGTCTCAAATCACAGAAGACTAGCCAATCATGCTTGACCTCCTCCAGCAGGACCCCAAGCTTCTCTTGACCCAGGTCTGGAAGCAACTTGTGCACCATGGCATTTGGGTGTCTGAGCGCATGGTGCAGCTCTGGATGCATGAAAAGATGGCTTCAATGCAGATTCTTACCAATTTTCCCAGCAACCAACAGGATGGCGCTAAGGATTCCTCATATGATACTGCCATCAAATCCACCCTGGTCCAATGCCTGTCAAGTTTGTCAGATGACATAATCTTCATCTCATACTATAAACTATCAATAGCTTTTGATGATTTTGGCAAGCAAGGAAAAGCTGCCACTCAAAAAGGAAGGAAGAAGGTCAAGAAAGGGACTTTCATTGATGTGTTTCTAGCTGTTTCAGCCAAGGGTTTTGTCTACTATCAGAAAAACCCAGATTTCACCAATGACTACAAGTACAGCCACATTCTCAGTGGATTACTCAACTCCTGGGATGGCTCAAATTCCAAACACTGGGTTTTCTTGAGCCACCAGATGGAGGGTGGCTCCACCAATCTTGAAGCCATCCAGAAACGCAGGCACCAGGCCTCTGTAACCCAGCTGGTCACACTGACATCCATCTGGCTGATTTTGTCTTCTTCAACATTGGAGACACAGTACGGTAGTGTCACTCTCAGGATTTTAATGACCTCTATCTTGGGGTCCTTGACCACAATTCTCTCTTTGGTCACCAAATGGTAGCTGACTTGTTTGCCCAAATAGTTTTCCACATGAACATGGGCAATCAATCATGCAAAGATAAGCGCCTCCCACCCTGTGCCACAGCCACCTACCAGCCCATCCAGCCAATGACTAATGAGGAATACAATGAGCGTTATATGGCAGCCATCACACGCAATTCTCCTACCCCTACCCCTGCCACCCCCCACCTTCCAGCCCCACCCACCCAATCCCAGACCCCCCCAGGTCAGCACCACCTCTTTGTCTTCCTTCCTGCGCTATTCTGCCTACTAAGCATCACTCTCCCCTGCCCCAATAAACCCCCTGTTGTCAAACATTTTTTATTTATATTATCTATGATTTGAATTTCAATTGTTCATGTTTTCTTTGTTTATAGTTGGTTTTATTCTTTATGTTCAGCTTATTTCTATAAAATCATATATTTACTATGCCATGTATCTAGATCCAGATCACAGTTATTTTTAGCGCTTTGCACTGGCTCTTGTGATAATATTAACAACAATATGGTGATCAGCTAAATTTGAATTAGAAAATTATAGGTTAATTGTATTTAGATAAAGTTGTTACTGATCCAAATTCAAAACCTTTATGATAAACTTTAAGCCAATCAGGAGCCAAGTGATAAAGTGATTGTTGTGACATAAAGGGTCACCCAATCATTCTTTGATGCATAAGCACTAATTAATATGATTGGCTGGTTGTTTTCTGTTGAGTGCCATTGCCGCTGTGGCAAATTATTGGTGGCCTAGTGCTAACCCAGTAGCTGATTGGACACTAGTCCACCAATAACTTGCCACAGCGGCAATGGCGCTCAACAGAAAAACAACCAGCTAATCATATTAATTAGTGCTTATGCATCAAAGAATGATTGGGTGACCCTTTATGTCACAACAATCACATTATAAATTGGCTTCTAATTGGCTTAAAGTTTATCATAAAAGTTTTGAATCTGGATCAGAAACAACTTTATCTAAACACAATTAACCTATAATTTTACAATTCAAATTTAGCTGATCACCAAATTGTTGTTAATATTTTCACAAGGGGCAATGAAAAGTGCCAAAAATAAAATGGCAATTAAGGAAACATTGTCAACACAAAGCAAACAACACATGTTTAGTTAAGCCTAAAACATATATACAATGGGCAAAAGATGGGATATTGTAGTAAATGGAAAATAAACAAGTATAAACAAATAGGAAATATTATCAGAATAATACTGGTTTTATTGGGGCCAAAGCTATAAAAACATATGAAAAGGTTAGTAAAAAATCAATGAGAGAATTAGAGAAGCTTCTGAAGGATCTTGACTTGGCAATTGCCAAAATCAAAAACATTGACCGCAAGGTCAAAGCCAAAGTTAAGTCCGCCGTCCTCACTGGGGACAAAATTGACAAGGTGTCTACAAAGGCACCAATGACAAAAATGCCATACACCCCTGAGAAGACTATCAAGCGTCTTCTCAACATCCAGAAGACGGTGGTCAAGGGCATGCAATTTAAGGCAAAAAATTTTCTGCACCGTCCGTCTGGGTTGATGACCTGGAGATGTATGAATATCTCAAACCCGCCAAGCGTGCCAGAGCAGAGGACAAAGAATTGCCAGTGCAATTGCTTGCGCCAATAATGGCTAAGCCTGCCAAAGCCACTGGCAAAGAGGATACACACAAAGATAATGCAAAAAGATAAAATTAATAAATTTTTTAAGTAGTTACCTTTTTTTAGAAATCATAGACAATGAAATCTGCCGTTTTCTGGTCCTGTTTGGCCCTGGCACGTTCTACGCCAACTACGTCAATCATGTGGCTAGGCAGCTGTTTCTGTCTCCCCCTGTCTTGCAGGAGCTGGAGGACTGCATCTACGGGTTCTTCCCAATTCCAGGGAGGTATTAGCTGAGCTTACAAATACTGAGTGGGCGTTACTGCCTACAAGGATGCCCAACTGATCTGCCTGGATCTGGTATCCCTCAGTGGAGTTTAATATGTGAACTTCATTGAGCTTGTTTGGGACGTCCTGGCAGCGCTCCCATTCAAAAGTATATTGGAGATGGGCCAAGCCTATGAGGCTGCTTGCTTCTGCTACCCCCTGGAGCACACCATCTCTTACCTCTTGGACAACTTTGGGTGTGCAGTGTCAAAACTGGCTGTTGCAGACGCAACAGCCATAAAGAAGACAAAAATCTTCCTCACTGACTTTGGGTTGGCCTGGAGCGCCAATGAGACAGGGCTTCCTGCAGTCATGGAGCTGACCTTTGCTAAAACCAAACACAAAAAGAAAATAATTACAGTATACAATAAGCTGTGCAACTTCACTGAAACCTTTGCTGGGCAAAGGCTTTGTCTGGTGGTTTACCTGGAGTATCTTTTCTATTTTGGAATGGGCACAAGCGTGGAGGACCTAGACGGGTCCTTCTTGAGATTGACAAGACCTGGCTCTCCCTGGACAACAAGAAGGTCCCCCCTGGGTACAACTCAGTTGACCATGTCATCCAGGATGCCCTGGTCCTGGCTGGAATTTACGGTTCTGCAGCCCCGCCAGAGAAGCTGCTGCTTCACTCCCACCTCACCATACTCCCTTTTACTAGCCGCCAAGAATATTTCAATCAAGGTGTATCCACCATCTACAGTGTGGCGGTGGAGGTTGTGCGCCACCTCCATTGCTGGGTGAGTACATACCAAAGGACTCACTATAAGAGCACCTAATAAAAATTTCATTCCAATAAATTTCATTACAATTTATATTATTTTTATTATAATAAATTTTTATAATTTTTATTTTAGCAAACAAGCTTTGCAAAATATATTTCAAAAACGGTTTTGATAAAAGCATAAAATTTTACTTTAATAAAATATTATTCTAATTTTTAAATTTTACATTTAATTTTTTTAATCCCATTTTTATATTTATTTGATAATAGTGATATAAATATATTCATGTAATCAAGTATCAAGTATCTGGGATAGCCTCAGATGCCATAATAAAAAATCAATATAAAATAAATAAATTACATACCTTCATTGATGGTCCTGCTGAATGTGATTGTGGACTTAGAAGCTTCTAAATATAAAATGATAATTAATAAATCTTAAATAATAAATTATAGAATATAAAAAAAGTTGGACATGCTAAGCCTTTAATTGATTGGCTGTTTGGCAAGGCATGTGAGGATGAACAAATCAGTGTGGCCATAAAATTTGGCCACAGTCTCAGCTGGGAGGATATGGATCCTGGCCTGCAGCAAATCAAATAGGTCCTTGGTCCCAGTTGGGGTCCCACGCTTTACAACTTGCTTGAGCCATCCAAAAACTTCTTTGATGGGATTTAGGAAGGGTGAATTAGCAGGAAGAGAAGGAGAAAATTTGCCATGGCTAATTGCTGGGGGCCCACTGCAATGCTGGTGTCAATCATTGGGAATTCTTTAAGAATATTGGCCACCTTGTGGAGACCAACGTTATCCAGCACAATAACATTGGTGAAGCCTGTGCTTGTGCGCCTCAGGTGCTCCTGGATCAATTGGAGGAATGACAAAAAGGTACGGTTGTTGTGAGAACCCAAAATCATTTAATACAGATTGACCCCCTTTGGACCAAGGAGAGCCACCATTGAATATGCTGTGACAAAGACTGCAGCACACCAAGCTACCCTGTCATTGGAGCCTTTTGGGACATACCCATATGCATTCCGCATTGACGAGGCAAATGCTGATTTGTCAATGTAATAGAATTTGACTGTCCCCTTGGCTTTGAGGGAAGTCTACACCTCAGCATATTTTTTCTGAGTCTTGATGTTGGTTGGGCTGTTTCTATCATAAGGAGATACCCCAAGCTTTCTCCAGGAAAAGTGCATCCACTTGAGCAGATGGTAGTAAAATGAAATCAATGCCTTAACCCCAAAAGTAGATTTGATCATGGTCTGTATATTTGTCAGTTCAAGATGGCAGTCCCGGTTTATCCACTGGCAGATTGCCCATTTGTGCTCCTTGGAAAGCATGGTGGAAACATGAAAGGATTTATCCACGGCAAGGACTCATCCATTATTGATGAACTTGTTGAAGGTCTTTGAGGTGTACTTGGGATCCACTCCAACAAGAGCCGCAGCCGCCTTGTAGTCACCAGATTTCCACATAGGCCTGAGCAAGATGGTGTCACGGTAAGTTCCATAATGCTGGGAATCATTTGGCCAAATAGGAAAGCTCAGAAACCAGGAAACCTTTAACAAAGCTGGCTGATTCAACAGACTTGAATCAAACAGTTGATTGCAAATGGGCTACAGCTGCTTCAGTTTGCCAGTTGAATCTGATTCCCCCCTGTAAGTTGATGTTGATAAATTGACATAATTTAAGGGTCATCAGATATGAACTTATTTATCAGCATGGTCACCAGAAATTGGTCACCCAAGGGCTCTTTGTAACCTGGACCAGATACTCACTTGACAATGTGGAAGGAATAGGAGCCCAGGATCCAGGTGGTATTGCTTAGTCAATTTTTGATATATATTGAATAATTTTCACTGTTTCAACTCTAAGAGCTGAGTCCTCCCAAAAGTTATCAATAAAATTACATATTCCCTGGGTCTAATTTACATTTTTAAAATGCATCCTGTAGTTAGATTGTTGCGCTATATTCCCTACAACCTAATTCTAAGCCAGATCATTACTGGAAGATGGGGGCCTGCATTTGGAACTTTTTTGTTGGCACCTCCCAATGTTTATCCATGCCTGTCAATCTCAGAGTTGTTCTTACTCCTGTAAAAGCTGAAACTCATGTGCTATCTCAATGTCCTGAATTTTATGCTGAAGATACTCTGGTGCTTTCACAGGCTATTTATCTTGGGCTACTTTGGTTAGGATTAATTGTTTTACTTAATCCTAGTATCTCAATTGGAAATCTTACAAAACAATATCTGAAGCCACATTGGTGGTTAATCTTTAATTCTGTATGGATTTGGGTTGTGATTCCTCACCATTTAGAAACAGCTTCATACTATCCTACAATCCCTGTCACACACACTGGGCAGAAGCGGTCCTCACAGGTATATTGACAGCTCTTAAAGCCCCAATTTGCATTGTTACATGTTGTGTTCTGAGGTGCGGCACAGACACACAACAGGAAATCCTAACCTTAGGAAAGGATTTTTACTAAGTCTTGGTTAGATGACAGGGAAGGCTATGTAATTACCTTGCAACCACGTAAGAATAATCTCTACTAGTTGTGGCTAGAGAGAGGCGCGGAAGTACTGGAAGACACAAAGACAAAAATGTGAATAGAACTTAATTTTTATTGGTGAATACAAAATGGAATATATAGTGGTTAGGAATACCACAAAACACTACCAGGACAGTAGGATCACTTGTCACATGCATGAGTGGGGCAATTGAGATACACAGAGTCAAGAAACCAAACAATTGTATTTCCTGATTCAGTCATCAACTCATTTTGAGAGGCAAAAGCAAAAGCAAGAGATTTGTCTTTGAAATGGCCCACCAAAGGCAAAATTAAAACATGGTGAATAGCAGTATTCACAACATTGCCCTCTCCTAGATTGGCCTTAGGGGGTGGTACTTGTGGAGGAACTTGGCATGCACTTGAGAAAAAGGACGGCCACTGGAGGGGAGCTTTATATTGTATTCAGACCCTTGTTTAAAGGTCACTTCCAAAGGGCTGATCCACAGAGAGTCCAACTTATGTGCGCGCCCAACTACTCTGTGTTGGTAGTAAATTACATGGTCCCCAAATCAAATTCAGGCAAGGGGGAGCATCCAGCATTATTGGGAGAAAGCTCAAGCATCTTAGTCTTGTATGCAGAAGTGTAGGCAGTGGGTGTATATCAATTATGCGGTTGACTAGATCCTTGATGTGGTTGTCAGGATTCAGGGCCTTATCAGAGGAAAGCAAGGGGGCCCCAAGAGCAAGGGGTAGTAGCCTCTTGCCCATACAACATAGCAAAAGGGGAGTATCCAGTGACACAATGTTTGCTAAGGCAGTACACAAAGAGAGCAGCAGGTAAGTATAGGTCCCAGTTGGCAGCGTCAGAGTAGGTGAGCTTTCTGATGATAGAGGCTAGTGTTGAATTTGCACGCTCAACTGCCCCATTGGTAGAAGGGTTGTAAGGGACAGAGAAGGACTGCTGGGATCCCAAAGCTTTGACAATAGAGGTTACCAACTTCTCATTAAAGTTAGTCCCATTATCTGAGAGCAACACTTGAGGACAGCCATGGCGGTAGAAAACATCCTGTAGCAGGAAGGCAGCAGTTGTATTAGCTGTGATGTACTTTGTAGGGCAAGCCTCTACCCACTTGCTGAAGTGATCAACAGCAATTAGAATAAAGCAACACCCAGAACGTGAGCAGGGGAGAGGACCTACCGCGTCAATGCTGACAGTATGAAAAGCATGTGAAGGGGAACTAATTTGAATTTGTGGGCAGAAGCTCAAGGCCTCTGCAGCTGGCAGTTGTGGCAACTAGCTATGACATCTGGGATCAGCAGGCAAAGGTTTTCCCAGAAGTAATTCTTCTCAAGCCAGTCAAAGGTCCTGGCAATACCTCCATGCCCAGTCTCTTTATGAGCTTGCAACACCAACAAGAGGCAAAGACTGGGTTGTACATACAGTAGATATTGATCATGTACCTTTGTGAAGAGCAGATTGTTGTGTATGAGAGTATCTTTGGATAGCTTGTACAAGGCCAGCTGAAACTCTTCTATCTTGCTTTCCCAAGAAGAAGGGTATTCAATTAGTTTGTACAACCGGTCAGCTTCCGCAGGATGCAAAGCAATAATGGGCATTCTGGAGAGCCTATCAGTGTTCTGATGTTGAATCCCAGGGCAATGGAGCACAGTGAAGTTGTATCCTTGTAGATGTAGAGCCCATATAGCTAGGCGCCCTTCAGGCTCCTTAAGTTGTTGTAACCACTTAAGTGATGTGTGGTCAGTGACAACTGTGAAATGGGTACCATACAAATAATGGCGGAATTTTTTGACTGCATGCAACACGGCAAGGCACCCTTTCTCTGTGACACTATAGTTCTTCTCATGTTTGTTGAGGACACAAGAAGTATAAGCCACAGGATGGTCTACACCCTTGTCATCTAGCTGGGCCAGGATAGCCCCAATAGCCAGATTGCTAGCGTTGGTGTATAGGATGAACTCCTTATTGTAGTCAGGATACACTAGGATTGGCGCCTCTTTGAGTTTTTGCTTAAGGGTCTCAAAGGCTTGCTGCTGAAATGCTGTCCATTCAAAAGGGACATTACGTAACAGCTGGACTAGAGGTTCACTAGTATTGGCAAAGTCAGGGATAAACTGTCTATAATAGCCCATCATCCCTAGAAAGGCTTGTATCTCTTGCAGGTTGGCGGGCAGAAGCATTTTGTCAATGGCCTCAACCTTCTTAATCATTGGGAAAATCCCTGTCTGGGTTACTTTGTGGCCCAAGAACTCAAGATGCTCCTTGAAGAAAGCGCACTTGGAAGGCTTTAGCTTGAGGCCAGCTTCTCAAATCTTAAGTAACACCTCATTTGAGATGAGCTAGGTGATTGGTGAAGGTAGCGCTGAAAACTATTATATTGTCTAAATAAACTAGGACACATGGCAGCTTCAAGTTGCAGAGGATGGAGTCCATGGCCCTTTGGAAGATGGCCGGGGCATTGCAGAGTCCCTGTAGCATGTGAGTAGGCTCAAAAAGCCCTTCATAGGTAATGAGTGTGGCTTTTTGGCAATCCTCAGGCGGTAGGTCAACTTGCCAGTATCCAGATGCCAGATCCATTGCAGAGAAAAACTTAGAGCCTCCAAGACGTTGGAGAGCATCATTGATATATGGCAAAGGGTACAAGTCCTTCTTAGTCAAGGAGTTCAATTGGCAGTAGCCCATCACAATATGATGACCTCCATCTTTCTTCTTTAAGATGAGTAGCCAGGATGCCCAAGGACTTTGGGAAGGTGCCAGCAGCCCAGCGTCTAACAGTTGTTTGAGCTCTTTAGATACCTGGGCGTCCTCCACGTGGCTGCAGCAATATGGTTTAGAACAAAAGGGGGGGGGCATTGCCAGGATCAATTTGATGGATAACACCTTTGGCTAACCCATAGTCAGTACTGTCCTTAGCAAAGATGTTGGAAAATTGGTTTAGAAAGTCTAGCACCGCTTTCTGTTGAACCAGGGACAGCTGTGAAAAGTCTTGCACAGTGAACAAGGATAGGACTTGGGGCTCATCCTCAGGTAAGTTAAAATCTTGGAACATACCAAAGGGATGAAGAGACAAGACATCAGGAGCGCCCAACAAATTGCCATAACTGACAACCTGCCCCCTAGACACAGTCGTGGGGAGAGAAGTCAGGTTGGCTACCAACAATTGAACAGGATCCTTATGAGAGACGTCTAGGATTCTAGGACATAGGTAAGGTTTGTTGCTCCCTAATGAGGGGGGAGAGTACAACTCCAAGAAGGTTTGTTCAGGTAGTTCATATGATATCTGGGAGTCTAGGATGGCCTGGGAGCCAGGGGGAATGGTGATAGCAGACATGGCTAGGAGAGGGATCCCTTCAGACGCAGGACAAGACATAGGTGGAAATTTCATGTTTGAAGAGTGGGTGCAATATTTGAGGTTGAAAACTCCAGTGAGATATTCCAAGGCACATATCTTGAGGCGTTTTCTGGGAACTTTAACCAGCTCTTCAAAGATCAGAGGGACTTGGTATCCCAGAATAGAGAGGTAACCAGCTTTCAAGTTGATTATCTCATTATATTCCCTAAGGAACTGAGTGCCAACTAGGAGATCATAACTCTCATTTTCCAAGACAACTTCTGGCGCAGCTAGGAGAAGCTTGCCAAACCGCATGGGTAGAGCAGATTATGCCCCTATGGCGCGGGTCATAGACAGTCCAGCTGTGCCATAAGACTGGTGATAATTAAGGTCAGGGGCAAGTTTGAATTTCTTCACTAGTTTTGAGGAGACAACGTTGACTGGCAAGCCAGTATCTAAGGCAGCCTTGATCTTCACTTTTTGAATGGATATCTCTACTCAAGTGGTAGTGCAACCAAAGGGTGGAAGGACAGCCAAGATATCTTGATCCTCTTATAGTTCCTTATCCCACTTCTCAATCATACATCTTAGGCCTGGGAACTCCTTATAGACTGTCTGGAGAGGGAGCAAGACAGAGACGTTCTTGAACACAGCGTCAGCAACCTCAGCAGCTTCTTTGGAAGATTGGACAAGCACGGGAGATCTCTTGGCTTGGGTGAGGTAAGGGCAAGAGACAACTTCTTTGGCTTCAGGCAAAGGCTTGGCATTAGTTTTAGTCTTTCCTGATTGCAATTTATAAGGGACTGGAATGGTTTAAGGAACAGCCAGGACGGAGTACCCATATGTATTGGCGTTGTCAGAGTCAGAGTCATCCAGGTCAAAGTCATCAGAGATATTGTGGGACAAGAGGAGGATAGGGGGAGCCTCATTATTGGCAGGCTTGAAATTAGATATAGAGGGAGGGATTGAAGAGACTGGGAAGAACTGTCAACCGAGAGCATCTCTGCCTCTAGGTTGACTGTTCTTTTCCCGCCTGCTCTTTTGGATCAGCTCCTTCAACCCAGGGGTTAGTGCAGACTTGAGAATGGTGACCTATCTGACCACAATTGTGGCAACCTTGGTGTCAAGGAGGATTTTGCAAGTTCATGGTAAGAATGTAAGGACTAAAGGAAGATAAACTAGAGTTAGAAGCAGCTCAAGTTATCCTACAACTGCTCCAGAATGGGTAAGGTGCATGTCCTGCAACAGCATCTTTATGCTCTTCATAGAGGAAAGCATAGCTTTATGGGCTTTGAAGTGAAGGCACAGAAGCTGGTTTTCTTTGAGGGCTTGAGCACAAGCCATGTAAGCTTCATCAGCTGTCAATTGTCTGCTCATTATCAGTTGCTGTCCTTCCATGTAAAATCTGTCTGCAAACTCATCTAGTGTTTCTTTAGGCTTAAAAGCATTGTGCATAAAAGCATCCTTTTTTACTTCCAGGCTAAAGTCACCACCAAACTTGTTAATCAGAAGCTACTTCATATCTTCCCACGTCTCATGATGGGTAGTTCAGGCACCACTAACTCCTGGCAAGTCGGGTGTAGACAGGTCAGAATATGTTCTTTCTTAACCTTGTCTGATAATTGTCTCATGGCAGTTTTATAGATAGTTAGGAAAGCTGCAATGGTTGAGGTTCTGGGGTCAAAGACTTACTTAAATGTAGGCTTAAAATGTGCTTTGGGAGTTGGGCTATAATTGTTGCTATTGAGTTTGTTTATACACGGGGAAAACTCTGCTTTGGATTAAGAGGGGGGCTGTCTAGCCCATAGCTGACAAACACTCTCCTTGAGGGTAGTCAGGGTCTCAACAGCGCGGGCACCTGTATTGACAGCTTGAGTGGTCTGCTGTGCAGTAGCATCTAGGCGTTGACCTTGGGTGGTCACTACTGTGGAGAGCTCAGCCAGTCAAGAAGTAAGGGATGGCCTCACTGAGAGGCAAGGGGGCAAACCTGTTGTTCACTGAGTCAATCAATTCACTCATCTCTTGCACATCTCTGTCCAGCTCAGTATGGTCCTGCTTCAAATGATCCACCTTGTTAGCTAGGGCAATTAGTTCCCTAGCGTATTGGATTTGAGGGGCTCCTGGTAAGCCAGGGCAACAACTATCCTTGTTGACAGCCCCAACTGGACTAGCAGCAGTTGCCATCTGCTTGCGTAGGGCAGCAAGCTCTTGCTGTAGCTCAGCAACTTGGGCAGTCAACTCAAGCACCTGGGGGTCAGGTTGAGGGGCTTTGATAGGACGTCCTTGACTGCAGGTAGTTGTATGTAGCTTGCAAATAGCGTCCCATATTCTCTGCTCTCAATCCACTAAGTTTTCAGAAGGGGGGAGAGGGCAGAACATCTGACTTGGGCGTAGATAATTCATTAACTCGACTCTGGAGTTTGGCTATAGTAGCAGCGGTGGCAGCTCTCTCTTATTTAAACACTGTACTGAGCTTATTAAGGCCATTAGCAGCAAAGTCTGCTACTTGCTGTAGTTGCTCAAAAGAATATGTGCTGAATGCATTGAGCTGCTGCACAAGTTGCTCAAAGTTGGAGAGGTAAGTATTCAAGATGGAATCTACCTGACTTTGCCAGGGTTGTTCTAGCTGGTGAAACTTGTGTAGACGCTCTCTCACGTAATTGGGGATGAACTGGCGCATACATTTGACAGAATTAACCAAACAGGTCTGAGAGGTAACAGAGTCACATTGATTGTCAGATACCAAGGAAAACAGGGAATGTATCCACTGTTGGTAAGCAGCAAACTGGTCCCAGTGATGAGTAACCGCTGCTTGTATAGACGAGATTTCTTGGACGTGGAGCCCCAACACCATTTAATGATGAGTCAAGGCAGGCTGCACAAAAGACAATAGTAAGTGCTCAGCGGAGCCAGCTGCTGAGAGAAGATGCTGGGGAAATTGTGGCGCTACAATCAATTCATAGTATTCTGCTCAATTGAACTGAAGCTGGAGGCAAGAGATGGCCCCATCACAGGCTATCCTAAGGGCTACTGCCATGACTTGTTCCAAGTCAGGGGTACCCAACGGATAGGCCACTAGGCGGGGACTATTCCCAAGGTTCAGTACAGTAGGGATAATAGGCGGGTTGGCAATGTCTTTCTCAATATGAGGGCTAGCAATTTCAGGTGAAGTTGGCTCTTGTGTAGGCGGAGGCAAAGGGCCTGAAAACGTGGATGCAAAAGGGATAACTGAGGGGCTTACAGCCCATGTAGTGAGCACCATTTTTGTTGTGTTCTGAGGCGCGGCACAGACACACAACAGGAAATCCTAACCTTAGGATTGGATTGTAATAAGTCTTGGTTAGATTACAGGGAAGGCTATGTGATTACCTTTTGGCCCTGGAAGAATAATCTCTACTAGTTGTGGCTAGAGAGAGGCGCAGAAGTACTGGAAGACACAAAGACAAAAATGTGAATAGAACTTAATTTTTATTGGTGAATATGAAATGGAATATATAGTGGTTAGGAATACCACAAAACATTACATGTACAGTAGGATCACTTGCCACATGCATGAGTGGGGCAAGTGAGTTGCGCAGAGTCAGGAAACCAAACAATTGTATTTCCTGATTCAGTCATCAACTCATTTCAAGAGGCAAAAGCAAAAGCAAGAGATTTGTCTTTGAAATGGCCCACCAAAGGTAAAATCAAAACATGGTGAATAGCAGTTTTCACGACATTACAGGAAAAGATGTACCCATTGGCTGTCATGGTTGGCTCACCCTTTACACTCATATTAGGAAAATACTTAGGCAAGAAAGAAGGAGCCTTAAATTTGCCATCAGCATTGCAGATTTTATGGGCCAACAGAAGGTTTCAGGGGCTAGCACAAGCATGACAAAAGCCAGGGAAGTAATCAGGGAGGGGCTTTGAATCTTCCCCAGATGAACTGAAAGAAGGGTATTTTGGTGGGGGAAGCAGAAGGTGGCTTTTTGGGGTGCTCCTCATGTGCAAAGACTTACCCTTGGGAGGTGACTACTTGGTTTGGCGGCGCTTCTTATTAGGCTCCTCATCAGAAGCTGTGTTTTAGAAACTGTGGTCAGTAAGTGAACCATCAGTTTCTTCTCCCCCAGTGGAGTGAGCAGGGCTCTTCTTGGGGAAGGCTTTGGGGAGGGCTTAAGAGTGGCCTTTTTGGATGAGGAAGGCTTTTTCTTTGAGGTCTTGGGGGCCTTTGTGGGACGCTTGGTTCTTTTGAGCTACTTTGAGGTGTTCTTGCCCTAAAATAATAAACTACAAGTTCTAAGGTGAAGCTTTGTATTTAAACAACAAACCAAAACAACTTAAAAAGCATAATATATAAAGCGTAAACTTTAAATGGCTTTTATTTATATTTAAAAATGAAAAATATTGTATAAATTTTTATTTTATTAAAGTTATAAATATCAAGTTAAAAATTAAGAGTTTCATGAAAAAGTATTATATTTATATACATGTTTTATCTCAAAATTATAGAATATAAAAGAGAAAAGCAAGAAATACAACATATCAAAAAATCAGATATTTATTATGTAAAACATAAAGTTCTATATGTGAGAAATGAAAAGTGTCAATATTATGAGTGTCAACTAGTAAAAAAAGTTGAATTCTCACTGACAATTAGAAAAATTGTAGACATTATTTTTGACAACATTGTCACTTTCAACATTTTTTTGAAAGTTTACTATGAAAAACCTAGTACACTTAATTAAATTTAAGCAGACCAGCAAATGCTAACCGTTTTCTGTGTTATTTTGTTCACATATTAAAATTAAAAAACATATGAAAATAAGTAAAAAAATAATCAAAGTTCTTTATTTCTTTATTAAAATTTTTATTTGGGTAGTGGTAATATGATATTTTACCATAGTGTTTATGTAAAGTTGTTGATAAGTTGTTTTCAGTAATGAAAAGGGTAAAGTGTTGACAACATCACTTACAACATTCTCAATAGGAGGTGACATAGTAATTTAGGTTTAATTGTGCCACTCTAATTTGCTTAAATCCACCCCAGTGGATGATCACAAGCAAATAAAAAGGCATTTCTGAGTATCAACATTATTTTTAATAAAAAACTCTATAGTAAATTACATGGTAACTCACGCTTAAATTATTAGATAGCTGTTAGCCACCAATCCACTTAATATATTAAAGCCAGAATAAGTGCCACAGATAAATATATAACATGCACATTCCAATAATAAGCTATACTGTAGATTCAGAACCTAAACGTAAAAATGCAGGATTGTCAAACCCTTGGTCCAAATTTCAAATCACTTTTGCAGGATGGCCTTTTTTTAATTAAATTGAATTCTTTGAGTATTTATTTGAATATTTAAAATGCGGGAACTCATAGAAACTTTGAAAAGTTCAAGTCAAACTGTATATTTCCAATGGAAAAAATGAATTAACTGGAATCAGAGTTGAAGTGTTCAAATCCATCAACCATTTTCATTAAGTTTAGAATATTTTTTGGAATTGCAGGATTGTCAAATCCATGAACAAAATTTTAAATCACTTTTGAATGCCACTAGTAAACTCAGATATTAATTGCAGGAACTGGAATCCAAATTTAATGTACAGTAAGCACACTAGGAAACACCAACCCAAATAAAGAAGCTCCACTCTGCATAAAATCAAATGAAAAATTCAATCTCAATAACCATGTTTAGACATAAAAAGTGATTAAACTTTAAAATCATCCAAAACTGGAAAGGATACAATATTATACACTTTAAATTACTGATATAGACACTCTGCTACTATTCAAGGATAAATCAAGAGAAAACAATTACCCACAACTAAACCAATAAATTCAAATAAATACATATTTAATCTAAAATATATTTTTTATTTTTATGAACCGTCAGTTGCATTCCCAACCAGCTCCTGCACCAGCCTGCGGGGCAGCCTGTCCACAAAGGGCATCCCAGAGGGTTTAAGAACAGACCCAGCACACAAATTGAAGGGAGTCATGCCAATACACAGGACTCCCAAGGTGTCACTGCCAGCCAACCACCTCCTGCATCTCAAGCCAGGAACAGTAGCCTTAATCCAAGACAGAAGCTGCTCTTAAAGCCTGCAATCAAAGTCTCATACACAAAGTTTATTGGGAATAATGAGGTTACATACACCTCCACCTTGTACCCAGTTGTCACCTGGCCCCGCACTCTTGATCCAAGAGTTGCTACTTCTTGCCCCTGCATTTTTGATACCTCATATAAGCCATTGGCCACCACCAAAGAGCCATCTGTGCCTGTGTCTTATGCCACCATTGATGGCGCCAGCGCAACCAAGCATGATCCCATCTTCTACACAAAGGTCCCCATCCCCTGTGTCAAGCCTGCTAGCCAAGATGCCGTGGTACCTGCCAAGGGCTGGCATTGGTTGACAGATAGTGAGTGTGAAGCTCTCCTCAACTGCTTGAATGGGGGAATGGTGGTTTGGGATATTGCGTCCTGATTTGGTGTCACAGCCAGATACATTGCCAACATCAACACCAAGTATGGCAACACCAGGCAAATTTCTAAATCTGCCAAGGCTAAGCGGCAGCCCAGCCTACTTAAGCCCACCCATCTTGAGTCAATCAAGTAGTGGGTTACCAAGGATTGCCACCTGGACTCACTTGCTTTCCAATTAATGCTTGCCACAGAGTTTGGGATTTCTGTTTATAAAACACTTGTTTACAAAGCAATGGTTGATTTGGGCTTCTCTTGGAAGGTCCTTGGAGTTTCTCTGTACAATAGGAACAGCAAGAAGACCATCAAGAATCAACACATTTATGCCAAGACATATCTGGCACTAAAGGAGACTGGAAATGTCCAGTTTTTCTACATCAACAAATCATTGTTTTCCTCCTTACTCAGGTTTAGGCATGAGTGGGTTGAGAAGGGGTCCAAGGATAGTGTAGCCCATTGTGCAGCTGTCTGTTCCCAGACCTATTCAATGGTTGCGCTTCTTGGTCCTCATGGGTTGGACCAATATCAAATGATCAAGGGTTCCCTCAATAGCAGGACTTTTCTCAAAATTTTCTCCAAGTAGTCAAGGAGTATCTCCGGATCAATTACAGCAGTACAACCAACATTGTTGTGTTGGATAATGTTGGGCTCCACAAAGTGGATCTAGTTGTGTCCAAGTTCCCCCCATTAACAAAAACAGCCACACCTTCAGCCACTGGCTTACCAATTGTCCAATGAGACTTCTCTTCCTCTTGCCATATTCCCCATTACTGAATCCAATTGAGGAGGTGTTTGGTTGGATCAAGAATAAGGTGAAACAAGGCCTCCCTCAGGACACTGAGAATCTATTCAATATTCTCGAGATCAGCCAATTTGCAATGCCACCCAATGTGGTGGCAGCTTTCTATGAGCACTCAGAATCCTTCCTCCCAAAAGCCCTGGCCTCTGAGCCAATCAGATAAATGGACGCTCTGGGTTTTATTTAGTTTTAATTTTATTTAGTTTGTTTTTATTAGAACTCAATAATTATTATTTATATATAATAATGTGATATTTAATTGTATTATAGACATATAAGAATACACAGAAAAGGTAAGTAAATTAATTATATTAGGTAAGATAGACATATTTTTATTATAATGTACTGAATATTATTATTGTTTTTTGCACTAAAAAATAAATAAATTAAAAAAGATAGAAATAAATTAGTTTATTTAAATAATTGTGAATCCTTGTTGGTACTTTGGCTTTTTTAAGCCACAAATTGGACCTTGCAGGTCATCATCTGATCCTTATTATTTCAGTGCCACTATAGCCACACCACACAACCACCAATGATTTTTATGTATCACTTACTAATTAGTACTTAGGACGCGGATCAAGCATATCAAATATATTTATCAAATCATATTAAAGTAGTTTTAAAAGCTATGGCAACAACCAAAAATACCTCAGATTTAAACAAAATGATTTCAGATTTAAACAAAGTCCAACTCTCAGGTTAAAATATACACTCTTTTAACAGGGTTTATTGGCGTTAATGGGCAAAATGAGTCAACACAGCAACAAAGGGCTCACACACAAAGTGAAACCATTCAAAATACAATCCAAAATACATTGATTCACAAAAAAATGGTGTGAGTTGACTTTTGGTGTACATATGTTTACTATGTGAATTGGTGACAAAATACACCCAAGCAAGGTGTGTCAAAACACAAACCAAAAACAAAATACAATAGCAACTCACTACATGAACAAAATTACTCACACAATGTGTGCAATGGATTGTAATCATGAATGATACCAAGGTATCTAAAATAAGACACAAGATCTGAAACATAAATTTATAAAAATATTGTGTTGGGTGTTTGAATTTGGCAGTAAAATCTAGGAAAATGGGTGGATTTTTTTGAGTATTCTAAAATGGGCGTTGTAAAACCAAAAACAACTAATTAAGAAATAAAAATATATAATTGGGATATTGGGAGGGAAAAACTTTAATTAAATATCCATATTCAGATAAAAGCAAAAATTAAAATCATGGAGTAACTTAATTGAGTTTTATTTAATATTTTATTAAATTGTAAAATGGAAGGAACACAACAACAGAGTACCAATACACCCATTGTGCACCGCAGTTGTGGTTACCCCCATGGGTCAAAGAATAGAGTTAGTGCAATCCAAGTGCCTACTCAAGGAGGAGACGGGAGAGAAGAGTTCCATAGTGACACTGCACTGACACAGCCAGTTCAAGGAGCACAAGCTGCTAGGGTGCAGAGCATAAACCCTTGGGTCCCAAAGCTGACCCGGAAGTCAACCAAGGTCACCACTACAAAGAAAGTTAGAAATAAGGAGGTAGAACTTACTTTGTATGTGTTTGACGTTGTGTACTGGCAAGAGTCAGACCTGTCAACTATACTGGAGAAGGTGAAGCCTGTACTTGATACTAGCTACAAGCCCTACGTCAGTGATGGCAATCAGGAGGATGGCAAGGTGCCCAATTTCTATCAAACCAATGAGAGACAGATGGTGTTAAAAAAGATTGCAGCCTTCTATACCAAGGTACCTATGCCCTGTGTTATGCCCAATGCTAACAAGTCAATCCCCACCACTAAAAAGCCCGCTCAGAAGCGCATCCCTAACATCAAATGCATCATCCTGCTTACGCTAATGCAGGAATTGGGTGATTACAAGGCGGCTGAGGCTCTTGTTAGAGTGGATCCTAAGTACACCAGCAAGACCTTCCAAAAATCCATCAATACTGGTCGTGTCCTTGCCACAGAGAAATCCTTGCATGTTTCTACCATGCTCACCAAGGAGCACAAATGGGGAATCTGCCAGTGGATAACCCAGGACTGCCATCCTGAACTGGAAAATATACAGGCCATGATTAAATCTACTTTTGGGATTGAGGCCTTGATTTCCTTTTACTACCATCTGGTGAAGGGAATGTAATTTTCTTGGAAAAAGCTCAGGGTATCTCCTTATAATAGAAACAGCCCAACCAACATCAAGACTCAGAAAAAATACACTGAGGCGTACACTGTCCTCAAAGCCAAGGGGACAGTCAAATTTTATTATATTGACAAATCAGCATTTGCCTCGTCAATGCGCAATGGGTATGGCTATGTCCCCAAAGGCTCCAATAACAGGATGGCTTGGTGTGCTGCAGTCTGCACCACAGCCTACTTGATGGTGGCTCTCCTTGGTCCAAAGGGGGTCAAGCTCTACCAAATCATATTGGGTTTGCATAACAGCAGGATCTTTCTATCATTTCTCTGATTGGTCCAGGAGCACCTGAGGCACACGAGCCCTGGCTTCACCAATGTCATTGTTTTGGACAATTTTGGTCTCCACAAGGTGGCTGACATTCTTGAGGAATTCCCAATGATTGACACAAGCATTGCAGTGGGCCCCCAGCAATTGGCCACAGCAAAATTTGCGCCTTCTCTTCCTCCCAGCCTATTTGCCCTTCCTAAATCCCATTGAGGAAGTCTTTGGGTGGCTCAAGCAAGTTGTCAAGCAAGGAACCCCAACTGGGACCAAGCACTTCTTTAATTTGCTGCAGGCCAGGATCCACACCCTCTCAGCTGAGAATGTGGCCAAATTCTATGGCCACGCTGATTTATTCATCCCTGCGTGCCTAGCCAAATAGCCAATCAATTAAAGGCTTAGTGTGTCCATTTTTTTATATTCTCTTATTTACTAATCAAGATTTATTAATTATCATTTTATATTTAGATGTTTCTACGCCCACAATCACATTCAAAGGATCCATCAATAGATGTAAGTAATTTATTTATTTTATTATATATTATTTTATTATGCCACCTGAGGTAATCCCAAATGCTCAATACTGGATTACGCAAAAATATTTAAATCACTTTGGCCAAATAAATATAAAAATAGTTTTAAAAAAATTAAACGTAAAATGTACAAGTTAGAATTTATTTTATTAACATATAATTTTATGCTTTTATAAAAACTGTTTCTGCAATATATTTTGTAAAACTGGTTTGCTGAAATAAAAATTATAAGAATTTATTTTAATAAAAATACTATAAATTGTAATTAAATATATTGGAATCATATTTTTATTATGTGCACCTGTAGTGGGTTCTTTGGTATGTACCCACCCCGCAATGGAGGTGGCACACAACCTCCACTGCCACACTATGGATGGTGGATGCACCCTTATTAAAAAACTCCCTCCTGCTGGTGAAGGGGAGTAGGATAAAGTGCAAACTGAGAAGCAGCTTTTTGGGTGGGGAAGCAAACCTGTAAATCCCTGCCAGGCCAGGGCGTCTTGGATTACATGATCCACCAAGTTGTATCCAGGGGGGACCTTCTTCCCATTGAGTGCAAGCTGGGCCTTGTCAATTCCCAGAAGGACCCCATCTAGGTCCTCTACAGACGCGCCCATCCCAAAGTAGAATAGGAATCCCAGGTAAACAACCATATGAAGCCTTTGCCCAGCAAAGGCTTCCGTGAACTCACATAGTTTATTATAGACTGCGCTGATCTTCTTGTTGTGCCTGGTCTTTGCAAAGGTCAGATCCATGGCTGCACAGAGCCCCTTCTTGTTGGCACTCCAGGCCAACCCAAAGTCAGCAAGGAGAATTTTTATCTTCTTGCGGCTGTTGCATCTTCAACAGCCAATTTGCCCACCACACGCCCAAAGTTTTCTAATAGGTTGACAGGGTGTGCTCCAACAGGAAGCAGAAGCAAGCAGCCGCATGAGCCCGGCCCATCTCTGGTACATTCTTGAATGGGAGCATTGCCAGGACGTCCCATACAAGCTTAATGGAGTTTACACAGTAAACTCCACTGAGGTTAACCTGGTCCAGGCGGACCAGTTGGGCATTCTTGTAGGCAGTAACTGCCAACTTGGATGCCCCCTTGGCATGTGTAAGTTCTGCCAACGCCTCCTGCAACATCAGAAAGGACCTGTGGATATGATCCTCCAGCTTCTGCACAACAGGGGGGGGACAAATAGAATTGCTTGGCCACATGAGTGGCATAATTTTCATAAAAAGTGGCCAGGACAAAGGGGAACAGGACTTGGCAGAGTTTGCCATCTACTTTTTCTAAGAAAAAAAGTAAGTTTTTTGAAAATTTATTAATTTTGTTTTTTAGGCTACCTTCTTGTGTTTCTTCCTTGCCCGCAGCCTTGGCTGGCTTGGCCATTCTTGGCGCAATCAATTGTGCTGGAAATTTGGTATCCTCTGCCCTGGCACGCTTGGCGGGTTTTAGATGTTCATACATCTCTGGGTCATAAACCCAGACAGACGGCGCAGAAAGATTGTATGCCTTAAATTGCAGGCCCCCACCACTGTCTTCTGGATGTTGAGAAGACGCTCAATGGTCTTCTCTGGGGTGTCTGGCATTTTTGAAATTAGTGCCTTTGTGGACACCTTTTTTATTTTGTCCCCAGTGAGGACGGCAGACTTCACTTTGGCTTTAACCTTACAGTCAATGTCCTTTATTTTGGCAATTGCCAAGTCAAGGTCTTTGAGTAGTTTTTTAAGTTCTCTTATTTGATTTTTTACTAACCTTTCCATATGTTTTTATAGCTTTTTCACCAATAGATTCTGTATTATTTTGATACTGTTGCCTCTTTGTTTATTCCTTTTTGTTTTCCCATCTACTACATTATCCCATCTTTTTACCCATTCTGTATATGTTTTATGATCATCTCAATACGTGTTGTTTGCTTTATGTTGGCATTGTTTCCTTGATTACTATATTATTTTTGGCGCTTGACATAGCCCCTTGTGAAAATATTAACAACAATTTGATGATCAGCTAAATTTGAATTAGAAAATTATAGTGTTAACTGTTTTTAGATAAAGTTGTTACTGATCCAAATTCAAAACCTTAATGATAAACTTTAAGCCAATCAGGAGCTGAGTGATAAAGTGATTGTTGTGACATAAAGGGTCATTCAATAATTCTTTGGTGCATATGTGCTAATTAATATGATTGGCTGGATGTTTTGCCATTGTACACCATTGCTGCTGTGGCAAGTTATTGATGAACTAGTGCTAACCCAGTAGCTGATTGGACACTAGTCCACCAACAACTTGCCACAGCAGGAATGGCGTACAATGGCAATTCATCCAGCCAATCATATTAATTGGCGCATATGCACCAAAGAATTATTGAATGACCCTTTATGTCACAACAATCACTTTATCACTTGGCTCCTGATTGGCTTAAATTTTATCATTAAGGTTTTGAATTTGGATAAGTAACAACTTTATCTAAAAACAGTTAACACTATAATTTTCTAATTCAAATTTAGCTGATCACCAAATTGTTGTTAATTTTTTCACAAGGGGCTATGTTCAAGTGCTAAAAATAACCGTGTTCTGGATCTAGATACACAACATTGTAAATATATGATTTTATAGAAAATAAGCTGAACATAAATAATAAAACCAACTATAAACAAAGAGAACATGAAAAATTGAAATTCAAAATACTGATAATATAAATAGAAAATGTAGGGTGACAGGGGTTAATTGGGGCGGGGAAAAGTGATGCCTAGGAGACAGAATAACACAGGAAGGAAGACGTAGAGGCGGTGCTGGCCTGGGGGGTCTGGGATTGGTTGGGCTTGCGGGTTAGGGGCGGTGGTGGCGGGGGTAGGGGTAGGAGGATTTCACATGACGGCTGCCATATAACACTTATTGTATTTCACATCAAACATTGGCTGGATGAGCTGGTAGGTGGCTGTGGCCCGAGGTGGAAGGTGCTTATCCTTACGTGATTGGTTGCCCATGTTCATATGGAAAACTATTTGCGCAAACAAGTCAGCCACCATCTGGCAGCCAAAGAGAAAATTGTGATCAAGGACCCCAAGATAGAGGTTGTTGTAAGCCTGAGGGCAGTGCTCCTGTAATGTGGATCCCATGTTGAAGAAGACAACATCAGCCAGATGGTTGTCTGTATGGCTGGCAGGGTAGACTGAGGCCTGGTGCCCGCGTCCCTGGATGGCCTCAAGGGCAGTGGAGCTACCCTCTATCTGGTGGCTCAAGAAAACTGGTACTTGGAATTTGAGCCATCCCAGGAGTTGAGTAATTCACCAAGGATGTGGCTGTATGAGTAGCAATTTATGAAATCTGGGTTTGTCTGATAGTAGACAAAACCCTTGGCTGAAATAGCCAGAAATGCACCAATGAACGTCCCCTTTTTTGACCTTCTTCCTTCTATTCTTGGCGGCGGCTTTTACTTGCTTGCCAAAATCATCAAAAGCTATTGATAGCTTGTATTAGGAGATGAACATGACATTGTCAGTTAGACTAGTCAGGCATCAGACCAGGGTTGATTTGATGAATGGTGTCATACAGGAAATCCTCAATGCCATCTCATTGGTTGATAGCAAAATTGGTAAGAACCCGTATGGAAGCCACCTTCCCATACATCCAGAGCTGCACCATGCACTCAGAGACCCATATGTTATGGTGCCCAAGCTGCTTCCGGACTTGTGTCAAGGGAAGCTTGGGATCCCGTTAGAGGAGGTCAAGCATGATTGGGTATGCCTCAGATATTTGTGACTTGGGGGCCTTCTTGGGCTTCTTGGCCGTCCTGATCAGATTACCCCTGTTCATCAGGTTGTTGAATTCCCGCATGACAGTAGCTTGGGTAAATTGCAACTGGGTGGCAATCTGTTCCCAGGATAGACCCTGTAGATTCAGTGTCACAATTTCCTGAAGAATTTGGGCAGTGATGATTTGTTGCTTGGGGCACTGGGCTGGGGGAGCTGAAGCCTGATTGGCTGTAGGGGGGCAGGTTGGCTGGTGGTAGGAATTTGTTCCAAATCAAGGTTGCCATCCTGAATGGTTAGTTGGTGGGCAGCTTATGCGGGGGTGAGTACGGGAGCAGGGGCAGAGCTAGACACTAAGTGACTCTCAAACAAGTCAAAGCCATAGGGGTTGGTGGTCAGATACAGGTCAGCTTCCTTGTTACCTGCCTCAAAGGCTTGGGTGTAAACAGGTGCCTCCATGTTCTGAGCTTGCCTCCATTGAAGCTGGCTTGGCTGCTGGCGCTGTCAAAGATATTGCTTGTAAAAACCATTGTAAAAAGCCTAGAATAAAATCACTATAAGTAGAAATTTGAAAATTTAATGATTTATTTTTATTGTAATATTGAGTCCATATTTGGAAGGTTCTAAAATCCTTTTCATACAAATCTGGAGCCATGAAAATGGATAAAATGCCTCTGTTCCTAAATTGGATAGCTGTTGATTGGCTGTTAAACTGTTATTTTTCTATTTTAGGCTGCTCATACTACACATCTTATGTTAGTTCATTTAATTTTGTGCTTGTGTAATCTTGCTTCTAGATTGCTCAAGTTTTGTTTGTTTTAGTTCTTCTGTCGGTGCCTCATATGAATCCTGATTGGAATATAATATACTCCGGAACAGCATCCATCCATTTCACTTGTTGTGTCAGTTCATTTTGTTTATGGTTTGAACTACACTGCTTGATGTTTGATATAATTTCATATAATGGACTAGTGAAAATATTTTTGTTTGACAGTCCATTTATTAACTGAAATTTTATAAATCAATTGAATCCTGAATCTTGCACAACTTGGATTTTATTTAAATCTGAAATCATTTTGTTTATATCTGAGGTATTTTTGGTTGTTGCCATAGCTTTTAAAACTACTGTACAAGGGAAAGATAATTTGAGTTCTAAACAATCACTTATTTAGAATATAAGTGGAGCGGGCCGCATGATGCAGATAAATTCAATTCTTGTTGTTTGTATATGTAATAAATGACCTGTACTTGATGAGCTAGTAAATAAAAACATTTTTAACTTATTTTTATTATTTGACGTGGTTGCAACTATAAGTAATGTCTTGTAATATATTTAGATATTGTTGAAACTGCAGGCTCAACCCACCAGCAAGGTTCCAACCAAGCGGGTTTGTTACCTGCAATCCAATTATCTGGTCACTTAAAGACAGACTAGGAAGTCAACTCAAATTACAAAATCCAACAATATGAACAGATGATGATCATTTATGGTGGATACCTTGTTTTGGCGCTTGACTCATTACCAGGATCAAGCCACCCCCTTCTTTCATCCAGCCGTGCAATCACCAATCATGTTCTTGTTATCCTTGATTCACGTGAACTATATAATCACTATCTTACAATAAAGATTATCATCCATCTTCTAAATATTTTTCCCCGAGTAACTCTGCTAAAACAGCACAGTTACAACATTGTTAGCACAGGTAGGTTCTCCATTCTACCTTATCTTGAAAAATTCTGCCTGTTGCCTGCACACGCTGCGGCCAACAAATCCTTGACAGAATTATGTCTGGCCTCCCGCCTGACTGGACTCAATACACTCCTGGTGCCAAGATACCTGATGGTTTTGTCCTATACCAAAACACAGTGATCCTGCTACCCGCTTTCAACGCCATGTCTGCCCAAGTTTTCTTGCAGGCACCCTCCTCAATGCTGCAACCAGCCAACAAAACCACCATGCCCACCTACATAGCTCAAAGACTATGAAACACCGCCTTGGAACCCTTTGCCAGGGCCAGCGGGAAAAACTGTCAGGGAACCAACCCTGATCAACCGGCTTGCTAGTGTTTGGGAACTGGTGGGTTGCAGACTGGGTGGGCAGAGCCCACCAAAGGATTGGTGCTAACTTAATGAGGTAGGACATTGACTTTCTCACCAACAACCACGGACCGGCAACTGGGACAATAGTATCTATTACTCCCGTGAGAGTAACATATACAATTCCAAAAAGCTTATTGGTATGGTCCAGTGGGAGCTTGGCGGCAGAGGCAGGAATTGGTTTGGGGGTGGCAGATGGTTCCATGTCCATTTGGTAGGCAGAAAGTAAGTTGTATTTATCTCTGAACAGGCAGGGTTTGGTAACGTACCAAGGGCCTTCTTGGTTGTATCTGGTTAACTCAGTAGTTCTGGCCAAGGGATCCTGGGCTATTATGTTGTCGGCGGTGTAGTCCTTGTACTCAGGCTTTAAGGGGTACTCTGTGAAATAGACAGGACCAAAGGGGGCACCTGGAGGGCAGTACATAGCTGGCAGGGGGGCAGACAATCTTGGGGTTAACTGGAAGATGGCAAGGATAAAATACGGCAATAGTTGGGGAAACCAATATCTCATAACCTTTATTTAAAAATGCCAATGGGGGTTGATCTTGGCCTGGCAGGTATTTATACCACGTTGCCAGGCTTCACTTCCTGGTTGGGTTTTATGGGCTTGGGCAGGTTGGCATCAGGTGTCTCAGATGGCAGTGTGGCGCTTGGCACTGGTGGTTTGCCACTGGCTGCTTTGGGGTGAGAAGACTTCAAATCCTTCTGTTTATTGATTCGGGTATTGGGTGCCTCCTTGGGTTCAGTGCCTTCCCTGGGACTTTGGGGGAGTTCAGAATAACTTTCAGGGAGAAATTTGTCTATTTCACTTGGCAAACCGCCAGTTTCAGGTGTTGGCACCTCAGGGAAATTCTTGGCATCTTGTACTGGCAGTTTGCTTTCAGAATCCTGCGGGGCAGTTAAGGGTTTGGGTCCTGGCGGGCTGGCAGCAACTTCATCAATTATTAGTGGATTATTGTGTTCCCAGCCTATGAGTCTGGCAGTCTGTAAAGGGTTTTGTCCAGAGTTTGACTCTGATTCTGTATTTTGAGATTTAGGAGCATCCAAATTGTCATTCCTGACAACAACACCAACCACAAACCCACAGGTTCAAATGGGCATGGAAATGGAAACAATAGACAATCAAACCGTACCCATTTCTGTGTCACCACCACACAAGGCAACCAAGATGAGGGAAAATCCCAGGGAGAGCACTAAGTGAGCCAAGCTCTCCCCACGCAACTCCTGACTCGCCCAATGATGAATACCAACCTGAGGACGTAGACCAATGCCCAATGATCCAAGTGCCCTCAGAGAACCTGGTACTGTACACCATTGCCAGACATCCCAATAAATTGATGTCCTATCCTTTCCGCTTTTGCAGTTACACAGGCTCAGCACTCCTGGACTTGGGTGCAGACCAAACCCTAGTCAACAGTAGCTTTGTGGATAAGTTCAAGCTGGCCACTAATCCTTCGCGGATTAAAAATGTGGTCCTGGCTGACAAACACCACATTGCCGTGACAAAGGAAACTGTCCCCTTCTCTGTCATGCTTGAGAATCTACACTCCACCATCCAAGGTCCTGTCATTGACTTTCCTAGGTTTGATATTGTACTGGGACTTTACTGGTTACAAAAGAACAACCCTCATGTAGACTGGGCAACCTCAGTGTTGACCATCAAACGTGAAGGTGTTAACCACCAGATCTACCCTGACTCTGTGAACTAACTGCTACGCAACCACATATTTGTACGTATCACAGAGAGCCAGGACAAAAAGAAAAACCTGAAGTCAATTGACTGGGATTCCTGCCAGTACAAGATCATACACTTCAAAGACCACCAGGATACCTCCACACCTCAGGACCAAAACATTGTGGCCTGCCATCCAGAAATCTT
Source organism: Entomophthora muscae (assembly GCA_014839935.2). Taxonomy (NCBI): domain Eukaryota; kingdom Fungi; phylum Entomophthoromycota; class Entomophthoromycetes; order Entomophthorales; family Entomophthoraceae; genus Entomophthora; species Entomophthora muscae. The sequence continues at coordinate 54,607 of QTSX02004276.1, forward strand.
TAAGGAAGCACTACCTGGGCTGCCCCCTGAGAAGCATATTCAACACTCCATCCAACTCAAGGGGGCTGCACCCAAGGAGCACCCCATCTACAGGCTGACCCCAAATGAAGGTGACACCTTACGTGCCTACCTCAAATAGGCATTAGAAAAAGGACTCATCTGCCCCTCACAGTTTCCCTTTTCGGGCTGCCGTATTTTTTGTGGCCAAGAAGGACGGTACCTTACGTCTGGTCACAGACTACCACGCTCTGAACAAAGTTACCATTAAGAATTGTTACCCACTGTCACCAATTGACAACCTCTTTGATGCATTGGGAAGAGCCACAGTCTTCTCCAAGATTGATCTAACTTCAGGCTAGAATCAGATTTATATCAAGGAGGAAGACATTCCCAAAACAGCCTTCCGCACAAAATATGGTTCCTACAAATGCGTGGTACTAAACTTTGGCATGACCAATGCCCTGTCTACCTTTGTAACCTTCATGAACAAAGTATTTGCGCTCCACATAGGCAAGCACGTCCTGGTGTACTTAGACAACATTATTGTCTACAGCCCCTTGGTGGAACAACACCACAAAGACCTAGAGACAGTCTTTGCTACCTTGGCACAACACAAACTGTTGGCCAAGCCCTCCAAGTGCCAGTTCTTCTGTGAGCAACTACCCTTCCTGTGACACATAGTCTCAAAGGACAGCATCAAACCCAAAAGTCAAAAGATACAGGCCATCTGCAAGATGCCACCACCCAAGAATAAGTTAGAACTCTGCATCTTCTTGGGATTGGTGGCCTATGTACAACGTTTCATACCTGACTGTGGCGTCTTGACTGCCCCCTTATCTGCCATAACAGGCACCAAGTCCAAGTTTGTGTGGGCCCCCCAACGCAACCTCTGCTTTAGACACCTCAAGGAGAAACTTACAGCAGCTCCCATCCTACAATACCCCAAACATGATGGGGAGTACCAAATGGAAACTGATGCCTCAGATGCATCCATTGGGGGAGTCCTACAAATCAGAAATAGTGACAGTGACTTCCTGCCTGTAGCCTACAAATCACAAAAATTGACAGATGGCAAGTGTCAAAACCCTATACATGACAAAGAACTGCTGGCTATTGTGCACTGTCTAGTCAAATGGCTTGTTACCTGGAACGCCAGGAAGAATTCACAGCCTTAACCAATCACAAGTCACTCATCTATTTCAAAACTCAAGTAAATCTGTTGCGCTGCCAGTACAGTGGATGGAACTATTGGAGAGATTTAACATGCTCATCCAGTACAAGCCTGGGGCCAAGCTCACCATGGCAGACGCCCTGTCCCGCCTGTATGTCCGTGCTTCAAGAGGAGAGAGTGGGCTTGACCCAGACTGGTCTCTCTTAGTGCTACAAACAAAGGACAAATGTTTCCCCCTGGCACCACTGACATAACAAAAGAAACAGTCATCAAGAATGAACACCTCTTTGCTGACGTATGTGGGACTCTTCAAAGAAAAATGACTCACAGCACAACTATTCCCTACATCCCCACACATCAGCAAGTCAACATTATCTTATGCTATCACAGAGACCTTGGACATACCAAGAGCCAAAACCTACATGAGTTTCTAAAACATAAAGCCTGGTGGCCAGCCTTATACTGCAATGTCCAGGAAGTCCTAGACCAATGTGAGGTGTGCAAAAAGTTTTCCAAAAGCAAAACCCTGCCAAAGTCAGTACTTCCAATTTTCACACAACTACCTTTCAAAGTATGGGCTCTTGACATTGTTGGTCCCATGCCAGGAAAACACAATGACAAGAAATACATCATCACTGCCATTGAATTTGCAACAAGATGGCCAGTAGCCCAAGCAGTGAAGGCACACACCGGCATGGAGTTTGACAATTTATTAGCAAAGAGCTAATCAGCAAGTTTGGAAAGCCAGAACTCCTGATAGCCAATGGAGGCAAAGAATTGACCTCTGAAGACACCAATGTATATCTCACCAAAAACGGGACCAAGCACACCATGACTACACCATACCATTCACAGGCCAATGGACACATGGAGCAGCTTAACAATAGCCTTGTACAAGCCTTAGCCAAACTCACCGCTGGGAGACCTGAAGACTGGTATAAGCAGTTACCAACTGCGCTACTTGTGTGTCAAACCCAAGTGAACAGATCCACCAGAAAAAGCCCATTTGAACTGTTATACGGCACACAGCCAAATATCATTCAAGCATTGACAGGACCTAAACTGGAAATTCCAAGTAAAGTCCCTCCACGCTCAGACCCTCAAGTAATAGAGGCTAACAGCTAGCAAACAGCCAAAGAGAATGAACGTCTGCAAAAGACATTTGTCCCCACCCACAATAGACATGAAGTTGGGGATAAAGTATGGGTCATGAATGTTGACAAGAGCAAGTTACAACCTGAAAAAGTGGGGCCAGCAATCATTCTGAAGGTAAACAACAATAACACTTACCTTGTGCAGGGGCTTGGCAAATGTAAGCAAGACAAGACCCTACACCATGATTGCCTACAACCCTGCAAAGCAAGACAGAAACAACAAGAAACCGCCTTGCACACCACAGAACAGCAATTAGTTCAATATGATGCCTGGGCTCCTGACAACCTCCCTGACAACCTGCCCCAGAGGAGACAAACCTTCAGTTGGGGGGGTGTCAAAACCGCAGGCTCAACCCGCCAGCAAGGTTCCAACCAAGCAGGTTTGTGACCCACAATCTGAATACCCAATCACTTGAAGCCAGACTAGGAAGTCAACTCAAATTACCAAATCCAACAACATGAACAGATGATGATCCTTTATGGTGGATACCTCATTTTGGCGCTTGACTCATTACCAGGATCAAGCCACCCCCTTCTTCCTTCCATCTGTGTGATCACCAATCATGTTCCTGTCATCCTTGATTCATGTGAACTATATAATCACTATCTCACAATAAAGATGATCATCCATCTTCTAAATATTTTTCCCCGTGTAACTCTGCTAAAACAACACAGTTACAACAATATATTAATATTATAATTTACCTACTAAAATTTAAAATAAAATTAAAATATTAAAAAGTGAAAAAAATAATTATAAATCTTAAAATTTATCTATTAAAGTTTAAATATTTGAAATTAAACTATTTTTATTTAATTGTGATTTATTCATTATTGAAATATTAAATATTAAAAATTTTAATATTGAAATATGTAACATTAAAATTTTAATATTAACTTTTAGATACTAAAATTTTAATATTTAAATATTTAAAATTAAAATTTTACTATAAAAATTTTAATATTACATATTTTGATATTAAAATTTTAGTATTAAAATATAAAAAATTAAAAAAAAATTAATTTACAAGGGAAAAATATTTATTGGGGGGATGCTAATTGCAAAGGGAATGTGCTTATTCCAGGGAATTATACCCCAAAATTAAATTTTCAGCTAATGCATTTAATTGGATCCACATACTCTTCTGTATGTGGTGGACAACCCTGGATGCAATTGCTAGAGAGGTGGCACCCTATACCCTAGTGGCTGTTTAACGTTTGATAAAAGGAAGCCGGGTGAGCAAATTGATTGATAGGTTTTTTTCAGGGGGCATGTAGTAACCATACAATGTTGCCAATGCAAAAGAGTCATGCAGAATGTGCTTGACTGTCCTATACCCCTGCAGTGTCTTCTGGCATTTGAGTGCTAAGCGGCATATGTCTATTTGAATAGGTACATCCTCCGACTTTTTGATGTTGATTTTTAATATGAAGTGAAGGAGGATTCCCAGGTATACTGTGATGTGAATTCTTTGCAAGGTGTATTTTTCCAAGAACATGCACAACTTTTTGAATACTTGAACTAATCTATTGATATAGGAAGTTTGATTGAATTTGAAGAGGGTTCTGGGGGCGCCCAACTTGCATCAGCCCCCCATACCTCCACAAACAAAAAAATAAAGGTTTAAATATGTTCACAAGGACAGCATCCCTGACTTTATTTGACAATGCCTTGAATACTTTGTTAAAAATATCAGCTTTTTAGATATTCAGTTCCTATTTGAAAGTCAGTTTTTATTAAGTTTTTTTTCATATTTATTGATGTTTGTAAATGGAAATCATTAATGCTTTCATAGATATATTCATCAAAGTTTAGCTTGACATCCCCACAAATTTCATTCATTTCTTTGAAGTTGATATTGGATCCTATTTTGTATGCTTCCCTTAACCACGGCAAGCACCCCGCAGGTGGTAAATATTCCCTATCTTTAGCTTCAATATTTGAAAAATTAATCATATTATGTTGAATTATTTTATTTATTTGGTTTTTATTTATTTGTTTTACAGGGGCTACCAGTGACTGGTAACCCCTGTAGAACCAACTTGGCGTAAAAGCTGCCACTTCTGCAACCTTGTCCTCATTCCTAGTGATAACTAAAATAAATATAAATAAAACATAAAAAGACTTACTAATTGTTTCCCCTGCAGCCCCCTCAGCCATAGGCGCCACCTCAGCAAACCTCATGAGTATTGGCTGCTCTTCATTAATTTTCCTAGGCTTAATTTTTCTTATCTTTCTTAAAACTTGTGTTTCTTCTTGGTTTTTGTTTGATAAATTTTCTGTATTTCTTGAAGCGCTCCTGCTTCTTGACTGAGTTTTGTTTTTGTCTGTTTCCATTTGGTTGGTTTCCTCTTTATTTGTGTTTATTTCATGTGGGATTTCATATTCTTCAATTAATTTGATTTTTTGAGGATTCTTTCTATTGGTTTTTTCAAATTCCCACAAGTTGTAACTTTCACTTTTGAAATCTAACTGCTTGAGTATTTCCTTTTGAAGATTTAAAAATATTTATTTTTGTTCTTTGTTGACCATTGTTCCCAGGCTATTTTTTGCAGTTTCATTTTGCTGGACCAAGGCTCTTCCCTCATTTCCCAGTTGATTTACCACAATTTTCTTTATATTGTATTCAAGCTCAACAACCTTTTGGAGGGCTGACTCTAATTTGTTTATTTAGTTATAGATATTTTAATTTTGTTTGAATTACATCAAAAACCTGGTTTTTATAGTACTACCTTCATCATGTGAATATTTTTCATTGTTGTTAATAAATTTAAGACCATAGATGTAAATATTGCATTATAATATAGCAATTAGACGCCAACTATTGTTATTTTGATATTATGTGCATAAAAAATTCATTTTGCTTAATAAAATTCATTGTAAATGAGTTCTTTTTTCTTTGTAATTTATTGAAATGAACTGTGTTTATATTGGAGAGCAATTAACGTCTAGTATAATATTGATACATAGTGCATTTTAAAGCCTGTATATTTACCTATTGGTAATAATTCTGTAAACTTTTTAGTTGGATTTTGCAAGGTAATAATAATGTAATGTGTTAATAAATTACTGTTTATTACCATTAATTGGCTGATTTGCTTTGCTGTGGCAATTGTGCATTTTCTGATATTTATGCACTAGTATCCAATTGGTTAGTTTCACATCCAATTTCACAGGCAATAGGAAATCAAGCTGTCACCCTGAGAGAAGATGTGGTCAGGGTGGCAGCTTGATTTCCTATTGCCTGTGAAATTGGATGTGAAGCCAACCAATTGGATACTAGTGCGTAAATATCAGAAAATGTACAATCGCCACAGCAAATAAAATCAGCCAATTAATGACAATAAATAGTAATTTATTAACACATTACATTATCATTACCTTGCAAAATCCAACTAAAAATTTCACAGAATTATTACCAATAGGTAAATATACAGGCTGTAAAATGCACTATGTATCAATATTTATACTCAGTGTTAATGGCTCTCTAATATAAACACGGTCCATTTCATCAAATTATAATGGAAAAGGCCAAGTTTGAAATGAATTTCATTAAGCAAAATGCATTGAGTTATGCACATAATATCAAAATATCAAGAGTTGACACCTAATTTCTTTATTATAATGCAATATTTATATTTATGGTCATTAATTTATTAATAATGATGATAAATATGTATGCTCATAATTTTAAGCTATTTGTAAAATGTATAACATTATATTAATTATGGGAAATGTTGATAATGTAAAAAGAAAATTTATTAATTATGAATTGAAAGAGAGATATTAATTTCAATAAGTTGTCACAAATAAAAGATTTATTTACTAATCAAAGGACAGGGAGGGGAGGGAATGGGCAGAATGAACATCACCTTCATCTGCGCCTGTGAAAGGGACAGTATCAGAGATAGTGGGGGGATTGGTAGTGGCTTGGGAGTCAGGGTTGGAAGGTAGGTGGCTTGATGGGGGAGGCAGGGTTTGTTGACTGGGAAGGGGCAGCAAGAGTGGTTTGCTTCAATTGCTCAAATTCTTCTTCCATCACATATACTGGCTTGACAAAACGGATGGACTGGCGTGGGGGAGGCAGGGGTCCTTTCTGGACTTATCATTATCACTTGCATAGAAGATGATGAGATCAAATAAGTCCTGGATGGACACAGAAGGGAAAAGCTCAGAACTCTTATCAATTTGGGTGCATAGTTCATTGTATGTTGCAGGCTTCAAGCACCTGAGGGCGGAACCAAAATTGTAGAGACATACATCTGCAAGATGCATGTTGGCATGGTTGATGGGGTAGGTCCAACAGGTATGCCCCGCAATCCTGATTTCTTGAGTTGTCCATTCCGGCTGCTCCATCTCAGCACTCAGTACAACTGTGCGCACAGCGTTTTGTGTGGCCCACTCCTCCAGCATGGCCTTGAGCTCTGTCTGGTAGGCATACCCATCTGCGGTGTTCAATATCGCCAAGTAATAATTGATGCCCAATGGGGAAACTGCCAATAAAACCCTGATAAAACAATAGAAGATTGGGCCGCAGTTGTACACGTCAGACTGGATATGCTTCTTTCCAAAGTCCTGGATACTGGCTGAGATCTTAGCATACAATGGGAAGATGATGTTGTTACGGGCCCTCATTGCCTTTCCTTTAATAAAATTGATGATGGTCAAATTGTATGGGTTGGTATCCACCAAACTGAGGTCACTAAGAACCTGATTGGATAGGATTCTGGTGGCAACCACAACTCTGAGCATCCACAAATCCAATGTTCTCTTATTGGTGAATATGCCCTGGAGTCCCAGATGAAGACGTACCTGGACCAGGGGCATCTGTGGGTCACGTTCTATGAAGGCCATCATAAGGGGATGGGCTGTGTCACCTTCAGTTGAAGTACAGGCACCAGTCAGGGTCTTCTTGGTAGGGGGCCACAGTTGGTGTGGGCTCACAGGGTTGCAGCCACAGTGGACTTTGCAAAACCCATTGCAGCTGCAATTTCCCCAAGGGACATAAGCATCCCTTGCTTTTCAACCATTTCAAGAACAATCTCCAGAGCAATTAATTTTCTTCTGTGTTTTGCAGGCTGATTGGCTGGAGGCAGGGTGTGTTTGCCTTGAGAGCCAGACAGTGCCATCAGATTGGCTGTTTCTAGATTCTGGCTTCTGTTGGTGGCACCATGGCTCACTTGGTCAATTCTGGATGCTAGTGTTGCTGTATGATTTAGGTTAGCAGCTGCCTGTGCGTGATGGGCAAACAGGGCCATGCTTGAGGACGCAGGAGAAAGAACACACTCCTGGGTAGTGCTTGCAGAGGGGCCTGCAGGTTGGGAGTGGCCATAGAGGGAGGCTTCACTATTAGAGGACCCAGCGTAGCCCTGCATGATTTTGTCAAGACCAGGGAACAGCTTGTTGACTTGGTTGTAATTGGAAGAAGACACAATAATAATAAATTTTTTATTAAAAAACTTAAGCTCAAAAAGAGGAGTGTATATTTTAGTCAATTTTATTGTTAAATATGTTAATTTTGTGAATAGTAGGATCTAAATTTTAGCCACACTAAAATGGAATAGGGTGATTTTTGAGAATGCCTGTGATTCCTAAAAGAATCAGCACAAATCCACTCTAGATCCTTTAACATCCTTTTTGAGACACCCATAAATTATATTTATTTCAAATTCACCACAATTATTACTTAAAACTTGGTTCTTGGATTTGACAATCCCGCAATTTCAGATTTTTTAATTTTTACATCATGTCTATGATTTGTTTGACATACAGGAAATCTCAAATTGTACATAAGAATCTTGCATTTCTGATTTATGTATACCACATTTGTTTGCTGAGTTTTGTCTTTTGTTAGTTGAGTTATCTGCTCAAGAGATTTGAAATTTGCCAATTTAAATAAATCAAAAAAGTTAAAATAAATGGTTGATTTTATTAAATATTTTATTTTTTCACTCATCCGAGTTGCCTGCAAAAGTGATTCAAAATTTGGACCAAGGATTTGACAATCCCGCAGTTTTATGTTTAGGTTCTGGATTTACAGTATGTGCAATGTCTTTTTCAATATAATAATGTAATAAAAAATATTTTTAAATCCACACATAATTTTTTATTGCAGATGCTTCAGTTTTAGTATTAAAAATAAGTTTGGGTTAAAAAGTGTCAACATTGACACTTTTACATTGTGAAAACAAAAAAAATTAACTAATTTTTATTAGTAAACATAAAGGAAAATTTTGGTTAAATTGATTTTTTATTATGCTTAATATTGAATTGTATCAAAATGGCCACAATTTTGTCTTGTTTTCTGGGTTTGCACCCCTGAACACTTTAAAAAAAGAATCAAGCTAGCGTAACTAGCAAAAAACATAGGAGATTTTGAGTTTTGAGTTGACAGTGACCATATCAACAAAGTGTCAACATGGCCACTGTTGACATTATTATTATTGACATGGGCGCTGTTGTCCCCATTTAACTGTGGTCACTGACCACGCCTTGCTTAAGTGGCTATAACAGCTTATGGAACCAGAGGGACAACTAGCTAGATGGTCCCTCTGCCTGCAGGGCTACAACTTCACAGTGCTACATTGTCCCGGAATTCAACTTCAGAACATTGATGGATTATCCAGAATGCCCATCCTTGCTCTACACCCTGCTGAGGCTGATTATCTGTATGCACTAATTGGATATCCTTCCTCTTGGGAGAGAAAGACAGAAGAAGTTCAAAATGCCCTGTCCAAGCTATCCAAGGAAACTCTCATTTTCAACAACCAGCTTTTCAAAAAGGTGCAAGAACAATACCTGCCTTATGTATGGCCTGGTCTTTGCCTTTTGCTGGTGCTCCAAGCTCATAAGGAGACTGGACATAGAGGCATTGCCAAGACCTATGACTGGCTTCAGAAAACTATTTCTGAGATAACCTCTGCCTGCTGATTCCAGACGTCATTTCTAGTTGTCATGAATGCCAGCTCCAACAACCTCAAGCTGCCTTCATGAATTCAAGCTAGTCCCCCCTCAACACACCTTTCACAATGTCAGCATTCACGCTGTAGGGCCTCTCCCCTGCTCCCACTCAGGTTGCAACTTCATTTTAATTGCTGTTGATAATTTCAGCAAGTGGGTGGAGGCTCACCCCACTAAGGATATTGCTACCAAGACAACTGCCGCCTTTCTTCTGCAAGACATATTCTACTGCCATGGTTGCCCTCAAGTGTTGTTGTATGACAATGGAACTAATTTCAATGCTAAGTAGATAACCTCTGTTGTTGAGGCCTTGGGGTCCCATCAATCTTTCTCCGCCCCCTATAATCCTTCTACTAATAGGGTGGTTGATTGTGCAATTTTGACTCTAGTTTCTATCATGAGGAAAATCACTTACTCCAACGCTTCAAACTGGGATCTATACTTACCCGCTGCTCTCTTTGCTTATTGCCTCAGCAAGCATTATGTCATTGAGTATCCCCCCTTTCCTATGCTGTATGGGCGTGAGGCTATCACCCTGTTGCTCCTGGGGCCCCCTGCTCTCCTCTGATAAATTCATGGACCCTGATGCCCACATCAAAGACCTAGTCAACCACATCATTGACATACAAGCCACTGTGTATAACTCTGCATATAAGATCAAGATGCTTGAGCTCTCACCTGAAAATGCTGGGCATTCCCCCTTGCCTGAATTCAACATTGGAGATCAAGTCCTCTATTATCAACACAGAGTAGGAGGACGTGCTCACAAGCTAGATACATTGTGGGTCAGGCCTCTAGAAGTGACCTTCAAACAAGGGTCATATTACACTGTGAACCTCCTCTTTAGTGGTTGTCCATTTGCCTGAGTACATGCCAGGTTTCTTTACAAATACTACCCCCTAAGGCCAATCTTGAAGGGGGCAATGTTGTGAATGCTGCTATTCACACTGTTTCAATTTTTCCTTTGATGGGTTATTTTGAGGACAAATCTCTCACTTTTGCTTTCACCCCTCAAAAGGAGTCTGTTACCAAACTGGGAAATACAATCATTTGTTTTCCTGAATCTTTGCAGCAAGCTTGCCCCACTAATACTGGTGGCAACCAGTCCTACTGCCCATGTACTGTTTTGTGGTAAAGCTACACAGCATATATTTCAATTCACTTTCACCAATGAAAATTAAGTTCTGTTCACATTTTTGTCTTTGTGTCTTCACACACTTTGGCGCCTCTCTAGCCACAGCTAGCAGAGATCATTTGATCTGGGCCACAAGGTAATTGCATAGTCTTCCCTGCATTCTAAACAAATCTCAGTACAAATACAATCCTAAGGTTGGGATTCCCCATTGTGTGTCTGTGCCGCGCCTCAGAACACAACATGGGCCTTCCCAGCCACAGCCTAGGGCCCAGCTGCTGGCAAGGCAGAATCAATCAATCCTGTGAGCGCCAGGTAAAACACTCCCAGGAATTGGCTACTATGGCCAGTGGCATCAGATGTGGGTTGTATTGAGATGGCTGGTTTAGGATTTGGGGGTGGTTCCATTGGGACCAAGTAGGCAGCAGGATTACTGTATTTCCAGTTGAAAACCAATGGGTATATAGTGATTTCTCTTCTGTCACAGACAATTTGGTAAGGTTCCTTGGGGGAGTTTGGCCAGATGTACCACTGCAAGCCTTCCAAGGTACAAGGTTTGTGATCAGGGTTGGGGGGAGGCTCAGTGAAGTGCACAGGGCCAAATGGAGCATTAGGTGGTCAGTAGTAGTCAAAGGCTTTGATTTCTTCAACTGAACTCTGGCTATCTATTCCTGTGGATGGGTGCTGGTACTTTGGCAAATGCAGATGAAAGAGTATCAAAAATAGGTATAGAAATAAATTGGTGAACCAAAGGTTCATAACAACTTAATTTGGTAAGGATGACAATACAGAATTTTCTCTGGTACTTCTGGTTTATATACTTACTCACATATAGGTGCCTCTGGGCATTCTTCTTGTGCTATCTGGGTGGTAAGGTTTTGTATATCAGGCTCTACTGTTTGATTGGCAGCTTCATGGTCATTTTTTGGTGTTTTCAGGAACAGTTGTTTGGCTTTTTGATGGCCCATCTTGGCTTAGCTGGTCATTGGTTCCGGCAGGTTTGGCTTTTGGGGTTATGGAGGGTTTCCCAATTTGATCACCTTTTTTAGACTGGTTTGACAGGCTTTCTTGAGGCCAAGGAACTTGATTAAAAAAGGGTTCCCAACTGGGAAACCCAAATTACTTGAAGGATAGTGGGCTTGAACTGGGTTTACTGGTCAGCTAAAATTAGCCTTCCCAGGCCCAGCCAAACCCACCAAGGTGGGAATGGTTCCTGCACCTGTTTTTTTTTTACTTTTTGAAGCAAATCCAGGTGCAGGAAAATTTCCCCTGCCCGCTTTCCCTGCCTGGCAGCTAGGTGCAGGCAAATTTTCCCCGCCCGCTTTCCCTGCCTGGCAGCTAGGAGCAGGTTTGATTCTCATCCTGGGCTTCACAACTGTTACGGTTGTAACATGTATGGAATAAAATAAAGGGGAAATTGAGAATATAATGATACTTTACTTGATATAAATATAGATGATTATATAGTATCATGCCAAGCCACATACTGTCAATGTATGTCATGGTAGTCATGGGGCTTGTCTGGGCAGTGTTCTATTTATGATTCAAAATGTTTTATCCCTACATAACATGAACAACTGATAAGAGTGCCGCCAATTATTCATTGATTAGGGGATTCATGAGGAAATTCTTTTCTAGAGGCGGAGTGATCATAGATGTTGCAGCAATAGAATTGAAGCCAATCCTAAAATTAAAATTTTTTACAGCACCACCAATATTTTACACAACACTTTTCAAATAAAAAACAAGCTAGATCCTATACTGGGTCCAATAGGAGAGGAGGGGTTAAGCTGGTTAACTCCATGAATGGGGTTGTATTTCAGATTGATTTTGGAATTCCTGGTTTCTATGAGAGCATTAAAAATATAAAGATGACTGTAGGGAGTTGACAAAGTGGCAACTTCCATAAAATGATTTAATATTGATTTTATTAAAAAATAGACTGATTTTGTGGTATCTAATAGATACCTAGGGGATGGTTTTTATAAAAGCTACTAGTTATTTATGTATAAAGGGCAATAAATTTTGGATTTAATACTCCTATTGAGAATATCTAACTGTTGCAGTGAAATTTCATTGGCAAAGAACTGGGTCATTATTTTAGGGATTAGGCCATTTTCTAATACACATGCTGCCCAAGTCGCAGCATAACACAGTTCAATTTTGAAAAAATCAAATTACAAATGTTTATATTTAAAACAGTAATAACTCAACAAAAAGTTAATATTTTTTCATACTGTAAACTATCAAAAATGAAGCTAAGAATCTTATCTTTCCATTGGTATTAAAATATTAATAAATAATAATATCAAATATTAAAGCAAAAGCAATTTAAAAGAGCATATGTCAGATTTTATTATATTATTTTGATAATGAAATAAAATAAATTGCTTAAATCTTAAAAAAGTTGATTTTTCATTAATTAATATATGCTTTTTATTTGACAAAATTAAAGATAAGATTAAGAGCATCATTTAAGCATGTTATTTTATTTAAAAAGTATAATTATTTAGGAGTTTATGGTAGTTTAAAGTTAGGATGTTGATTTATTTGCTGTTTAGATGAATTTTGAGGTTCAAGTGAACTGCAAACCTCAAATTAAGCATTTTTTAAATATAATTCTTTAATATTTTATCATTTTAAAAATATACAGAATAGTTATAATTAAGTTAATACATCATTTTAATTGATTTGCATAGATTACAAAGAGGATATGATGTAATTTGATGCTTAGCTGATACACATATATCACTTGTGCATGAAAACTGGGGATTTCATTTATTCTAGAAATATAAATTCAAGTTGAAATTGTAAATAAAGCTGTCACATCATTTCTTTCAGAATGGTGTCATAAGGCTTGGTATATAAGAGCTAAAGCACCACCTAAGGTTTACTTCAAACTATCTTCACAAAAAGATATAATTCCTGCAACCAGCACTCTTTTGCAAGGCATCTCTACAAAGCATCTCTTTATCAGCAATCACAAATCCAATATTATGGAATCTGTTAACTTTACTTCTGCCATGAAGCCATTTTCCTCATTGGGAGCATCAACAAAAAGAGAAAGAATTGCTATGCTAAAGAAAGAATTCCTCTTTGTTTCTGGAGGCAATCTTAATTCCTTCATCAATCACTTCCTCACTAAAACTGAGTTTGGAAAAACAGAGTTCATTCCTTTAATTCAAAATCAAAAACTAAATGGGATAATTGACAAATTAAAGGATCTTCTGAAATCTGCTCCTCAAAAGCATCTCCCAGCCTTGAGATCTCTGGTTACTTCCAGTTACTCTTTAAAAGAGCTTACTGATATGGGATTTAATATAACCAAAAGTGAGTTTGAATACTCAAGAAAAATAAATAAAAATAAAAATGTAAGTTTAAACAAAAAAAGCCAAAAAGATGATAACTATTCATTAAAAAAAGAAATAATCAAAAAAATAATTAAAAAACTACTGGAAAATTCTTTTGAAACAAGCCAGTTTACAAAAAAAGCACCAGAAAAAATTTATAAAGACATTGAAAAAGAAATGAATGAATATTCAACTAAAATAAAATATTCTCTATTAAAAACAAAAAAAGATATATATGAAAATATGAAAATAAAAAAGAAATTTCAATATCACTTTCAACTTATTATAAATTAATACCAAAAAATATAATAAAGAGTAAAAAATAAACTGACATGTGTAATATTTGTAACTTAAAATCATCCTTAGAAAAAAGAAAAGAAGAATGTGAAAGTAAAAACTTATTATTGCCAGAATCTATAAACAGTGACTTAAAAGCTATTAATCAGCACCAAGACTTTTATGCTCATCAAAATAGGGAATATAAGAAAGATATCAATGAATTAGATAATGAATCATGTATTATAGTCATAGATTTTAAGGAGAATTTAAAAGTTGGTGGTGGTCCAATTGAAACCAATAACTTTTTTATTCCAAAAGACCTATTTCTTTATTGGGTTTTGCATTGGTATTTAAGGAAAACAATAAAGTTAAATATGAATACCATGATTTTTTATCTCAAATATTGTCTCATGATTCTTTGTTTTCAGGTGAATATCTAATAAGTCTTCTTAAATCAGATAAGTTTAGAACAATAAATAATATCAAAGTATGGACTGATAATGGAAACCATTTTAGATCCTATGAATTCTTATATTATCTATTTAAAGAGGCATCACAATACATTAAAGGGTCTATTGAATACAATAGATTTGTAGAGTGTCATGGGAAAAGTATTGTTGATGGTCACTTTGGTGTAATATCAAAAACATTAAAAGAGAAAGAAAATCAGCTTTACATTAAGAATATAAATGATATTAAAAATATTTTTGAGCAAGAAAAAAAAGCAAAGAATTTTATAAATCAGCGCTATCAGGCTCAAATATTTCTCAAAAGTCATTCTTTTATATTTATGAGAGAAAAGTTAGGCCTATAAGGAGAGAGCTCAAAGTTAAAAATCTGCGCATTAATCTTTCATATTTGATGAAAGATGGGAAGTTGTATACTTCACCTTTAACATTTGAAAGTTTCTCAGAATATTCTGAGATAACTTATCATTTGAAATCACGTGATGATATCAGAGAAACAAAAATATCAGAAGATGCTAGTGGTGCATTAGGGCAAGTTCATGAAGTAGGGCAGCTTACTAGAGGGTGCATTTTAAATAGAGTTATCAGTCTTTCAAAAATAACAACCTTTTTTGAAACAAACTAAGAATATTTATGATGAGCCAAAGATAGGGTAATAGCATTTATAGCTTTGGGGCTGCTATTACTCTCCCATGCAACTCAGCATAAATATTTTTAGCTTGTAGTACGTAGTAGCACTTAAGATATTTCCAGCAATATTATAAGGTGCAATTTTCAATTCTAAAATTGATAAATTATTTTTTTTAAAAAATATCTAAGCCCAAGATCAATTAAAGATTTGACATTGATTGTATTTTAATCTTTCTGAATAATTTGAATATGAATAATGTAATTAAGTTATAAAATAATCAGTCCAGCGCTTAGGCATAACAAGAAAAATAATGACCCAACTGTTTAGTCATAAATGGGTTAAGATTTCTAAGAAAGCTTAAAATACTTTACTAAATGTAAAGCAAAAGTAGGATATTGCTATAATATTGTGGGCCTTTGATAAATATAAAGTCTAATACAATGTTAAAATACAAGATATTAGGCAGCGAAAAATGTTTTTAATCCTAAATATTCAAGTAAGTCACTGGGTTTAGTCTGTTTCACTAGTCAGTCTTTTGTTTACAGACCTGGACGTCGCTAGAGAAGACCTGTCCCTCTTTACCCTCAATAACATTCTTTACTAAGTACTTAAGACCATTGATTTCCTTGCTCATCCTGGCAGCAATGGTCTCACTTGTTTCGATAAAAATTTTATCATTACTCGCAAGGAGATTCTTAAACTCCTTTGAAAGGGATGTATAATCTTGGATGGAGATAAGGACCTGGTTGAATTTTGGAAGGGCCACGGTAACATGATTGGCGAATGCAGGTTCATCTGTATAAGAAATGGTGATGCGAGCATTCTCGGGGAATATGCTGCCTTGGTCTAGGGGAATACCAGCGATAAAATCTTGATATCCTTCGCTATTTGGGTGTGGGGAGAAAAAGATATGCATTCCGTCATATTTAGTTAAAACTGGATTTAACGGATCGGGTCTGATGTAGATATCAGATGCATACTCGAGATCGCGTGAATCCAGATGTGTCGTTAAAGATCCGCCCTCAAGGTGAAGCCCAATGTATACCTTTTTATTATGAGGCTTTGCGGAAAGAAGGCAGTCATTGCTATCGCAAGTAGAAACTTGTTGTTGGCCATCCCCAGGAGTAAAGTCCGGATCCCAAGTGAAAGGCTGGACAGTGATGATGTCGTTTACATCTGCCTTACTGATGGCTTCATTGATGAATGGTGCTTGTCCAGCGACAAGAGAGATGAGCGTGGCGGTAAGAAACTTCATATTGATCTTGTTGATTACTGCTAGAGAGTATTTATATACCTCGCAAGTAGGGCTGCGTCATCCCACCCCCGGACAAAGATCTTCTTTTTTCCGGCATTCTGGAAGATCGGATTTAAACTCAGCTTCAGATAGAAAATATATTACCTTCCACATTTTCAGAAGCTTCGGACAGAATCCGGGTTTTGTCCGGAGGTGGGACGACGCAGCACTACTCGCAAGACAAATTTAAACTAGGTTTTATTAAAGAAATTGGATTGCTAGCAAGAGTTTCTTTTCAATTATGTGCTTTGACTTCAATAGCTTAATCTCAGACCTTATCGCTCATAGTGTTCTATCGGAAACATATAATAGACTACTCGTATTTCCAATTATTCTTGTTTATCCAATCTCAATTATAACTTAAATTTCTAATTATCCCTTCACACGTAGCATTTGCTTGTTAAGTAAAGTGATGATGATTATATCATCCTTCTAAAAATAAGTTCAAATATTGTAGCAAATCAATGCCAAGGGTAAGTAGAGCAATGATTAGATGATGATTGGGAGTTGCTCTGCAAAATATTTGGTCTGGAAAATTGAAAATGAGCTGTGAATAAAGCATATTGTTCTAATTTTAGTGGTGTGATTTATTTGTCGGTGAAACTATTCAAATTTAAGCTTTAATTTTAAGACAAATATCATTGAGTTATTTTACAAGGCATACAAGCCTATTTTGTCCTGTGAGGAGCATCATTTGGATTAACCGTCCAAAGGGGAGCTAAAGTTTTCATTCAAGTTCTTAAATAAATCAGGGTTACTTAAATATATTTGAAGAGGTATCACAAAGGTATTAGATTTGGTGGCAAGCATGATATAAATGGATTGGGCTTTTGGATAAATCAATTAGTGATGTTGCTTTGCATCATTGTATACAGGAGCTTCCAAAGTAGGATATGGGGTTAATGGGTAGTAGCGGTTCATTATCAAAACAATAAAACTACGACATATACGTTGAAATGTTATTATTTACTCAAAACTAAATGATATTAGTTTTGGCCTTAATATGCATGTATTCGAAATTCCAAGCAAAAAGAATACAGCGTTATTCAATGCGAGATACAAGTGGAATTCGATTACAAGATTATACAGTTTCATCTGGTGACATATAAAACTAAATTAATATTAACTTTTAAATCGGTGCAAGCGTCTAGATGGATTATAACGCACCAGATGATATATTAAGCTTAAGGGCCAGATGTTTTTATTTAGTGGTAAATTGAAAGCATGCCGCTGTTGAGGGAGAGGACAAACCCTCCGTAATTGATGATCCTCATCCTTCCCTTTGTCGTGAAGATATCTCAGTCACATGACGATCAGCCACACTATCATCCCACTCATACTTGATCCCCAAACTTAATGGTATTAAGTCACAATAATTTAGCTTAAAACCAAAAACAATCATCCAATGAAACTATCATCCTTGCTATCCCTCTATACATTGGCCCATTATCAACATTATTAGGGCTGTGTGGGACAGCATGACATAATAGCCACCTCCAGCTTTTTACAGAAGCTGAAGCATACAATTATTTTGGTGCCACCTCATCCTAAACTGGGGATGTGTAGGCAACAGTGGCAAACTTGACTGTAGGAATGAAAAAGTGAGAATTCAAAAGTGAGAATCTCAAAAATTGGCCATGCCAATACTTTTTAAAATACAAAATTAAATTAAAACAACTTATCTGGAACTGAAAATTATTACAGCCATATAAAATACTTTTTATTCATTCTTTTAACTAAAAAGTCAAGAAGAATTAGTTAATTTATTATAAAAAGCCATATTAAAAATTTAAAAAGTGTTGACTTGGTCACTTTTAGATTCTCACTTTTGAATTCTTGCCTTTTCATTCCTACAGTCAAGTTTGCCACTGTTACCAATGTGGGTGCAATACACCATCTAGAAAAAAATCTGCAATAGAATCAGGATTTACATCGGCAAAATTAAAAAAGTTAATTTTTTTATTAAATAGTTATTTTTTACATAATGGTTTCTAATACACCATCTAGAAAAACAACATCTAGAAGAACAGCATCTAGAATCAAATAATAAAGTATACTTTTATTGTGATAAATCCAAGCCTTTTCCTTATTAACTGGGAATAAAGTATGATACTAGTTTATGACCACATATAATATATCAACTCAAATTAACTCACCTTTGGTAGTACTATCTCCCTGTAACACAGCCATTAAAAACCACTTTTGATATACTGATTTTATTTCTTATCGTTAAAGGATCTGTTTTATTTGGGTTTCAGCTTTAAAATGTTTCAATAATGATTTTATATATTCAAGGATAGTGTCTCCATTAACTGGAACTGTAATAATCAGGTTAAGGACAGTGTAACAAAGATCACCTCACAACTTAAAGGTTGGTACAATTGATTTCCTTGCCTGGTTAAGATAAAGAAGCCCAGATTCATTATGATTATCGACAAGCTGAAAATCTGGTATATCTATGGGGACCAGCTTTACCTTCAGGCCATCAAAAGCAAAACTGTTTTATCCAAGCATGCAGATCAGAGGTCAAGTTTGCAAGTGTTACTAAGGAGGTTTTGACCTATTACACCAGATTAAGACTGCCTTACCCATCTCAAAGGCATTACAAAGACTCTTGGGACTGAAGCCTGATCAAGTTACTCTTCCATTAAATACTTTACTTCCAAACATTTAATTTTTACTTAATTTTCTGTACATTGATGCAAACATAGAAGCAAATTTCAATATAAAAATATCACAGTTTTGGGGTGTGTTGACTTTGGAGCTTGGCATACTATAGTTAGTTTAGCTGATCCCACATTATTATTGCAGATTTGACATTTTTGGATTATTTTGAGTCTAGCCATATACATTTCTTACTTTTTTGAAATTTTTTGGGGTCTTATTAATTTTTAAGTTATTTGGCAAAGTTCTGCAAAAGATTTGACATAGGGTTTCTAGTGTCAAAACCACAGGCTCAACCCGCCAGCAAGGTTCCAACCAAGCAGGTTTGTGACCCGCAATCTGATTATCTGGTCACTCAAAGCCAGACTAGGAAGTCAACTCAAATTACCAAATTCAACAACATGAACAGATGATGATCCTTTACAGTGGATACCTTGTTTTGGTGCTTGATTTGTTATCAGGATCAAGCCACCCCCTTCTTCCATCCAACTGTGTAGTCACCAATCATGTTCCTGTTATCCATTGATTCACATGAACTATATAATCACTATCTCACAATAAAGATTATTATCTAGCTTCTAAATATTTTTCCCTGTGTAACTCTTCTAAAACAGCATAGTTACAACACTAGATGGGGTTTTCTAGATAGGGTTTTCTAGATGGCGTCTTTCTAGATAGTGTATACCAACCCAATGTGTAGGGTCTTGCCAAAAAGGTTACAAAGGTTAAACTATTGCGTGAAGAACATTGGGATTCAGAATTAGTAAATACAAAAAAGTTGGAACAGTTTGTAGCAATACTTTTATTGAACCTGCTAAAAATATATCATTTGTAACAAAAGGGGCCATTGAATTCACTAATCCTAAGCAAACAATATAAAATAAGGTATCAAGAAGAGATTTGTTGGTAACTAAGGGAACACTTAAGCTAGGATATTTTCCATGAGCATATTGTCAAGGAGCTGGATGTATGGGTATTCTGGTTGCTGCCAACACACTTAACATCCAGTCATTGCCCAGTTTTGTGCCAATCCAATATAAATTTCAACATACCAAGAAAGGCAACAAACTAATATCACATGACTTATCCAATTATCCAGTGACTTGAACCCATTCTGCACATGGCCATACTTATCTTTGATCTAACTTAAATCCCTGCCACAGCAAGCTATATAAGTCTAAAGTATTATCCAATAGAATAAACTTCTCTTCTTTCTTAATTCCATACTTGAAGCTTCCCCAAAGTTGCTCCTTATCACTGGTAGCAATTACAGTTTTTTATCTTACCCATGAAAGAGAAAATGTCTGAACAGAACCCGCCCACCTTTTCTCACATACTAAACCAGGCTAAATCTCTGGATGCCTGGAAGACGTACTTACGCGCTCACAACATTAACAAATATATACCTAGTAGATGCACCGTATTTGAAGGACTGGTCATGCCCAAAGCATGCACCAAGATAATTCAACACAGTTGCTATCTCCAACCATAAGCAAAAACACAACCACCATCACAGGCAAATTTACCAACACCAAGCACATTGGTATTGACAAATTCTTTGGTAAAAACAAAGAAAACATCATTAACTGGCTGGACCACTGAGCCACTAAACTCTGTGTCAGCTGCATCCCTCACAAAAAAATGGGTCCAGGAAGCCAGCAAGCGCCTATAAAAGGCTGCAGCTAACTGGTTTGCCACTTGGGTTGGATCACAAACTGACAATCAGCTTGAAAACTGGGAAGAGTTCAAAGCAGACATCACCCACAATTTCTGCGTCACCAAAACCCTCCAGAAAATTACAATACAGCTCAGCAATCTTCCTCAGAAGACCACTGTCACAGCTTACTCCAATGAATTTTAAGAGATACATTACCAAATCCAGAACCCAGCACAAGCTGACAACATACACACCAGAGCCTCATTTGTCAGCAGAATAAAACCCCCTGGTGCTGCTTTCATCTGTCCAGAGGCCAGCACCTCCATTCCTGCGCTCATTGCAGAAGCCAAGCATGCAGAAAAATGTGCAAACATGGAATATACTGCACGCATTGGCAACTGCCTCTCAAACAGCAATGTCAGAGAAAGCTCCAATGGCAAAAAACGCCAAAACACCAATCATAGCAACGGTAACTCCAATTGCAACAATGGCAATCACAGCCAAAGCACAAACCGCTCCTGTCCCAAGAAAGAGGACACCCCCCAAAGTAAACAACCCTGAAACAGCAACCTGCTATGAATCTGACCCCACATTCTTTGACCTTGAAGGTCTCAAAACAGAGGAACAGGGAAAAGAAGAGGGGGAACAGGCTTAAGTGCCACTGTCTCCCCTCAACTTGACAAGAAACTTTACCAAGGCACAAAATTTGCTGCTTACATCCCACATGTCCCACAATCCTCCATTTTTATGAACTTAAAAATTAAAGATCACTCACAACTTCTTGTCTACCCATGCGCTTATAAATCACATACACATGAAATCTTATTTGACTTTGGTGCACAACACACCATGGAATGCAAACTATTTGTACCAAGAAAAAAATAGTTGACTAATCCAACTTCAAATACACCAGAATGGCAGATAAATCAAAGGTTCTACTTGAAGGCAAAACAACCCTCTTTAGAATTAACCTCCAAGGCATCCCAAAGTCCATCAAATGACTTGTCATGAACAACATAAACTACAAAATTGTAGCAGGCATAGACTGGTTCACCCAAGTGAACCCCAGAATTTTTTTAGAAAACAAAAACCATGACCATTAAACACAATGGAGTCAATTTTAATATCCTCAAAGAACCTAACAATCTCATCCTAAGAGACACAGTATTTGTCCAATTCATAAACCAAGACAACTCAGACGTCTAACCAAAGACAGTACCCTTCATATAATGAGTACACTGAAGACAATAACATACAAATACAAAAGATCCAATGCCCAGAACTTTCAGCACACCTAAACAAATACGCTCATGTATTCAAGGAAGAGCTCACAGAGTTACTCCCTGAGCAGGAGGTCAAACACGGCATTGACCTATGCAAAGCCATGCCTAAACCTGCACCCCTCTACAGACTCTCTCCTATGGAGACCCAAACACTCAAGACCCATAATGAAGACAATCTAGCCAAATGATTCATTTGCCTGTCTGAATCTCCGTGGGGGCAGCGGTTTTCTTTGTAAAGAAAAAGAAAGGATCTCTTTGCCTGGTTACTGACTATAGAGCACTAAATGCCTGTATAGCAAAAATATATACCCCCTTCCCTTCATAGAAGATCTATTTGCAAGTCTCTCTGGAGCAAACATTTTCTCAAAGATTGACCTCACATCTGGTTATAATCAAGTTGAAGTAAAAGAGAAAGACATACCAAAGACTGTGTTCTGTACACAATTTGGATTGATTGAATGTAAAGTAATGAACTTTGGGATGATCAAAACCCCTGCAACATTTGTCACCATGATGAACCAGGTGCTAAATGGCCTCTCAAATACATAATATACCTTGACAACATCATTATATTCTCATAAAAAAAAGAGGAACACCTCACACATGTCTGCAAGACACTCAATCAACTTGCAAGGCACAAACTTTACGCCAAGACTAGTAAGTGCCAATTTATTGAAAAGGAACTCTTGTTCTTGGGCCACATTGTCTTTCATGGTGACATTAAAGCAGACCCAGATAAAATAAAAGCTATAAATAACATGCAACACCTATCTCTGTTAAAAAAGTTAGATGCTTTCTTGGAATGGTAGCTTACCTAAGGAAACATATCAAAGACTGCAGAAAGCTCACTGCATCAATCAATGACTTAACCAAAAATAATGCCAAAAAAGAAATTCATCTGGACATCAGAATGCCACAAGAATTTCCAACTATTGAAGCAAGCTTTGATTGAAGCACCAATCTTGCAATACCCTAATAACAACAGGTGCTACAAGCTTGAGTCAGATGCCAGTGACACCACCATTGGCGCAGTCCTACGCATCTGCCAGCAAGGGCAGCAAGACTTCCTGCCAGTACAGTAGTTTTAAAAGCTATGGCAACAACCAAAATTACCTCAGATTTAAACAAAATGATTTCAAATTTGAACAAAATCCTAGTTGCGCGAGATTCAGGATTCAATTAATTTAAAAAAATTCAGTTAATAAATGAACTGTCAAACAAAAAACGTTATTCACTAGCCCATTATACAGAATTATGGCAAATATCAAGCAGCGCTGTTTAATTCGCAAACAGAATGAACTGACGCAACAAGTGAGATGGATGTATGCTATTCTGGATTATATTATAATCCAATCAGGATTCATATGAGGCACCAATAAAAGGACTAAAATGAAGCAAAATTTGAGCAAATTAGAAGCAAGATTCCAAAAGCACAAAACAAAATGAAGTCACACAAGATGTGTAGTATGAGCAGCCTAAAATAGGAGTATAACAGTTTAACAGCCAATCAACAGCTATTTAATTTAGGAACAGAGGCATTTTATTCATTTTCATGGCTCCAGATTTGTATGGAATGATTTTGAGAACCTTCCTAATATGGACTCAAGATTACAATAAAAATAAATCTTAAAATTTTAAAATTTCTTCTTTTAGTGATTTTATCCTAGGTTTTTTAAAGATGTTTTTCAATAGCAACAACATTTTCAACAGTGCCAGCAACCAAGCCAGCAGCAGCCAAGCCAGCTTTAATGGAGACAAGGCTCAGAACGTGGAGGCACCCGTTTACACCCAAGCCTTTGAGTTGGGTAACAAGGAAGCTGACCTGTGCCTGACCCCCAACTCATATGGCTTTGACTTTTTCAATAGTCACTTTGCGCCCAGCGCTACCCCTGCTCCTGTACCTACCCCCGCACAAGCTGCCTGTCAACCAACCAATCAGGATGTCAACCTTGATTTGGAACAATTCCAGCCACCAGCCAACCTTCCCCCCCTCAGCCAATCAGGCTTCAGCTCCCACGGTCCAGTGCCCCAAGCAACAAATCATCACCACCCAAATTCTCCAGGAAATTGTGGCACTGAACCTGCAGGGTCTGTCCTGGGATCAGTTGCTGACTAATTAAAAATTTACCCAAGCCACCATAATGCGGGAGTTCAACAACCTAATGAACAAGGGAAATCTGATTGGGACAGCCAAGAAGCCTTAGAAGGCCCCCAAGTCACAAATATCTGAGGCATACCCAATCATGCTTGATCTATTGCAGCGGAACCCCAAGATTCCCTTGACTCAGGTCCCAAAGCAACTTGCGCACCATGGCATTTGGGTGTCTGAGCGCATGAGGCAGCTCTGGATGCATGGGAAGATGGTGTCAGCAGTGTGCTGATCAATGTTGCCGGCAACCAATGGGATGGAGCTGAGTATTCCCCATATGATCCTGCCATTGAATCCACCCTGGTCCAATGCTTGACTAGTCTAACAGATGACATCATCTTCATCTCATACTACAAACTATCAATAGCTTTTGATGATTTTGGCAAGCAAGGAAAAGCTGCCACTCAAAAAGGAAGGAAGGTCAAGAAGAGGACTTTCATTGGTACGTTTCTGGCTGTTTCAGACAAGAGTTCTGTCTATTATTGAACAAACCCAGATTTCACCAATGGCTACAAATATAGTCACATCCTTGGTGGATTACTCAACTCCTGAGATAGCTCAAATTCCAAGCACTGGGTTTTCTTGAGCCACCAGATGGAGAGTAGCCCCACTGCCCTCCAGGCCATCCAGGGATGCGGGCACCAGGCCTCAGTCTACCCTGCAGGCCATGCAGACATCCATCTGGGTGATGTTGTCTTCTTCATCATTGGAGACACAGTACAGAAGCGCCACCCTCAGGCTTTCAATGATCTCTATCTTGGGGTCCTTGACCACAATTCTCTCTTTGGTCACCAAATGGTGGCTGACTTGTTTGCACAAATGGTTTTCCATGTGAACATGGGCAACCAATAACGTAAGTATAAGCACCTCCCATCCTGTGCCACAGCTACCTACCAGCCAATCAAGGCAATGGCAGATGAGGAATATGACAAGTGGTATATGGCGGCCATCACGCAAAATCCTCCTACCCCTACCCCTACCCCCGCCACCACCGCCCCTAACCCGCAAGCCCACCCAATCCCAGACCTCCCAGGCCAGCACCACCTCTTTTTCTTCCTTCCTGTGCTATTCTGCCTACTAAGCATCACTCTTCCCTGCCCCAATAAGCCCCCTGTGGCCAAAAGTCTTCTATTTATATTATCTTTTTTTTGAATTTCAATTGTTAATGTTCTCTTTGTTTTAGTTGGTTTTATTCTTTATGTTCAGCTTATTTCTATAAAGTTATATATTTACTATGCCATGTATCTAGATCCAAACACAGTTATTTTTAGCTTTTTACACAGCCCCTTATGATATTATTAACAACAATTTGGTGATCAGCTAATTTTTAATTGTAAAATTACATGTTAATTGTGTTTAAATAAAGTTGTTACTGATCCAAATTCAAAACCTTATTGATAAAATTTAAGCCAATCAAGAGCCAAGTGATAAAGTGATTATTGTGACATAAAAGGACATTCAATAATTGTTTGGTGTATGTGCACTAATTAATATTATTGGCTGGTTGTTTTTCAATTGTTTGCCATTGCCACTGTGTCAAGTTGTTGATGGACTGGTGCCAATCAGCCGCTGGGTTAGCACCAGTCCACCAACAACTTGCCACAGCAGCAATGACACACAATTTCAAAACAACCAGCCAATCATATTAATTAGCGAACATGTATCAAAGAATTATTGAATGACCCTTTATGTCACAACAATCACTTTATCACTTGGCTCCTGATTGGCTTAAAGTTTATTATAAAGGTTTTGAATTTGGATCAGTAACAACTTTATCTAAACACAATTAACCTAAAATTTTCTAGTTCAAATTTAGCTGACCACCAAATTGTTGTTAATATTTTCACAAGGGGCAATGTAAAGTGCCAAAAATAAAATTTCAATTAAGGAAACATTGCCAACACAAAGCAAACAACACATGTTGAGTTAAGCGTAAAACATATATACAATGGGTAAAAGATGGGATATTGTAGTAAATGAGAAACAAACAAGTATAAACAAAGAGGCAAAATATCAGAATAATACAGATTTTTATTGGGGTGAGAGCTATTAAAACATACGGAAATATTATTAAAAAAATTAAATGAGAGAACTTGAAAAACTACTCAAAGATCTCAACTCAGTGATTGCCAAAATTAAAGATATTGACCGCAAGGTCAAGGAAAAAGTGAAGGCTGCCGTCCTTACAGGGGGAAAAATTGAAAAGGTGTTTTCCAAGGCACTCATGGCCAAAATTCCAGAAAAATCCAAAACAACAATCAAACACATATTAAATGTCCAGAAAACTGTGGTGGAAGGCCTCAAATTCAAGTCCTTTGCCCTCTCTGTGCTATCTGTCTGGGTTAATAACCCTGAGATGTATGCCCACCTCAAATCTGCAAAGCATGCAAGAACCAAGGACACTGGATTGCTGGAGCAATTGCTTGCACCAAGAATGGCAAAACCTGCCAAAGCTGCAGGCAAGGAGGAAACCTGCAAAGGTAACCTAAAAAATAAATTAATAAAAATTTCTAAATACTTACCTTTTTTTAGAAAACATAGACAGTGAACTCTACTAGGTCCTGGTCCCCTTTGTCCCCCCACCTTCTACGTCAATTACGCCAATCATATGGCAAAGCAGCTATTTCTGTCCCCTCCTTTTTTGCGCAAGCTGAAGGACTGCGTTAATGGTACCTTTCTGATGTCATGGGAGGCATTGGCTGAGCTAACGCATGCTAAGGGGGCATCTGATTGGGCAGTTACTGCCTATAAGGATGCCCAACTGGTCTGCCTGGGCCTGGTGGTTCTTAGTGGAGTTTACTGTGTAAACTCCATTGAGCTTGTTTGGGACGTCCTGGCAACACTCTCATTCAAGAATATACCAGAGATGAACCAGGCACACATAGCTGCTTGCTTCTGCTTCCCAGTGGAACACACCCTGTCTTACCTGTTGGAGAACTTTGGGCACTCAGTGGGTAAATTAGCTGTGGCAGACGCAACAACTGTAAAGAAGACCAAGATCTTCCTGGCAGACTTCAGGCTGGCCTGAAATGCCAATGATATAGGGGTCCCTCCAGTGATGGAGCTCATGTTTGCCAAAATAAAGCATGAGAAGAAGATTAGTGCTGTGTTTAATGAATTGTGCAAGTTTACTGAAGCCTTTGCTGGGCAAAGGCTTTGTCTGGTGGTTTATCTGGGGGATTTTTTTACTTCAGGATGAGCACGTCTGTAGAGGACCTTGACAGGGTCCTCCTAGGGATTGACAAGGCCAGGCTCTCCATGGATGGGAAGAAGATCCCCCTGGGTTATGACTCAGTTGAGCATGTTATCCAGGACACCCTGGTCCTGGCTGGCATCTACAGGGTTGCAGCCCCACCAGAAAAGCTGCTGCTCCATTCCCACCTCACTATCCTCCCTTTTACTAGCCGCCAAGAATAATTACAGCAGGGTGTATCCACTGTACACAGTGTGGCAGTGGAAGTTGTGTGCCACCTCTATTGCAGGGTGAGTACATACTGCCAAACCCACTACAGGCGCACTGAATAAAAATCTCCTTCCTCAATATAAGCTACACTTTTAAATTTTGCTTTTTAAAAAATTAATTTTAAAATTATTATTTTAGCAAACAAGTTTTGCAAAAAAAATCCCAGAGAAGATAAAAATAAGCATTTTATATTTACTTACATAAAATTTACTTCTATTGTGTACACTTTACAGTTAACTTTTTTAATTTAATTTTTATATTTATTTGACAAAAGTGATATAAATATGTTTGCATAATCCAGTATCAAGTGTTTGGGATAACCTCAGATGCCATAATAAAAAATAGATATAAAATAAAAAAATTACAAACCTTCATTGATGTTCCTGCTGAATGTGATTGTGGGCTTAGAAGCTTCTAAATATAAAATGATAATTAATAACTCTTGAATAGTAGATTAGAGAATATAAAAAAGCTGGACAAACTAAGCCTTTAATTGATTGGCTGTTTGGCAAGGCACAAAGGGATGGACAAATCAGAGTGGCCATTGATTTTTGCTACAGTCTCAGCTGGGAGGGTGTGGATCCTGGCTTGCAGCAAATCAAAGAGGTCCTCAGTTCCAGTTAGGATCCCTTGCCTGACAACTTGCTTGAGCCACCCAAAGACTTCCTTGATGGGATTTAGGAAGGGCAAATAAGCCAGGAGGAAGAGAAGGCAAAATTTTTGCTGTGGCAAATTGCTAGGGGGCCACCGCAATGCTAGTGTCAATTGATGGAAATTCCTCAAGAATATCTGCCACCTTATGGAGACCAACATTGTCCAGCACAATGACGTTGGTGAAGCCCAGGCTTGTGCGCCTCAGGTGCTCCTGGACCAATTGGAGGAATGACAGAAATGTATGGCTATTGTTAGAACCCAATATCATTTGATACAGCTTGACACCCTTTGGACCAAGGAGAGCCACCATTGAGTAGGCTGCGGCGCGGACTGCCGCACACCAAGCCACTCCATCATTTGAGCCATTTGGAAAATAACATATTCATTCTGCATAGACAAGGCAAATATTGATTTGTTAATATAATAAAATTTGACTGTCCCCTTGGCTTTGAGGGCAGTGTACGCCTCTGCGTAGTTTTTCTGGACGTCAATGTTGGCCGGGCTGTTTCTGTTGTAGGGGGATACCCCAAGCTTTTTCCAGTAAAAGCACATTCCCTTGAACAAATGATAATAAAAGAAAATTGAGGCCTCAACCCCAAATGTAGATTTTATCATGGCCTGTATATTTTCCAGTTCAAGATGGCAATCTTGGGTTATCTACTGGTGGATTGCCCATTTTTGCTCCTTGGTGAGCATGGTTGACACGCACAAGTATTTCTATGCAGCAAGGACTCAACCAGTATTGATGAACCTGTTGAAGGTCTTTGAGGTGTACTTGAGATCCACCCCAATAAGAGCGTGGCCACCTTGTAATCATAAGATTCACATATTAGCTTGAGCAGGATGATGTGTTTGATATCTGGGATGCGCTTCTGGGCAGGCTTAGCGGGAGTAGTTGAAATGGGATCCTTCTCAGGGACTGGCTTGCAAAGCATAGGTACCTTGGTATAGAAGGCTGCAACCTTCTTTAACACCAGTTGTCCCTCATCAGTTATGTAGAAATCAGCTTTATTGTCCTCTTCCTGGTTGCCATCAATGACGTAGAGCTCATAGCTAGTGTCAAGTACAGGCTTTACCTTCTCCAGCATGACTGACGGGACCAAATCTTGCCGGTACACATCAAACACATACAAAGTAAGTTCTACCTCCTTATTTATAACTTTCTTTGTAGTGGTGACCTTGGTTGGCTTCTTGGTCAGCTTTGGGACCCAAGGGTTTATGCTCTGCACCCTAGCGGCTTGTGCTCCTTGAACTGGCTGTGTCAGTGCAGCGTCACTATGGAACTCTTCTCTCCCGTCTCCTCCTTGAGTAGGCACTTGTATTGCACTAACTCTATTCTTTGACCCGTGGGGGTAACCACAACCGCACGCACAACCAATGTATTGGTACTATGCTGTTGTGTTCCTTCCATTTTGAGAATTTAATAAAATACTAAATAAATTTTAATTAAGTTACTCCCTAATTTTAATCTTTGCTTTTATCTGAATATGATTATTTAATTAGAATTTTCCCCATCCAATACCCAATTATAGATTTTTTATTTCTCAATTAGTTTTTTTTGGTTTTACAACACCCATTCTGGAACACCTAAAATATTTTCCACCCTTTTTCTCATATTTTGCTGCTAAGTTTAAACACCCAACACAATATTTTTAAAAAATTTGTTTCAGATTGTGTGCCCTATTTTAGATACATTGGTATCATTCTTGATTACAATCCTTTGCACACAACATTTGAGTGGTTTTGAATACATATTGAATTGCTATTGTGTTTTGATTTGAATTTTGACTCACTGTGCTTGGGTGTATTTTGTCACTGATTCACATAATAAACATATGTACACCAAAAGTCAACACACATCATTTTGCTTGTGAATCAATGTATTTTGGATTGTATTTTGAATAGTCTTGCTTGGCAATGAACAATTTATTGGTGTGTTGACCCATTCTGTCCATCAATGCCAAAAATACATGTTAACAGAGTGTATATTTTAACCTGATAGTTGGATTTTGTTCAAATCTGAAATCATTTAGTTTAAATCCAAGGTATTTTTGGTTGTTGCCATAGCTTTTAAAACTACTGTATGCTACATAAGCAGAAAATTAACCTACACTGAGCAGAGTTACCCAATACACAATAAGGAATTGCTAGCAATATATCACTTATGCAAGAAATGGATATGTTATATAGAAGTACACTTAAACTTCTGAGTACTGATTGACCATAAATCCTTAATCTATTTCAAAACTCAACACACTTGCACGGCAACAAGCAAAACGGATGTCCTTGCTTGAGCAGCTTAACCTGGACATCCAGTAAAAAAAGGGGCAGAGCTGGTCACGGCCAATGCTCTCTCTAGGCTATGTCAGCCAAGAGAGGATTATCTTGACCACCTGGACCCTGACTGGCCCAATCTATACAACACTGAGTACAAAACAAAAGGGAAAGATCCCTCCACACAACAACTAACCCATGATACACTAGTAAGGAATGAAAAATATTTCCACATATCAAATAGCACTGTATACCAAATTGTTAAAGACAAATTTATCCCTACATACCACTTGCACAAAGAGTTGACACCATCCTAAGATATCACTGTCTACTAGGGGAAAAAAGGCTAACAACCTATACCTCATATAAAAAGAGATAGTATGGTGGCCCAATCTGAAGCAAGACATAATTGATGTTTTGAATTAGTGCACAGTGTGTGAAAAACAAGCCAGCATCAAAGCTCCTCAGTCAACAGTGAACCCAGTACCTGACCCCAAACCATTCAAGATATGAGGACTGGATTTAGTGGGACCCTTCCCAGAAACTAAAAAAAAACAATGTTTTCTGATTGTAGCCATTGACTTTGCCACACGCTGGCCTATCTGCTGGGCAACAAAAGATCACAAAGCATGAATGATAAAACTATTCATTAACAAAGCAATCATAGCTGACTACAGTACTCCAGACTATATCATAACTGATGGAGCAACATAGTTATCTGGTCACGTAGTAAATAACAACCTAAAATCAAAGAACATCAAACATTCCACAACCTTGCCCTACAGGCCACAGGCTAGCGGCAGAGTTGAACGCCTAAAAAGCAGCCTTATCAGAACCCTCAAGAAAAAAATAGATAGCAAGGCCAAAGACACATGGCTGCTATACATGAAACATGCATTATTAGTATCCTGGATCTGAACCATTCAAGGGACAGTCTAATCACCCTTTGAACTAAAATATGGGTACAAACCAGAGATAATTACCCACAACAACCAACCATACATAAAGATTCCCCCAGGAAAGCCTCCCACAATGGAACAAGCACCAACCCTACACATATACGCCTCAAAGCTAAAATAGCAGAAACAAAAAGGCTCAAAACACAAAAGGTAACCTCTACAGAGGAACCAATCCCCATCAACTCCCCTGTCTGGGTCCTGGCTGGGAACAGAAAGAAGCTAGGCTCAGTACATATGGGACCAGGAAGAATCACCAAGTACTGACCAGACAGGAACACCTACCTGGTTAAGTTCCAGGGTGCCAAAGAGCCCATCATCAAGAAGTACCACAGATCATGCCTCCGCCTCAGAAAAGGAGAACACTTGACCTGGTTGGTACCAAATAGCAAACAACTCCAGGAACATCAGGCAGCAGCCATCAAGACAAAACCCCCTCCTGATGTACCAGAGTAACCCCTTAAGGGAGGGGTGTGTCAAGGATCAGGATGTACTGATATTATGGTTTTCACTGAAACAGTCAACATCCAGTCATTGCCCAGTTTGATATCAATCCAATATACAGTTCAATATACCAGAAATGGCAACAAACCAATATCACATGGCTTTATCAGATATACAGCAACTTGAACCCATTCTGCACATGACCATCCTTATCTTTGATCTAACTAGAATCTCTGCCCTAGCGTAAGCTATATAAGTCTAAAGTATTATCTAATAAAAGATACTTATCTTCTTCTTAATTCCATATTCAAAGCTTCCCCAAAAGTTGCTCCTCATCACTAGTGATAGGAAAAGTTTTGGAAGAGTTTGCAGTAATGCAGGTCAGATATAAGAGACTTCTAGTGATAAGGAGTGTCTTTTGGGGAAGCTTAAGATATGAAAATAAGAAGGAGAGAAGTATATTTCATTGGATAATACTTTAGACTTATATAGCTTTAGCTGTGGTGGAGATTTTAGTTAGATCAAACCTAGGGGTTGGTCATGTGCATGATGGGTTTAATTTGATGAATACTTGGACAGTCATGTGATATTGGTCTGTTTCCATTTCCAGCATGTCAAACAGGATATTGGAAAGGTACCCAATTGGGCAATGACTGGATGTAAGGTGGGCTGGCAGTAGACAGAATACTTGTAAATCCAGATCCTTAACACCCCCATTAATGAGTCACTCTGTGTAAGGTCTTGCCCATAGTGGTGCAAGGTTATAAACTAAAGTGTGTAAAGCATTAGGATTAAGATTCAGAAGATATAAAAAGGTAGGAACTGTCTATAAGATAATCTTACAGAATCCTGCTAAAAACCTATACTCAGTTACAAAAGAAGTGATAGAGTTTAAGAAACCTAAGCAAAGAAGAAAAAACAAGGTGTTTAATAGTGAACAATTGGTAACTAAGGGAATGTCAATATTTGGATACTCTTTATCAGCAAACTGGTACATATAACTATTAAAAGACTCCTTAATGGAAAATAATGGATACAACAAGCCTAAGGCTTGTTGTTTTACAACTTCCATTTATTCAAGAAAAGAAAAGACTAAACTAAAAAAATGAATTAATAAAAATTTGCAAATTTCTAAAACTTAAGATCTCAAGTTAAAATTTGATAAAGAATTGAAGGGTAGAAATCACTTAGAATTTTGGCTTACATCCTACTCTTCAAAAGCTCATTATTTATAGAAGAAAAAGCCTTTCCAGTTGAGATTGCTAGCCAGGGAGAAAGCAGCCAAGAAGAGGAGCAACTGGGGAAGTTTGGAGATGACAAAATAAAGAAAGAGGAAAAAGACAACTATTTTGTAGTTGATCTGCAACATTAAGCTGGGAGGAAGCAGCAATAATGTAACCAGGAGTTTCAAAAAGGTGAGTGAAAATTAAAATTTATCTAACTTTAAAGTAGAGAATATAAAGCTAATAGAATAGCTGAAGAGCAAAAGACAACAACAACATCATCATTTAAATGCAAATCAACATAAAACAAGGTAAATTACTTTAAAATACTTAAATATTAACTATTAACCTAAAATTTTAATATTAAAAAATAAAGAAAGATTAGATCAATTGAAAAAATAAAATATGATAAGTTTTAAAAAGCCTGCCCTATGGGGCAGGGCATGAAACTCTGGTACATCAGGAGGGGCCTTGTCTTGATGGCTGCTGCCTGATGTTCCTGGAGTTATTTGCTAGTAGGTATCAGCCAAGTCAAGTGTTCCCCTTTGCTGAGGCAAAGGTATGATATGTGGTACTTTTTGATGATGGGGTCTTTGGTGCCTTGGAACTTAACCAGATAGCTGTTTCTGTCTAGTCTTTTTTTATGACTCTTCCTGGCACCCTGTGTACTGAATCCAGCTTCTTCCTGTTTCTGGCCAAGATCCAGACAGGGTAGTTGATTGGGAGTAGTTTCTCTGCAGATGTTACCTTTTTTACTTTGAGTCTCTAGGTTTCTGCTATCTTAGCTTTGAGGCGTAAGCGTTGTAGTGCTGGTGCCTGTTCTACTGTGGGAGGTTTTCCCCAGGGAATTCTTGTATATGGTTGATTATTGTGGATGAATATCTCTGGTTTGTATCTGTATGTTAGTTCAAACAGTGAGTAGCCTGTCCCTTGGTTGGTGCGTACCCAAGATACTAATAATGCATGTTTCACATATAGTGGCCATGTTTCTTTGGCTTTGCCAGCCATTATTTTCTCAAGGGTTCTGATGAGACTGCCGTTTAGGCGTTCAACTCTGATTTTGGCTTGTAGGGTGAGGTTGTGGAATGCTTGGTAATTTTTTATCTTAAATTATAGTTCACTACATGTCCTGATAGTTCTGTGGCTCCATTGATTAAGATGTAGTCTTTAACTCTGTAGTAAGCTATAATTGCCTTGTTGATGAAGAGGTTTATTGTTTCTGCTTTGTAGTCTTCAGCTTCCCAGTCAATAGGCCAGTGTGTAGAAAGGTTAATAGCTACAATTAGTAAGTTTTTTTTGCTTTAGCCTCTGGGAAGGGTCCCACTACTTCTAGCCCACAAAGCTTAAACATTCAGGGTCTAGTACTGGATTATCTGTTGGTTGAGGAGCCTTGGTGCTTGATTATTTTCCACACACTGTTCACTTTTCCAGAACTTCAATTACGTCTTGTTTCATATTGGGCCACCATAATATCTCTTTTAATGTGAGGTATAGATTGTTAGCCTTTGTGTGTCCTAGTAGACAGTGGTGTCTTAGAATGGTGTCAACTCTTTTTGCAAGTGGAATGTAGAAGATGTGTTTGTCTTTAATGATGCTGCATACTGTATCATTTGATACATGGAAGTGTTTTTCATTCCTTACTAATATATTATGGGTTAGTTGATGTGTTGAGGGGTCTTTCCATTTAGTCTTGTAATCAGTGTTATATAGGTTGGGCCAGTCAGGGTCCAGGTGGTCAGGATTATCCTCTCTTGGCTGACATAGCCTAGAGAGAGCATCAACCCTGACCAGCTCTGCCCCCCTTTTTGTACTAGATGTCCAGGTAAGCTTTGTAAGCAAGAACATTCATTTCACTTGTTGCCATGTAAGTGTGTTGAGTTTTGAAATAAATTAAGGATTTATGGTCAGTTAGTACTCAGGCGTTTAAGTGTGCTTCTAGATAAAATCTACATTTCTTGCATTTTTGGTATATTGCTAAAAACTCCTTATTGTGTATAGGGTACCTCTGCTCAGTGTAGTTAGTTTTTTTTGTAACATACTGGCAGGAAGTCTTGCTGCCCTGGCTGGCAGATGTGCAGTATTGCGCCAATGGTGGTGTCACTGGCATCCAACTTGAGTTTGTAGCACCCATTATTATTAGGGTATTGCAAGATTGGCTCTTTGATCAGATCTTATTTAATAGTTGTGAATTCTTGTTGCATTCTGGTGTCCAGATAAATTTCTTTTTAGAATTACCATAGGTTAGTTCATTGATTGGTGTGG
The DNA here is from genome assembly GCA_014839935.2 of Entomophthora muscae. NCBI lineage: Eukaryota > Fungi > Entomophthoromycota > Entomophthoromycetes > Entomophthorales > Entomophthoraceae > Entomophthora > Entomophthora muscae. The sequence continues at coordinate 90,075 of QTSX02004276.1, forward strand.
TGAGCTTTTGCAGTCTTTGATAAATTTCCTTAGGTAAGCTACCATTCCAAGAAAGCATCTAAATTTTTTAACAGAGATGGGGTGTTACATGTTGTTTATGGTTTTTATTTTATCTTGATCTGCTTTGATGCCACTGTCAGAGACAATGTGGCCCAATAACAGGAGTTCATTTTCCATAAATTGGCACTTTCTAGGTTTTGCATAGAGTTTGCGCTTCACAGGTTGATCAAGTGTCTTGCAGACATGCATGAGGTGTTCCTCTTTGGTTTTTGGGAATATGATGATATTTTTCAAGGTAGCATAATATATTTGAGAGACTGTTTATTGCTTGGTTCATCATATTGACAATTGTTGCAGGAGCATTGGTCATCACAAAATTCATTACCCTACATTCAAAAGATCCAAATTGTGTATAGAACACAGTTTTTGGTATGTGATTTTCTTTTACTTTGACTTGGTTGTAACCTAGGGTGAGGTCAATTTTGGAGAAACAAAATGGCTCCAGAGAGTCTTGCAAACAGATCCTCTATGAGTGGAAAAAGTAATTAATTCTTTATTGTGCTTGAATTTAGTGCTCTATAGTCTGATACTAGACAGAGTGAACCTTCTTTTTTCTTTACAAAAAAACACCACTGCCCCCCACAGGGATTCAGATGAGCAAATAAAGCCTTTAGCTAGGTTATACTTAATATGACTTTTGAGGGTTTGTGTCTCCATGGGGGAGAGTCTGTAGAGGGGTGCAGGTTTAGGCATGGCTTTATACAGTTTGATGCCATGTTTGACCTCCTTTTCAGGTGGTAACTCTGTTAGTTCTTCCTTAAATACATGAGTGTATTTATTTAGGAGCACTACAAGTTCTGGGCAAAGGATTTTGGTTGTTTTCATGTTATTGAATTTGGTGTATCTATTATGTGGAGGGTACTGTCTTTGGTTGAATGCTCTGAGTCATCTTATTTTATGACCTAACAAATACTGTGTCTCTTAGGATGAGATTATTGGTTTCTTTGAGTATATTAAAATTGACTTTGTTGCATTTGATGGTTATGGTTTTTGTTTTCCAACATACACTGGGGTTAACTTGGGTGAACTAGTCCCTGCCTGCTACAATGTTGAAGTTTATTTTGTTCATGACAAGTCTTTTGATGGATGTTTGTATGCCTTGGAGGTCAATTCTGAAGTGAGTTGTTTTTCCTTCAAGTAGAACCTTTGATTTGTCTGACATTCTGGCATATTTAAAGTTGGATTAGTCAACTATTTTTTTTTACTTGGTACAAATAGTTTGCATACCACGGTGTGTTGTGCACCAAATCAAATAAGATTTTATGTGTATGTAATTTATAAGTGCATGGGTAGAAAAGAAGTTGTGAGAGTTTTTTTATGTTCATAAAAATGGAGGATTGCAGGGCACGTGGGATGCAAGCAGTAAAGTTTGTGCCTTGGTACAATTTCTTGTTAGTTTGGGGGAAGACAGGGAAACTTAAGCCTGTTACCCCTCTTTTCCCTGTTCCTCTGTTTTGAGACCTTTGAGATTAGAGAATGTGGGGTCAGATTCACAGCAGGTTGCTTTTTTAGCATTGTTCACTTTGATGGTGCCCTCTTTCTTGGGACCAGAGAGGTTTGTGCTCTGGTTGAAATTGCCATTGTTTCAATTAGAGCTGCATTTATTGTGGTTGGTGTTTTGGTGCTTGTTGCATTATAATTATCTCTGCTGTTGCCATTGGTGGTCGCCCTTGTGTGCAGCATATTCTATATTTGCACGTTTTTATGTGTGCTTGACTTATGCAATGAGCACAGGAATGGAGGGTTTGGCTTCTGGACAGATGAGGGCAGAAACTGAGGGTTTTATTCTATTGATTAATGAGGCTCTAGTGTGCATGTTGTCAGCTTGTGCTGGGTTTAGGATGTTGCAATGTATCTATTCATATACATTAGCGTAAGCTGCAACAGTGGTCTTTTGAGGAAGATTGCTGAGCTGTATTGCAATGTCTTGGAGGGATTAGGTGACAGGGAAATTTTGGGTGATGTCTGCTTTGAACTCTTCCCAATTTTCAAGCCGGTTGTCAGTTTGTGAGCCAACCCAAGTGGCAAACTAATTAGCTGCAGCCTTTTATAGGCGCTTGCTGACTTCTTGGACCCATTTTTTGTGGGGGATGCGATTGGTGCAGAGTTTAATGGCTGAGTGGTCCAGCAAGTTAATGATGTTTTCTTTTTTTACCAAAAACTTGTCAATACCAATGTGCTTGATGTTGGTAACTCCACCTGTGATAGGAGTTGTGTGTTTGTTTTTGGTTGGAGAGAGTAACTATATTTAATTATCTTGGTGCATGCTTTGGGCATGACCAGTCCTTCAAATATGGTGCATTCACTGGGTATATTTTTTCAATGTTGTGGGCACAGAAGTACATCTTTCAGGTATCCTGAGATGTAGCCTGGTTTAGTTTGTGATCAAAGGTGGGTGGATTTTTTCAGTAATTTTCTCTTTTAATGAGTGTGGTCATAAAACTTTAGCTGCTACCAGTGATGAGGAGCAACTTTTGGGGAAACTTTGAATATGGAATTAATAAGAATAGAAGTATCTCTAATTGTATAATACTTCAGACTTATATAGCTTGCACTGTGGCAGGGATTTAAGTTGGATCAAAGATAAGGATGGTCATGTGCAGAATGGGTTCAAGTTGCTGGATACCTGGAAAAGTCATGTGATATTGTTTTGTTGCCATTTCTGATATGTTAGACTGATATTGGATTGGCACCAAACCAGGCAATACTGGATGTTGACTGTGTTGGCAACAACAAGAATATCAGTACATCCAGCTTCTTGACACTAGGCAGGCATACCCATCATGCACTTGTACTTCAGCTGGAGCTAATCCCTCTGTGGTCCTGTACCAGTCCTTCAACAACCTAGTAAACTCATTCCCAATTAACTCCCTCTCCCCATCTATCATCTCAAGGTGTCTAGTTAACCTTTTTCACTCCTCCTGGGAAGACTTACTAGTTGCAAATTTTCAACAGCTTTGGCAATAGGTGTCTTCCTCCCCTTTTGGATAGGGTAGAAAATATTGGGCAACTAACTCATAGGGTTTATCTTTACTACTGAGAAATTTTGGTGGGGGTCAAAATTGGCTTTTTATTTGCTTTCAAAAGGAAGATCCCCTTAGAAAGCTACTATTATATGGCCCGGGGTCTGGGAAAATAATATAAATAAGCCAATACTTAGATTACTCCAACAATCTCTTGAACTTCTTGTACTTGGTCTTAGAATCCTGCTCCTTGCTCAACTTTTTCTCCTTTATATTAAGCCTCAGACCCTTAATCTTAAGCTCCTGCACTAGAATCTTGGGCTTCTGCACCTTTGTATTATGCTTAAGTCCTCTGTGTAGTCCTTGTAGCCTTTGTAATCCACTTGTGTCAGTCCCTGAAAAGCCTCAGACAGATTACCCTTTTATAGCTCCTTGTTTCAGTCCTGATACTCTCCCAGAACTCTTGTTTTCCAAAGCTTAAACTATCCTGTTTTTCTTTCTCTATAATATATAAGCCTTTTAACTTACTTCAGCTAATTAAAAACCTGCTTTTATGCTTAATTCTATCATTTTTTAGGCTTAAAATCTTCAGGTAAAGCCCTTAAAACAGTGATAAAATAGGCTTTGGCCTGCAGCCAATCATACACCTGGATTCAACTGTTTTGCCAAAAATCTTTACTCAAATGACTTGCTCTTGACCCTGGTGCAAACCTGGCGCTGTCTTGCTCTGGATAAACAACTGGTCTGTATTTCAAACAATTTTGCTGTGATTCCCATCACATTTCTCCGGTAAAACTTGAGCGCCTCCACATATGTTTTACTTAAGGGATTTTTGAACCCTATATTTCAATGTTTCTCCTAGTTTCTCTGTGTTTCTTCACCATTTCAGCACTTTGAACTCGCCCATTGCTTGCTTCTTGCCTTTTTCAACCATTTTGGCGAAATTCCAGCCTTTGTCCTAAAAGTTTCTCTGTCCTGTTTCTAGCCTCTTTGGCTTCAAACTACTCAATCAATTCTTAATAAATTTACAGTCCAATTTCTGTAAATGATTTCTTTTTTCTTTTCTATCTTCATATATGATATTTATTCAAATCTTTTATCATATATTTTGGAAGTTTTAATTAATTCTTTTATTGCTTCTTTCTTGTTAATAATCCTACTTCCAATAGTCCAAATCCAGTATTCTTGCTCCTGCATATACTCTTTCTGGTTCCTCTTAACCAACTTCCAGTTCTCCAGCTATTCCTGCTTTATGATCTTTCAGACCTTCAGCTGGTCCTGCTCTATGATCCTCCTGATCCTTCAGCAAGTCCTTCTTAGTCATCAGCTAGTCTTGCCTAGTCCACCAGCTAGTCCTTTCTAGTCATCATCCAGTCCTTCCTATGAACTACCTGGGTTTCATCTGCACTATGAACCACCTAGGTTACATTCTTCCTCTGCATAAACCATCAAGGTTCCATCCTTTCTAAGATCCTACATTCCTTCAACTAGTCTTTGCTATGATCATCCAGTCCTTCTTACTAGTTTTCACTGGGATATTTTCCTATGAACCACCAAGGCTCTATCCTTTAGTCCCTGTTACTAGCGTCTCAGATTCAGGTAATAAGCTTTCCTCAATTAGGTTAGTGTTTGACTGGCCCTCATAAGTGACCATCACTATAGACCATCAACCACAGACAATCCTCATGTATGTGCAGTTTTTTTTACTCACTCAGGTGGTTAGTCCTTAGCTTTCAGGCGCAAAGTAACCAAATTTACTTCCCAGATGCCTCATCATCTTCAAGTTCTGCAGCTGCTTTCCCAAGCAGCCACCCTGATGACACCCCCAAGCATATCTATGCCCTCAATGGTAGCTTTAGGACCTCTCCAAAGCCTCCAGAGAAACATGAACAAGGATCTCTTACCAGTCTGTTAAGTAAGAGCCCCACTTACAGACCTCCTGCAAGTAGCTGAGAGATCCTTTGAGCTACCTAAGCTCATCCCTTCCTTAGTAGTTCTTTAATACCTACTCCACTGTCTGACCTTCCAGCTCCAATAGCCACCTGTTATCTACTGGGTTCAAACCTCTCAACCAACATCCTAGCAGCCAAGATTACCTTCTAGACTGTATCACCTTCCAGCCCTAGTAGTTACCAGTTATGTACTGTCCTACAACATCTTTCCACGCTCTAGTAGTCATCAGTTACCTGCTAGGTTGGCCTTACCTTCCCTAGTAGCCAAAGTTATCAACTAGGGCTCTAACTGTCCCAAAACCATTAAACTTTGACAACTTTAAGCATAGAGTCTTTACTGTGGCTAAATCAGCCCTTGCCTGCACAACAGCTTCCATGTGGACCATTGCAGATTTTCTTGTATGACAACAAGAGTTATCTACAATGTCTATTAGTTTCTTGATGAGGCAACAGCTGGCAATGTCCAAGTGAGACAATCAATGTCAGCCGTGGTGTCTCTAAGCAGCGGCTTGCTAAGATCTTTGAGAACTGACAATGGTCTTTGAACTTGGATTAAACTTCTTCTGCAAAAAGTTTCTACAGTAGGTATGGTTTTTGTCTGCCTTTCATTAGAATAGTTGAAGGCTTTTATAGATCTTTATGCCCTCTTGCCAGGATAATAATCTGATGCTTTTAACTCTTGCTCAGCCAGTCTTTCCATCCCCAGACTTCCGGTATCAACCTCCAGAGTCAGGCATCCATGTAATGATATGGGATTCAATTGCATATCACCCTGTGCTGGGTACTATTTTCTTCATTGTTATGCACAATCATTGGCATGCCAGCAGTGGCGCCGCCAATTGATTTTTCTATTTATAGTGCATAATCTTGAGGATGTTTGATGGCCTTTCCAGCAGGAATTTGCAGTGGCACTGGCGGACTCCAAGTGTAAATTAATGCCAATCCTTATTATTATTGGGGAATCTTGTCATTATCTTAGTGCCTCAATACCCAACCTATTTTTCTTCTGACCCAGTGGGGCGCTAAGGAATTCAAAAATAATTTTGGCCGATCAGGATTTAACCTCAATTGATGGCCTGAGATGCTCCTGGTTGGCCTACATCTATTGACCTGAATCCATTTTATCAAAAGCTTCTGATATCAATTAAGCTTGATTGCAATCTATCAAAAGCTTTCTTATATTGATGACTTGGAAAGCCATCATATTATAAGGGGTTTGTCCTATCTGTCCATTAATCATTTTTTTAAAGTAGGGCAAAGTTAACAATAAGAAATGCAATTTCCTGACACAACCCCCAGAAGGGTATAATAATTGTGATGAATAGATCCTGTGCTCCACCTTGCCACAAAGGCATTTGGCAAGGTGGACCAGGTCAGGCCCCAAACCACAGAGACCATAACCAACAGGAACCAGTTACAGGCAGGAGACAACCACATACTCTGGTAACTATTGCATAAGGTCAGACAAATTGCAAATGAGAGTAACATAATCTGGGAAAAGCTTAGCTGAAACATTTCCTCAAACAACAAGGAAAATAATTCTGCATAAAAATTTATTTTTCAAAATTTAAAATCAAATTTTAAAATGTTGATTTTTATGCCAAACTGGGGTTTTTTGTTGTTTTTACTCTTTTATTATAGTCTTTTTTAGAAAATCAAGATAACTCTCAGGGAGCTATGGTGGTAGGTATTTAGGGAAAAATATAAAAAGTCCATAATGAATATGGAAGGAGGGAGTTGATTGGATGAAGAACAAAAAGGGAAAATCTGTTATCCAAAAGAGGGTTTTTGGAATCCAACTTTGTCAGTTGGATTTGTTACAATAATAACAACATCAACAAAAAGTAAATACATATTTATTTCTGAAAAAGTACTTCTAGATGATTAGAAGCCAAAATTAAAATTAATTTTATTTGTTATCTTTTTAGTTCTCCTGATACAGCACTAACTCTATCATCAAATATGATGGTGTAAGAAACAATTACACGGTGTCCTGAAGATTAAAAGTATATGAGCTGCCCTATACTTTTCAAAGTGTGAAAATTTGGTCACAAAAATAAATATTTTAACAAATATTTTAAAAATTTGAAATAAAATTTAAGTAAATTGTTAAGCTCGAAATTGGAAAGTAGTTGTTTAAGATCTGAAGAGAAAACTAAAGGAGGTAGCTGATTGGGAAAACTGCTTAGAATTCCAGCTTAAAGCCTACTCTTCCAGTGTAAGATTTATTTATAGTAAAAATGATGGGCAGTCTGAAACTGGTGAAAGATCTTCAAGGGGAGGTTTAAAATAGACAAGCGCCATAAGCCAAAGTGCAAAGATTAAAATATCAAAATTGTCAGATTTTTTGATCCCTGTACTTTTTCTCAGTAAATTGTTTAAAAAATTTAATATTTATCTAAAATTTGACTTTTTTTAATGTTTTTACTAGTAGCTAAAATAAAAAACCAAGTTTGTAGTGCCCAATTTAATGCCATTTAAAATACACCTTAACTTAATTTGGTTTTAAAAAAGGATCTTATTTACCCATTTTAATATAGGGGACTAAATTGAAAGTACAAAGATTGAATTGCAAAAAATCTTCAATTTAATATTTGATACATCAAAATTAAAAAATCCTAAGAATTAGAATTTTCACCTAAATGTAAAAAACAAAATCAAGAAAAAACCTCTTTTTTAACTTTAGGCAATTTTTAATTGATTTTTATTTAAATCTTAATATAAATTACTATTTTAAGACCTTTAAAGGGAAATAATAAAATTTAATCCTATTGTTGCAACATCTACAATTATTCCCTCTTAGGAAACTAATTCCCCAAGTGACTCGCCAAATGATTCCCCAACTAGTCATTAAGCTGGTGGCACTGTTATCATTCAACTATCTATTATGGGTATCAAACATTTTGAGTCCTAAGAGGAACACTACTTGGACAAACCTCATGACCTAAGAGGATCAATTACTTGGATAAGCCCCATGACTACCATGACGTACATGTACAGTCTGTGGCTCCCCATGATACTATATAATACTCTAAACTTACATCAAATAAACTATCATACTCTTATTAAGTTTCCCTCTTTTATCATGTTTCTTATACTTCCCATAAGTATATACTATACATTAATCAATCCTCATTTTATTACACTTTTTTTTTGATAATTGACATATTAAATTTTATTAAATATTTTTCTCTGATTTACTGTACTATAATTTCTGGTAAAACTATATAGTTAATATTTTTGCCACCTGGCAGATTGATAACTAATCAATTTTTCATTTAATATTCAAAGAAATTTACTTGAATTAGAATATATTTTTTAAAAATCATACTATCATTGGTTTAAAAATAAATAAGTTATATATTGTCGTTTTCAAGATGAATAGCAATCTTAAAAAATCGTTATTTTGATAACTGATATTAAAATAACCATTCTTGATATGCTTTTTTGAATAATAATATATTTGGATTAGTAAATTACTAAAATGTACTTATTCTTATCTAAAGCTTAAACACCATTAATTAAATATTACTTTATGAGAAAGCTACAAATTTTACAGTTAACTAAATAGGATTAAGTTGTGCTTTATTATGCGTTAAAAATATTTGCAAAATGTAATAAATTATTCTAGCATTATCGAGCGAGCACTCTTGGCGAAGAAGGTTCCTTTTTTATCTCCCATATCCTATAAAATAGCCAGTAGGCTGTATATTCATCTTTTGAAAGCTGTTTTTATACACATAATCATTAGAATATCCATATGAATAGTTGTTCCTAGTTTCCTTAGAGTAAAAATGCTTTTTTGGTCGTTCGGAAGCAAACTCTACTTGGATCCTTCTGCCGTTTAATTCCGCACCATCCATGACCCGAATAGCATCATATGCTTCAGAAGGATTTTCAAATGTTAGGAAACCAAATCCACGAGAACAATCTAAAAATTAGACCATTATTTTGTTAAAGACTACCTCTTTCTCTATCCCAAGAAATGTAAATATCAGATACTTTACCAATTTTACCGAATTCGTATTGAAGGGTATTAACACAAACGTCAAAAGAAAGAGAACCAACAAAAAGTCTCGTCATTTGATTGGAATAAAAAAGCAAAAAAACAAGTCAACTTAACTATTAAGTTATGTAATTCAGTAGCAGAGGATAGGCTAAATCAGAGTGCGTGGTATTTATAACGCTAAAGCATACATTAATGTAGATTTAAAACAAAGATACGCATAAAAATATAGTTACAATTTAATTAGATTTTATAAAATAAATTAGGAATCTCCGGAAATTTAGTAAATATAGCCAAAACTATTCAGTGCAAGTTTAGCATCAAATCATGAATAATATATTCAAGCATTTGCAAATATAAAAATATAGTCATAAAGTTGATTCTAAGTCTTTACATCATAGGTAACTTGGCTTTTTTAAGTGGTAAATCTTATGTTAAATTAAGCTAATTTAAGACCAACATATTAATTTAATAGAAATATATTTTGCACTATAATAATTGCTTTATTTGATAGACCAGGCTTAGTAATTAAGTATCCAAGAAAAATTAGACTTTATAATATATTAGCCAGCCATAATTTGGTAGGCTTTACTTTAAAATATAAGATATATTAAGCTTATAATATTCTAAAATTACTATTATGTCTTTTAAATTGACAAGAATTTATATAATATGAAAAATTTAAACAATAACTGTTTCAATTAATTTCAATTTGTAGTTTTTAATGTAGATAATACAGGCTTAAAAATATATCTTTAAGCTATTTAAATAAAATATATATCCAGCTAAATTATGTTTATTTTTAAACTGAAAATCAAAAGTATAGTAAAATTAACTTAATAAATATCATTTTAAGAATAGCTAGATTCCTCTTAAAAATTCCCTGAAAAAGCTCAATATTTACGACTAATAAAGCTTCTAGTTTGATTCTCATACGTTAAATTCTATCTTAATTTTTTAGAAATAAAATATTAAATTTTAAAATGAATGCTTTTTGAATCTCAAAAGACTACTTATTAAATTTAAATCAAAGAATATATTTTTGGAATCAAACAAAAGGTTACTTTTTTAGAGCCAATAAATTATGCTTATTGCTTTTTTGGCTACTAAAATTAAAAAATGTAATTTAGCTCTGTTATGCTAAACTTAATAAAAATATAATTTGAAAGCACTTTTAGCTTATTTTCAAATTGAATATATGAGTAATATATAATGAATTATTTTTAATATCAATCATATTTATATTGGCCTTTAAAAAATAAATTCTGCAATACACAATGCTGCAGTAGTTTTAAAACTATGGCAACAAGCAAAAATAATTCAGATTAAAACAAAGGGAACTCAGATGTAAAAAATACAATAAACAAATTTATATTAATTTACAATAGATTTGGGTTAAATTTTTTTACATATGAGTTAAATTTGTTAAAATCTGAATTATTTTTGCTTGTTGCCATAGCTTTTAAAACTACTATACTAAATCAGAAATGACTGCCATTCAAATTATAAAAATAATATACAGTAGTTTTAAAAGCTATGGCAACAACTGAAAATACTTCATATTTAAACAACATGATTTCAGATTCAAGCAAGATCCAAGCTGCACAAGATTCAGGATTCAGATAATTTAAACATTTTTGGTTAAAAAATGAACTGTCAAACCAAAAACAAAATTTCACTAACCCATTATACAAAATTTAAGCAAACATCAAGTGGTGTAGTTCAAACCACAAACAAAATGAACTGACACAACAAGTGAAATGGATGTATGCTATTCCAGAGTATATTATAATCCAAGCAGGATTTATATGAGGCACCAACAGAAGGACCAAAATGAAACAAAATTTGAGCAATCTAGAAGCAAGATTCCACAAGCACAAAACAAAATGAACTCATACAAGATGTGTAGTATGAGCAGCCTAAAATAGAAAAATACCAATTTAACAGCCAATCAACAGCTATCCAATTTAGGAATATAGGCATTTTATCCATTTTCAATGCTCCAGATTTGTATGAAAAGGTTTTGAGAACCTTCCAAATATGGACTTGAGATTAAAATAAAAATAAATGATTAAATTTTAAACTTCTACTTTTAGTGATTTTATTCTAGGTTTTTTACAATGGTTTTTACTAGCAACATTTTTGACAGCACCAGCAATCAAGCCAGCAGCAGCCAAGCCAGCTTCAATGGAGGCAAGGCTCAGAAAGTGGAGGCACTTGTTTACACTCAAGCCTTTGAGGCGGGTAACAAGGAAGCTGGCCTGTACTTGACCCCCGGCTCATATGGCTTTGACTTGTTCAACAGTCACCTAGTGTCTAGCTCTGCCCCCGCTCCCGTACCCACCCCCACACAAGCTGCCTGTCAACCAACCAATCAGGATGACAACCTTGATTTTGAACAACTTCCTGCCATCAGCCAATCAGGCTTCAGCTCTTACAGCCAGCACTCCAAGCAACAAATCATCACTGCCCAAATTCTTCAGAATTTTGTGGCACTGAACCTGCAGGGTCTGGCCTGGGACCAGATTGCAACCCAGTTGCAATTTACCTGAGCCACAATAATGCAGGAATTCAACAACCTGATGAATAAAGGAAACCTGGTTGGGATAGTCAAGAAGTCTAAGAAAACCCCAGAGTCCCAGATCAATGATGCATACCCAATCATGATCAATCTATTGAAGAGGGGCCCCAAGCTTCCATTGACCCAGGTCTGTAAACAACTTTTACACCATAGCATTTGGGTGCCTGAGCACATGGGGCAGCTCTGGATGTACGGAAAGGTGGCGTCAGTCTGGGTTCTTAACAATGTTGCTGGCAACAAATGGAATGGCGCTGAGGATTCCCTGTATGATCAGGTCATCAATTAACCCTGGTCCAATGCCTGACAAGTTTATCTGATGACATCATCTTCATCTCCTATTACAAGCTATCAATATTTTTTGACTTTTTTTGGTGCACAAGGAAGAGCTGTCACCCAAAAAGGGAGGGAGAAAGTCAAGAAGGTGACTTTCATTGGTGCGTTTCTGGCTGTTTCAGCCAAGAGTTCTGTCTATTATTAGACAAACCCAGATTTCACCAATGGCTACAAGTACAGCCACATCCTTGGTGGATTACTTGACTCCTGGGAGGCTCAAATTCCAAGCACCAGGTTTTCTTGAGCCACCAGATGGAGGGTAGCTCCACCGCCCTCCAGGCCATCCAGGGATGCGGGCACCAGGCCTCAGTCTACTCTGCAGGCCATGCAGACATCCATCTGGGTGATGTTGTCTTCTTCATCATTAGAGACACAGTACAGGAGCGCCACCCTCAGGCTTTCAATGACCTCTATCTTGGGGTCCTTGACCACAATTCTCTCTTTGGTCACCAAATGGTGGCCAACTTGTTTGTGCAAATGGTTTTCCATGTCAATATGGGCAACCAATCACTCAAGGATAAGCACCTCCCACCCCATGCTACAGCCACCTATCAACCAATCCAGCCAATGACAGACAAGGAATACCAGCAAGAGTATATGACAGCCATCTCACGCAATCATCCTGCCTCTACCCCCGCCACCACCACCTTCCACCTGCCAGTCCCATTCAACCAATCATAGACTCCTCAGGCCAGCACTGCCTCTCCGTCTTCCTTACCACACTATTCCACCTACTAGGCATCACTCTTCCTTGCCCCCAATAAACTCCCTGTTGCCAAACATTTTCTATTTATATTATCCTTATTTTTGAATTTCAGTTGTTCATGTCTCTTTATTTATAGTTGGTTTTATTCTTTATGCTCAGTTTAATTTCTAAAAAAATCATATATTTACTATGCTGTGTATCTAGATCCAGAACACATTTATTTTTAGTACCCAAACACAGCCCCCTGTGAAAATAATAACAACAATTTGGTTATCAGCTAAATTTGAATTAGAAAATTATAGGTTAATTGTGTTTAGACTAAGTGGTTCTGATCTGAATTCAAAACCTTAATGATAAACTTCACGCCAATCAGGAGCCAAGTGATAAAGTGAATATTGTAAAATAAAGAGTCATTCAATAATTTTTAATGCATGTGTTCTGATTAATATGATTGGCTGGATGTTTTGCCATTGAATGCCATTGCTGCTGTGGTGAGTTGTTGATGGACTAATGCCCAATCAGCTGATGTGTTAGCACTAGTACATCAACAACTTGCCACAGCAATAATGGCACACAATGAAAAATCATTCAGCCAATAATATTAATTAGCACACATGCATCAAAGAATTATTGAATGACTCTTTATTTTACAATATTCACTTTATCACTTGGCTCCTGATTGGCGTAAAGTTTATCATTAAGGTTTTGAATTCAGATCAGAACCACTTAGTCTAAACACAATTAACCTATAATTTTTTAATTCAAATTTAGCTGATCAATAAATTGTTGTCATTATTTTTACAGGGGACTGTGTTTGGGTACAGTAGTTTTAAAAGCTATGGCGACAAGCAAAAATACTTCAGATTTAAACAAAATCCAAGCTTCACAAGATTCAGGGATCAAATAATTTAAATATTTTTGGTTAATAAATAAACTATCAAACCAAAAACAAAATTTCACTAACCCATTATACAAAATTAAAGCAAACATCAAGCGGTGTAGTTCAAACCACAAACAAAATGAACTGACACAACAAGTGAAATGAATGGATGCTAATCCAGAGTATATTATAATCCAAGCAGGATTCATATGAGGCACCAACAGAAGGACCAAAATGAAACAAAATTTGAGCAATCTAAAAGCAAATTCCACAAGCACAAAACAAAATGAACTCACACAAGATTTATAGTATGAGCAGCCTAAAATAGATAAATAACAGTATAGCAGCCAATCAACAGCTATCCAATTTAGGAATATAGGCATTTTATCTATTTTCAATGCTTCAGATTTGTATTAAAAGGTTTTGAGAACCTTCCAAATATGGACTTGAAATTACAATAAAAATAAATCATTAAATTTTAAAATATCTACTTTTAGTGATTTTATCCTTGGTTTTTTTACAATGGTTTTACTAGCAATATCTTTGACACATAAGCACCCAAGCCAGCAGCAGCCAAGCCAGCTTCAATGGAGACAAGGCTCAGAATGTGGAAGCACCCGTTTACACTCAAGCCTTTGAGGCAGGTAACAAGGAAGCTGACCTGTTACTATCCCCCAACCCATATGGCTTTGACTTGTTTGAGAGTCACTTAGCGTCTAGCTCTGCCCTTGCTCCCACACCCACCCCTGCACAAGCTGCCTGTCAATCAACCAATCAGGATGGCAACCTTGATTTGGAACAACTTCTCACCACCAGCCAACTTGCCTCCCTTAAAGCCAATCAGGCTTCAGCTCCCGCCACCCAGTGCCCCAAACACAGAATAATCACTGCCCAAATTCTTCAGGAAATTGTGGCACTCAACCTGCAGGATCTGTCCTGGGATCAGATAGCCAGCCAATTACAATTCATCCGGGCTACTGTCATACGGGAATTCAACAACCTGATGAATAAGGGAAATCTGATTGGGACGGCCAAGAAGCCAAAGAAGGCCACAGAGTCCCAGATCAATGAGGCATACCCAATAATGCTTGACCTCCTCCAGCGGGACCCCAAACTTCCCTTGACCCAGGTCCAGAAGCAACTTGTGCACCATGGTATTTGGGTGTCTGAGCGCATGGTGCAGCTCTGGATGCACGGAAAGGTGGCTTCAATTAGGGCTCTTACATATTTTGCCGGCAACCAATGAGATGGCGCTGAGGATTCCCCATGTGACACCACAATTGAATCAACCCTGGTCAGTTGCTTGACAAGTCTAACAGATGACATCATGTTTGTCTTGTACTACAAGTTATTGATTCATTTGACAATTTTGATAAGCAACAAAAAGCCGCCACCAAGAATGGAAGAAAGAAGGTCAAGAAGGGGACATATTATTGGTGCCTTTCTGGCTGTTTCAGCCAAGGGTTTTGTCTAGTGTTGGACAAAACCTGATTTCATCAATGGGTACTCATACGGCCACATCCTTGGTGGATTGCTCAACTCCTGGGATGGCTTGATATCCAAATACCAGGTTTTCTTGAGCCATCAGATGGAGGGTAGCTCCACTGCCCTTGAGGCCATCCAGGGATGCGGGCACCAGGCCTCAGTCTACCCAGCTGGGCACGCCAACGTCCATCTGGCAGATGTTGTGTTCTTTAATATTGGAGATACACTCTGAGAGCGCCGCCCTCAGGCTTTCAACAACCTCTATCTTGGGGTCCTTGATCACAATTTTCTCTTTAGTCACTAAATGGTGGCTGACTTGTTTGCGCAAATGGTTTTCCACGTGAACATGGGGAACCAATCACGCAAGGATAAGCTCCTCCCACCCTGTGCCACAGCCACCTACCAGCCCATCCAGCCAATGACCAATGAGGAATACAATGAGCGTTATATGGCAGCCATCACACGCAATCCTCCTGCCTCCACCCCCGCCACCAACACCCCCCACCTGCAAACCCAACCCATCCAATCCCAGACCCCCCAGGCCAGCACCGCCTCTACGTCTTCCTTCCCGCGCCATTCTGCTTACTAGGCATCACTCTTCCCTGCCTCAATAAACCCCCTGGTTCCAAAAAAATTCTATTTATATTATCTTTATTTTGAATTTCAATTGTTTGTTTCTCTTTGTTTATAGTTGGCTTTATTCTTTATGTTCAGCTTATTTCTATAAAATCATATATTTCATATGTTGTGTATCTAGATCCTGAACACAGTTGTTTTTAGCACTTAAACACATCCCCTTGTGAAAATATTAACAACAATTTGGTGATCAGCTAAATTTGAATTAGAAAATTATTGGTTAACTGTTTTTAGGTAAAGACTTTACTGATCCAAATTCAAAACCTTAATAATAAAATTTAAGCCAATCAGGAGCTGAGTGATAAAGTGATTGTTGTGACATAAAGGGTCATTCAATAATTCTTTGATGCATGTACACTAATTAATATGATTGGCTGGATGTTTTGCCATTGTACGCCATTGCCGCTGTGGCAAGTTGTTGATGAACTAGTGCTAACCCAGTAGCTGATTGGACACTAGTCCACCAACAACTTACCACAGCGGCAATGGCGTACAATGGCAATTCATCCAGCCAATCATATTAATTAGTGCATATGCACCAAAGAATTATTGAATGACCCTTTATGTCACAACAATCACTTTATCACTCAGCTCCTGATTGGCTTAAATTTTATTATTAAGGTTTTGAATTTGGATCAGTAAAGACTTTACCTAAAAACAGTTAACCAATAATTTTCTAATTCAAATTTAGCTGATCACCAAATTGTTGTTAATATTTTCACAAGGGGCTATGTCAAGCGCCAAAAATAATATGGTAATCAAGGAAACAATGCCAACACAAAGCAAACAACACATCTTGAGATGAGCGTAAAACATATAAACATTGGGTAAAAAGATGGGATAATGTAATAAATGGGAAAATAAAAAGGAATAAAACAAGAGGCAACAGTATCAAAATAATACAGAATTTATTGGGGCAAAAGCTATAAAAACATATGGAAAGGTTAGTAAAAAATCAATGAGAGAATTGGAAAAGCTTCTGAAGGACCTCAACTTGGTGATTGCCAAAATAAAGGACATTGACTGCAAGATCAAAGCCAAAGTGAAGTCTGCCATCCTCACTGGGGACAAAATTGACAAGGTGTCCGCAAAGGCACTAATGTCAAAAATGCCAGACACCCCAGAGAAGACAATCAAGCGCTTACTAAATATTCAAAAAACTGTGGTTGAGGGCCTCCAGTTTAAGACATACAATCTTTCTGCGCCGTCCATCTGGGTTGATGACCCAGAGATGTATGCCCACCTCAAACCCGCCAAGCGTGCCAGGGCAGAGGATACTAAATTTCCTGTGCAATTGATTGCGCCAAGAATGGCAAAGCCAGCTGAAGCCGCCGGCAAGGAAGAAACCCAAGAAGGTAACCTAAAAAGTTATAATTAATAAAAATTCTTAAAAACTTACCTTTTTTAGAAGATGTTGATGGTGAACTCCGCCGGGTCCTGGTCCCTTTTGTACCCCCCACCTTCTATGCCAACTATGCTAATCATGTGGCAAGGAAGCTTTTCCTGTCCCCTCCTGTCTTATGGGAGCTTGAAGACAGGATCCATGGTGCATTCCCAATGTCCCAGGAGGCATTAACTGGGCTGACGCATGGCAAGGGGGCATCAAAGTGGGAAGTTACTGCCTACAAGAATACCCAATTGGTCTGCCTTGACCTGGTGGTCCTCAGTGGCGTTTACTGTGTAAACTACATTAAGCTTGTTTGTGACTTCTTGACAATACTTTCATTCAAGAAAGTACCAGAGATGGGCCAGGCCCATGTGGCTGCTTGCTTCTGCTTCCCAGTGAAGCACACCCTGTCTTACCTGTTAGAGAACTTTGGGCAGGTGGTGGTTAAATTGGCTGTGGCAGGCGCAACAGCTGTCAAGAAGACCAAAATCCTCCTTGCAACTTTGGGCTGGCCTGGAGTGCCAATGATATAGGGATCTTTCTGGCTATAGATCTTATCTTTGGCAATACCAAGCACAAAAAGAAAATTAGTTCTGTCTACAAAAAACTGTGCAAATTTACAGAAGCCTTTGCTGGGCAAAAGCTTCATCTGGTTGTTTACCTGGGGTTCCTTTTCTACTTTATAATCATGTCTGTGGAGGACATAGATGGGGTCCTTCTTGGGATTGACAAGGCCAGGCTCTCCCTGGACAACAAGAAGGTTCCCCCAGCTACAACTCAGTGGACCATGTAATCCAGGACGCCCTGGTCCTGGCAGGGATTTACAGGACTTTAGCCCCAGCAGAAAAGCTACTACTGAACTCCCACCCTACAATCCTCCCTTTTACTAGCAGGCAGGAGTACTTCAATCAGGGTGTATTCATCAGCTACATTGTGGCAGTGGAGGTTATGTGCCACCTCTATTTTCAGGTGGGTACATACCAAAGAACCCACTACAGGCGCTCCTGAGGTTGGACACACCATTTTAAAAGCGCCATTTTGATTTAGGCTATCTCAATTTATTAGTAAAAACATCATTTCAATTTACGGCATTTTGACTAAGAAAAACAAATTTTAAAATTTTAGATTTTTTCAATTCAAAATTTTTTTCAAACCATAAAATTTAAAAACATTTATAGGCTTGAAAAAGCCTCAAAATTCTAAATCTTCAATAAATAAATGGGGTTAATTAGGAGCAACATAGTTGCGTAAAGCCCAAAAGTTAAAATAATACCAAAAATAACTATTTTCATCTATTTTAACTATAAACTATACTTTGAAATAAGCATATAATTGTACCAAATACCAAAAAAAGTCAAATAATGGTAAAATTAAAGGAAATAAGAGAGAAGATAAAGAATAGTTTATTGGGAAAAGACTCAAACATTGGTAGAAAGAGCAACTGAGATAGCTTGGAGATGCTCAAGCTTTCTATCCTTAGGATAGTAGGCAAGGACCAACTTGCTGATTTCAGTATACTTTTTCACTGCCTTGGTCTGCTTTGGGGGATCACCCTTGGTCTTCATGCCATTCTTAAGGAGGTGGGCAGAGATGGCTTGTTGGGTCTTGAGATGCACCATTATTTTGTTGAATTTTGACTTATGAACTCTGACCCTTGTATCAAACTGGCTATGCTATCCTTCAAGGGAAGAGGTGGTCTTGATTAAACCATCTTTTACCTGCTTAAAGCAGTTCCAGGTGATTGAGTCACCGCCCTTTCTGATGTGGCATGCTCCTTGAAAGATATCAACCCATTGAGTTTCAAAATACTCAATAAAGGGCGCAAAGTGTGAGAGAAAGGGGCTAAACTAACTAAGTTTGGCTCCCATCCTGGCAAAACAAACCACCAGGATGCCACCCAGTGGAGGACTGGAACAGCCGCTCAAAGGGGGGACCACAGGGAGGACACGGGGGACAACTGAGGGAAATAGGCATTCAAGCCCATCAACATCAGGCCGGTGAGCAACTAAGGGGTGCAGGTGGGAACAGGAGAGGACACTGTGGGGGACACAAGGGGTACTGGATTGCTCTGGACCACTCTGGGGAGGAGGGCACAGAAGGCACGTCTCCTTTAGAAGCAGGCAAGGTGTAATCCACGGTGTCCAAATCCAAGTCATTGCATATCAGGCTCTTGACCACAGCCTCTCCAGAAAAGAGAAAACCGCTGGAGAGGTCCCAGAGACTAGAAGAGTCTCTATCCACAAGCCAGGCAGACTAGGAGATTCCCCCCTAGTCTGGGGAGGTAGACCACAAAAGCAGCAGGAACAGAGCCAGGGAAAACACCACAAATTTGATTGCTGAGAGTATCATAGAAAAGTTCTCCACAAAATTTGGGGTAGGTTAGTAGGATTTATTTTGATAAATAACAGTAGAAAAATGTCTAGGCAGGGTAATCTTAACAGAAAGGCAAAAAGGAGCAACAGAGTGGGTCTGGGCAGCTTTACTATGGTCTCAGACGCCCTGATAGTAAAGGCAAGCAAAAGCGGGTTTGAAGACAACAATTTTAAATGAAAATTCAAAATAATAATATAGATTATATTGAAAATCAATTGAAAATTTTAAGTTCAAACTCTGTTTTTGAAAGCAAAAGCAGAGAGGACAAGAACTAATTATAATAACTCTAGTATAAGATCCCAGAGAAGAAGCCGGGTTTGAAACTGGTTGGCACAAGGTAAGCTTTAGAACCACAACCAACACCTCAATCTTTAGGCTGTAGAAACTCAAAACTGGGTTCCCAACAGCAAATAAAACTAAATAAAACGCAAATGGCTCCAAGACTTTAATAATATTGGAAAATAGACAAGCAGGAAACTGAAAGTCCCCTTGCTGTGTTAAAAGGGGTGGATTGCAAAGAAAATAATCACATGGCAGTTGGCACTAGATCCAATTGGCTAGGGGAAAAACTTTGCTGGATAGGCTCAGGGAGACTGGAGAGTTTCACTCTAATTTCCGCGGCCTGATCTGATTGGCTGGAAGAGGTACCAGGCATTTGAAGTTCAACTGAGTTGTCAAGCGTCAATGTGGCAGCGTTTGATTGGCTAGCCCTGATAGTTTTTAGAATTGGGCAACACTAGGCTAGTAAGTAGTCTAAATTGACTAATGTTTCTTCCCAGGAGGGAGCAACCAAGGGCAAGGAATCTTCAGGGTAGGCCAACACAAACCTCTCATCAACTGTGTGTTCTAAATCCTCTAAAGAATGGAGGGGTTTGGCTGGCATTTTTGGTCCTTTCTTAGTACAGCAGGGGGAGATTTTATAATCTAATGCCAGGGGTGGCAGTGAATTTACACAAAGGCTGCCTGGTTGGCAATGATGTAAGGATGGTGGAGGAGGGCATTGTAAAATGCATTAGTCTCCTCCTTTTGCACAAGGGCAAGGGCAGCAAAAAAATTGAACATGTCATTTGCTTTCTTTGTGCTTTCAGTGTAGACCAGCTCATGAAGTGCAGAGCACTTTTGGAGGCGGCAGCAGAGTGCCTGCCAGAAGTGGAAGTAGCATCCCTGAGGGGAGCTCTTGAAGACTCAAATGAAGGCATTTGCCTGAACCTGTTCAAAATCCACTACCAGATATTTGTGATAGGGAAGGCTTTCAGGCTGCTTCATGGTTGAGGTGGCTTCCTCTTCCTCTGACTGGCCTTCTTCTTTTGACCTCTGGTCTCCTTGGGCTCCTCTTTGATGGTTGGGAGGATTTCATCCAACTTGGCCTTTAGGATTGTGAGTGCACAGACGCATGTTTACTGCTTCTTGTTGGGAAGGAAAAAGAAGACCAGGGGAAGAACTAGATTATCAACCTTCCCATGGATATTCCAAAGCTGGATGAAGAGCTTTGGGCAGGTGAGAAAGTGCAATCTGCAAGCCAGGTCTTGCATTTCAGCAGGTTGTGCAGATACTGGCTTGTGGCAAAGCAGATAATACACTTAGGGGCATATTGACCATCATTGTGAAGAAAGAATATCTCCTCATGGCGGGATAATTTTTGTTCCTCAGTAAGGATCAATTGGTCAATGGAGCTTGCACTGACGCCTTCAGTGCTCAGAGCATATCTCTGGTCAGTGAGATATCTCTGTAGTTTTGAGGCACCACCAACAGTTGCCAGTTGGGTATCATTTAGATCAATGAGCCTATTGTTTACAACCTCAGTTGCAGTTTGATCCTTGGTGGTTGGGATCACCTGGTAAAGAAACCAGCAGATAAGTTGATAAAGGGGGTCAAAAAGCTCAGTGCAGTCATGGTTGTCAGTTAGGACTTTAAATCTAGTGAACCCATAAGTAGTGAGTCTAGCTGGGCAGCCAACATTATCATATTTGTAGTGATGTTGACGGATGGGTTTCTTCTCATCATTATAGCTGAAGCTGTAGCCTCTGTAGGCAAAGCCGGCACCCCTTTTCTTTGTCATTATGGGGTAGCTGGCTGGATAAGTGGCAGGCACAGCAAAGGTACCATTTTTATTGCATATATTATGGATGTTATTAAGATCCCAGAGCTCAATTTGGTCATCTGCAGGAGCACCAGGCTTAGGCTCCTGAACCTCTTCCTTTTTAGGCTCTGAGATGGGATCATAGTGGCAATTGAAGTTGAATAACTTCTATTGAGGGTCTAAGGGGGAGTACACAAGTGGAGAGTGGGGAGGGATAGGACTGTTTCCCTCTGGCTCAGGTGATGGAGTTTGGGTCTTGGGGGAGCTTTGTCCTTAGAAGGCTGCTTCTTTGGGGTAGTCTTGGCCTTTGGAGGAGTGATCTTGGACTTTGAGGCCTTGGAGGCAGCTTTGTTGATGGACTTGGGAGGCATCTAAAAGTGAATTAGTATCAAAATATGAGCAGTTTGGAGGTTGTTTTTAAAGGTGAAAATGAGAATTTATTTACTATTAATTTAGTATTTACTTTCCATAGAATTGTAGAGGAGATCTAAAAATATATAATATCAAAATTTCAATGTTTTTCTTTTTGTAAAAATATTTTTTATTAGTAACGCAAGTATGCAAAACTTTGAGTTTTGACTGAAAATTTGCAGTCAAAATGGTGTTTTTGAAGTGACGTAATTGAGGTGCCGTAGCTCAAAACATAGTGTTTTTGACCATTTTTATATTAAATTAACAAATTTACGGTGGAGCTACCTCAACCAGGCCAAAGAGTAAAACTTGAATTTCTCAAAAACTAGCTTATACAACTGGGGTTAAAAAGTACCCAGTTGTTTAGAGAAGATCAAAAAATATATATTTGCAAAGTTTCATATGTTTTCTTACATTTTTTATTAATATTTTTTTGACGTAAAACTATACTTTTGAAAAGTGGAAAGCAAGAATTGCAGTGGGGGAATCAATATAGCATAGCCTGGTGTCATAGGTAATTTCCCCTTATTTTTCCATATCTGTTGTGCGCCTTGAATCAATTGGGTGATATGAAACTCGGTGGAATTTGAAGTGACGTAAATCAAAATGGCGTAATCACCCCCTTCCATATTAAAATCACTATTAAAATATTTTATTGAGGAAACCTTTATCAACTTATTCATGTATAATAAATTTATAAATTACATATAACAAAACTGGTTTTTTTAACCCATCAATGACAATCACTAGAAGAACTATCACAGTGGTGTCTATTTAGGTTGTTCTTATTATAAGTGTCTTGTATTAATACTATAGGAACATCTTCTGGCACTATACCATAAGCTTTATTTTAGTTCAGGTATAAGCTTATTTTAGTTTAAGATAAATGGCATAATTCAAAATGAAATAAAGTCAAGATGACATAAACACACCCCACACTAAGTGTTTTTATATGTAAATAAAGTTAGCAAAATAAGATTTAATTAATCTGACTCAAAGTGACAGAATTGTGATGGCCTGAATTTGAGATGCTGCATTATAAAGGTATATGTAAATTTTAACTATTTTATTGTTTATTTTTTGTGATTCAAAATCACTAATGCAAAAAACACCATCTTGAATTTAATTTGAGATAGAGTAAATTGAAGTGGCGTTTTCAAGATGACATGTCTTACCGCTCCTGATACATTCTCTTATCAATAAATATCTTTACACTTTAGCTTATTTTTTTATAATTAATATTTCTAATTTTATTTTAAAAAACAAGTTTTGCAAAATAAATCCTGGAGAATGTCTTCATAAAATCAATATATATGTTAATAAAATATACTTCTAATTTGTTCATTTTACATTTAATTTTTTTAATTCCCTTTTTATTTTTATTTGATAAGAGTGATATAAATATACTTGCGTAATCCAGTATCAAGTGTTTGGTATAGCCTCAGATGTCATAAAAAATAATTTAATATAAAATAAATACATTACAATCCTTCATTGATGGTCCTACTGAATGTGATTGAGGGCTTGGAAACATCTAAATATAAAATGATAATTAATAAATCTTGAATAGTAAATTAAATAATATGAAAAGAGTTGGACATGTTAAGCCTTTAATTGATTGGCTGTTTGGCAAGGCACACGGGGATGAACATATCAGTGTGGTTATAGAAAATGGCCATGGTCTCAGCTGGGAGGGTGTGGATCCTGGCCTGCAGCAAATCAAATAGATCCTTGGTCCCAGTTGGGGTCCCTTGCTTGAGCCACCCAAAAACTTCCTTGATGGGATTTAGGAAGGGCAAATAGGTGGGGTGGAAGAGAAGGTGCAAATTTGCTGTGGTCAATTGCTGGGAGCCCACTGCAATGCTTGTGTTGATCATTGGGAATTCCTCTAGAATGTCAGCCACCTTGTGGAGACCAACTTTGTCCAATACAATTACGTTGGTGAAGCCTGGGCTCGTGCACCTCAGGTGCTCCTGGACCAATTGGAGGAATGACAAGAAGGTACGGCTGTTGTGAGAACCCAATATCATTTGATAAAGCTCAACCCCCTTTGGACCACAGAGAGCCACCATTGAGTATGCTGTGGCGTAGACTGCAGCACACCAAGCTACCCCGTCATTGGAGCCTTTGGGGACATACTCATATGCATTGTTAATAGATAAGGCAAATGCCAATTTTTCAATATAGTAGAATTTCACTGTTCCTTTATTTTTGAGTGCAGTGTAGGCCTCAGTGTATTTTTTTCAGGTCTTGAAGTTGGTTGGGCTATTCTTATTGTACAGAGATACCCTGAGCTTTTTCCAAGAATAGTGCATTTCCTTCACCAGATGGTAGTAAAAGAAAATTGAGGCCTCAACCCCAAAAGTAGGTTTGACCATGGCCTGTATATTTTCCGGTTCAAGATGAAAGTCTTGGGTTATCCACTGGTGGATTGCCCATTTGTGCTCCTTGATGAGCATACTGGAAACACACAAGGATTTCTCCGGGGCAAAGACTTAACCAGTCTTGATGAAGTTGTTGAATGTCTTGGAGGCGTACTTGGGATCAACTCCAACAAGGGCTGCAGCTGCCTTGTAGTCACCAGATTCCTGCATGAGCTGGAGAAGGATGATGTGTTTTATATCAGGATGTACTTCTGAGTGGGCTTTGTGGGAGTTGTTGAATCTAGATCCTGATTGCTGACTGGCGCACAAGGCCTAGGCACCTTGTGGTAGAATACAGCAACTTTCTTGAGCACAAGCTGCCCTCCGTAGTCCTATAGAACTTGGGCTTGTTGTTGTCTTCCTGGTTGCCATCACTGGCGTAGGGCTCATAGCTGGTGCCAAGCTCAGGCTTAAACTTCTCCAGCATGGCTGACGGGACCAACTCTTGGCAGTACACAGCATCAAACACATACAAGGTAAGTTCTACCTCCTTGTTTCTAACTGTTTTTGCTGTGGTAACCTTGGTGGGCTTCTGGGTCAGCTTGGGGACCCAAGGGTTGATGCTCTGTACCCTAGCAGCTTGTGCTCCTTGAAACAGCTGTGTCAGTGCAGTGTCACAATTAAACTTTCCTCTCCTGTCTTCTTCCTGAGTAGGCGCTTGAGTTGCACTAACTCTGTTCTTTGACCCGTGGGGGCAACCACGAATGCAACCACAATATATGCAATGTTACTCTGTTGTGTTCCCTTAATTTTAAAATTTTAATAAAACACCAAAAAATTTCAATTAAGTTACTCCCTAATTTTATTTTTTCCTTTTATCTGAATATGGATATTTAATTAATATTCTTCCCACCTAATATCCCAATTATAATTTTTTTATTTCTCAATTAGTTTTTTGGTTTTACAACACCCATTTTAGAACACCTAAAATAATTTCCACCCATTTTCTGAGATTTTACGCCAAAATTAAGCACCCAACACAATATTTTAAATTTATTTTTCAGACCTTGTGTCTTATTTTAGATACCTTGGTATCATTCTTGATTACAATCCATTGTATACAAAATTTGAGTGATTTTGTTTTCATAGTGAGTTGCTATTGTGTTTTGGTTTTGAGTTGAGTTTTGACTCACTGTGCTTGGTTGTATTTTGTAACTGATTCACATAGTAAACATTTGTACATCAAAAGTCAACTCACACCATTTTGTTTGTGAATCAATATATTTCAGATATTATTTTGAATAGTTTTGCTTAGCGTGTGAGAACTTTTTTTCTGAGTTAACCCATTTTGCCCATTAACACCAAAAATACCTGGTAACAGGGTGTATATTTTAACCTGATAGTTATAATTTGTTTAAATCTGAAATCATTTTGTTTAAATATGAGGTATTTTTGGTTGTTATCATAGCTTATAAGACTACTGTAAGCAAATTCAAACTTAAACTGTAAATTCAGAACCTGAACAAAAAAATGCGGGATTGTCAAATCCTTGGTCCAAACTTTGAATCACTTTTGCAGGATGGCCTTTTTTTAATTAAATTGAATTTTTTGAGTATTTATTTGAATATTTAAAAATTCAGGAACTCATAGACACTTTGCAAATACAAGTTGAACAGCATATTTTCAATGAACAAAATGAATTAACTGGAATCAGATTTGAAGCGTTCAAATCCATCAGTCATTTTCATTAAGTTTACTATGTTTTTTGAAATTGCGGGATTGTCAAATCCAAGAACCAAATTTCAAATCACTTTTGAATGCCACTAGTAAACTCAGATATTATTTGCAGGAACTGGAATCCAAATTTAATGTACACTAAGCACACTAGGAAACACCAACCCAAATAAAGAAGCTCCACCACAACTAAAATCAAATGAAAATTTCAATCTCAATAACCATAATTAGACATAAAAAGTTATTAAACTTTAAAATCATCCAAACCTGGAAAGTATACAATATTATTCACTTCAAATCACAGATATAGAAACTCTGCTACTATTCAAGGCTAAATCAAGAGAAAACAACTAACCACAACTAAACCAATAAATCTAAATAAATACATATTTAATCTAAAATATATTTTTTATTTTATTTTTATGGACTGTCAATTGCATTCCCAACCAGCTCCTGCACCAGCCTGCCGGGCAGCCCGTCCACAAGGGCATCCCAGAGGGTCCAAGAACAGACATAGAACCCAACTTGAGGGGAGTCATGCCAATACACAGGCCTCCCAAGGTGTCAGCGCCAGCCAACCACCTCCTGCATCCCAAGCCAGAACTACCAGCTTGAATCCCAGGCAGAAGCCACTTTCAAGGCCTGCTACCAAAGTCTCCTACACTAGGGTCACTGGGAACACTGAGGTTACTTACACCTTCACTGTTACCCAGTTGTCACCTGGCCCCGCACTCTTGATCCAAGAGCTGCCACTTCCTGCCCCTGCTTCTTTGACACCTCCTATGAGTCATTGGCCACAACTGAGGAGCCATCTGCACCTGTGTCTTATTCTACCATTGACGGCGCCAGCGCAACCAAGTGTTATCCCACCTTCTACACAAAGGCCTCATTCCCTGTGTCAAGCCTGCTAGCCAGGATGCCGCAGTACCTGCCAAGAGCCAGTGTCAGTTGATAATAGTGAGTGTGAAGTTCTCTTAATTTCTTGAACAGGGGAATGGCAGCTTTGGATACTATGTCCTGATTTGGTGTCACAACCAGATACATTGGCAACCTCAATACTAAATATGGTGAGACTGGTAAAACTGAAAAATTCACAAAGGCTAAATGTCAGTCAAAACTCCTCCAGCCTGTGCATATCAATGCAAACAAGCAGTGGGTAGCCAAGAATTGCCACCTGAATTATTCCTCTGTCCAATCAATATTGAACCACAGAATTTGGTATTTCTATTTCTAAAACACTTGTATATAAAGCCATGGTTGATATTTATTTCTCATGGAAATTATTGGGTATTTCTCTGTATAACATGAGTAGAAATAATACCATTGAAGATTGAAAAATAAAAATAAAACCTATATTGTCTTAAAAGAGACCAATAATATCCTGTTCTGCTATATAGATGAATCCTCATTTTTCCCTCACTCAGTGATAGGCATGGGTGGGTTAGAAAGGAATCAGAGAGTTATGTAGCACTTCATGAAAATTTCAGCTTCCAAAATGTTCTATGATATTGTTACTTTGTCCATGTACTTTAATAGAAATATCAAATAATAATTGGTTTGTATAATAATAGGACCTTCTTTGATTTTTTCTAATTTGCCAAGGAATACTTCCAGATCAACTATTGTAGAAGAATCAAAATTGTTGTATTTAATAATATAATCTCAACAAAGAAGATTTAGTAGTTTCAGAGTTATCACCAATTGACAAAAATATCCACACATCCAGCCATTACCTTTTTTATTTTCCAAGGAAGCTCCTCTTCCTTCTACCATAATCTTCATATCCTAATTCAATTGATGAGGCAGATTGGATGATATAGAATAAAGAAAAAAGTTCTTTCTAAGAATTAAGAAGATATATTCAATCTTCTAGTAGATTGTCAATTCTCAATGCCACCTGTTGTGGTGGCAGCTTTCCACAAGCACTCCACTTAATTCATCCCCAAAGCAATTACTTCCTAGCCAATCAAATAAAGAGAATTTTTCTAGCTTAATGAGGAGCAACTTTTGGGGAAGCTTTGGATATGGACTTATAAAGAAAAGTGTATATTTTATTGGATAATACTTTAGACTTATATAGCTTTAGCTGTGGCAGAGATTTTAGTGAGATCAAACCTAGTATTGTCATGTGAAAGATGGGTTCAAGTCTCTGGATACTTGTATAGTTATGTGATATTGCTTTATTGTCATTTCCAGAATGTCAAATTGGATATTGGAAAGGCACCAAATAGGGTAATGACTGGATGTTAAGTAGGCTGGCGTAGCCAGAATACTTGTACATCCAGATCCTTGACACCCCACTTAAGGGGTTACTCTGGGACATCAGGAGGGGGCTTTGTCTTGACGGCTGCTGCCTGATGTTCCTGGAATTGTTTGCTAGTTGGTACCAGTTGGGTCAAGTGTTTTCCTTTGCTAAGGTGGAGACAGGATCTGTGGTATTACTTGACAACAGGGTCTTTGGCACCTTAGAATTTCACTAGATAGGTGTTGTGATCTAGACTGAACATGATGATTCTTCCTGATACCATGTGTACTGAGTCTAGCTTCTTTCTTTTTCCAGCCAGGACCCAGACAGAGGAGTTGATGATGAGTAATTCCTCTGCAGATGTTACCTTTTGTACTTTATGCCTCAAGGTTTCTGCTATCTTAGCTTTAAGGCGTAAGTGTTGTAGTGCTGGTGCCTGTTCCACTGTGGGAGGTTTTCCCAGGGAAACCTTTACGTATGGTTGGTTGTTGTGGGTAACTTTCTCTGCTTTGTACCTGTATGTTAGTTCAAACAGTGAGTAGCCTGTCCCTTGATTGGTGCAAACTCAGGATACTAGTAATGTATGTTTCACGTATAGTGGCCTTTTCTCTTTGGCTTTGACATCCATTATTTTCTTGAGGGTTCTGATAAGGCTGGTGTTTAGGTGTTCAACTCTGCCGTTGGCCTGTGGCCTGTAGGGCAAGGTTGTAGAATGTTTGATGTTTTTAGATTTAAATTATTGTTTACTAATTGACCTGATAACTCTGTTGCTCTATCTGTTATGATGTAGTCTGGAGTGCCGTAGTCAGCTATGATTGCTTTGTTAATGAATTGGTTTATTGTTTCTGCTTTGTGGTTTTTGGTTTCCCCAGTAGATAGGACAGTGTATAGCAAAGTTAATGGCTACAAGTTAGGAAGTGTTGTTTTGCTTTAGCCTCTGAGAAGGGTCCCACTACTCCCAGTCCCTAAACCTTAAATGGTTCAGAGTCTAGTACTGGGTTAACCGTTGGCTGGGGAGCCTTTGTGCTGGCATATTTCTTGCACACTGTGCACTTTTTCAGAACATCAATTATATCTTGTTTAAGATTAGGCCACCATACTATCTCTTTTAACATGAGGTATAGGTTATTAGCCTTTTTATGTCCTAGTAGACGGTGATGTCTTAATATGTATCAGCTCTTTATGAAAGTGGGATGTAGGGAACATGTTTGTCTTTAATGATTTGGTATACAGTACCATTTGATACATGGAAATGTTTTTGTTCCTTACTAATGCATTGTTGGTTAGCTAATGTGTTGAGGGGTCTTTCCCTTTGGTTTTATACTCAGTATTAATATAGGTTTAGCCAGTCAGGGTCCAGGTGGTCAGGACAATCCTCTCTTGGCTGACATAGCCTATAGAGAGCTTCAGCTGTGACCAGCTCTGCCCCCCTTTTATATTAATGTCCAGATTAAGCTGCTCCAGAAGGGACATCCATTTGGCTTGTTGCTGTGCAAATGCATTTAAGTTTAAAATAGATTAAGGATTTATGGTCAGTTGGTACTCAGGCGTTTAAGTGTGCTTCTAGATAAAATCTACATTTATTGCATTTGTGGTATATTGCTAAAAACTCCTTATTGTGTACATTGGGTACCTCTGCTCAATGTAGTTAGTTTCTTTTTTTGTAACATACTGGCAGGAAGTCTTGCTGCCCTGGCTGGCATATGTGCAGTACTGCACCAATAGCGGTGTCACTGGCATCCAACTTGAGTTTGTAGCACCCATTATTATTAGGGTATTGCAAGATTGGCTCTTTGATCAGATCTTGTTTTAATAGTTGTGTATTCTTGTTGTATTCTGGTGTCCAGATAAATTTCTTTTTAGAATTACCCTAGGTTAGTTCATTGATTGGTGTGGTGATCTTTTGCAGTCTTTGATAAATTTCCTTAGGTAAGTTACCATTCCAATAAAGCATCTAACTTGTTTAACAGAGGTGGGGCATTGCATGTTGTTTATGGCTTTTATTTTGTCTGGACCTTCTTTGATGCCACTGTCAGAGACAATGTGGCCCAATAACAGGAGTTCCTTTTCCATAAATTGGCACTTTCTAGGTTTTGCATAGAGTTTGCGCTTCACAGGCTGATCAAGTGTCTTGCAGACATGCATGGGGTGTTCCTCTTTGGTTTTTGGGAATATGATGATATTTTTCAATGTAGCATAATGTATTTGAGAGACTGTTTATTGCTTGGTTCATCATAATGACAATTGTTGCAGGAGCATTGGTCATCACAAAATTCATTACCCTACATTCAAAAGATCTAAATTGTGTATAGAACACAGTTTTTGGTATGTGATTTTCTTTTACTTTGACTTGGTTGTAACCTAGGGTGAGGTCAATTTTGGAGAAACAAAATGTCTACAGAGAGTCTTGCAAACAGATCCTCTATGAGTGGAAAAATAAATTAATTCTTTAATGTGCTTGAATTTAGTGCTCTATAGTCTGATACTAGATGAAGTGAACCTTCTTTTTTCTTTACAAAGAACACTGCTGCCCCCACAGGGATTCAGACAGGCAAATGAATCCTTTGGCTAAGTTGTCTTCAATGTGGGTTTTGAGGGTCTGGGTCTCCATGGGGGAGAGTCTGTAGAGAGATAAAAGTTTAGGCATGGCTTTACACAGGTTGATGTCATGTTTGACCTCCTTTTCAGGTGGTAACTCTGTTAGTTCTTCCTTGAATACATTAGCGTATTCATTTAAGAGTGCTGCAAGCTCTGGGATTGAATTTTAGTTGTTTCATATTATTAAATTGGTGTACCTCATTATGTGGAGGGTACTGTCTTTGGTTAGAAGTTCTGAGTCATCTTGGTTTATGACCAGGAAAAATACTGTGTATCTTAGAAAAAGGTTGTTGGGTTCATTGAGTATATTAAAATTGACTTTGTTGTGTTTGATGGTCATGGTTTTTGTTTTCTAACATACACTGGAGTTCACTTGGGTGAACAAGTTTATGCCTGCTAAAATATTGTAGTTTATGTTGTTCAAACAAGTCCTTTGATGGACGTTTGTATGCCTTGGAGGTCAATTCTGAAGGA
Source organism: Entomophthora muscae (assembly GCA_014839935.2). Classification (NCBI taxonomy): domain Eukaryota; kingdom Fungi; phylum Entomophthoromycota; class Entomophthoromycetes; order Entomophthorales; family Entomophthoraceae; genus Entomophthora; species Entomophthora muscae. The sequence goes on from QTSX02004276.1 coordinate 121,342, forward strand.
AGTGTTTGCCTTCAAGTAGAACCTTTGATCTGTCTGCCATCTGGCATATTTGAAGTTGTATTTGACAACTTGTATCTTGTATTTGGTTACAAATGGTTTTCTAACCATGGTGTGTTGTGAACCAGAGTCAAATAAAACTTTATGTGTATGTGATTTGTAAGTGCATGGGTTGGCAAGAAGTTGTGAGAGTTTTTTTGTGTTCATAAAAATGGAGGATTGCAAGACACGTGGGTTGCAAGCACCAAAGTTTGTGCTTTGGTACAATTTCTTGTTGGATTGGGGGGAGAAAGGGGCACTTAAGCCTGTCCCCTCCTCTTTTCCCTATTCCTCTGTTTTTTGACCTTTGATGTTAGAGAATGTGGGGTCAGATTCATAGTGGGTTGCTTTCTCAGAATTGTTAACTTTGGTGGTGTCCTCTTTCTTGGGATGGGAGCAGTTTGTGCTTTGGCTGCAGTTGCCGTTGCTATGATTGGTGTTTTGGCGTTTGTTGCCGTTGGAGTTTTCTCTGCCATTGCTGTTTGAGGGGCAGTTGCCAATGCGTGCAGCATACTCCATGTTTCCCCGTTTTTCTGCATGCTTGGCTTCTGCAATGAGCACAGGCATGGAGGTTTTGGCCTCTGGACAGATGAGGGCAGCACCAGAGGGTTTCATTATGTTGATAAATGAGGCTCTGGTGTGTACATTGTCAGCTTGCGCCGGATTTTGGATTTTGCAGTGTATTTCCTCAAATTCATTGGTGTAATATGTGATAGTGGCCTTCTGAGGAAGATTGCTGAGCTGTATTACAATGTCTTGGAGAGATTTGGATACGCAGAAATTGTGTGTGATGTCTGCTTTGAACTCTTCCCAGTTGTCAAGCTAGTTGTCAGTTTGTGAGGCAACCCAGGTGGCAAAACAGTTAGCTGCAGTCTTGTACAGGCGCTTGCTGGCTTCCTGTACCCATTTTTTGGGGGGGATGCAGCTGGCGCAGAGTTTAGCAATTGAGTGTCTAGCCAGTTGATGATGTTTTCTTTGTTTTTACCAAAGAACTTGTTGATACCAATGTACTTGTTGTTGCTAATCTCACCTGTGATAGGAGTTGTGTGTTTGTTTGTGTCTGAAGAGAGTGACTGTATTTAATTATCTTGGTGCATGATTTGGGCATGACCATTTCTTCAAATACAGTGCATCCACTAGGTATGTTTTTGTCAATGTTGTGGGCGCAGAAGTACATTTTCCAGGTATCCCAGGATGTAGCCTGGTTTAGTACATGAGCAAAGGTGGGCAGGTTCTGTTCAGTCATTTATCTTTTATGGGTGTGGACAAAAAACCATAGCTGCTACCAGTGATGGGGAGCAAACTGCGTGAAATCTTTGAATATGGATTACAAGAAGAAAAGAAGTATATTTTATTGTATAATACTTCAGACTTATATAGCTTTCACTGTGGCAGGGATTTAAGTTGGATCAAAGATAAAGATGGTCATGTGAGGAATGGGTTCAAGTTGCTGGATACCTGGACAAGTCATGTGATATTGTTTTGTTGCCATTTCTGATATGTTAGACTGATATTGGATTGGCACCAAACTGGGAAATGACTGGATGTTAAGTGGGTTGGTGGTAGCCAGAATACTTGTACATTCAGATTCTTGACACTATCAAGGTAAGAAGCATGGCATTTATATTTTTCACAGCTTCTGGGGCAGCAGCAAGGTATTCAGGGACAGATTGGTCTATTTAACAGCCAGGAGGGGAAATCCCACCATAATGGGTGAAAAGATTTTACTGTAGCTGGATTTGGTGGCATCCCTGAAGGTGTTTCAAGTATTTTTGTGATTCTGGCTGGCCCAGTTGGTGAACCATACTGCTGCAGGCCCAGTGAGGCGCACAGAAGCAGTGGCAACCCACATGGGTTCAGTAACTTGGCAAATTATGAGGCAGGTTTCTGTGGAGTGGAGAAAACATGCAATGTTGGCCCCTTCTACGCCACCCACAACAAATTCCAGTTGTAGTTTCAGCATGGGTTGTGACAGGTCCAACTGAAGTGGGGTGACACTCACATTATGTTGTCCTAGGCAAAGGCAGTTATACACGCTGGTGAGAACTAACTGGTTTGGTAGATGAAAAATCCTTTGGGGATTTCCCTCTTGGGGATTGGCAGGAACATTTCTTGATGGGGAGTAGCCATAAAGCCTGCAATCCATCCTTTCTTGGGGGATTTTTACTTTTAGGTAGGTTGTTCTACTACTGCTGCTATCACTATTGCAACTGAACCAATAATAGTTTAGTGTTTTATTAGGAGAGACCACAATCCAATAGAAAAACAAGAATTAGAACAATAAGATAAGGTTTATTAAATGATATTGTGACTAATATACTTTATGGAGAAAACCACAAGGTTACCAGGATTTGGCAGGTTTCATGGAAGGTTTGGGACCGTGGAATAACTTGCACGGAGATCAGCATATCAAATTGGTAGCACTCCTAATTAGGAAATAGTGTCCTAATTTGACATCCACATCAGATTGATCCATAGTGTTAGATACATCATGGGGCAATTCATCAAGCGCCCCCTGTGTATTGTGAGATACATTGATAGTGTCAAGAATCTGAATGTACAAGTATTCTGGCTACCACCAACCCACTTAACATCCAGTCATTTCCCAGTTTGGTGCCAATCCAATATCAGTCTAACATATCAGAAATGGCAACAAAACAATATCACATGACTTGTCCAGGTATCCAGCAACTTGAACCCATTCCTCACATGACCATCTTTATCTTTGATCCAACTTAAATCCCTGCCACAGTGAAAGCTATATAAGTCTGAAGTATTATACAATAAAATATACTTCTTTTCTTCTTGTAATCCATATTCAAAGATTTCACGCAGTTTGCTCCCCATCACTGGTAGCAGCTATGGTTTTTTGTCCACACCCATAAAAGATAAATGACTGAACAGAACCTGCCCACCTTTGCTCATGTACTAAACCAGGCTACATCCTGGGATACCTGGAAAATGTACTTCTGCGCCCACAACATTGACAAAAACATACCTAGTGGATGCACTGTATTTGAAGAAATGGTCATGCCCAAATCATGCACCAAGATAATTAAATACAGTCACTCTCTTCAGACACAAACAAACACACAACTCCTATCACAGGTGAGATTAGCAACAACAAGTACATTGGTATCAACAAGTTCTTTGGTAAAAACAAAGAAAACATCATCAACTGGCTAGACACTCAATTGCTAAACTCTGCGCCAGCTGCATCCCCCCCAAAAAATGGGTACAGGAAGCCAGCAAGCGCCTGTACAAGACTGCAGCTAACTGTTTTGCCACCTGGGTTGCCTCACAAACTGACAACTAGCTTGACAACTGGGAAGAGTTCAAAGCAGACATCACACACAATTTCTGCGTATCCAAATCTCTCCAAGACATTGTAATACAGCTCAGCAATCTTCCTCAGAAGGCCACTATCACATATTACACCAATGAATTTGAGGAAATACACTGCAAAATCCAAAATCCGGCGCAAGCTGACAATGTACACACCAGAGCCTCATTTATCAACATAATGAAACCCTCTGGTGCTGCCCTCATCTGTCCAGAGGCCAAAACCTCCATGCCTGTGCTCATTGCAGAAGCCAAGCATGCAGAAAAACGGGGAAACATGGAGTATGCTGCACGCATTGGCAACTGCCCCTCAAACAGCAATGGCAGAGAAAACTCCAACGGCAACAAACGCCAAAACACCAATCATAGCAACGGCAACTGCAGCCAAAGCACAAACTGCTCCCATCCCAAGAAAGAGGACACCACCAAAGTTAACAATTCTGAGAAAGCAACCCACTATGAATCTGACCCCACATTCTCTAACATCAAAGGTCAAAAAACAGAGGAATAGGGAAAAGAGGAGGGGACAGGCTTAAGTGCCCCTTTCTCCCCCCAATCCAACAAGAAATTGTACCAAAGCACAAACTTTGGTGCTTGCAACCCACGTGTCTTGCAATCCTCCATTTTTATGAACACAAAAAAACTCTCACAACTTCTTGCCAACCCATGCACTTACAAATCACATACACATAAAGTTTTATTTGACTCTGGTTCACAACACACCATGGTTAGAAAACCATTTGTAACCAAATACAAGATACAAGTTGTCAAATACAACTTCAAATATGCCAGATGGCAGACAGATCAAAGGTTCTACTTGAAGGCAAACACTTCCTTCAGAATTGACCTCCAAGGCATACAAACGTCCATCAAAGGACTTGTTTGAACAACATAAACTACAATATTTTAGCAGGCATAAACTTGTTCACCCAAGTGAACTCCAGTGTATGTTAGAAAACAAAAACCATGACCATCAAACACAACAAAGTCAATTTTAATATACTCAATGAACCCAACAACCTTTTTCTAAGATACACAGTATTTTTCCTGGTCATAAACCAAGATGACTCAGAACTTCTAACCAAAGACAGTACCCTCCACATAATGAGGTACACCAATTTAATAATATGAAACAACTAAAATTCAATCCCAGAGCTTGCAGCACTCTTAAATGAATACGCTAATGTATTCAAGGAAGAACTAACAGAGTTACCACCTGAAAAGGAGGTCAAACATGACATCAACCTGTGTAAAGCCATGCCTAAACTTTTATCTCTCTACAGACTCTCCCCCATGGAGACCCAGACCCTCAAAACCCACATTGAAGACAACTTAGCCAAAGGATTCATTTGCCTGTCTGAATCCCTGTGGGGGCAGCAGTGTTCTTTGTAAAGAAAAAAGAAGGTTCACTTCATCTAGTATCAGACTATAGAGCACTAAATTCAAGCACATTAAAGAATTAATTTATTTTTCCACTCATAGAGGATCTGTTTGCAAGACTCTCTGTAGACATTTTGTTTCTCCAAAATTGACCTCACCCTAGGTTACAACCAAGTCAAAGTAAAAGAAAATCACATACCAAAAACTGTGTTCTATACACAATTTAGATCTTTTGAATGTAGGGTAATGAATTTTGTGATGACCAATGCTCCTGCAACAATTGTCATTATGATGAACCAAGCAATAAACAGTCTCTCAAATACATTATGCTACATTGAAAAATATCATCATATTCCCAAAAACCAAAGAGGAACACCCCATGCATGTCTGCAAGACACTTGATCAGCCTGTGAAGCGCAAACTCTATGCAAAACCTAGAAAGTGCCAATTTATGGAAAAGGAACTCCTGTTATTGGGCCACATTGTCTCTGACAGTGGCATCAAAGAAGGTCCAGACAAAATAAAAGCCATAAACAACATGCAATGCCCCACCTCTGTTAAACAAGTTAGATGCTTTATTGGAATGGTAACTTACCTAAGGAAATTTATCAAAGACTGCAAAAGATCACCACACCAATCAATGAACTAACCTAGGGTAATTCTAAAAAGAAATTTATCTGGACACCAGAATACAACAAGAATACACAACTATTAAAACAAGATCTGATCAAAGAGCCAATCTTGCAATACCCTAATAATAATGGGTGCTACAAACTCAAGTTGGATGCCAGTGACACCGCTATTGGTGCAGTACTGCACATATGCCAGCCAGGGCAGCAAGACTTCCTGCCAGTATGTTACAAAAAAAGAAACTAACTACATTGAGCAGAGGTACCCAATGTACACAATAAGGAGTTTTTAGCAATATACCACAAATGCAATAAATGTAGATTTTATCTAGAAGCACACTTAAACGCCTGAGTACCAACTGACCATAAATCCTTAATCTATTTTAAACTTAAATGCATTTGCACAGCAACAAGCCAAATGGATGTCCCTTCTGGAGCAGCTTAATCTGGACATTAATATAAAAGGGGGCAGAGCTGGTCACAGCTGAAGCTCTCTATAGGCTATGTCAGCCAAGAGAGGATTGTCCTGACCACCTGGACCCTGACTGGCTAAACCTATATTAATACTGAGTATAAAACCAAAGGGAAAGACCCCTCAACACATTAGCTAACCAACAATGCATTAGTAAGGAACAAAAACATTTCCATGTATCAAATGGTACTGTATACCAAATCATTAAAGACAAACATGTTCCCTACATCCCACTTTCATAAAGAGCTGATACATATTAAGACATCACCGTCTACTAGGACATAAAAAGGCTAATAACCTATACCTCATGTTAAAAGAGATAGTATGGTGGCCTAATCTTAAACAAGATATAATTGATGTTCTGAAAAAGTGCACAGTGTGCAAGAAATATGCCAGCACAAAGGCTCCCCAGCCAACGGTTAACCCAGTACTAGACTCTGAACCATTTAAGGTTTAGGGACTGGGAGTAGTGGGACCCTTCTCAGAGGCTAAAGCAAAACAACACTTCCTAACTTGTAGCCATTAACTTTGCTATACACTGTCCTATCTACTGGGGAAACCAAAAACCACAAAGCAGAAACAATAAACCAATTCATTAACAAAGCAATCATAGCTGACTACGGCACTCCAGACTACATCATAACAGATAGAGCAACAGAGTTATCAGGTCAATTAGTAAACAATAATTTAAATCTAAAAACATCAAACATTCTACAACCTTGCCCTACAGGCCACAGGCCAACGGCAGAGTTGAACACCTAAACACCAGCCTTATCAGAACCCTCAAGAAAATAATGGATGTCAAAGCCAAAGAGAAAAGGCCACTATACGTGAAACATACATTACTAGTATCCTGAGTTTGCACCAATCAAGGGACAGGCTACTCACTGTTTGAACTAACATACAGGTACAAAGCAGAGAAAGTTACCCACAACAACCAACCATACGTAAAGGTTTCCCTGGGAAAACCTCCCACAGTGGAACAGGCACCAGCACTACAACACTTACGCCTTAAAGCTAAGATAGCAGAAACCTTGAGGCATAAAGTACAAAAGGTAACATCTGCAGAGGAATTACTCATCATCAACTCCTCTGTCTGGGTCCTGGCTGGAAAAAGAAAGAAGCTAGACTCAGTACACATGGTATCAGGAAGAATCATCATGTTCAGTCTAGATCACAACACCTATCTAGTGAAATTCTAAGGTGCCAAAGACCCTGTTGTCAAGTAATACCACAGATCCTGTCTCCACCTTAGCAAAGGAAAACACTTGACCCAACTGGTACCAACTAGCAAACAATTCCAGGAACATCAGGCAGCAGCCGTCAAGACAAAGCCCCCTCCTGATGTCCCAGAGTAACCCCTTAAGTGGGGTGTCAAGGATCTGGATGTACAAGTATTCTGGCTACGCCAGCCTACTTAACATCCAGTCATTACCCTATTTGGTGCCCTTCTAATATATAGTTTGACATACCAGAAATGGCAACCAAGGAATATCACATGACTGTCTAAGTATCCAGTGACTTGAACCCATCTTTCACATGACAATAATAGGTTTGATCTCACTAAAATCTCTGCCACAGCTAAAGCTATATAAGTCTAAAGTATTATCCATTAAAATTCACTTCTCTTCATTCTCAATTCCATATTTGAAGCTTCCCTAAAAGGCGCTCTCATCAATAGTCAATTGGCTCAAGCCCCATATCTGTAAGTGGGTTTCTGTAGGTTGCTGCACCTCCATCAATGATTGCTACAAGGCCATTAGGGAGACTAACAATCAGGCCTCAATGGGAATTTAAAGATTCAACAATGCCTACTCCCAACTTCTTACTGCGCCCTGCAGCACTCACAACCAAGTAAGCTGCCGCCAATCTTGTCAGCAGGGAAATGGGACAAAGCATCCCCACAAAGGGAGCTTCAGTTATTTCAAATTGAGGATTTGGGATAGATCTGGGGGTTGAAGATACAAAAGGTTATGAAACCCTGCTTGATCACACTCTCAATCTCTCCTTGCCAAGAATCCCTGCAACTACAGTGTGCACAATGTTGAGACCTTAGACTATTTCAAGTCCATAGTAATGCCCCTGTCCTCCAAGCCAGTCATTCATCAAACAAATCACCTGCTTGGCCTATCCCTATTGTTTCTGTGGGAACACTTATAAAATTTTGGTAGACACTGGGGCCAATCACACCATGGGCATCAGTAATTTGCAGATTCTTAACAACTAGATTAAGTGCCTTGTTGCTTCAAAGCAGTATACGTAGCCAACTCCTGCAGAATGATAATCATCCATGAGTTGGTATCCTTCTCTGTGAGAATGGGGAACATCCAGGTTAAGCTCTTTTTAGGCTAATCATGGCAGGAATCACCCACAACATTATTGCTGGCCTTGACTGGCTCCAATACAACTGTCCCTACATTGACTGGGATACATATGTAATCACCCTCAACAGAAATGGGGTTGGTTTCTAGATTTACCCTGTTGAGATGAGAAAATTATTCCACAACACCTTATTTTTCAGACTCACAGAGACTGGTACATACAACTTCAAGGGGGGAAGCCAGACTTTAACTAGTCTTTGGTCAAGTTCATCTGCTTCAAACCCAATGCAGCCTCTTCCTTGACCACCACACCTCCATCAGCACTTGTAGCACTTCTTGAGGAGTATAAGGACGTTTTCAGTGAAACACTGGACTAACTACTTCCTCCCCAGGAGATTCAGCATGCTTTAAAACTACAAGGGTTGCTCCCTAAGGCACGTCCCCTATATTGTCTTACACCAAAAGAAGATGAGACCTTCTTCCAGCACCTTGTGAACACACTTAGCAAGGGCTTCATCTGCCCCTTGCTCTCTCCATACGGGGTGGCTGTCTTTTTTGTAGCCAAGAAGGACAGGTCCCTTTGCCTGGTCACAGACTATCACACCCTAAATGAGGTGAACGCTAAAAATAAGTACCCCCTGCCGCTAATCAATGACTAGTTTGATACGCTTGTGGGTGTGAAGGTCTTCAGTAAGATCAATCTCACCGCATGGTACAATCAGGTCCGCATTGCGCCTGGGGTCAAGGCAAAAAATGCCTTTCACACACTAAAGATTGTTTGATTGTTGTGTCATGAACTTTGGAATGACCAACACTCCCTCCATCTTTGCCATGTTGATGAATGAAGCCTTTTAAAACCTGATTGAAAAATTTGTTTTTGTGTATCTTGACAACATTATTGTCTTCAGTCAAGACCAAATCACACATCTTCAACACCTTCATGCTGTACTCAACATACTTTGTAAACATCATTAAAGGCCAAGCCTTCTAAATGTGAATTTCTCTGGTCAGAGCTTCTATTCCTGGGGCACACCATCTCTGCCCAAGGAATAAAGCCAAATTCTGCCAAGATAAAGGCAATTACCAGCATGCCACCCCCCACCAATGTGGGTCAGGTGTGTATGTTCTTGGGCATGGTTGCCTATGCGCAAAAGTTCATTCCCAACTGCAGAGAACTAATTGCACCTCTCAACAAACTTTTAAACACCAAACAGCTCTTCCACTGGACACCTGTCAGGGACCAAGCCTTTGGGACATTGAAGCAGAGGCTTATAGCTGCACCTGTACTACAATTCCCCAATCATAATTGCCAGTAAAAATTAGAAACTTATGCCTCTGACAGAGCCATAGGGGGTGTGCTAAGAGTAAAACTGATGAGGGTGTCTTCCTTCCTGTGGCCTATGAATCCAGGAAACTTACAATTTGGAGCAGTGCTATCCCATACGTGATAAAGAGTTAGCAACAACTGTGCGCTGTGTTAATAACTAGTGCTGTTACCTGGAAGGGCCACATTTCTACCTTGGGTCTTGACAGATCATAAGTATCTTCAGTACTTCAATACCCAGTCACGCTTGACCCAACGCCAGGCAGGTGAGTCAAATGTCTGTCCCTGTACCAGTTGCAGATTAAATACAAACCTGGAAAGGAGCTGGTCACAGCTGACGCTATCTCAAGACTCTATGTAGTGCCCATAACGGAGAACAACAGCTTGGACCCAGACAAGCACATGCTCTATCTGCAACTGAGAGCTACTTGTTACAAAGGCCTCTATTCTGTGACTATTTCTAAGCTGAAGGACAATAAAAGTTGGTTCAAAACTGATGCTGATAACATCTGCTGTCAGGCAGAGACAGGTGAAAAGACACATACATTTCCACAGCAACTGTGGTAAGTTTGACTCCCTGGTACTTAGCACTATACTAAAGTAAGAATTCAGCTTTTTTCCTGATTGACAACTGGAAATTGACACTTTTTTCACTAACAGATCTTGATGTACTGAAAGTTTTTAATAAAAAATTAAACTTTACAGCTATGGTACTGTAAATTCAGAACCTGAATGTAAAAATGCGGGATTGTCAAATCCTTGGTCCAAATTTTGAATCACTTTTGCAGGCAACTCAGCTCAGTGAAAAATAAAATATTTAATAAAATCAAACATTTAATTTGACTTTTTTGATTTATTTAAAAAGGCAAATTTGAATCTCTTGAGCAGATAACTCAACTAACAAAAGACAAAACCCAGCAAACAAATGTGGGATACATGAATCAGAAATGCGGGATTCTAATGTACAATTTGAGATTTCCTGTATTTCAAAAAAATCATAGACATCATGTAAAACTTAACAACTCTGAAATTGCGGGATTGTCAAATCCAAGAACCAAGTTTCAAATCATAATTGCAAGAAATTTGAAATAAATATAATTTATGGGTGTCTCAAAAAGGATGCTAAAGGATCTAGAGTGAATTTGTGCAAATTCTTTTAGGAATCATAGGCATTCTCAAAAATCACCCTATTCCATTTTAGGACAGCTAAAATTTAGATCATAATATTCACAAAATTAACATATATAACAATAAAATTGACTAAAATATACATTCCTCTTATTGAGTTTAAAGATTTTAATAAAAAATTATTATGTCTTCTTTCAATAACAACCAAGTCAATGAGCTCTTCCCTGGCCTTGACAAATCATGTAGGGATACACAGGGTCTCTTAACAGTGAAGCCTCTGTCTATGGCCACTCCCAACCCGCAGGCCCCTCCGCAAGCCCCATTCAGGAGTCTGTTCTTTCTCCTGCAACTTCCAGATTGGCCCTGTTTGCCCACCATGCACAGGCAACTGCCAACCCAAATCCCTTATCAGCAATGGCATCTGGAACCAGCCATTTTAGCCATGGGGTCACCCAGAGAGCCCAGGACCCCAAAACAGCCAATCAGATGGCATTGACCAGTTCCCAAGATGGACACATCCCTACCCCAGCCAATCAGCCTGCAAGACGCAGAAGAAAACTAATCACTCCGGAGATTGTTCTTGAAATGGTTGAAAAGCAAGGGAAGCTTATGTCCCTTGGGGAAATTGCAGCCGCAATGGGGTTTGCAAAGTCCACTGTGGCTGCAACCCTGCAAGCCTACGCCAACTGTGGCCCCCTACCAAGAAGACCCTGACTGGTGCCCGTACTTCAACTGAAGGTGACAGAGCCCATCCCCTTATGATGGTCATTATGCAACGTGACCCGCAGATGCCCCTGGTCCAGGTACCTCTCCAGTTGGTACTCCATAGCATCTTCACCAACAAATGAACAGTGAATAGTGGATGCATGGAGTTGTAGTTGCTGCTAGAATCTTGTCCAATCAAGTTCTCAGTAGCCCTATTTTGGTGGACACTGACCCCTAAAATTCAACTATTATTAATTTTATCAGAGGGAGGGCAATGAGGGCCTGTAATGACTAATCTTCTTGTTGTATGCTATTATATCTGCAAGTATCCAAGATTTTGGAGAGAATGTTATCTAGTCTGACGTGTACAAGCGTGGCCCAATATTGTATTGGTTTGTTGGGGTTTTATTGGCAGTTTTCCCATTGGGTGTCATTTATTAATTGCAATATCAAACACTGCAGATGGGTATGCTTACCAGACGGAGCTCAAGGCCATGCTGGAGGAGTAGGCCACACAAAACGCCGTGCACACAGTTGTACTGAGTGCTGAGATGGAGCAGCAGGAATGGGCAACCCAAGAAATCAGGGCTGCAGGACATACCTGTTGGTCCTACCCCATTAACAACGCTAACATGCATCTTGCAGATGTATGTCTCTAAAATTTTGGTTCCACCCTCAGGCGCTTAAAGCCTGCCACCTACAACAAACTATGCACCCAAATTGATAAGAGTTATGAGCTTTTCCCTTCTGTGTCCGTCCAGGACTTATTTGATCTCTTCATCTTCTATGCAAGTGATAGTGATAAGTCCAGAAAGGACTCTTGCCTTCCCCCCTTGCCCATCCATCCTTTTTGTCAAGCCCACATATGTGACAGAAGAAGAATTTGAGCAATTGAAGCAATCCTCTCTTGCTGCCCCTTCCCAGTCAACAAACCCTGCCTCCCCAACGCCCCCATCAAGCCACCTGTCTTCCAACCCTGACTCCCAAACCACCCCCATTTCCTCCCCACTATCTCTGATGCTGCCTCTTTCACAGGTGCAGATGAAGGTGATGTTCATTCCGCCCATTCCCTCCCCATTCCTGTCCTTTGATTAGTAAATAATTTTTTTCTTTGTGACAAATTATTAAAATTAATATCTCTCTTTCAATTCATAATTAATAATATTTTATTTTTACATTATCAACATTTCCCATAATTAACACAATGTTTTACATTTTACAAATAGCTTAAAATTATGAGCATACATATTTTTTATCATCATTAATAAATTAAAGACAATAAACATAAATATTGGATTAGAATATTGCAATTAGACGTCAACTCTTGATATTTTGATATTATGTGCATAACTCAATACATTTTGTTTAATAAAATCCATTGTAAACTAGGCCTTTTTCATTACAATTTAAAATGAAGTGACTGTGTTTATATTTGAGAGCCATTAACGTTTAGTATAATATTGATACATAGTGCATTTTACAGCCTGTATATTTACCTATTGGTAATAATTCTATAAACTTTTTAGTTGGATTTTGCAAGGTAATAATAATGTAATGTGTTAACAAATTACTGTTTATTGTCATTAATTGGCTGATTTTCTTTGCTGTGGCAATTGTGCATTTTCTGATATTTACACACTAGTATTCAATTGGTTGTCTTCACATCCAATTGCACAGGCAATAGAAAAACAAGCTGCCACCCTGACGGTAGGACACACCATTTCAAAAAACAGCATCTCAAAAAACGCCATCTCAAATTAAATTCAAGATGGTGTTTTTTGCATTAGTGATTTTGAATCACAAAAAAATAAACAATAAAATAGTTAAAATTTACATATACCTTTATAATGCAGCATCTCAAATTCAGGCCATCACAATTCTGTCACTTTGAGTCAGATTAATTAAATCTTATTTTGCTAACTTTATTTACATATAAAAACACTTAGTGTGGGGTGTGTTTATGTCATCTTGACTTTATTTCATTTCGAATTATGCCATTTATCTTAAACTAAAATAAGCTTATACCTGAACTAAAATAAAGCTTATGGTATAGTGCCAGAAGATGTTCCTATAGTATTAATACAAGACACTTATAATAAGAACAACCTAAATAGACACCACTGTGATAGTTCTTCTAGTGATTGTCATTGATGGGTTAAAAAAACCAGTTTTGTTATATGTAATTTATAAATTTATTATACATGAATAAGTTGATAAAGGTTTCCTCAATAAAATATTTTAATAGTGATTTTAATATGGAAGGGGGTGATTACGCCATTTTGATTTACGTCACTTCAAATTCCACCGAGTTTCATATCACCCAATTGATTCAAGGCGCACAACAGATATGGAAAAATAAGGGGAAATTACCTATGACACCAGGCTATGCTATATTGATTCCCCCACTGCAATTCTTGCTTTCCACTTTTCAAAAGTATAGTTTTACGTCAAAAAAATATTAATAAAAAATGTAAGAAAACATATGAAACTTTGCAAATATATATTTTTTGATCTTCTCTAAACAACTGGGTACTTTTTAACCCCAGTTGTATAAGCTATTTTTTAAGAAATTCAAGTTTTACTCTTTGGCCTGGTTGAGGTAGCTCCACCGTAAATTTGTTAATTTAATATAAAAATGGTCAAAAACACTATGTTTTGAGCTACGGCACCTCAATTACGTCACTTCAAAAACGCCATTTTGACTGCAAATTTTCAGTCAAAACTCAAAGTTTTGCATACTTGCGTTACTAATAAAATTTTTTTTACAAAAAGAAAAACATTGAAATTTTGATTTATATATTTTTAGATCTCCTCTACAATTCTATGGAAAGTAAATACTAAATTAATAGTAAATAAATTCTCATTTTCACCTTTAAAAACAACCCCAAAATTGCTCATATTTTGATACTAATTCACTTTTAGATGCCTCCCAAGTCCATCAACAAAGCTGCGTTCAAGGCCTCCAAGGCCTCTAAAGGCAAGACTACTCCTCCCAAGGCCAAGAAGGCCAAAACTACCCCTAAGAAGCAGCCTGCTAAGGGTAGAGCTCCTACCAAGACACCTACGCCCTCACCAGAGCCTGAGGAAACAAGCCCAACTCCTCTCAATTCTCCTTTTGTTTACTCCCCTTCAGACCCTCAAGAGAAGTTGTTCAACTTCAATTGCCATTCTGACCCCACTTCAGAGCCTGAGAATGAAGAGGAGCCTGATCCTGAGCCTGGTGCTCCTGCAGATGAGCCAATTGAGCTCTGGGATCTTAACTCAATCCACAATGTATGCAACCAAAATGGCACCTTTGCTGTGCCAACAACATACCCTGTCAGCTATCCAATTATGACAAAGAAAGGGGGTGCTGGCTTTGTCCACACGGGATACAGCTTCAGCTGCAACAACAAGAAGAAGCCCATCTGCCAACATCACTTCAAATGTGATAATGTTAGCTTCAGTTAGACTTACCACCTATGGGTTCACTTGGTTTAAAGCTCTGACTATTGGGCATGACTGTGCCAAGCCTTTCAATCCTCTATATCAACTGATCCGCTGGTTTATTTGCCAGGTGATCCCAACCACAAAGGACCAAACTGCAACTGAGGTTGTAAACAATGCGCTCATTAATCTAAATGATACCCAACTGGCAACTGTTGGTGGCGCCTCAAAACTACAGAGATATCTCACTGGCCAGAGATATGATCTGAGCACTGAAGGTGTCAGTGCTATATCAATTGACCACTTGATTCTAACTGAGGAGCAAAAGCTTTAATGGCATGAAGAGAGATTCCTCCTTCACAATGATGGGCAACATACCCCAGAGCGGATCATCTGCTTTGCAACAAGCCAGGTTCTTTGCAACCTGTTAAAATGCAAGACCTGGCTTTCAGATGGCTTTTTCTCCACCTGCCCAAAGCTCTCCAGCCATCTTTGGAATATCCATAGGCAGGTTGGCAATCTAGTTCTTTCCCTGGTCTTCTTTTTCCTCCCAAATAAGAAGCAGGAAACTTATGTCCAGGCTCTAACAATATTAAAGGCCAAGTTGGATGAGATCCTCCCAACTATTGAAGAGGAGCCAAAGGAGACTAGAGGGCACAAGAAAAAGGCCCAGTCAGAGGAAGCCACACCAATCAAGAAAAAGCCCAAAAGCCTTCCCTACCATGAATATCTGGTAGTAGATTTTGAGCAGGCTCAGGCCAATGCTTTTATTAGAGTCTTCAAGAGCTCCCCTCAGGGATACTACTTCCACTTCTGGCAGGCACTCTGCTGCCGCCTCCAAAAGTGCTCTGCACTTCATGAGCTGGTCTACACTGAAAGCACAAAGAAAGCAAATGACATGTTCAATTTTTTTTGCTGCCCTTGCCCATGTGCAAAAGGAGGATACTAATGCATTTTACAATGCCCTCCTCCACCATCCTTACATCATTGCCAACCAGGCAGCCTTTGCGCCCTATATTGAGTATTTTGAAACTCAATGGATTGGTATTTTTCAGGGAGCATACCACATTAGAAAAGGCGGTGACTCAATCACATGGAACTTTTTAAGCAGGTAAAAGATGGCCTAATCAAGACCACCTCTTCTCTTGAAGGGTGGCACAGTCAATTTGCCACAAGGGTCCGGGTTCAGAAGCCCAAGTTCAACAAAATCATGGTGCATCTCAAAACCCAGCAGGCCATCTCCGCCCATCTCTTTAAAAAAGGCATGAAGACCAAGGGTGATCCCACCAAGCAGACCAAAGCGGTGAAAAAGTATACAGAGATTAGCAAGGTGGTCCTTGCCTACTATCCTAAGGATAGCAAGCTTGAGCATCTCCAAGCTATCTCAGTTGCTCTTTCTACTAATATTTGAGCCCTTTCCTAATAAATTCTTCTTTATCTTCTCTCTTCTTTTCTTTAATTTTATTATTTTTTAACTTTTTTAGTATGTGGTACAATTATATGCTTATTTTAAAGTATAGTTTGTAGTTAAAATAGATGAAAATGGTTGTTTTTGGGTATATTTTAACTTTTGGGCTTTACACAACTATGTTGCTACTAATCGACCCCATTTTTTATTGCAGATTTAAAATTCTGAGGCTTTTTTAAGCCTAGAAATCTTTTTTGAATTTTTGTTTTTGGGAATTTTTTGGGCAATTTTTGGAGTAAAAATCTAAATTTTAAAACCGTTTTTTCTTAGTCAAAATGCCATAAATCAAAATGGTGTTTTTACTAATAAATGGAGATAGCAGAAATTTGAGATGGCGTATTTCAAGATAGGGTATTTCAAGATGCTGTTTTCAAAATGACATGTCCTACCACCCCGACCACATCCAGTCTTGGGGTGGCGGCTTGTTTTCCTATTGCTGTGCAATTGGATATGAAGCCAACCAATTGGATACTAGTGTGTAAATATTAGAAAATGCACAATTGCCACAGTAAAGAAAATCAGCCAATTAATGACAAAAAAAAATAATTTTTTAACACATTACATTATTATTACCTTGCAAAATCCAACTAAAAAGTTTATAGAATTATTACCAATAGGTAAATATACAGGCTGTAAAATGCACTATGTATCAATATTATACTAAACGTTAATGGCTCTCAAATATAAACACAGTCACTTCATTTTAAATTGTAATGAAAAAGGCCTAGTTTACAATGGATTTTATTAAACAAAATGTATTGATTTATGCACATAATATCAAAATATCAAGAGTTGACGTCTAATTGCAATATTCTAATCTAATATTTATGTTTATTGCCTTTAATTTATTAATGATGATGAAAAATATGTCTGCATTGAAGATAGTACTATAAAAACCAGTTCTTTGATATAATTCAAACAAAATGTCAACAATCTAAAACTTGATCAACAAACTAGAGGCACATCTGCAAAAGGTTGTTGAAATAGAAAGAAATATCAGGGAAATATTGACAGGAAAGCTGGGTAACAAGGGCCAGCCACTAATCCAGTCAAAAAAGATGCTCTGGATAAATTTGGAAATATTAAAGATAAAAAGAGCAAAGAAGCATTACTTAATCTACAGGGAACAATTTTATCAAGTATGAAGTTCAACAAAACTGCCTACAATCTGTGGGAGTTCTGGCAGGGGGCCAAAGAAAACAATAAGATCAAACTAATTGAAGTAACAGAAATTCAAAAGGAAATTAACACCAATGAAGAGGAAACAATCAAATGGAAACAGATGAAAACAAAACACAATCAAGAAGAAGAAGTGCTTCAAGAAATACAGAAACTTTATCAAATGAAATCCAAGAAGAAACACAAGTTGCAAGAAATATAAGAAAAATTAATGAAGAGCATCCAACACTCATGAAGTTTGTTGAAGTGGCGCCTGTGGCTGAGGGGGCCACAGGGGAAACAATTATTAAGTCTTTTTATGTTTTACTTATATTTATTTTAGTCATCACTAGTAATGGGGATGAGGTTGCGGAAGTGGCAGCTTATACGCTGAGTTGGTTTTACAGGGGTTACCAGTCACTGGTGGCCCCTGTAAAACAAATAAATAAAAGCCAAATAAATAAAATAATACAACAAAATATGAAAAAAAAAATTTAATATTGAAGCTCAAGATAGGGAATATTCACCACCTGTGGGGTGCTTGCCATGGATAAGGGAAGCATATGAACTAGGATCAAATATCAAAATCAAAGAAATGAATGAAATTTGGGGGATATCAAACTGAACTTTGATGAATACATATACAAAATTATTCAATGATTCCCCTTCACAAACATCAACAAATATGAAAAGAATTTAATAAAAACCAACTTTCAAATAGGAAATTAATATTTGAAATCTGCAATTTTTAATGAAGTTTTTAAGGCACTATCAAATAAAGTCAGGGATTAGTCCTTGTGATAATTTTAAACCTTTATTAATATTGTTTGCTGAGGCCTGGGGGGCTGATTCAAGTTGGGCGCCCCCAGAACCCTGTTCAAGTTCAATCAAACATCCTGTATTAATAGGTTAGTTCAAACTTCCAAAAAATTATGCATGTTCTCAGAAAAGTATACCTTGCAGAGAATCCACATTGCGGTATACCTGGGAATCCTCCTACACTTCATATTAAAAACCAATGTCAAAAAGTTGGAGGATGTACCTATTCACATGGATATTTGCCGTGTAGCCCTCAACCGCCAGAAGACACCACAGGGATATAGGACAGTTGAGCATGTCCTGTATGACTCATTTGCATTGGCAACACTATACAGGTACTACGTGCCCCCTGAAAAAAACTTACTAATCAATTCACTCACCTGCCTGCCTTTTATCAAACAATCAACAACCACCAGGGTACAGAGCGCCACCCCTCTAGCAATTGCATCCAGGGTTGTCCACCATGTACAGAAGAGTATGTGGATCCAATTAGATGCATTAGCTGAAAATTTAATTTTGGGGTATAATTCCCCGGAATAATCACATTCCCTTTGCAGTTAGCATCCCCCAATAAATATTTTCCCCTTGCAAATTTATTTTTTTTACTTTTTATAATTTAATACTAAATTTTTTAATATTTAAATATGTAATATTAAAATTTTAATAGTAAAATTTTAATATTACATATTTAAATATTAAAAAATTTAGTATCTAAAAGTTAATATTAAAATTTTAATAATCCATATTACAATATTAAAGTTTTTGATATCAAATATTTCAATATTGAATAAAGCACAATTTAATAAAATTGTTATATTTTGATTATTTAAACTTTAATATTTAACTTTTACAATTTATAATTATATTTTTAATTTTTTTTTAGTATGTATGCTATAATATTAATATATCTAAATATATTAAAAGATATTAGTTTAAGTTGCAACCACGTCAAATATTAAAAATAAGTTAAAAATGTTTTTATTTATTAGCTCATCAAGTACGGGTTTATTTATCACATAAATAAACATTGAGAATTGAATTTATCTGCATCATGCGGCCTGTCCACCATTGTTCTAAACAAATGATTGTTTAGAACTCAAATTACCTTTACCTCATAATGTGATTTGGTAAACATATTTTATATACTTGACCCGCGTCCTAAGTATTAATTAGTAAGCAATACATGAAAATCATTGGTGGTTGTGTTGTGTGGTTATAGTGGCACTGAAATAACAAGGATCAGATGATGACATGCAAGGACTAATTTGCAGCTTAAAAAAGCCAAAGTACCCTCAACAATTCACAATTATTTAAATAAACTAATTTATTTCTATCTTTTCTTAATTTATTCATTTGTTAGCGCAAAAGACAATAATAATATTCAGTGCATTATAATAAAAATGTTTGTCCTCATACCTAGTATAATTAGTTTTACTTACCTTTTCTACGTATTCTTATATGTCTATAATACATTCAAATGTCACATTATTATATATAAATAATAATTAATGAGTCCTAATAAAAACAAACTAAATAAAATTAAAACTAAAGAAAACCTGGAGCGCCCATTTATCTGATTGGCTTGGAGACCAGGGCTTTTGGGAGGAAGGATTCTGAGTGCTTATAGAAAGCCGCCACCACATTGGGTGGCATTGCAAATTGGCTGATCTCAAGAATGTTGAAGAGATCCTCTGTGTCCTGAGGGAGGCCTTGTTTCACCTTATTCTTGATCCAACCAAACACCTCCTCAATTGGATTCAGAAATAGAAAAATAAAGCGGAAGAAAGAGCAGTATCATTGGGCAGTCTGCAAGGTGGTGGCTGGCAGAATGGCTGTTTTTGTTGATGGGGGGAATTCGGACACAACCAGATCCACTTTGTGGAGCCCAACATTATCAAGCACAACAACATTGGTTGTGCTGCTGTAATTTATCCAAAGGTACTCCTTGACAGCTCGGAGAAAATTGAGAAAGGTCCCTGTAAATTCACTGCCACCTTTGGCCTTGGATTGAACTGCTTTTCCCCGCTGCATCAAAAAGGGCCCAAAAATAACAGCCAAGCCACTTAGTTCTCTAGGAGATTTAGCTATATTATTGATGAGAGATTTTTCACAGCCTACCCTGCAGATCCCCTGGCTCTGGTTGTTCCGGCCTGGGAAGAAACACTGATCAATTTGGACTATTTGCTGGTATGGTATTGCCCTCTCTTAAAAACTATCAGGAATGCCCAATCAAACAACACCACATTCAGAACCAGAAAGTCAATTAAATCTGAACTGGTTGAGGTGTCTTTCAGCCAATCAGGTGAAGCCGCAGAAATTACCTTAAAAACTCCAGCACCCCTGACTCTGGCCAGCAAATTTCCTCCCATGACCAATCAGATGCAAGTTAAAAGTGGTCAGGTGATCATTCCTTAGTATCCCATTTCCTTTTAACAATGCCAGGGGACTTGGAGTCCCCTGCTTGTCAATTTTCAAGATGCATTAAACTTTGGTTTGATTGCTCAGCAACTTTACTGTTTTAAAAAATTTGGTTGACTCTGTTTGAGTCTTATTTGCTTTAATTAAAGTGTTGGTTGGTTTAGTATTAAGCCTTACCTTAAAGTTGTTCATTTTGAACCCAGCTGTCCTTTCAAAGCTTTGTTTCTTCAGCTCTTTACTTAATTGTTACACTGTTGGCTTACGCTTTCAAAATTTAAATTTAAAACCTAAAATTTGATTTAATTATCTTATAATTCTTACTTTAAATTTAAGATTGTATTTGATTTTCACTGTTTTCAAACTTGCTTTCCCGTTTACAACTGCCCAAGCCATCCAAGACCGCTGCCAAGGCTCCCAAGTGTTCACTCCTGTTCTTCCCTTGGTTTTTTTTGCAGATGCCTTCTCAAACCAAAATTTTAATATTTTGAGATCTAAAAATTGTACCTTTGGATTCCAAATTTCTTAGAAATTACAATTATGATCCTCCCTGTTTTTAAATTTTTGGTGTTTTTTTCTTACCCCATTTTTGCTTCTCCTTTGGACCACCTCTCCAAACTTATGGGACCAAATTTCTTCTTTAGTCTGCCTCATGGGGGATACTCCTTCTACTCTCCTACACCTCCCTGGTGAACTTTTCATCTCTGGGGAGGCTGTAGTTAAGAGTTTAGCCTGTGATGACTTGGACCTCTATGCAGATGATTATGCTACACCTGTCCCCTCTTTGGAGGAGCTGTCAGTGACTATCTCTCCTAGCTTGGAAGTGAATCACTTGGCCCCCCTCCAAGCACCTGTGGAGTTGTCCTCTGCCCCCACTTGTACGCCCTGGTTGCTTGCTGGGCTAGTGCTGATGGGGCCAAATGCCTGTTTTCTGCGGTTGTCCCCTGTGTCCTCCCTTTGGTCTCCCCTCCAAGTGACCAACCCAGTTCTCCACTGGGCGGCATCCTGGTGGCTCACCCCACCAGGATGGGAGCCAAACTTAGTTAGTTTAGCCCCTCTCTCACAGTCCTGCTGTTATGAGAGCCTTTAATCATCTGATACTGGTCCAACCCGCAAGGACCAAGAAGTACAACCATGGAATAGGTCTGGGAACGTACAGCTGCACAATGGGCTACACCGTCCTTGGACCCCTTCTTGACCCACCCATGCCTAGACCTGAGTGAGGAGGAAAACAACAATTTGTTGATATAGAAGAACTGGACATTCCCAGTCTCCTTTAGTGCCAGATATGTCTTGACATAAATGTGTTGATCCTCAATGGTCTTTTCACTGTTTCTATTGTACAGAGAAACTCTGAGCACCTTCCACAAGAAGCCCAAATTAACCATTGCTTTGTAAACAAGGGTTTTAGAAACAGATTGCCCAAACTCTGTGGCAAGCATTGATTGAACAGCAAGTGTGTCCAGGTGGCAATCCTTGGCTACCCACTGCTTGATTGCGTCAATGTGAATAGGCTGAAGGAGTTTGGGCTGTCTTTTTGCCTTGGTAGATTTGGCAATTTGCCTGGTGTTGCCATAATTGTTGTTGATGTTGGCAATGTATCTGGCCTTGACACCAAATTGGGACGCAATATCCCAAACCGCCATTTCTCTGTTCAGCAGTTGAGGAGAGCTTCACACTCACTATTGTCAACCAATGCCGGCCCTTGGCAGGTACCACAGCATCCTGGCTACCAGGCTCAACACAGAGGATGGGGACCTTTGTGTAGAAGGTGGGATCACGCTTGCTTGCAGTGGCGCTGTCAATGGTGGAATAAGATACAGGCACAGATGGCTCCTCAGTTGTGGCAAATGGCTGATAGGAGGTGTCAAAGACGCGGGGGCAGGAAGTGGCAACTCTTGGGTCAAGAGTGCGGGGCCAGGTGACAACTGTGTAAACGGTGAAGGTGTAAGTAACCTCAGTGTTCCCAGTGACCCTAGTGTAGGAGACTTTGGTAGCAGGCCTTGAAAGTGGCTTCTGCCTGGGATTCAAGCTGGTAGTTCTGGCTTGGGATGTGGGAGGTGGTTGACTGGCGCTGACACCTTGGAAGGCCTGTGTATTGGCACAACTCCCCTTGAGTTAGGTTCTGGGTCTGTTCTTGGACCCTCTGGGATGCCCTTATGAACAAGCTGTCCTGCAGGCTGGTGCAGGAGCTGGTTGGGAATGCAATTGACAATCCATAAAAATAAAATAAAAAATCTATATTTTAGATTAAATATGTATTTATTTGGATTTATTGGTTTAGTTGTGGGTAGTTGTTTTCTCTTGAGTTAGCCTTGAATAGTAACTGAGTTTCTATATCCTTGATATGAAGTGAATAATATTGTATACTTTCTGGGTGTGGATGATTTTAAAGTTTAATCACTTTTTTTGTCTAAACATGGTTATTGAGATTGAACTTTTCATTTGATTTTAGTTGTGGTGGAGCTTCTTTATTTGGGTTGGTGTTTCCTAGTGTGCTTAGTGTAAATTAAATCTGGATTCCAGTTCCTGCATATAATATCTGAGTTTACTAGTGGCATTCAAAAGTGATTTGAAATTTGGTTCTTGGATTTGACAATCCTGCAATTTCAAAAAACATAGTAAACTTAATGAAAATGGCTGATGGATTTGAACGCTTCAAATCTGATTCCAGTTAATTCATTTTGTCCATTGGAATTATGCAGTCCCACTTGAACTTTCCAAAGTGTCTATGAGTTCCTGCATTTTCAAACATTCAAATAAATTCTCAAAAAAACAATTTAATTAAAAAAGGCCATCCCGCAAAAGTGATTCAAAAGTTAGACCAAGGATTTGACAATCCCGCATTTTTACGTTCAGGTTATGAATTTACAGTATAGTAAAGTGACCCCAGAGAGCTCAAAATGCAATAAAAACAGTACCTTAATTAATAAAAATAAGGAGAAGTAGGCAATTATTTCTCATCTTACTATGTAATTTACACTCTTCAATATAAAAATATTTTTGATTACCATAAAAAATTGAAATTCCAATGAAACAAAAATAAAAAAAACACAATAAATTAATTTAACCAAAATATTAAGAAATATTAATATTTTTTGATATAGTTTATATAAGCACAACTGTGAATATCTTATGTTTTACTAGTAAATTAATAAAAATTAAGATATTTCACTCTTTTTCACCTTTAACTATTCATCTAAAACTTGCCATGTATACTTAAAATAATCAGTGCTACCTAATTAAATCAAAAAAATTAAAAATTAAAAAACCAAATGATCAAAACTAAAATTTAAAATCAAAGCTAAAAATTTAAAAGTTAAAACCATAGAAGCAAGACAGCAAGTTTATTCCTCCCCATTCTTTCCCTTCTTCATTTTAGCCCCTTCCAGGAGGGCAGTGGCAATAAGCTCATTCTGTTGCTTGATTTCAGAGGCCTTTTACTTGTGCTTGGCTTCACCCTGGATGGCCTTGGTGAAGAGGGTGGATCAGGTGATAGGCTTGATGGGGGGACGCAGTTGGCAAGATCTCTGAGCTTGGAGATGGTTTTTTCTTGCTCATGCTGCAGGAGGGAGAAGAAATTATTAAACTTTGGGTGGATCCCAAAGTTAGCCTTTAGATGCTTTTGATAAGCCTCTAGCGCCAAAGTGGTCTTGAGCTCCCTGTTGACAGCCACCCGTTGAATCTTCCAACTGGCCTTGGCTCTGGCCTTGCCTTGCCTCTGTGTGACAACCTTCCCAATCCACTGGGGCTTGAAGTACTCAAGGAAAGGCTTGAACTCCAAATGCTTGGCTATATAATGATCCTTTGAGAGACCTTAAACCCCTGTGAAATATGCTCTGGCTTTAAAAAAGCCAAGGCACTAAATTGTGCAAGCACAAATTTGCAGGTGTCAGAAGTGTCCCTCTGGCTCAACCTACTAAGCTCAGCATGGGCCTGCACATTGCAAGCAACTGCTTAGAAGAAGTGGAAGTGGCACTCCTGAACCTCCCTGCTAAACAGCTGCTCAGATGCATTAAACTGAGCAGGCTCAAAGTCCATAATGGACATGTGAGGCCCTAAAGCTCTGAGCCTTACCTTTTCCTCCAAGTCTAGGGTGGCCTGGTCCTTGTCAGCAGCAGGAGGGTTTGTGCGGGTGTGGGGGGTCTTCTTGGCATCATTGTTGTTGTTAGGGGGAAGAAAAAAAGTGCCTTGCAAAGGATGGAAAAAAGACGGGTATATATGGCCTCAGTGGCCCCAGGGAGAAGGAAGAAGGCAAGTGGAATCACCCAGATGTCAATCTGGGCATGGATCATCCAGAGCTGCTTGAACATCTGGTGGAAAGTGGCAAAGGTACCGTCAACAAGCCAGATTGACACATTTTTCAACTCCAGAAGGTTCTGCTGAGTTGCTTAGCAGATTATGTGGTCCTTGGTGCTGGGCCCATTGTCATGAAGGAGGAAGTGCTCCCCACTTGGGAGCTGCTTAAGCTCGTGGGTGAGCATAAGCTCCTAGAGGACGTCCAAAGCCTTGGGGGAGGGGGATTAGCGGCAATATGCTTATTGATTGTGAACTTAACCAACTGCTCTTGAGTTGGCACCAACTTGAGATTGTTGAGGTTTAAGTGCTGCAGGGCTTTGATAACCAGATCAGATGCTCAGAGGTGAGAGTAGGTGGGGATCATCTGGACCAGATATCATTTTAGCATCCAAGTGATTAGATGATTGGGGGGCTCACAAGTGTGCTCCCCCTTCTTGGCTGTTATCCACTCCCAGCCCTCAGTATCTAGACAGCCCCTGCAAGTCTTATCCTCACAGAAAAAGTACTTGCTTTTGTTTTGGCACTTTTGATTGTTACAATTAAAAATGTAGTTATCAGCTACGTATCCAGGGCCACCCTTTACTGACATGATGGGGGAAAACTGGAGATGCACATGGGGGCTTTGAAATCTCTGTCCACATTGCAGATGTTGTGGATGGCCAGTGGATCCCAAGCCATGTGACCAGAAGCTTTGAACTTCTTGGAGTACTCCTCAGGCTCATCTTGGGGGTCAGATGAGGGAGGGGGGAAGAGCCATAAGGAGGGGAAGGGTTCTTTGAGGCCTTCTTGGATGCCTCTTTTTTCTTACCAGAAGAAGAGATGGGCTCCTTGGCAGCTTTTGCCTTCTTGGTGGGGCACTCCTTGGTGGGTTCAGAGCCAGCCTCTGAGTGATAAAAGGAGTGGTCAGTAAGATC
The DNA here is from genome assembly GCA_014839935.2 of Entomophthora muscae. Classification (NCBI taxonomy): domain Eukaryota; kingdom Fungi; phylum Entomophthoromycota; class Entomophthoromycetes; order Entomophthorales; family Entomophthoraceae; genus Entomophthora; species Entomophthora muscae. The sequence goes on from QTSX02004276.1 coordinate 147,178, forward strand.
ACCATCAGATTTATTAGGGGAGAAATTTTTTGGGGGAAAGGTGAAGGTGAAGGGGAAGTAGAAGATGATGGTGAATGGGGGGGGAGTGGGATGAATAGATTGGGGGAGATGGAGTATGAGACTTTGCCTTTGAAGGCTTCTTGACACGCTTGGGGGTGGTGAAAGGTTTTTTAGAGCCCTTGGAGGCTTGGCGCTTGGTAGGCTTATTGTTTTTGTTTAATCTTGGATTAAGGAAAGCTTAGTTTTGTAAATAAAACAGTATGAAAGAAATAAAACACAAAGAGGTAAAGCAATGCAAAAGTTAAGTAAAAAGTATGCAAATAAAGTTTTATTTATCAAGAAAAAACATAACAAAGTAAATAGAAGCAAAACAGAAACTCAAAGTATAGATATAAAGGTTAAAACATAGAAAATAAGTGATTTTTTGATGAGCATCAAAGATTTTAGGTTCAGCATAACATCTTAGTACTAAATCAATGTTAAAGTATAATTAAAAACAAAAAAGTATATAAAATTATATGGGGAGTAGAAGGAAGATTAGTAGAGTATAATTGCAAAAAAATTATTATGTGGAATTTTTTATTGGGAGTTAAAAAATCAAAACATAGTAAAGTGTCAAGTTTACCCCTGCCAATCAGCTGGGAAAAGCTGAATTCTCACTATTGAGTATGCCAGAGTAAAGCAGAAAAATCAAATTTACTGTTTTTTACATATAAAACTTGCTTAAATTTAAAACAGGTCCAAAAGTTAACCCAAAAGCAAGGCAGTTTCATATGCTCAATTTTAAAAAAAAACACAAGTTTAAAAAATAAATGAATGAGAAGGTGTGTATTAGTGTTCAAATTATGCTGGGAGGAGCTGGGAGTGAATTATCCACCATGGTGTTGGTTACAACGTTAAGAAGCTCTCTGTACTAATCCCCAAGTTAAAGTGTCAAGTGGATGAGTGTTGAGTGGCGCTCATAGAGCATCACTTATTGATTTAGCCTTAATTCCAAGCCTTTTATTAATTAAATACAAAACCAATTGGTTGGAAAGTGGATAGAGTCAAACAAAGGTGAAGTGGAGTTTCTGTTTTTTATAAATTACATATGAAATCTCTTGATAAATTTGGGGTAATTTATGTGGCACCACTTAATCCAAAAACCCGGTAATGACATAATGTAAAACAAGTGGTATATTTGATTAATGTATATACCACTAAATCCAGTATAGTGGTACTTGGGAGCCTAATTGACAACTATGAACACTAATAATAAAAATAGAATAATAAATAATAAATTTTATATAAGCACATATTGATTTTATTAATAAAATTAATATTTGGCTTAAAAAGTGTTGAACTGGTCACTTTTTCTTTTATAGTGTTGAACACAGGTTTTTATATTTTTTCTAGTAAATCTACTTATTAATTGCCCCTTAAATTGGTCTTTTAGCTAACCAAATTATTTAACAGAGTCAAATTTGATTAAAATTAAACTTGGTTTTTGGTTTCAAATCCCTATATTACTAGTAAAAATTAGCTTAAAATCAGTTAAGCTGAAAATACTAATAGATTCATATATGTGGCACTTGACTCCCTGGTACTTGAAAAAGTGCCGAGTACCAGGAGTTGACTTCATCACAGTTGTCATTCCCACCACACAGCAATGAGACACCATATTGCACTACCACCACTACTTAGGTCATATCAGAAGATGTAACCTCTTCAAAATGATGAAGCATAAGGTTTGATGGCCCTGCATGTGCCAGGACATCCTGGACCTCCTCAACAAAATTTATCCTGTGTGAAAGAAAACACATTTAAACCTGCCCCGCCCAAATCAGTCCTGCCCATCAAAGCCATGGAACCCTTTAAGCAGTGGGCCTTTGAAATTGTGGGGCCTCTTCCTGAAGATAGACTGGGCAAGAATTACATTATCATGGCTATCAACTATTTTACCTGTTGGTCAGTGGCATGGGCAACCACTAATCACACTGTCACTACCATTACCCAGTTCATTAGCAAGGAAATTGAGCGCGCTTTGGACAGCACAAACTTCTCATTACAGACAGAGGGTCAGAGCTTGTAGGAAACTTTATGAAGCCATACTGTGCCAAGAGCGCCCTCTAATAAGTGATTGCCACACCATACCACCTCTGAGTCAATGACAGGTGGAGCGCTTAAATAGTTCACTGGTCCAACTGATTGCCAAGCTCTCACAGGAGCACCCCAATACCGCGTGGACTGAACACCTGCCCACCAATCTACTTATCTTATGAGCAAGAATTAACAGGGGCGCCGGGTTCAGCCCCAGTGCCTTGGCCTTTGGGACTCATGGCAGCTTGAAAGGGGTAGAACAAGGGAAATTACAATCCACAGTTCCCAGGAAGCCTCCCTTATTGACTACTCCCTCCCTGAGCCAGTGGCGTGCCAAAGTCAGAGACATAGAACACAAGCAGATCATGGGGGGCTAAGCACCTTGAGCTAAGATATGCCATGGGTGATCCTGTCTACACCCTTAATCCCAACTCTGCCAAATTGGAACCCAACCACCTTAGACCCTTCAAGGTAGCTGCTGTTTACAATAACTGTTGAGCAACTTGGGTAGTTGCTGGTATGTTCAAAGCTACAGATAGATGTTAGCCTTGCCAATGTACTCTATCTAATCCTATGCAAGAGCACTACATACTACAATAGAATAGAACTTTGAATATAATTATGTTTATTGAAGCTGGAGTACAATCTAGCCAGCAGCTGCAATCTATCCAGGTGTAACTAAGAACTTTTTGTTAACCTTTCAGGTGTCTGTATCAATATATACTGCAATAACCCTTGTTCTTGTCCTTTCAGACAGTTCTCAGTGGCTACCTTTGCAATAGGTTCATCTTTGCTGGCTATGCCTATCCTGATTGGCTGTCCTTGACATGTGTGTTGCTACTGGCCTTAGCAGGTGTATATGGCACTTCAGCTACAGTCTATGTTCTTCTTGAGCTAGCCTACTGTCATTTATTGATTGGCTGTATCTTACACGCCTATTATTGTGCTGTGAAACTTTGCCGTATTTAGTTGATGCTTAGAAATTGTCCCTGTTCAGCCCTCCTACATTGGAAGGTAGAATTCCAGTATTTCATTTATAGGGCTTAATCAGTGATCCTTTTTTGGCTGGAAAGCCTTCTGCTTATTAATGCAACAGGTCAAATTGGGGATTATACACAGTATAACAGCAGACTTAATCCAGTATCATCCCGTGGATTATCTGCCGTGTAATGCCAACCCAAACAGGTAAGAAACTCAATTATACACTGTGTACTACTGACCCAAACTCAGTATTTCCTTGACATATGCGCATCACTTGTTTGATACATTTATGAACACCATCAGGCTGGGTAGGGCTGAGTTGATATAACGTCCAGCAGGATGGTATGGGCAATATACAGTTGATGATTTAGTGCTTACACACCGTGTAATCAATGATAATCACTATATTGGCTAACGTTTATACAAGTTATAATAACCATATCAATTATAATAAACTAGTAATTATACGGTGTATAATATAACACATCAGAATGATAATCAGTGATAATATGGTGTATAATTGTTGCATCTATCCTAATAAACTAACAATTATACAGCGTATAACTGCCATATCCATTACAATATATTAGTGATTATACGGCATATAACTGTCATATCCATTATAATATATTGGTGATTATATGACATATAAATACTACACTTAATAGAGTATCAGCCTAGTGATAGTATGGCGTGTAAATGATAATAATCTGTGTGCAATGATTAGCCTAATCATTTGTGGTCAATCAGCCTAATCTCACAACAACCATACATACCAGCTTGGAGATGTCCAAAGCAATACCAAGACCCTTCACCACAACTGCTTGTGCCCCTGTCACGCCATTCCCACACAAAGGCTCTTTATGTGCACCTTCCAAGACATTTCACAGGTTTTAATCCTGTTGCCTGACAACAAGAATGGGGCAAGGGTTTTTTTGCAACCAAGATTCACCTCTTTCCTGCCAACATATATCACAATACACAGGGGTGCTTGATGAGTTACCCCATGACATATCTAACAGCATGGATCAGCCTGAAGGTGAGGTCAAATTGTGGGCACTATCTCCTAATTAGAAGTGTTGCCAATTCAACTTTGCTGATCCTTGCGCAAGTTATTACTCAGCTTTGAACCTTACATTAACCACGCCACTATGTCACCCCCTGTGACCCTGTGGCTTTACACATATAGTGTATTAGTCACAATAACAATTAATAAACCTTATCTTATTCTTATTCTTTTTCTTTTTCTTTCTATTAGACTTTTGTCTTCCCCAATCAAATCCTGAACTATCATGGGTTCAGTTGCAACATCTATATACTAAAAATAAAGTAAAAATTAAATATTTAAAAGGAAAGAATTTATTGGTGAAGGAAGCATATTAGGCTTCAGCTTCAAGAGCCGTGACAACTCCTTTGAGATGGGCAATGTAGCCTTCCTTAGAATAACAGACTAGGACTTCTTTGGTGACACTTGAAAACTTGACCTGCTGGTCATAATGCTTGGAGACTTTAGCCTTGATCTTGAAATCCTGGGGGTAAAGCTGGTCCCAGTGGGCATCCTGGATTTTCAGCTTGTTGATGATCACATTAAATCTGGGCTTCATTAACTTGACCAGGCAGGAAATCTATTGTGTCAACCTTCAAGTGATGTGATATTCCTGGGTATGCCTCCCTTAACCTGCCTATAGAAGTTCCAGTTGATGTTGTCATCACCCTCAAGATGTGGCGCTGCCTCTGAACACGCCCTCTTTCAGGTGCTCAGAGTACTGGATGAAGAGAGAAAGCGCTCCTTGTTGCAGAGTAATGCAGTTGACCTTGAGAAGCTTATTGTAGAAAAAGTTGATCTCTTCCTTTCTGACTATGGCCTGGGCAGCAGAGAAATTAAAGATGTTTTTGGCCCTGTTTGTGCCATCCTTAAAGACCAGCTTGTTAAGCTCTCAATTTTTTATCAGGTCCTTATAATAAGCCTTGGGTAGTGGAAGAAGAAGCCTTGTGGTCTGCTCTTGAAGGCTTTGATAAAGTTACTGGATTGAGCTGGCTCAAAATTGACCATCAAAGTGGTGGGATATGTATGGGACTCTGGGGTCTTTTTGGATATGACCTGGTACTGGGTGGCCTATGGATTGGTCTTTTTCTTGGTTGGTTCATCATCTAGTATGGTTAAGATGGCATCCAGTTTTTGCTTAAGGATGGTAACATGTAAACGTAAGCCACCTCTCTTTTATCAGGGAGGAAAAGGAAGCAAAGTGAACAGTATGGAGGTTCACCTTACAATGGATATTCCGAAGCTGGTAAAATAGCTTTGTATCAAAACAGCAGGATTGACCCTCCAGCAAGGTTCTGACTAAGCAGGTTTGTGACCTGCAATCCAACTTTCCTGTGACCTGGTCCCAAACAAGGAAGTTGACTTGAATTTTAAAATCCAAAAACATGAACAGATGATGATTACTTATGGTGGATGACTTGAATTTACTGCCTGACTCTTTACCAGGAAAAAGCCACCCCCTTCACCATCCAACTTAATGATCTACATAATCATCTTCCTCTTAAGATGATTTACAGCAACTACATAATCCCTATCTCAAAATAAATATAATTATCTAGTTTTTAATATTTTCTCCTTTGTAAATCTGCTAAAACAGCACAGTTACAACATTTGGGCAGAATGGGAATGTTCTATTGGAGGCTGGGTGTCACATTTTAGGAGGTTGTGAGATCCCTTGGGTAAAAAGCACAGAATCTGGTTGGGTGCTCCCTGGCTAGCATCATATAAGAGGAACATTTAATAGCATATTAGCATCCTGGCCTTCTGTTGGCACAAGCTCATCAATATTCCAGGTGCTGACACCAAGATTTGCTGTAATCAAGTGTTGGTCAGTGATATAGTAGTGGAGTTTTGTCTTGTCCCCAACCTCCTCTCTGTCATGAATGCTCATATTCATGCTCTTTTGATTTTATCTTTGGTGAGTTCTTTTGAGGACAAATCCCTTTCTTTCACTTTTGCCCCTCAAATGAGTTAATTCTAATAGATAAAAGACTGCTGTTTCTCTTCCTTTCTCTGCGCAACTCACTTGACTCACCCATGCCTGTGGCAAGTGATCCCACTGTATTTGCATTGTGTTATGGTAGCAGCAAACAATATATATTCTATTTCACTCATAAAAAAGTTCTATTCAGATTTTTGTCTTTGTGTCTCATAGCACCTTGGCGCCTCTCTAGCCACAACTAGTAGAGATTTATCATTTAGGGACACAAGGTAATTATTTCACCTTACCTGCCAACTAACCCAAGGTTTATTACAAATCCAATCCTAAGGCTAGGGTTTCCTATTGTGTGTCTGTGCTGTGCATCAGAACACAATAAAAATGGTGCTCACTACAAGGGCTACAAGCTACTTGATTATCACTTTCACCACTATGTTCTCACGCCTGTCTCCTAATCTGCTACATGAGCCGTTCTTGCCTGAAATTACCAGTCCTCCTATTGAAGAGGATATCTCAGAACCATTTTTGTCTCCACTGTCTTAAACCAAGGAAATGACCTGCGCCTAGTAGATTACCCTATGGGTACCCCTGACTTGGAACAAGTCATGGCAGTAGCCCTTGGGATAACTTGTAACAAGGCTATCCCCAGCCTACAACTACATTTTAATTGAGCAGAATATTACAAGTCAATTGTTGCCCTGCAGTTTCTGCAACATCTCCTCTCAGCTTTTGGTTCTGCTGATCATCTGCTCTTATCTATTATCCAACCCACTTTGGCCCACCACCAGATAGTGCTGAGGCTCCACGTCCAGGAAATCTCATCCCTTCAAGCCTCTATAACCAATCATTGTGACCAGTTTGCCACTTATCAGAAGTGGGTTCACTTCCTGTTTTTGCTGGTGTTTAATAACCAACGTGATTCAATTGCTTTCTGATCTCATCTAGTTATCTATATTGAGAAAATACCTTTTTCTATCCCTGAATATATCAGAGAATGTCTGCACAAATTCCATCAGTTACAGCAGCCCTGTCAAACCCAGGTGAACTACACTTTGAGCGCCTACCTCTTTGATTTCAAATAACTTGTGAAACAACTAAATAAGTTCAGTGGCTACTCCTTTAATCAGCTACAGCAGGTGGCAGCACACGCTGCTTGAGGTCTTCTTGATATACAATATGAATTTGCTCAGGAAAGAGCTACTTCTTCTTTTTCCATTGCAAATCTCCAAGACCAAGTAGACAAGTTATCTGCAACTAAGGTAGATGCTCCTCCTTCTCCTCCATCTGATGACATGCTGAATAGAGAACAGAAGTTATGGTATGCCATTAGGGAACTACATGTGTCTAATTGCAGCCAAGATTTCCCTGCTGAAGCACCTCAGCAAGATCCTCAGGTGTTTGTTTTGAAGGCTCAAGTTGCTGAGCTACAGCAAGAGGTTGCTGCTCTACACAAAATGGTGGCTACTGCTGCTAGTCTAATTGGGGTCATTGATGAAGATGACTGCTGCCCTGGCCTGCCAGGAGCCCCCCAAAACCAATGTGCTAGAGAGTTTATTGCTCTAGCCAATGAGGTGGACCACTTGAAACGGGACCACTCTGACCTTGACAAAGACGTGCAAGAAATGAGTGAATTAATTGATTCATTAAATGACAGGTTTGCCCCTTGCTTCTCAGTGGGTCCTTCCCTGACTTCTGGACTGGCCAAGCTTTCCACGGTAGTAACAACACAGGGCCAACGCCTAGATTTTACTGAGCAACAGATCACCTTAGTCATAATATGAGTACACACTGCTGAGACCTTGACTACTCTTGAGGAGAGTATCTTCTAGCTGTGGGCCAGACAGCCCCCTCCAAATCTGAAGCAGAATTATCCCTGTGCATAAATGTACTTGATAGCAACAATTGTGGTCCAACTTTAGAAGCACATTTCAAGTCTACATTTAAGCAAGTATTTGACCCAAAACATCAACCATTGCAGCTTTCCCAACTATCTATGAAACTGCCATGAGAAGAGCCTCTGATGAGGTTAAAAAGGAACACATTCCAACCTGTCTTCACCCAACCTGCCACAAGGTGGTAGTGCCAGAGCTGCCCTCCATTGAGACTTGGGAAGATATGAAACAGTTTCTGATTGATGAGTTTGGTGGTGACCTTAGTTTGGAAGTGAAGAAGGACGCCTTAATGCACATTGCTTTCAAACCTAAGGAGACCTTGGCTGAGTTTGCAGACAGGTTCTATATGGAAGGACAGCAATTGATAACTAGCAGACAGCTAACAGTATATGAAGCCTACATGACTTGAGCTTAAGCCCTAAAAGTTAATCAACTCCTGTGCCTCCACTTTAAAGCTCACAGGGCTGTGCTCTTGTCCATGAAGAGCATAAAGACACTGCTACAAGACATTTACCTTACTCACTCTGGAGCGGGTGTGCAGAAGAATTGTGCTGCCTCTAACTCTGGTTTGTCTTCCTGTGGCCCTCACATCCTTACAATGAACTCACAAAATCCTCCTCAATGTCAAGGTTGCCACAACTGTGGCCAGATAGGTCACCATTCTTGAGTCTGCACCAATCCTTGAATTGAAGGAGCTGATCCCAAGGAGCAGGCGGGAAAAGAACAGTCAACCTAGAGGCAGAGACGCTCTTGGTTGACAATCCTTCTCAGTCTCCTCCAATTCCCCCGTCAGTAGCAGACTCTGAGTGTGCCAACACTAGAGCCCCTCCCATTCTGCTACTGTTCCATGACATCTCCAATGATTAAAATATGGCCAATTCAGATACTGAAGACTCTGACGCCTATGGATATTCAGTTCTAGCAGTGCCCAAACCATTACTGTTCCTTATAAACTATAATCTTGGAAGACTACAACCACTGCCAAACCTCTGGTCAAAGCCAAGTAATTTTTTTTGCAACATTACCTCACTCAGGCTAAGAGATTGCCTGTATTGGTAGAGTTGTCCAAAAAAGCAGCTGGATTAGCTGAAACTGTCTTTGAAATGTGTTGTTATCTCTCCCTCTTCAGACTTTCTACAAGGAGTTCCCTAGTTTGAGATGTATGATAAAAAGTTGGACAAAGAACTATCTTAAGCACAAGACATCCTGGCTGTCTTCCCACCCTTTTGATGTACCACTACTTGAGTAGAGATATCCATCCAAAAGGTGAAGATCAAGGCTGTTTTGTACACTAGGTTGCCAGTTAATGTTGTATCCTCCAAGCTTGTGAAGAAGCTTAAACTTACCCTCAATATCAATTATTATCAATCATAAAGTACTGCTGTCCTGTTCATGACTTGTGCAATAGGAGTGTATTCAGCTCTTCTTATGTGTTTTGGCAAACTACTTCTAGCCGTGCCTGCTGTAGTTCTAGAGAATGAGAGCTATGATCTTCTAGTTGATCCCCAAATCTTCAGGGAATACAATAGTATTATAAACCTAAAAGATGGCTAACTCTCTATTATAGGGTATGAAGTCCCTCTGATCTTCAAAGAACCTATCAAAGTCCCTGGGAAACGCCTTAAGACATGTGTTTTAGAGTATCCAACTGGTGTCTTCACGCTAAAGTATTGCACCTACTTGTCCAACATGAAGTGTCCGCCCATAGCTTGCCCTGCATCTAAGGTATTCTCCTCCTGGTCACTTCTTCTGTAACCATCCCTTCTGGCTTGAAAGTAATTCTAGACTCCCAAATCTCTTACAATTTACCTTCACACATGTTCCTAGAACTATATTCTCCTCCCTTATAAGGGTGCAATGAGCCCTATATGTTCTCTGGGATTTTGTATGTCTCTCATAAAGACCCATTCCAACTGCTGGTAGCTAATCTAACAGCTATCCCCATATCTGTGTCTAGAAGTCAAGTTGTTGGGTATGAGAAGCTGTTGAATGCACCTGATGTCCTCTCTCTACACCCCTTTGGCACATTCCAGGACTTCAATCTACTTGCAGACAAACCAAATGTTATATCCTTGTTCACCGCACAAGACTTCCCAAAGCTGTAACCAGTTCAACATAAAGAAGTTCTTGACTTGCTAGATCAGTTTGCCAATATATTTTCTAAGGATAGCACAGATTATGGCTTAGCCAAAGGAGCTATTTATAAGATTGATAATGGTGATGCTCCCACCTTCCAAGCTAAACCTTACTGACATAGTCAAGTGAAAGATGTTCAAGTATCAAAGGAACTCAAGCAATTACTAGATGCTGGGCTGATTGCTTCCTCACATAGTCCCTGGGATTCACCCTTGCTAATACTCAAGAATAAAGACAGAGGACACCACATAGTGATGGACTACAGCTTCCAGAATTCCCTCACCAAGAAAGACTCCTATCCTCTGCCTTGTATAGAAGACACTTTTCCATCTTGGGGGCTCAAAATTCTTTTCAGCCATGGATATTGCATCTGGATACTGGCATGTTGATCTCTCCCCTGAAGATAGGCAGAAGGCAGCACTCATTACCTATGAGGGGTTACTTGAGCCTACACACATGCCTCAAGGGCTGTACAATGCTCCTGCCACCTTTCAGCAGGCCATGAATTCCATACTCTGTGACCTAAAGCTCTTTTGTATCTTGTTGTAGCTAGACAACATCACTGTCTTTGGTGCAGCATTCACAGATTGCTTGGCCTACCTGAAAAAAGTCTCCCTTAAGATTCAAGGAGCTGGTCTTAAGCAGAAGCTGTCTAACCATGACTTCTTCAAGGGTCTATCTTGAGTTCTTGGGTCATTGAGTAACTCAGGCTTGGAACCAACCAATGGCCAAGGAGGTTAGGGCTATTGACAATATGCTTCTGCCAACCAACCTTGGTGAGATACAGGACTTTCTGGAAATGATGGGCTTTTATAGGCATTTCACCCCTGACTTTGCCAACACTAGTAAACCCCTAGTCCAGTTACTATCTAATTTCCCCTTTGGATGGACCTCCAGTCACAAAAAAGCCTTTGAAACCCTCAAACAAAAGCTCAAGGAGGCTCCTATCCTGGTATACCTTGACTATGATAAAGAGCTTATCATATACTCTGATGCTAGTGATTTGGTCATTGGGGTCATCCTTGCTCATCTAGGCAACAAAGGGGTGGATCACACCTGTGGCCTATACGTCTCAAGCTATCAACAAGCATGAGAAGAACTATAATTTTACAGAGAAATAATGTATTGCAGTACTGCATGATGTTAAGCAATTCTGCCTTTACGTCTACAGCACCCATCTCATTGTAGATACTGACCATGCCTCACTTAAGTGATTACAGGAACTCAAGGAGCCTGAAGGGCATTTAGCTAGGTGAGCCTTTGCCTTCAAGGGTATGCCTTCACGGTATTACATTGCTCTGGGATCCAAGATCAAAATGCAGACGGGTTATTGCAAATGCCTAGCTTAGCCCTTCCCCTGGCAGAGGCAGACCAATTGTATGAAGCAATTGGCTATCCATCTGCTTAGGAGAGTGAAACTGAGAACATTTGATATGCTCTCAATAAATTGTCAGAAGGCACCCTTATTTGCAACAACCATATTCAAGAGAGTCCACAACCAGTACCTATCTTACCTCTGCCCTAGTCTTTGCCTATCTTTGGCACTCCAAGCGCACAAAGCAATGGGTCATGTTGTATTTCTAAGACCCAGGATTGGATTCAAAAGAATAAGCTATTGGGAAAACCTTTGGCTGCTGATACCTGATGTCATTGCTAGCTGGCATGACTTCAGGTTAAAGCGTCCCTGAGCTACATCCCATAAGTTTAAGCTTGTCCCTTCACAGCATGCCTTTCACACTGTCAGCATTGATGCTGTAGGGCTCCTCACTTGTTTGCGTTCAGGCTGTTGCTTTACCCTGATTGCTGTTGACCACTTTGGGGAGTGGTTAGAGGCTTAGCCTACCAATTAAATTGCTGCCAAGACTAATGCTGCTGCCTTGGTGAAGGATGTGTTCTATTAGCATGGCTGCAACAAATACTACTATCAGATAACAGATCCAACTTTAATGCAAGGCTAGTGGCATCTGTAGTAGAGGCTTAAGGATCCTATCCATCTTTCTCAGCTCTTTCGTAACTGTGCTGTTTTATCAGAGTTACAAGAGGAAAAATATTTAACAGCTAGATAATAATATTTATTGGGAGATAGTGATTATATAGTTCATGTGAAGCAATGGATAACAGGAACATGATTAGTGATCACACGGTTGGATGGAAGAAGGGGATGGCTTGATCCTGATAATGAGTCAAGCGCCAAAACAAGGTATCCACTGTAGAGGATCATCATCTGTTCATGTTGTTGGATTTGGTAATTGAGTTGACTTCCTAGTCTGGCTTTGAGTGACCAGATAATCAGATTGCGGGTCACAAACCTGCTTGGTTGGAACCTTGCTGGTGGGTTGAGCCTGCGGTTTTGACACCCCCCCCAACTAAAGGTCAGTCTCCTCTGAGGGCAGGTTATCAGGGAGGTCATCAGGAGTCCTGGCGCTGTATTGAACTAGTTGCTGTTCTGTGGCAGGCAGGGCGGTTTCTTGTTATTTCTGTCTTGCTTTGCAGGGTTGTAGGCAATCATGGTGTAGGGTCTTGTCTTGTTTACGTTTGCCAAGCCCTTGCACAAGGTAAGTGTTATTGTTGTTTACCTTTAGAATGATTGCTGGCCCCACTCTTTCAGGTTGTAACTTGCTCTTGTCAACATTCATGACCCATACTTTGTCCCCAACTTCATGTCTATTGTAGATGGGGACAAATGTCTTTTGCAGATGTTCATTCTCTTTGGCTGTTTGCTCACCATTAGCCTCCATTACTTGAGGGTCTTAGCAAGGGGGGACTTCACTTAGAATTTCCTGTTTGGGTCCTGTCAATGCTTGCATGATATTTGGCAGTGTGCCGTATACCAGTTCAAACAGGCTTTTTCCAGTGGATCTGTTCACTTGGGTTTGACACACAAGTAATGCAGTCTGTAGCTGCTTATACCAGTCTTCAGGTCTCCTGGCGGTGAGTTTAGCTAAGGCTTGCACAAGGCTACCATTAAGCTTCTCTACTTGTCTATTGGCCTGTGGGTGGTATGGTGTTGTTACAGTGTGTTTGGCCATATTCTTGGTGAGGTATACATTGGCGTTTTTGGAGGTTAACTCTTTGCCTCCATCAGTTATCAAGAGTTCTGGCTTTCCAAACTTGCTGATTATTTCTTTGCCAATAAATTTTCAAACTCCATTGCCAGTGTGTGCCTTTACTGCTTGGGCTACTGGCCATCTTGTTGCAAAGTCAATGGCAGTGATGATGTATTTCTTGTCATTTTGTTTCCCTGGCATGGGGACAACAATGTCAAGAGCCCATAATTTAAAAGGTAGTTGTGTACAAATGGGAAGTACTGAATTTGGCGGGGTTTTGCTTTTGGCAAACTTTTTGCACACCTCACATTGGTCTAGGACTTCCTGGACATTGCAGTATAAGGTTGGCCACCAGGCTTTATGTTTTAGGAACTCATATAGGTTTCTGCTCTTGGTATGTCCAAGGTCTCTGTGATAGCAAAGAATAGTGTTGACTTGCTGATGTATGGGGATGTAGGAAATGGTCGTGCCGTCAGTCATTTTTCTGTGAAGAGTCCCATATACGTCAGCAATGAAATGCTCATTCTTGATGACTGTTTCTTTGGTTATGTTGGTGGTGCCAGGGGGGAACCCTTTGTCTTTTGTTTGTAATACCAAGAGAAGTCAGTCTGGGTTGAGCCCATTCTCTCCTCTTGAAGCACAGACATACAGATGGGACAGAGGTCTGCCATGGCAAGCTTGGCCCCAGGCTTGTACTGGATGAGCATGTTAAATCTCTCTAATAGTTCCATCCACCGCGCTTGGCAGTGTGACAGATTTACTTGAGTCTTGAAATAGATGAGTAACTTGTGATTGGTTAATGCTGTGAATTCTTCTTGGCGTTCTAGGTAGCAACGCCATTTGACTAGGCAGTGCATGATAGCCAGCAGTTCCTTGTTGTGGATAGGGTATTGACACTTGCCATCTGTCAACTTCTTCAATTTGTAGGCTACAGGCAGGAAGTTGCCATCACTATTTTTAATTTGTAGTACTCCCCCAATGGATGCATCTGAGGTGTTGGTTTTCACCTGGTATTCCCTGTCATGTTTGGGGCATTGCAGGATGAGAGCTGTTGTGAGCTTCTCTTTGAGGCATCTAAAACAGAGGTCACGTTGGGGGGTCCACACAAACTTAGAATTGGCGCCAGTTATGGCAGATAAGGGGGAAGTCAGAACGCCACATTCAGGTATGAAACAACATACATAGGCCACCATTCCCAAGAAGGTGCAGAGTTCTGACTTATCTTTAGGTGGTGGCATATTGCAGATGGCTTGTATCTTTTGACTGTTGGGTTTGATGCTGTCCTTTGAGACTATATGCCCCAGGAAGGGTAGTTGCTCACAGAAGAACTGGCACTTGGAGGGCTTGGCCAACAGTTTGTGTTGTGCCAAGGTTGCAAAGACTGCTTCCAGATCTTTGTGGTGCTGTTCCATCAAGGGGCTGTAGACAATAATGTTATCTAGATACACTAGGGCGTGTTTGCCTATGTGGGGTGCAAACACTTTGTTCATGAAGGTTACAAAGGTGGACAGGGCATTGGTCATGCCAAAGTTGAGCACCAGACATTTGTAGGAGCTGTATTTAGTGCAGAAGGACGTTTTGGGAATGTCTTCCTCCTTGATACAAATCTGATTGTAGCCTGCAGTTAGATCAATCTTGGAGAAGACAGTGGCTCCTCCTAAGGCATCAAAGAGGCCGTCAATCAGTGGTAGAGGATAAAAATTCTTAATAGTAACTTTGCTTAGGGCGCAATAGTCTGTGACCAGGCGTAAGGTACCGTCTTTCTTAGCCACAAAAAATACAGAAGTCCAAAAGGGAGATTGTGAGGGGCGGATAAGTCCTTTTTCCAATGCCTCCTTGAGGTAGGCACATAAGGTGTTGTCTTCATTTGGGGTCAGCCTGTAGATGAGGCGCTCCTTGGGTACAGACCCCTTGAGTTTGATAGAGTGCTTAATATGCTTCTCAGGGGGCAGACCAGGTAACACTTCCTTAAAGATTTCTGGGTGGCGGGCCACAATGTTGCAGTCCTGAGGTGTGGAGGTATCCTGGATGTCTTTGAAGTGTATGATCTTATACTGGCAGGAGTCCCAGTCAATTGACTTTAAATCTTTCTTCTTGTCCTGGGTCTTTGTGATGCGCACAAAGACATGGTTGTGGAGTAGTTGGTCCACAGAGTCAGGGTAGATTTGATGGTTGACACCTTCACATTTGATGGTCAACACTGAGGTTGCCCAGTTTACGTGAGAAGGTTCTTTTGTAATCAGTCTAGTCCCAGTACAATGTCAAACTTAGGAAAGTTGATGACGGGACCTTGGATGGTGGAGTGAAGGTTCTCAAGCATGACAGAGAAGGGGGAAGCTTCCCTTGTCACGGCAATGTGGTGTTCATCAGCCAGGACCACATTTTTAATCCATGAAGGATTAGTGGCCAGCTTGAACTTATCCACAAAGCTACTGTTGACTAGGGTTTGGTCTACGCCTGAGTCTAAGAGTGCTGAGCCTATGTAACTGCAAAAGCAGAAAGGATAGGACATCAATTTATTGGGATGTCTGGCAATGGTGTACAGTACTGAATCTTCTGAGGGCACCTGAATCATTGGGCATTGGTCCGCGTCCTTGGGTTGGTATTCATTGTTGGGCAAGTCAGGAGTTGTGTGGGAAGAGCTTGGCTTGCTTAGTGCTCTCCCTGGGCTTTTCCCTCATCTTGGTTGCCCTGCATGGCGGTGACGCAGAAATGAGTACAGTTTGACTGGCCATTGTTTCCATTTCCATGTCCGTTAGAGCCTGGGGGCTTGTGGTTGGCGTTGCTCCTGTTGCCTCCAGGGGGTGTTTGAGAGGAGCGCCCGCTTGGATGGGAATTCTTGGGTCTTTATTATTTCCCAGTTTGTGTCTTGTGCAGAGCGTTAGATGTCTGTTCCGCTTTTTCTGCTTCACTGTATAGGCTTTGCAGGTTGGTCACCTGATCCAGGTTTACATGTCTCATCACGTGCAACTTGAGAGTGTTGTAGTACATGAGGTGTGTGGCTGGGGTGTCAAAGGCTATATCAAATGGTGCACAAAGGCAGAGTTCCTTGTAGGCGCGGGTGAGTTTTTTTTACGGTGCCTGTCTGGGTCATATTCTTTACTTGGCAAATGATCATGAGCGCTGTGTCCTTTAGCACAAATCTTGCCAGGAAGTCTGGCTTAAAGGTATCCCAGTTCTTGTCTGTGTGCTCTTCATGCCACTTGTTGCACCAGGTGCCAGCGTCATGGGTCAGGCAAATGGAAATCTCTGCAATCTAAAATTGTTGTGGGCATTCCATCTGAGCTAGCTTGCTCTGGGCGGACTGGATCCATGTGGTGGTGTTGTTGTCGTTGGCCCTGGCAAAAGGTTCCAAGGCGGTGCTTCATAGTCTTTGGGCTACATAGGTGGTCAGGGTGGTTTTGTTGGCTGGTTGCGGCATTGCTGGCGGAGCTTGGAAGAAACCTTGTGCAGACATGGCGTTGAAGGCGGTTAGCAAGATCACCGTGTTTTGGTATAGGACAAAACCATTGGGTATTGCGGTACCAGGAGTGTACAGAGTCCAGTTGGGTGGGAGGCCAGACATAATTCTGTCAAGGAGTTGTTGGCCGCAATGTGTGCAGGCAACAGGCAGAATTTTTTAAGATAAGGTAGGATGGAGAACCTACCTTCTGCTACCAATGTTGTAACTGTGCTGTTTTAGCAGAGTTACAAGGGGAAAAATATTTAGAGTCTAGATAATAATCCTTATTGGGAGATAGTGATTATATAGTTCATGTGAATCAAGGGATAACAGGAACATGATTGGTGATCACACGGTTGGATGGGAGAAGGGGGTGGCTTGATCCTGATATGAGTCAAGCGCCAAAACAAGGTATCAACTGTAGAGGATCATCATCTGTTCATGTTGTTGGATTTGGTAATTTGAGTTGACTTCCTAGTCTGGCTTCAAGTGACCAGATAATCAGATTACAGGTCACAAACCCACTTGGTTGAAACCTTGCTGGCAGGTCAAGCCTGCGGTTTTGACAGCTCCCTATAGCCTGTCTACTGATGGGCTATAGCTCAATCTAACTCAACCTTAGTTCCCATCATGCCAAAGCTAACCTATTTAGATGATGCTAACTGGGATCTTTACCTGCCTGCTGCTTCTTTGCCTAAAGCCTTAGTAAGCATTGTCTCACCAGGTCCTCACCCTTTGCTATGCTGTATAGGCATGGGCAACCACTCTGTTACTCTTTGGGAGCCCCTTACTCTCTTGTGATGGTTCCTTGGACCCTGATGCTCACATCAATAGCTTGGTCAATTGTATTATTAGAATCCAAGCCTCTACCTACACCTTGGCTTACAGACCTAAGATGATAGAGAACCTCTCTAGTGTCTATCCCTCTGCTCAGGTGCATGTCTTGCTTCTCTGCAAGCACCTCCCCCTGAGGCAGATCCCAATGGGGCAATGTTGTGAATGCCCATACCCTGGCTTTTCCAATCTGGCCTTTTGGGGGATCTTTTGAGGGCAGATCTCTTGCTTCTGCTTCCTCCCATGGAAATGAGTTGATCCCCATAGACAGAAGCACTGCTGTATGTCTTCCTCTCTCTGGGAAACTCACCCCCCACTCATGCCTGTGGTGGGTGGCCCTGCAATCCCTGTACTGGTTTGTGGTAACAGCAGACGGTATATCTTCTGTCCCACCATCTCCAATAAAAATTAGCTTCAATTCACATCTTTGTCTTAGTGTCTCCAGGTACTTTCCCCTCCTTCTAGCCACGGCTAGTGTTGATAGATCATCAAGGGCCCTAAGGCAATTGCTTCCCCTCCCCTGCTTACTAACCTGGGGCTTGGTAAGGGTCCAATCCCAAGTTGGGATTTCCCCCTGGGTGCCTGTACCCCACTGCACATCACGGCCCTCTCTCCAATCCCAGCCCAAGTGGAGGAGGTACAGGTAGCCAGCTCTGATAAAGCCATGCCCTTGTTGTGGGAACAGCTTGAGTAGGTACCCAGGCATGGTGTAAAAGAGTATCTCATCTGAGCCTTCATAGCATGCTTACTGGGGAGCTCCTTGGCTTGGTTGAACTGGTTGGGGTTGATCAGGTGGGTTGCCTGGAGGATTCTTGGGGTTGTGATGATGGCCATGCTCTTATCCTGGCGGTGGGCTTAACCCAAGCCCATCCTTGATAGAGCCAGCACCCTCTCTTGACATAAACTGGGAAGGAGTTAGGAGAGATGGGTTTTACTTTGGACTCTATTGCTGTTGCAGATATTGGCAGGGGCATGCCAGCCTCACTCCAGGATGAGCTCCTCCTTTGAGGAAGCTGAGCATGCCCATCAGAGTGGTTTTCTGAGCCCCTTGATGTTGACCTTCATCATTTGAGTTTAATTGCTTCTCCTGATTGCCAGGAGGCAAGTGAACAAAGGGAGAGTGGGGAGGGCTGCCAGCCTCAGGCTCAGAGGAGGATGTAAGGGTCTTGACAGGAGTTTTTTCATTAGAAGGCTGCTTAGAGGGGATAGCCTTAGCCTTTCTGGCCTGGGTGGGAATCATATATAACCGCTCAAGTTGTAGGAGAAATTGTTTCTATATGTTTTGCTTAGAAGAACTTACCTTCTTTTAAGTTTGACAAAAGCTGAAAACAAATACAAAAAGTCTATAAAATAGTTTGGTTTAATGGATAATGCTGTTGCTCAAAAAGGCTTGTTGGACACTTTGAAGTGTCTCACTGCACCCCTTCCTGTGGCAGTGTTAATAAAAGTAAATATATATATAACTGGACTTAATTTAGTCATTTTTGCCTAAAAGGTAAGAGAGTCAAAAATGATATAAAGCTTTACTAATAATGATTGGAGCTTAGAATGCTTTCATCAACTATTATTGGCCAATCCCATCTATTTCTTTGCCAAACAGATGAGATTAGATTTACTAAGCCAAGGTAAGCCATCACTAACCACAGTACTAACTTTTCAATTTTAACACTGTAAATTTACTTTAAAATAAAGGTAAGCTTAAAATATACATATTATAATAACTGTTTTAAGCATAGTAGATCAAGGATATTCAAGGTAA
The DNA here is from genome assembly GCA_014839935.2 of Entomophthora muscae. Lineage (NCBI taxonomy): Eukaryota > Fungi > Entomophthoromycota > Entomophthoromycetes > Entomophthorales > Entomophthoraceae > Entomophthora > Entomophthora muscae. The sequence continues at coordinate 166,332 of QTSX02004276.1, forward strand.
GCATATTTTTTAAAAAATTGATTCTAACTTTGATTTATAAAGGTAACAATTTTTTAAGAACACCAATTCATTTAAAATTCAAAACAAAGGCTTGATTTCAGGTAATCATTTTTAATAAACTACTAATCTTCTTCAAATCCTTTTAGATAGACTTAGTCCACAGCAAATAAAGGTTAGATAAGTTATTTTTTCATCAAATTTACTAGCCTAGATTAATAAATTCCATATTTTTGCCCTGAAGTTAATCATGGGAATTGTAAATAATGTTTTGAATCACTAATATTTTTTAACCAAGCTGCATTTCAGGTAACTATTTTCAAAAATAAACTACTAACCTTCAATTCTTTTAGATGGACTTGGTCCACAGCAGATCTTGGGGTGGGTAATTTTTTTACTAAATTACCAACCTAGATGTAAAAAGCCAAATATTTGCCCTGAAGCCAATCTCAGATTGGTTAAGTCATTTTTTCTGATTACCAACCTTTTTTTAGAAAACATATTTTTGCCTGTAGCATATCATGTTTTAGGTAAGTCACCTTTTCCAAATTACTACCCTTAATTTCAACCCCCAGATTTCTGCCTACAGCAGATCCAGGGTTGGGTAAGTTTTTTTAGAGCAAACAGATATTTTGCCAAAAAAACTGTTTGCTAAATTTAATTTTTTGAACCAAATAGCTCTTTTTTACCCAAATTCAACTTTTTACCATTAAGGTAATCTATTTGACTTCATTACTTTAAAAAATAGCTATATCTTTGGATATTAAGTTTAATCTTACTTTTACATGATTAATAAATATTAAGAAGTATATTTTAAAGTTACTTAGCTTCAAGTTCTCTACCAAGCAATATAATTTGCTTAGAAAACTTTAATTAATCTTCATGTTTTAATGGTTATAGTCAAGTTTTGGCTAATTGTGACAAAAAAGTGACCTGTCTCTCCTTAAAATCTTTTTCACCCAGACTAGAACATTTATAATATTTTTTATTCCCCCCATCTGAAAAACTCCAGCACCACATAAACTACTTAAATACATCATATATAATAGCTGTTATAAATCTTTTGATTTTTTTCTGCTCATAAGATTAGAGGGTTCCTCTTTTAAAAGACCGCTATAATTAATTAATTTTCTGAGTTAACAAAAATAGATTAGAAATTCATAAAAAATCAATTTTTAGACCATATTACAGTAATTTCATTTTATGATCTTTTCTACTAAAATCAAAGCAATATAACTTACCAGAGGGTATTAACCCACAAAAATAAAATACAATCAAATGCTATGAAGCTGATATAACAACACATTAGATAACTAAAAATACCTAAAAAATCAAACACTATCTTATCAAAAATAGGAAATAATGATATCAAAAATCCAAGTACCACATAGAATTAACACTATTTATAAAGAAATGTGTATCAATACGCTAATAAATAAAATATGCAGTTGCCAACAAATAAAGACTGTATCTTAGTAAAAAGGTGTACTACAAAAAAATATTAAGCCTTTAAACTAACAAAATAATGGTTCAGGAACCAAAGAGATTTTTATAACATGTTCTTGATCTTTATTAATTTGGGGAATTATAATTTCCATTGGAGTTCAACATATATACTGAAAATAAAGAATTTAAAAAAGCTGCAGTTTCAAGATGTGAATAAAAATACAGTGCTTTTCAGAGCTGTTGAGATAGACAACCAAAACCAGGTGCTGAGCACACAGAAGTCATGCATGACACAACTCTTAAGTGGGCTAATTTTATTGTTAACATGTATAAACTGTTGATTTTTATGTGAGAAAACTTTATGTTTCATGTTTAGGTTTGTTTGGGTATCTCAACAGCTCTTGAAATACTTTACTTAATCCCCAGTCTCTTAAATGTCAAAATATAATGTATAAAAAAGTACAAATCTCTAATAAAGCCTTGATAATAGTATAATAGAGTATTTACAAAGCATACATCCATACTTCTCTAATAAAAAGTAGTAATCATTATAAAGCTATTATTTATGTATTAAAAATTACTTTATATATCATTAAATCATCTATTAACAGCCAGAATAGTAAATAAGATGTAAAAAAGACATACTGAACCACAAAAAAGTATTTCTGCTAGGGAAGAAGAAAAGATAACAATGTGAAGCTGTGAATAATAGGGCAGAGTTAGCATAGCCTTTTCCTTTTAGTAGCCTTCTCATTGCTCAACTTTATATTTTTTTAAGGAAACATAATTTTAGTTGGGGTTCAAGACAACGTTAAAAGGAACACGGCCAAGATAAATGGTTGCTCAACTTTATATACTCATTGATTTCTGATATTATTTCAATGACAAATCAAAATTATTGCTGCCAAGAAAACATACATGTACTCTCATCTTTAAATAGATTTTTACCAGGTATGAGACCAGAAACACACACTAGCAGGCTGCTATCACTCATCACTTTTCACTCAAACTTTTGTGATAACAATCAATTAAAAGCCAAAAAATTTCAAGTCAAAAAGCTACAACTTCACACTCCTATTTGATCATAGCTTTTGCTAGCTATGGACTAGAAACGCTTACCAGCAGGCTGCTGTAAAAGAGTGAAGATGAGTGTAGCACAGCTTTGCTCTTTTGGCAGACTGATTGCACATCTTTCCTTTTATCAGCTATAACTGGAAACACATACTAGCAGGCTGCCATAAAAGAGTGAAGCTGAATTTAGCCCAGCTTTGCTCTTTTGGCAGCCTTCCTGACACATTGTAAGGAATTTCATACCTTACACAAATATTAGAACAAACACAAGAAATCTGGATAAACCCCAAAATCCAAAAACTGCATTGTTAAATAAAGATTTAAAAACTAAGGTTGTTAACAAAACAATTAATTTAATTGATTCAAAAACACATTCAAAATTGATAAACAAATGTGTTTTAAGCAAAAACAAGTACAAAAGCAAAAGCAAGTGTGAAATACAAGAAAAACATATAAATTCCACTTTAAAAGTGGAAATTAAGGCTTTGAATGACTATTAAAATGACATCAACAATTCAGCATTGAATTCTGGCTCTGAAAATTGTAATACAGCCAATCAATCTAAAAATAAATGTGAAAACTGTCCAAACCAGACATTCAGGGACCCAGGAAGCCAATCAAACCCAGCAAACTACCCAAGCCACACCAATACTTCACATCCAGCTCCAGATACCATCCCCAACTAAAGTGAGGTACAATACTGCAATGCAATATCCCAACCTGCCTCTTCTTGCATTACAGGCTGCAGCCTGCTGCAGGCCTGCAAAGCAATACTTCTACCCTACACTTGCAGGTTTGCCTGGTAAACTCTATGATCCATTCCCCAATTTATTTCAGTATTTAAACCAAATATTTCCCTCTGAGCTAATTGCTCCAACAATTTCTCTTATTCCTATCAATCAATAAATATATATTTTCAACTCTAAACACTTGATTAGTAGATTCTAAAGGTTTCCCTCCAACAACATGAAGTTCATCTTCCTTGTTTGGACTTTTTGCGTGTTAATTGGTTATGGGCAAGCCAATGTTAACTTTGAAACCCCTGAACCAACTCCTACTGAAAAATCAGAATACTTGATTTGGTATTTTTTTGGACCATGTTGATGATATGCCCCTTATGTAGAAACAGCACAATTCCCACCTATCATCCACCCCAAGGCCCCTGGTTGGTCTTGGGGTACACCAGCGTCTATTATCACCTCAACCATTTCACTCCCTTCTTGGGAAGATTCTGCCTATTTGGTCACCTTCTACACATGTTCATGATAGGGATTCCAGTTGGTTCCACTCTAGTCAAATTCAACTTGGGAGCTCTCCTTCATTTGATTGGAGAGACTTCCCAATGAGTGGATCCCTGACACACATCTTTCCTTTTACTATATTGAGTATATGATAAAGATTTCAAAAGTTAGCTAATCTAAAAAACAAAAACAAAAATTCAGCTAGGATACCTGGACATGTACCCAGGCGGGATGCTGTAAAAGGGCAAAGTGGGTGTAGCTCTGCTTTGTTCTTTTGGTATCCCGCCTGCCACCTCACGCTTGTAGACTTGTCCTGAGCAGTCTTGATGTTGGCTTGAGAGGCATCCAAGGGTGAACTAGTATCTGAAAGGGATGGGTCTGGGGGCAATTCTATAGTCTGAGATGCAAAGGTTTTTGATCTAGAGGTTGGAGCAGGTTTACATACTCTTGTAGAGGAAGCCTCCAGTTATACCCTATCATAACCCAGAGATCTTATTTGTTTAAAAGTGTTCTATCTTGCCCACAGTTGAAGTACCCAGAACTTCAAGCTCTCTGGTTGCCAAGGCAGTCTGGGACGCTTATCCAAGATGCCGCTTTAGAGGTGGGGGGAAGGTAGGGGCCTGCATATTGTTTATCAAATCCATAGCCTGGCTACCACAACCGGGCCAAACAGCAAATCTTGGATTGCTTTGCAGCCAGCTTAAAAGCTGGGGTGAAAGGTACCCAGCTGTTTAGAGTAGGTCAACCAATACATGCATGCAAGGTTTCCAAGGTTCCCTTACATATTTTGTTCAAGTGCAACCCAGCGTCAGATTGTACCTCTTAATGGCGGTAACAGTTGATTCACAATGGTGTGATCTATATGGCGTCCTATGCCGCCATATGTAAAAGCAGGCTAGCTCTTGGTGCTGCAGTGGTGGGCACCACTCTTATTGAGCGCTTAGAGGCCTGGTGGATTTTGTAATGGCGTGTTCTGCAATTGCGTAAACGCCCCATTTTTTTTATAAAAAAAACCACAAGTAGGACATCTTATTGTTTAACCCCAAATATCAGTGTTCCTTCTGTGATAAGAAATGAAATCAGTATATGAAAAGTTATCTTTTTGAATGGCTGGGGTATTGGGTGATAGTGGTATCAGAGTAGGTTGATCTGCCATGTGAGATCTTGAATCAATACCATGATTTATTTCCAGATTATTGAGGAAAGGCTTGGATTTGTTGCAGAAAAGAAGATTTGTTGATGGATATTAGATGGCGTCAATTGTGAATTTGTATTTTAGGGTATTGGTTGAGTGTTTTTATACTTGGAACATGTATTTAGATAACATCCTTTTTGGTTTTAATCGGTGATAGCATCTTAATGATGGGGGTTTGAGATGCTGGGCTAGAAACCAAAGTGTAAGGGTTAACTTGACAATGATTTTTATTAAGCTTTTGTTGTAACTGTGCTGTTTTAGCAGAGTTACAAGGGGAAAATATTTAGAAGCTAGATAATAATCTTTATTGAGAGATAGTGATTTTATAGTCATTGTGAATCAAGGATAACAGGAACATGATTGTGTTGATCATATGGTGGGATGGTGAAGAGGGTAGCTTGATCCTGATAATGAGTCAAGCGCCAAAACAAGGTATCAACTGTAAGGGATCATCATCTGTTCATGTTGTTAGATTTGGTAATTTGAGTTGACTTCCTAGTCTGGCTTTGAGTGGCCAGGTAATCAGATTGCAGGTCACGGACCTGCTTGTTTGGAACCTTGATGGGGTTTGAGCCTGCTATTTTGGCTCTTTTTATTTTGGCTTGCTAAATCCCAGCTCTCTTTTGAAACCCTTTTGCGATGGCGTTTTCGAGATAGTGTATCGCACCTCAAGTTTAGCTATTGCGGGATTCCTGGCCGTCCCAACTTGCCCTGCTTCCGACCTCCTCCCTCCCGTGCATTGGAGATTCATCGATTTCTTCTTATTCCTACAATCCATTCTTCAATAAAGTTATTCTTGTCCATCACTCGCTTCCCCACAGCGCCACATCTATTCAGTTTAACGGATGGGAGTTTATTCGGGTTTGGGGTGAAAAGTTAGACATACGATGGCTTGGTTCGATCCAGCTTTGACACCTGCTGATGCATGAGATATTTGGTACAGTTTCTAGAAACATATTGCGTCAAGTGAGTATCAACCATTTTCTAGATAAGACCCATTATGGTAACAGGATACTAGGTAAACCCATTATGTTGACCCAATTCGGGCTTACATTTGATTTTAAAATAAATTTTATTCACCGGTTGTCCTACCCTGTACCAGGACTACGATGGTTCCTTTCGGCCCAGGGTTGAAGGGATGGATCGGATATTTAAAAGATGATTTGAAGCTAGATCACGGTAGCCATCCATCTTCTTTTGATTTTAACACGTCTAGCCTTTCACTTTACGCTTTAATCCGGCACCGAAACTTCGCTTTCAAGCCGAACGACGTTTACCCATGGCGGGATAATGTTTATTTCCCTAATCCGGAATGGATCCAATAAGGAAGTTAATTGTAGATTCGCTATATTTTATCAAAAAGCTAAATAGCCTTATTTCGAATTAGGTTGGTTCTATTGGCGATGGATGTTTTAGAAACAATGGATATTTCATCTTTGTTAAACAGTATGTATATTTAAATTGAACAGGGAGTGTTTGAACTTATATCATCTTTAAATGATCACTCAAGAAGCAAGCTAGTGGCGTGCTTGGGGAGGATTGCGGATCTGGCAGCATCTTTGATTTGGCGGTGCATCATGAAAACAAGGATGGGGTTGATGATGGCAAGCAGCGTCATGCAGATGGGGGCTAGCATGTACAGGACCCTTGGGGGGGCGTCGAGCCCGTAGAAGAGGCCAATCACGGTGGTTGAGACCTTGGGGATGTAGCAGATGAAGTATACGCACAGAAACAGGAGAGACCGGAGGGCGGCCCGTTTGGTAGCCTTCTTGTCCTGGTCAGGGACGTTGGCGCGGTAGCACTTGGCAAAGATGGAGATGTAGCAGAAGGTGAGAACGAGGATCGGGATGTTCAGGAGAAGGTTGAATGCGTAGTTGGCACACAGCGACCACTCGGTGCCTTTCGGCATGCAGAAGATGAAGGTGGGGTCGGGCGCGAAGCCGCCATTGATTGAGTTCCCAGCCAAGAACACGGCAAAGGTCAGCGATACAACCCCCAGCAACGGCCACACGATGTTTGGCGATAGGCTTTCTCGGTGGCAGATGACGCTGTATCTCTCCATTGCCAAGAAGCCCATCAGAATGCCAGACATGCTGCTGGAGAAGAAGACCCCCGAACTGAGGACCGGGCAGTACAACTTGGAGTGGTAAGCTTCAGGAAACCCGAGCACGGGGCGCAGGCTGCAAAGCAGTAGGGTAACTCCACATAAAAGGAGGTCAGCAACACCGATGATGTAGATCATCTTGATGGACATGGACTTCTCTAGGAGCTTCTTACCGACATGGAGCAGGAACGAGTTGATGGCAATGCCGAACACAGCGGCAACAACCAGCGCCCCCAGCACAAGCATCGACGACGCTTCGTCATTTTCGAACCCAAACATCTTCTGCATTGCCCAGAACAACCTAGCCGCATCCCTTATAAACGAGCAAAGCTTTTTTCACACGATGGAAGCCCCATGGCACAGTTTAATCTTTATTCTGGAATATAAAACCACAAGTGCCACCCACGAACTTCTTTTGCTTCCAATTTCATTTAATCAATAAAAACTAACCACAAACCTTATCATCTGACCCAACCCATTAAAATTCAAAAGATTTCATCTGCTATTTATTATCACCACGCAGAATCAACCCTATGTATGTCCATCCAACGAACCATCAACCCATGATATTTAAATACCAAACCACTTCGTTTTGAACCGAGCGTCTATAACCAAAACAGTATAATCCCATCTGCTCCTCATCACAGGCCACAATTGATCTGGGAACAAAACATTATTATCATCAAGCCTAGTCCACAAACCCCTCAGCTATATCTAAAAGGGCTTGCCAACCTGCCATTTTAAATCGTCCAAAGAGCTTAGAGATTGGTCCCACCACGCCTCGTGTTAAAACGAAGCGTTTATGGATAAAATATGCATCCGTATCAATAATCCATATCCATCATCGGGATGCGGTTTGAAACCAATACAAGTACAAATCAGGGGGAAAAGCAATGGGAACCCCATAACCAAACATCTACACCGGCCTTGAACTTTGAATAAAGTACCAAATCAATCCAAACCCAAGCAAGCCATCGGGCACAGTTAGGCTAGACCAACCCTCAATATATGGGTAGTAAGGATATCCCTAGACGCTTCTTGATCAGCATACCAAGACAACTTATCAAATCTGTATAGGCATATCAAATAATATATTTTTGGATTGCTCCAAAGTTATCTTTAGGCCACTAAATCTAGCTCATGCCAAGGGCTCAGCTAAATTATCCCAACCTATACGATCCTAAACCCACAATGGCTGCTAAATCTACAGGGATAGTATGTGGCTTATCATTTACCTATAGAAAGCTAGATCAATATCAAACAAAGGATCAATTTCTTCTTGATTTTACTCTTTATTTGATCTATATATTTCTACAAGTGTATCATTAACAATGGTAGCAGCAATAGGTTATCTTTATCTACTTGCTTGATTAAAAGCTCATCTAAAGAAAATAGCCCATAGATCGGCACCCCCTACTGACTGGAGCATATACAAGGGGGGCAGGATATCTCCCAGGCCAGACATCTTCAACAGGGTTCCATTACCCATCCAGGAATAAAATTCCTCAGCACTCCTGGAGCCCAGAACCAATCTGCAGCATCAGCTGCCCCAGGTACCCTTCATAGTAATCCTGCCTTTCTGCTCCGCTGCCGTTAATAGTTCCACCAGGCTCCATTAAAAAACACCCCCTCTGGATTCAACCCCCACCTGATAGGTTAACACAACCCAGCTACCCCCAGAGGCTAAAGGCACAGGAAACCATCCTCCAAAAACTGGGATAGCCCCCAGATCTGTACCCAGATCTTTTGAGAACAGCCCCACCCGGGGTGAGATCTGGGAGATTTTTCAACATCCTCCATTGATAGGTTCACTCTCAACAATACCAGCTGCATGACAGCCCTTGAGCTCAGAACGCTAGAGATACCAGGAACCATATTTTGATGTGCCACAGCATACCAGGGCATTTGAGGTCCATCACCTAGTGGTAGGGACTTGATAGTCCCCTGACCCAACTGAATCTCTACCATACACTCACAATGTGTATTTGGAGGTGATTCCATCTAAGTAGACATATGGTGCTTCATTAGATCCTGTTAGAGAAATATGCTGGCCAGAAAAAGGCAACCTGTACCAAACAGATAAAGGCCATTGAGCATGCCCCCAGGAAGCATCCCTGCACCAACCAGCAAGCCAACTTCCAACCAACTCCAACCCAGAGGAGAACCCAGAAGTTCACAGGCTAGCTAGGAAAGGGTTGAGACCATCTTCAAAGAGATAAACTTTATCAGGAGCCCCTAGTTGAGCTACCCCCCTTCACAACAAGTCCTCTACAGAAACCAGGATTCAGGTCTCTTTACCATGATCCAGGTACCCCTAACAATCTTATCCTGCTGGCTTGCCCTTTTGGCTCTGCAAGCTGTCAAGGGCAGCAGCACTTGCCGCTGGTGCCCCCCACTCTACCCAGCCCAGCTGCCCTACTTGGCACTCCATAGAGCTTGGGAAAAGGGCTCAGACACATTGGATTTAGGGTCTAGAGTTACGCCTCCTGGGTTGGAATCTATGGTAGGGACCCTCATGGAGTATAGAAACCATACCCCCAAGGGGAAATTTGGAATTTTTGCCCTATGCTGACTCAGCTTTGTTGGGAAGATACCTGGGGATCTCTACCTGGAGGCTGTATTGTCTTAGCCCTAGTGGAAGTGCTCTGGGGAAAAAGGGCTGGTGAGGATCATGAGGCTGGGTAGCTGAGGCTGAAGGTATTGGATCAAATGGAAGGTAGCCTGTAGAGAAAGCAGATGGGGCGCTCTCAATATCTACTGACTTGTCAGCAGGCATGGGCTACCTGGTTGGATCTACCAGCCGATCTGGATCCACCTGAAGCCAATGTTGAGGATAGATTTTCCACCCTTATGAGATCACCTACCCCTAAAGCTGGGTGAACCATGCCATCTTGCTGGGAAAGAGTGGACAGCCATCCCAGAAGCCAATAGTCCAGGGAGTAGATAAGGGATCTCCAACCATCTCTGGTGGAGGATATACCTGGACCCAAATTCAATGTACTGACAGGGTTTGAGGGGATAGGGAGGATGTAATCTCCATGGATCAGGAATCTCTCTACCCCCATCCAGCGGGTAAGAACACATCAAAACTTTACCCCTGCTCTTCAGCACCCCCATGGGAGACACTGTATCAGTAAAGGTTACTGAGCCAGAGGGGGCAGGCCCCAGCCATGTTGGCTGGAGCGGTGGCACCCAAAGGATGATCTGCTGCAAAACTTGGAAGACCTGGAATAAAGGGACCCCACACTCTAAAGCCAGTGACCAGAGATCCCCTCCACCACTAGAAAAAACTTCTGGGGATACCCAAAATACCCCACCCAACATGCAACCAGCTTTTAGGGGGCTTACTCCAGGCAAGACCTGTATACCAATCAGTACCACCATAGCAGGATGCTTTGAAGGAGTACCCAAATCAAGCATCAAAGAAGGGCAATTGGCCTTACCAGCCTCCATTTAGCTGGGCTTGCTTATTTGGGGTGGAAAAGAACCCCTCCCTGCCCCTTGTCACCGGTCACCCAGCCCTTGATCATGGCAAAGTTAAGAGCTGGTACCTCTTGTGCATGGAGCAAACCCTGGGACCAGCCTGACATGATATGGGGCTGGACAGGCAGGACAAGCTTACCAGAGGACTTGGGCTGGCTTGAAGAATATCTTATAGATCTCCCAATCCAAGACCAGGGGCCAGAACTACAGTGTTTATCACCCCCAAGCATTGATAGAAACTATTCCAAGTAGTGTATCAGGGTCACCCTGTGGAGTTCAAAGCCAGGCACAGTGTCAGGCATATTCCTGACATAAACCAAATCATCACTGGAGGACACGTTTGGAAAAGAAAAGGAGGTTTTCCGGTCAAGGAGGAAAAATTTAATCAGGCCTTCCTCCTATAGTTGGGGGAAATAAAAATCAAGCCAAGGAAGAAACAGAATTTAATAGCCGCCGGAATAATTTAACATCCAAGCAGGCGCCCGCCAGCACTCTCTGCCAGCCTCCCAGCCAGCCGCCAGTGGGCCTCCTGCTTGCACACCAACCCCCCACCGCCCAGCTGGCTGCCCACAAGCCACGCGCCAGCCACCCACTTGACTAGCCTGGCACCAGCAGGCCCCCTGCCAGCCCCCTGCTTGACTGTCAGCCCCCACCTGCCAGCCAGGGCCCTGCCAGCCACCCACTTGCCCAGCCAGCCGCCTGCAAGCCCGCTGCCAGCCCACGCACTTGCTCCCCAGGTCCCAGTTGGCTACCAGCCATCCACCTGGGTCCCAGGCCCCAACCCACAGCCAATCAGCAGCCCCCATTACCTGCAGCCAATAAGAAAACTCCCTGCTTTCAAAGGAAAGAATATTGATTGATTCCTGCCCTTCAGAAGAAGGGCAAATTCAGGGTTCAGATACTGTGAAATATTCTGACCCCCAGAAGATGGGAAATTCAGGTTTCAAACTTTGAGAACAATTTAACTCCAAACCAATGGGATTCAGAGGACAGAACCAAATGTTTGAGTCCAGACCCCAGCCAAACTAAGCCTTCCAAGACCAAAACATGTGAAAGTTCCATTTGCCTTCAACATCACCATACTCTGCTCCCAGGGGAAATCATTGGCTCTAGTCAAGAATGGCCAACCCCCAACAGATTGCCAAGGAACAAGAGTTTGGCCACTTTCTCCAACCCCAACTCCCAATCATATTCTCTGAACTTTTGGGCTCTCCAACCCCTTTTTTCCATTCCCACTTGCTAAACTTTGCACAGTGGGAAGCACTATAAATAAGGGGACCCCTCCTCAGTATTAGCTTGTGCTATTATTGAGTCTAATACCCTCAATAAAGCTAAATTTACTTAAATCTTAGGTAAACTTTAAACTAGTTAGTCCCCACAAACTCCCTCCATGCTAAGGTCCTCTGTTGGTTGATGACCATCTACCCAATCATCCCGCCCTTACTGGCTTCCAGTTTGCCAACCTCCTGCCATACCTGCTGCAAGTAGTACCTACCGTAACTGGGTATTACACACAGGCATTGATTTAGAGGTGAGAGGTGGCACCATGTCTAGTTGATAGGCAGGGGAGAAGCAGTACTTTTCTCTGAGCAGGGGCGGCTCAGGTATGTACTGGGAACCCTTCCTGTTAATCTAGCCAATCCTCTAGTGCAAGCCAGAGGGTTGCTGGCTAGTATCTGACCAGCAGTGTACTCCTTGCACTAGGGCTTTAATGGGTACCCAGTGAAGTGAAAAGTCCTGTAAGGAGCACCTTTTGGGCAGGAAACTGGGGGGAGAGGCTGGCGGCCTGCAGCCAAGTTTTCCCCAGGTTGAGTCCTGTTCCAGCTCTTGGGTTTCAGAAGGAAAAGATGCCGCTCCTGACCCCTTGCCTCAATGCTGTGGATGGTTCCATCCAAATCAGAGTTTCTTGGATGCACAAAGACAAGAGTTTGGGTTGGTTGACCCAAGAAGGGGCCCTTGAAATGATATTCTGCCATCAATCAAGCTACCTGCTAGAAGCAGTGGTAGAAAGGTAGCTGGGTGTTGAAAAGCTTTGTAGTAGCCGTTTGAAGCTCAAAAGCAGAAATCAGGCAATTGGGCGGCTTTAACCAGAAGATTTGACTCCAAAAATCAAAAAAAATTTGCTAAATTTAAATACCTTGGCTTAGAAAATGCCTTCTGATAGTACCATCTTTGATCCTAACATCTGTATGATCTGGGTCAGAGCCCATAGCTACCTTGGTAATTCAATAACCCTGAGCTATTGCACTCTGATTGACAACCTCTTTGATGCTTAGGGGGTCTCAAGCATTTCATAGAATTTTGACCAGACCTTGGGATACCATTAAGTTTGGGGCAGGGTGATTTTTTGCTGACTTTTTTGGGCAGATTGATTTTCCAAAAAATAATGATGGAGAGTTGGTTGATGGAGCTCATCTTTAACTAATATTTCTGGGTTGCTTTTCCCATGGTTAGCTTAGTTTTGGTAATGCTTAACTTGGGCTGAACCCAAATCCTAAAATATCATAGACCTTTTGTACCATATGGCTGAATTTGGAATTTTTTAAATTAGCCTTAGATGGAAACATAAAAGGGAATTCAAAGTACATTGTTTTAATTTAATACCAATTAACCCCTGACTGTTACAGTAGAAAATCAAATGGGAGGGATAGTGTGCCCTCATAAAACCCAAAATCAGCAAAGAACCACAGCCAAACCCTTGAAATAAATAAACAACTTAAATGCCGCTATAGACAAAAATGGGTCAAAGCAGGGGACGCCCAAATAGCCCTGGAAAATCTGGACCTGCCTTATTTTCCCCCAAAAAATTATGACAAGAAAATTACATGTTATACACTATTTGGGGATGGAAGCGCTTGACCCACTGATTGCTGGAATTGTTTGAATTATGACGTTGTCAACTTGATTTCCAATGTAGGACCTCCAACTGCTGAAAATATTCTTATCAGCCAATCAGATGCCGCAAAATCCCCCCCTGCCCCATCCTGAACTCCCTTAAGGCTTACCCATTTCCCCTCTAGAAACTTGTTTCTAGATAGCTTATCTCACTGAGAAAAAAATAAAAGAAGTTTATCCCAAAATGATGGCTCACTTGGGGCGGTTTGCCCCTATTCTTGAAAGATTAGCCTTGGTGGCCGTCAAAGTTGCCATTGATTCCATGGCCTCAACTTGGTCTGCGCTTTACATGTTGACGCCTTCTAAATCTCTCTCAATTTTCCCCTACAAATCACCTGCCTATTGACAATTTCCATTTCAATCTTTTGTTACACCACCATTAGATCCAAGATGTTGAAACCATCCTTCCAATTTGGTCTGCTGCTTGTTAAGCAACTCAAAATTTGTTTGTTATATCCTCATTGTATATCCTTGAATCACGCTGTGTACCACTTTGCTTTAACACCAACATATTTTATTTCAAACCTAATGGATTCAACTGGAATCTAGTCTGCAATTATAAGAAGGACATTTATGTAATAAGTTTTATTTTTGATTTGTTATTTATTTAAAATTAAACAAGAGAAAAGGAGCAATTTTACATTTATATAATTAATTGTGGCTTATTGTAAAATACTGTTCACATGGTATCTTAATATTAACAATGAGTTTCACAAATTAAAGCTTAAACAATAGGGTCCAAAGAGTATGATCATTGGCTTTTCTGGAGCTGTTTTCTGTCAAGCCATAAGTATTATCTGCTCTGAGCCTCAAACACCATAGCCAGCTAAGGGTAAAAGACTGATAAGATATAAGACAGATTCTTCATCAACATCAAAGTTTGGGCTTAAATAAAAATTGGCCATTTGTTTTTAAAATCAAGTAAGCTTTTGAAGGCTTAACTAGTTAAAAGCCAAAATAGCTCTGCATTAAACCCCATAACTTACTATAAAATCTCCCTAAACACCCCTCTTTGAGTTATTGAAATAAATTACAATATTCCCAAAAACATCAATCAAAATCTTCATCAAAGCACCAACTTTTGAGGCTAAGAAGAAAAAAGTTAGCTACATAACATGGAGCCCAAGACAACAGAAAATATAATTAAAGACAACAAGAAAACAAAACTTAACAAAACAAACTTTTTAAAATGTCATACATTTATAAACATGAAGATTTTTATTCAGCATGCCTCACAAGAAATAGTTCAAGACAGCCATCAAGTCTAAGGAATTATCATCAAAAAAAGAAGCCAGCAAATATTATGAAGGGAAATCAGGAAATCCAATAGCAGCTCCTCAGATAGCTCATTCTGCAATAGTGTAGGGGAAAACATACCCACAAAAGCCAAAATTCAAAGAAAGATAAAAAGAAGAAGTAAGACAGTTATAAGAAGCCCAATCAAGATAATCAAGATAAAACACCAAATTATGATAAAAAGAAGCCTTAAATAATGAGGGTAATTCTAACAATAAAAATAGTCCCCACAAGACTACCAAAAGCCTAACAACAACAGCAAATCCATTAATAGAAAGTCAATCAAAATATGGGCTAATAAAGATGTGCCTGTATTTGAGCCAGAGAAAAAAAAGAAATTCTGTGACAAGGATTTCTTTCATCATCCCTGATGAAATTCCTCTATATTTCTTTGTATTGACTGTCCAGGAGGATCAGCTGTTGTATATGAGGGCTACTGATTTTAAATAAAAAAATTTCAGATCAGGTGCCCTGAAGAAGTTCAGGTATGCACATAAAGAATTCCTCTCAATTATTATGATCAATACAATTGAATCCCTGAAAACTCCACTCAAAGGTTATGAGCATTATTTTTAAAGATTTTTTAAGCTCTTAATAATGTGGTACCTAATCACTAACATCCCCCTGATATCAAACCTGTCCTCCTCTGAAATAGCTACCCTAGCCCTAGCAAATCTAAATGACCCCCAAAATTCATGTTCCATACCTATCATCAACTTATCAGATTAATAACCAACACAATAATAGATGATTCAATCCCAGTCAACAAACAGAACCCCTTAATCATCGATTATCAAGTCAAGCTTGCCAATAATCAGTCCCTATTCCTGCTTTATTAAAATCCCAATGAGTTTGAAAATAGGATGATCATATATTCAGCCAAGAGTCATCTCAAAGCACTTAATGTTCAAGAAGTTTGATATCTTATGTAACGTTTGCCAGCTATCTCAAGATCTTCAACTAGCTCTAGGACATACATAAAGAAGTAGAGAAGATAGTGTTACCTATCATATGTTGCCTCATGATTAGAACCAAGAAGGAGAACTATGTGCACTTCCTAAAGATTATCAAAAAATACAGAAAATTGTCCTGTAGGAGCAAGAAACAAGGCCCACATCAGCAGGAAGGCCGCCCAAGGATCCCATTGGCTCAATCAGACTCAAGAACTCAAAGCTATTACTGATTGAATTTGAGGCCATTAAATATATAGTATTCAGAGAACTCTTTGACTGTGCAACACAAGGATGCTCCTTTAATTTTTGCTAATTCTGCATTGGGAAGATGAAGACATTGAAGAAAATTTATAAGAAGTACACCAAAGATACTTTGGGGATCACCAAGCAAATGGTTGAAAAGTACCCTTCTCTGTGATTAATAAATAAGGATGGCATCTTGAAGAAAGTGAATTTTGTGGACACAGTTAAATAAGATGTGGCTAATAAGGATCTGGTGACTGTGTTTATTGACTACTTCAAGGACTAATGCTTCAGGATTAGCAATTTACCACCTCTTGAAAACCAGGCCTGGGAACTAGATTCAAAACCTGACCCTGAAAACTTTCAGGCTGCCAGCCTCAAGGACCAAGAGGCCACCTGCTTGCATTTCTTTGGGATTGAACCCCCCCACAAGCTAAGGCCCAGGCTAAGTCCTGAAGCAAAAATACCAACATGGACTTGAGAGTGATGGCACCCAAGGAGGGACTTCTTGACTTACCTAATGGAGGCAAGGAAAGTCCCTCTGTAAACTTCATGAACCTGAAGTCCTCACAGGTAATAAATCAAGTTCAGCTACTAGAGGAAGAGGTGGGCTTAAGGCCTGCTCCCATGACCCAAGCTCAAGAACAAAAGACTTGAGTGATATTTTACAAGTTCTCTGCCAATGAGAAGTTCCCCAGTAGTGATACAATTTTGCTGCTCCCAAATCCAGGCGTCCTGGACTCCCAGCCAAAGATTTCCTGACCAGTTGAGGATCCATTTATGGGAAATGTGAAGTTTGGGAGTAGGGCTCTATATAAGCCTATAGACCCTGTGCTGATATATATCTCTGTTTTTAAATAAAAGGGTTATGAGACATTGGTTCCCCCATTTAACCTTATTTTATTCTTTCCATTTACAAAATCAGTTTCAGATTTTCAGGACTGACTGTCCCTCTGCCTGCAGTTTATTGTCCTCCCAGTTCTCCCTTTAATCTTGTCCACTATACAAAATATTCTCTGAAGCCCAAATATAAGGAATTTACCCTTGAGAATATAATTAAAGCAGTTCCCCTGGCCCGGCTGAATTCATGAGTAAGATTTAATAGAAAAGGCCATTGGCATTACTCCAAGTGGATCTTTTTCAAAGACAAGTACAACCTCCTATCTGCTTACCAATTGGACATGGAGCCGCCAATCACTCCTAAACCCATGCCCATGTCCCTACCTGAGCTTCCCACGGGCCACTTCAACAAGCTATTTGGGTTGTGTATATCACCCTCTCTGGGGTGATTGATACCATAGTCCTGGCTGCTGGCCTGTGGTCCTGGGTAGGGAAGTCTTTCTCAAACCTTTTTAAGTTAGCTCTGATCTTGTGGTGGGCTCTGCCCTCAAAAACGCCTGGCCCACATGATCCCAGAAAATGACAGGCCAGCCACCCAAGATTGGTTCCCTAACACAATGAGCTTGGAAGTTCATTGAGAAGAGATATGGGCCAGGGAAAAGCAAGATCTGCATAGTTATGTGGGTTCTGTCCTGACTGAAGGTAAAAAGTTTGTCACTGCCATGGAAGGATGACATAATCACTTTTCCAAGTCAGTGGAAGCTAGCAAGCCATTTTTGGGAAAGCAGTTTGTGGCCTGAAGAAGTTAAAAGACAAAAATCAGGGTTCTTAGAGATTTTGAAAATTAAGTACATTAAATTTTAAATCTTTGGCACTAAGAAAAATAAATTCTTATTTAATAAAATAGAAGTGTGACCAAATATTTTCAATCAATATAAATTCATTGGTTTTTATTTTGTTTGAACCCAAGTTGATTTTTCTTAGCACCCCAGCCTTAAAAACTACCATTTTCTCTCTCTAAGAAAATCCAGCATGAACTCAAGAATGGCACTATGTAAACTCTTGTAAATAGAGGCTAAAAAAGGGATGGTACTTTGGAATAAATAAAGAAAGTATTAAATGCCATAAATCTTGGGTTTAAATAACTGCTATTCTTTTTTACAATAAACTATTTTCTTGCCTTCTTATATAATTTTTAGGAAGTAATTAGCTTATATTATTGATTTGCTTTAAATTTTAATACTTTAGAATTTTTTCACTTGAAATTTAATAGTTTTAGCTGTTTTGATTGGTTATAGAAATCTTAGCTTATTTTTATATATCTTTTATATATTTATCAACTGTCAAAGTTAACAATGGATCAGTTTAATTTTTGATTAAAGTTTGGTTTTATATTTTTATTTGATTATAATTAAAGGTTACTACAGTAGCTTTAAAGGCTATGGCAACAAGCAAAAATACTTCAGATTTAAAAAAAAAACTCAGATGTAAAAAAAGTAAAAATAAACAAATATATTTTTAAATTGATGTAAATTTGTTTATTTTTATTTTGTTTACATCTGAGCTATTTTTTAAATCCAAAGTATTTTGCTTTTTGCCATAGCTTTTAAAATTATGTAGTGTATTTAGTATTTATTAACAGAAAATTGGTCAACAGAATGTTGCAACATCTTCAATTACTCCCTCTTGGGGAATTAACACCCCAATTAGATCACTGAATGGCTCACCAAATGGTTCACTGGCTAGCCAGTAAACTGGTGGCACCATTATCAGTCAACTATCTATGACAGGGATCACCCAATCCAGATCCTAAATAGAACACAACTTGATTAATCCTTGTGACCCAATAGGAACATTATTCAAGTAAGCCCCATGACGTACATGTAAAGCATGTGGCTCAACATGATATTATATATTATCCTATATTCATATTCAATAAAGTATCATTCTCTTCTCAAATCTTCCCCTTATCTTGCCTATTATACTTCCCAGAAGTATTAACTTGACAAGAACAAAAATTGACAGAAAACTTTCCCCCCATCAAATCTGAGTTAAACTTGAAGATCCCCTAAAACAGCATCAAGAACCAGGTAAGGTTCCTTTGAAAGTAGTTTTAAGTTTTGGATTAGTCATTGCCCCTAGCACCTTTTTTTATACAGTAGTTTTACAACCTGTTAGGATAAAAAATCAGCTCAACATAAAAAGGAAGTCAAAGTAGATCTAAATCATTGTAACTTATTATAAATCCCTTTATTTTTAATTTTATTTTTGGACTGAGTTGATTTTGTTTATCTTGTTGGGTTAAAAAAACTACTGTATTTCTAAATGAAGTATTCAAAGAACACATCAGATAATGTACTCTGTCTAATTAGATGAGATAATTATCTATAAATCAAACAAGGAGCATTAGTAAAAGGTCATTCACACAGTGCTTAACAACCTATGAGACAACCATCTGGCTTTTGATCCCTCCAAGCATAGCTTTATCTCTAAATAAATTTCCCTTTCTAGGCCACATCATTGAAAAGGATGTGAAAAACTTGTCCTTGAAAAGGTAAGAGCTATAAATAGCATGCCACCACCACAAAATAAGAGCAAACTCTACATTTTCTTGGGAATGATTGTGTATGTCAGAATGTCAAAACCGCAGGCTTGACCAGCCAGCAAGGTTTCAACCAAGCAGGTTTGTGACCCGCAATCCAATTACCCGGTCACTTGAAGCCAGACTAGGAAGTCAACTCAAATTACCAGATCTGACAACATGAACAAATGATGATCCCCTATGGTGAATACCTTGTTTTATTGCTTGACTCATTACCAGGATCAAGCCACCCCCGTTTTTCATCCAACCGTGTGATCAGCAATCATATTCCTGTTATCCTTGATTCACCATGACTATATAATCACTATCTCATAATAAAGATTATTATCTAGCTTTTAAATACTTTTCCCCTTGTAACTCTGCTAAAAAAAGCACAGTTACAACATTGGTAGCACAGGTAGGTTCTCCATCCATCCTTATCTTGAAAAATTCTGCCTGTTGCCCGCACACGCTGCGGCCAAAAAATCCTTGACAGAATTATGACTGGCCTCCTGCCTGACTGGACCCCGTACACTCCTGGTACCAAGACCCAATGGCTTTGTCCTGTATCAGAATACGGTGATCCCACTACCTATCTTCAATGCCATGTTGGCACAATGGTTCTTTCAGGCTCCTGCCTCCATGCTGCAACCAACCAATAAAATCACCATACCTGCCTAAGTAGCTCAAAGACTACAGAGCGCCGCCTTGGAGCCTTTTTCCGGGGCCAACAACAACAACACTGCCGCATGAATCCAGTCTGCCCAGAGCAAGCTGGCCCAGATGGAATGCCTGCAACAATTTTGGATTGCAGAAATTTCCATTTGCCTGACCCATGACGCTGGCACCTGGTGCAACAAGTGGTACTAGGAGCACACCAACAAGAACTGGGATACCTTTAAGCAAGACCTCCTGACAAGGTTTGCGCTTAAGGATACAGCACTCATGATAATATGCCAAGTAAAGAACCTAACCCAGACAGGCACTGTGAAGGAACTGACCTGCGCCTACGAGGAACTCCGGCTTTGTGCACCATCTGACATGGCCTTTGACACCCCAGCCACACACCTCATGTACTACAACGCCCTCAAGTTGCATGTGATGAGGCATGTGAACCTGGACCAGGTGACCAACCTGCAAATCTTGTACTGTGAAGCAGAAAAAGCGGAGCAAACCTTCAATGCACTTCATAAGGCAAAAACTGGGAAACAAGAAAGACCCAAAGACTCCCATCCAGGCAGGCGCTCTACTTGATCACCCCCTGGAGGCAGCAGGAATAACACCAACCACAAACCCACAGGTTTGAATAAACATGGTAATGGAAACAATGGCCAGTTGAACTGTACCCATTTCTGTGTCACTGCCACGCAAGGCAACCAAGACAAGTAAAAAGCCCAGGGAGAGCACTAAGCAAGCCAAGCTCTTCCCACGCAACTCCTGACTTGCCCAATGATGAGTACTAACCCAAGGATGTGGACCAATGCCCAATAATTCAAGTGCCCTCAGAGGACCTGGTACTGTACACCATTGCCAGAAATCCCAAAAAACTGATATCCTATCCTTTCTGCTTTTGTAGTTACACAGGCTCAGCACTTCTGGATTTGGGTGCATATTGAACCCTAGTCAACAGTAGCTTTGTGGACAAGTTCAAGCTGGTCACTAATCCTTTGCAGATTAAAAACGTGGTCCTGGCTGACAAACACCACATTGCTATGACAAAGGAAACTGCCCCCTTCTCTGTCATGCTTGAGAACCTCCACTCCACTATCCAAGGTCCCATCATCAACTTCCCAAAGTTTGATATTGTGCTGGGGCTAGACTGGTTACAGAAGAACAACCCTCACGTAGACTAGGCAACCTCAGTGCTGACCATCAAGTGTGCGGGTGTCAACCACCAGATCTACCCTGACTCTGTGGACCAACTCCTACACAACCACGCTTTTGTACGCATCACAGAGACCCTGGACAAAAAGGAAAACCTGAAGGCAATTGACTGGGACTTCTGCCAGTACAAGATCATACACTTCAAAGATCACCAGGATACCTCCACGCCTCAGGGCCACAAAATTGTTGCCCGCCATCCAGATATCTTCAAGGAAGCGCTGCCCAGGCTGCCCCCTGTGAAGCACATTCAGCACTCCATCCAACTCAAGGGGGCTTTACCCAAGGCGCACCCTTTTACAGGCTGACCCCAAATGAAGACAACACCTTATACGCCTACCTCAAAGAGGCATTAGAAAAAGGACTTATCTGCCCCTCACAGTCTCCCTTTGGGGCCGCCGTATTCTTTGTGGCTAAGAAAGATGGTACCTTATGTCTGGTCACAGACTATTGCGCCCTAAGCAAAGTTATCATTAAGAATTGTTATACTCTACCACTGATTGAAGGCCTCTTTGATGCCTTAGAGGGAGCCACTGTCTTCTCCAAGATCAATCTAACTGCAGGCTACAATCAGATTTGTATCAAGAAGGAAGACATTCCCAAAACAACCTTCTGCACTAAATACAGCTCCTACAAATGTGTGGTGCTCAACTTTGGCATGACCAATGCCCCGTCCATCTATGTAACCTTCATGAACAAAGTGTTTGCATCCCACATAGGCAAACACGCCCTAGTGTATCTAGACAACATTATTTTCTACAGCCCCTTGGTGGAACAGCACCACAAAGATCTGGAAGCAGTCTTTGCAACCTTGGCACAACACAAAATGTTGGCCAAGCCCTCCAAGTGCCAGTTCTTCCGTGAGTTACTACCCTTCCTGGGGCATATAGTCTCAAAGGATGGCATCAAACCTGACAGTCAAAAGATACAGGCCATCTGCAAGATGCCACCACCCAAGGATAAGTCAGAACTCCGCACCTTCTTGGGAATGGTGGCCTGTGTATGCCACTTCATACCTGACTGTGGCATTTTGACTGCCCCCTTATCTGTCATAGCAGGCGCCAAATCCAAGTTTATTGGGACCCCCAACATGACCTCTGTTTTAGATGCCTCAAGGAGAAACTCACAACAGCTCCCATCCTGCACTATCCCAAATGTGACAGGGAATACCAAATGGAAACCAACGCCTCAGATGCATCCATTGGGGGAGTACTAAAAATCAAAAATAATGACAGTGACTTCCTGCCTGTAGCTTATAAATCACAAAATTGACAGATGGCAAGTGTTGATACCCTATCCATAACAAAGAACTATTGGCTATCTTGCACTGCCTAGCTAAATGGCGCTGTTACCTAGAACAGCAGGAAGAATTCACAACATTAACCAATCACAAGCTGCTCATTGATTTTAAAACTCAAGCAAATCTGTTGCGCCGCCAAGCCCACTGGATGGAGCTATTGGAGAGGTTTAACATGCTATCCAGTAAGAACCCAGGGCCAAGCTTGCCATGACAGACGCCCTTTCCTGCCTGTGTGTCTTTGCCTCAAGAGGGGAGGATGAGCTCAACCCAGACTGACCTCTCCTGGTGTTACAAACAAAAGACAAAGGTTTCCTCCCCAGCACAACTGACATAACAAAGGAAACAGTTATCAAAAATTTACACCTATTTGCTAATGCAAATGGGACCTTACACATAAAAGTGTCTGACGGCACAACCATTCCCTACATCCCCACGTATCAGCAAGTAGACACCATCCTACACTTTCACAGGGACCTCAGAAACACCAAGATTCAGAACCTATATGATTTTCTTAAGCACAAGGCCTGGTGGCCAACATTATATTGCAATGTTCAAGAAGTTCTAGACCAATGTGAGATATGCAAAAAGTTGTCAAAAGCAAAACCCTGCCAAAGTCAGTACTTCCCATCCACACACAACTACCTTTCAAAGTATGGGCTCTTGACATTGTTGGCCTCATTCCAGGGGAACACAATGACAATAAATACATCATCACCTCTATTTACTTTGCTAAAAGATGACCAGTGGCCCAAGCAGTAAAGGCACACACTGGCAACAATGTACAACAATTTATTGGCAAAGAGATAATCAGCAAGTTTGGAAAGCCAGAACTCCTGATAACGGATGGAGGGAAAAGATTAACCTCCAAAACTACCAATGTATACCTCGCAAAAAAATGGGGTCAAACACACTATAACAACACCATACCACCCACAGGCCAATGGATGTGTAGAACGGCTTAATGGTAGCCTTGTGCAGGCCTTAGCCAAACTCACTGCCGGAAGACCTGAAGACTGGTATAAGCAGTTCCCAACTGCACTACTTGTGTGTTGAACCCAAGTGAACAGATCCACCGGGAAAAGTCTGTTTGAACTGGTATACAGCACACAGCCAAATATCATTCAAGCATTGACAGGACCTAAACTGGAAATTCCAAGCAAAGTCCTGCCATGCTCAGACCCTTGCGTTATAAAAGCTAACAGCAAATAAACAGTGAAGGAGAATGAATGTCTACAAAAAACCTTTGTCCCCATCTGCAATAGACATGAGGTTGGGGACAAAGTTTGGGTCATGAATGTTGACAAGAGCAAACTACAACCCAAGAAAGTGGGGCCAGCAATCATTCTGAAGGTAAACAACAATAACACTTACCTTGTGCAAGGGCTTGGAAAACGTAAGCAAGACAAGACCCTACAACATGATTGCCTACAACTCTGCAAAGCAAGACAGAAACAGCAAGAAATTGCCCTGACTGCCACAGAGCAGCAACTAGTTCAATACAGCGCCTGGGCTCCTGAAAACCTCCCTGACAACATGCCCCAGAGGAGACAAACCTTCAGTTGGGGGGTGTCAAAACCGCAGGCTTGACCTGCCAGCAAGGTTCCAACCAAGCAGGTTTGTGACCTGCAATCCAATTATCTGGTCACTTGAAGCTAGACTAGGAAGTCAACTCAATTTACCAAATCCAACAACATGAACAGATGATGATCCTTCATGGTGGATACCTTGTTTTGGCACTTGACCCATTGCCAGGATTGTCATAGCCTGCCATGACATAGCAGCTTTAAAAAGTTACGTTTTAAAAGCTTGGATCAATAAAGCTACTTTTTGCCTTCAGAAAGCTACCTTGATGATCTCCCTAGGTACCCTAGATCAAAAGTTATGGCAATTTAAAGAGCCAAGTTTGAAAACCCTGTCAGCATGTCCAAAATGGTTGCAAGATTGGATTTCAAATCAAGATAAGCAACAATTAGTAAGCAGAAAAATCCAACCATATCTCAGCTTCCAGTGATCAGTTTTGGACGTTCTTAGCTCAAATGAAAGTCCCAGATGAGGATAATCCATCCAAAGTATTTTTAGATGACCAACTGAGGCAAAGCGTGAAGTTCAAACCTGGCCAAAAGAATATGACTAGAATTAGTCAGCTGATGTTTCAAACTTTTAGCATGACCCTCCAGATAGAGAGACAAGGACCTTCAGGAATAATCTGGAAGAATCTCAGAGACCAATGTAAATGGTATAAAAAGAACCTAGTTCTCCTTTTCCCCATTGTGATCATTCTTGGTCTGAATGAAAAATAAAGGACTTCTCTTAGACTATAGTTTAAATGGATCAGAGTTGGGAGCCCTTGGGCCCTGACAAGGATCAAGTCACCCCCTTCACCATCAAGCTGTCTGATCAACACAATCATGTTTCTGTTATCCTTGATTCACCATGACTATTTAATCACTATCTCACAATAAAGATTATTATCTAGCTTCTAAATACTTTTCCCCCTTGTAACTCTGCTAAAACAGCACAGTTACAACAAGAAGAATCATCCCCTACTGGGGAGTGTTGACCTTCCCACATATACAGTCACAGAAACGACAAAAACATGTCTGGACTCAGCTAGAAGAACAAAACTTTTGACTTCTAAAGGAAGGAGTGATTACTGCACCCATACTTTAATATCCTAACTTTGAGGGGATGTATGAGCTAGCAATGAATGCCTCTGGCTATTCTTTTTCCAGTATACTACAAACAATGAACGCTTAATTTAGTTTCTTCCCTTTTGCATAAAAATCAAGAAACCTCTCAGATGGCAAACAAAGATATCACATTCACAACAAAAGATTTGATAGCAAATATACATTTTCTAATACAAATTGTGGTATTAACTAGAAGTAGTACATATATTCAAAGTGTTCACTAATCAAAAATCCATATGGATCTTAAAATTAAAGCAACACCTCTCAAGAAGCCAAGATGACTGGATGAGCTGTGTAAAACTGTACCCAACATTATCAAATATAATCCAGGAAAGGAGATTCTTATAGAAGATTCTCTTTCAAAGGGAACAGCCATCATTCAAACTGTCTATATGTAGAATCCTCCATGACAACAATCTCAAATTTTTTTTGGCTTTATTTTTTATAATTCCACTTAAATCTTGAAAATTGAAATCAAATTTAACTTTTGTCATTAGGAAAAATTATTTAAGGTAAAAAAATCAATAAACATGTAATTAAAATAAAAAATATTTTTCAGGAATTGTTGACATGGAGGATGTTACATGTAGACAGTTTAAATGCTGACTGCTGCCCTTTCAAAGCTATACTGTAAGTATTCTGATCTTTAAAAATGACAAATACTTTGATTGTCAAGGGTGATAGTTTGAGATCTCAAAGAGAACTTTCACCTAGTACTTCAATTTATGCAAAAGAGAAAGTCTTAAATAACAAACATCTGTTTAAAAGCTTATATGATACCCTCCAAGGAAAATTTCAAAGTGAAGATAGTGACATATGTCCCATCAACACAAAAATTGACACAATAATTTAGTATCATAGATAATTATGATACATATGCAGCCAAATTTTCATAATGTCTCAAGGCTTGCTAATAGTGACCAAATATATTGGAAAGAATAAAAGAATTCTTCAAACAATGTGAGTTCTGCTATAAGTATGCATAATCTAAATCACCTTCTACTTCTGAGGCTTAAATCTTTATGGCCCAAACATTCAAGGTATAAGCATTGAAAATTGTAGGACTCATGCCTTATGGTAAGAAAGAAAATAATTATATTGCTACATCCATTGATTATACAACAAGGTGGTCAGTCTCATAAGCTAATAAATAACACAATGGAAATGACATGAGAGAAATCATTGGCAAGGGAATAGTTAACAAGTTTTTAAGGTCTGAAGCTCTTTGGTAATTTATTATAAACTAAGGTCTTTAAATCCCAAAATATTTATTTTAGTTAAATATAAAACATAGTCAAGGTCTGTAAGAGTAACTGAATCAAGGCAACTAATAATTTTTACAAGGTAAAATAGGGACTAAGACAATTAATTAAACCTAAAAACAAGAAATAAAGACCAGTCTTAACAATGAATGATTGTGTTAAAAACTCTACTTCAAGGTCTGGGTATTAATGTCTGGAATATCTCTGACATAAACCAGATCTTTACTGGGGTGCAATGCTGGAAAAGAATAGAGGAGCTTCCTGTCAAAAATACCCAATTTAATGAGGATTTTCCCCTTTAATTGGGGAAAATAAAAATAAAACAGAGGGAAAACGGCAAATGTGGTAAGTTTGACTCCCTGGTGCTCAACACTATAGTAAAGTGAGAATTCAGCTTTTTCCCTGATTGACAACTGGAAATTGACACTTTTTTAATTAACAGATATTGATGTACTGAAAACTTTTAATATAAAAAATTAAGCCTTACAGCTATGGTAACTAAATTAACCCCAGGAAACTCAAAAATGCAATAAAAGTGTATCTTAACTAACAAGAATAAGGAGAAAAAGGCAAGCATTTCTTCTTTTTATATATAATTTACACTCTTTATTATAATTTTTTTGATTACCATAAATAAACATAAACACAACAATAAAAGTTATGCAAAATATGAAGAAATATTGATTTTTTTGATATAGTTCATAAAAGTACAAATGAGAATATCTTAATTTTTTTAATTTACTAGTAAAACATAAGATATTTCATTCACTTTCAACTATAACTATTCATTGCAAATTTACCATATATACATAAAATATTCAGTAATATTTAATTAAATCAAAAAATAAAAAAATTAAAAGTAAAAACCAAATGATTAAAACTAAAAACTAATTGATCAAAACTAAAAAGTAAAAATTAAAACCATAGAAGCAAGACAGCAAGTTTATTCCTACCCATTATTCCCCTTCTTCATTTTGGCTTCTTCTAGGAAGGCAGTTGCAATGAGCTCAAGCTGCTTCTTAAGCTCAGAGGCCTTGTATTTGTGCTTAGCCGCACCCTGAATGGCCTTGGTGAAGAGGGTGGAGCGGGTTGTAGGCTTGGTGGGGGACACAGTTTACCAAGTCACGCAGCTTGGATATGGTTTTCTCCTGCTTGTGCTGCAGGAGAGAGAACTTATTGAAATTTGGATGAAGCCCAAATTTGGCTTTAAGATGCTTGTGATAAGCTTCTAGCACCAAAGTGGTCTTGAGCTCACCATTCACTGCCACCCAGTAAACATTCCAATTATGCATTGGCACAGGCCTTGCCTTGCCTCTGTGTGACAACCTTCCCAATCTACTGGGGCTTGAAGTACTCAAGGAAAGGCTTGAACTCTGGATACTTTGCTAAGTAAGGATCCTTTGAGAGAACCTCAAACCCCTGCACAGTGTGCTCTGGCTTTAAAAAAGCCAAGGCACTAAATTGTGCAAGCACAAATTTACAGGTGTCAGAAGTGTTCCTCCGGCTCAACCTACTAAGCTTGGCATGGGCCTGCACATTGCAAGCAACTGCTTGGAAGAAGTGGAAGTGGCACCCCTACACTCCCTGCTGAACAGCTGCTCAGATGCATTGAACTGAGCAGGCTCAAAGTCCATGATGCAAATGTGAGGCCCCAGAGCTCTCAGCCTTAGCTTTTCCTCCAAGTCCAGGGTAGCCTGGTCCTTGTCAGAGGCAGGAGGGTTGGCGCGGGTGTGGGGGGTCTTCTTGGCATTGTTGTTGGGGGGAGGGAAAGTCTTGGCAAAGGATTGATAACGCACATGTGTAAATGGTCTCAGTGGCCCCAGGAAGAAGAAAGAACTCAAGTGGAATTACTTGGATATCAATCTGGGCATGGATCATCCAGAGCTGCTTGATTCTTGGGGGTGCAAATGGCAAAGGTACTATCAACTAGCCAGGTTGACGCTCTTTTCAACTCTATCAGATTCTGCTGAGTTGCATAGAAGATTATGCGGTCTTTGCTGCTGGGTCCATTATCATGGAGGAAGCGCTCCCCACTTAGAAGCTGCTTAAGCTCATGGGTGAGCGTAAGCTCAGAAAGAACATCAGAGGCCTTGAGGGGGGGGGATTGTCAGAAATTCTCTTGTTGCTTACAAACTTAACAAGTTGCTCCTGGGTGGGCACCAACTTAAGATTGTTGGGCTGCAGGTGTTGAAGGGCCTTGATGGCCAGATCTGAAGGGTGGAGGTTGGCAGAGGTGGGGATTACTTGGACAAGGTACCACTTCAGCATACAAGTGATCAGGTGATTGGGGGGCTCACAGGTGTTCTCCCTCTTCTCAGCAGTAACCTGCCCCCAACCCTTGGTTTTTAGATGGCCCCACAAGTCTTATACTCACATACAAAGTGCTTGCTTTTGGTTTCATGTTTTTGATTATTACAATTGAAAATGTAATTATCTGTGACGTAACCAGGACCTCCCTCTACGGAAATGATTGGGAAGTAACAGGGGAAGCACTTGAGGACTTTGAACTCTTTGTTCACATCACAGATATTGTGGATGGCTAGTGGATCCCAAGCCACGTGACTAGAGGCTTTAAACTTATTGGAATATTCCTCAGGCTTATCCTGGGAATCAGATGAGAGAGGGTAGAAGAGCCATCAGGAGGAGGAGTGGAAGGGCTCTTTGAGGACTTCTTGGAAGCCTCCTTTTTCTTACCAGAAGAAGAGGTGGGCCTCTTGGCAGCCTTTGACTTCTTGGTATGCCGACCCTTGGTGGGTTCAGAGTTGGCCTCTAACTTGTAAAAAGAGTGATCAGTAAGGGAGTCATCACTTTTATTTGAGGACTTGGGGGAAGTTGAAGGGGATGTGGAAGATGAGGGTGGAGGGGGGAGGAGTAGGAGGAGATGGGGTGGGAGTATGGAGTTGGAAACTTTGCTTTTTCAGGCTTCTTGGTACACTTGGGGATGGTGGCTGGTTCATTGGAGCCCTTGGAGGTTTGGCGCTTGGTAGGCTTGTTGGATTTGGATGATCTTGGCTAAAGAGAAAGTTTAGTTTTGTAAATAAAACAGCATGAAAGATATAAAACACAAAGAGGAAAAGCAAAACAAAAGTTAAGTAAAAATTATGCAAATAAAGTTTTATTTATCAGGAAAAAAACATAACAAAGTAAATAGAAGCGAAATAGAGACTCAAAGTATAAAAATAAAGGGTAAAATATAGAAAATAAGTGAATTTATGATGAACCATCAAATATGTTAGGTTCAGCATAACATATTAGTGCTAAATCAATGTAAAAGTAGAATTAAAAATAAAAAAGTATAAAAAAGTATAAAAAAGTTATATGGAGAGTAGCAGGAATAGTAGTAGATTATAGTTGCAAAAAATTATTTTGTGGAATTTTTTTATTGGGAGTTGAAAATTCAAAAAATAGTAAAGTGTTGAGTTTGGCACTATCAGACAGCTGGGAATAGCTGAATTCTCACTGTTGAGTGAAAAAAAGCCAAATTCTCACTATTGAGTATGGCAGAGTCAAGCAGAAAAATAACCTTTACTATGTTTTTTACATATAAAACTTGCTTAAATTTAAAACAAGTTTGAAAGTGAACCCAAAAGCAAGGCAGTTTCATATGCTCAAAAATAAAAAATACAGCATAAGTTAAAAAAGTAATTGAGTAGGAAGGTGTTTATTAATGATAATAATATGCTGTGAGGAGCTGGGAGTGAATTATTTACCATAGTGTTGGTTAAAACGTTAAGAAGCTCTCTGTAATAATCTCCAAGTTAAAGTGTTGAGTGGTGCTCATAGTGAAACACTTAATAATTTAGCCTTAATTCCAGGCCTTTGATTAGTTAAATCCAAAACTGATTGGGTGGCAAGTGGATAGAGTCAAACAGAGGAGGGGTGGAGTTTCCGTTTTTTTATAAATTACATATGAAATCTCTTAAAAAATTGGGCTTAATTTATGTGGCACCACTTAATCACCAACCCAGGAATGACATAATGTAAAACAAGTGGGGTGTTTGATTAATGTCCATACCACTAAATCCATTATAGTGGTGCTTGGGAGCTTAAACAACAACTATGGGCACTAATAATAAAAATATAATAATAAATAACAAATTTTATATAAGTGCATATATATTTTATTAATAAAATTAAGATTTGGTTTAAAAAGGGTCAAACTGGTCACTTTTTGTTTTACAGTCAAACACA
Organism: Entomophthora muscae; assembly: GCA_014839935.2. Classification (NCBI taxonomy): domain Eukaryota; kingdom Fungi; phylum Entomophthoromycota; class Entomophthoromycetes; order Entomophthorales; family Entomophthoraceae; genus Entomophthora; species Entomophthora muscae. The sequence goes on from QTSX02004276.1 coordinate 197,001, forward strand.
GATTTTTTTATTTCTATTATTAATTTAACTTATAAATTTCCCCTTAAACTGGTATTTTAGCTAACCAAATTATTAAATGGAGTCAAATTTGAGTGAATTTAAACTCAGTTTTTGGTTTCAAACCCCTAAATTACTAGTAAAAATTAGCTTAAAATCAGTTAAGATAAAAATACTAATAGATTCACATATGCGGCACTCAACTCCCTGGTACTTGACAAAATGTTGAGTACCAGGGAGTCAATCACCAGGGAGTCAAACTTACCACAGTTGCTGAAAAAACAAAACTCAATCAGCGCCAGACCAATTTATCATCCAGGCAGGAACCTGCCACAGTTGCGCAGGCGCCCACCACGCCCACCAGCACCCTTCACCAACCCCCCAGCACCCACCCACCCACCCAGCCACCAGCCTCCTTCCAGCCTCCCACCTGCCAGCCTCCTACCACCCAGCCAATTGCCAGCAGTTACCTACCAGCCTCCTGCCCACCTGCTTGCTCCCTGGGTCCCAACCAACTGCCAGCCACCTACCTAGGGCCCAGGCCCCACTCCCCAATCAATCAAGAGCGCTCAAAATTACAGCCAATCATAAAAGTACCTAGCTGTAAGGCCAAAACTTAAAAACACAATTACACCTCCAGAAGAAGGAGGAAATAATGAGTCACAATTTAAAAATAAGTTTACCACCAACTAATGGGGTTCTAGATCCTAGACCACATGGGCAGAGTCAAAATCAAGCCAAATCAATGCTCCTAGGACAAAAATAGATCATGAGATCAATTTGACTCCCATCCCTCACCTAGCACCAGAACAACCTACAACTATTGGTTCAACTCAGGAACTTCCAAACCAGCCACAGATAGTAGAAGAACAGGAGTTTGGCCATCTTCCCAAACCCCAACTGCCATTCATACATTCCAAGCTTTTGGGATACCCCATCCCCTGCTTTTCACTTCCAATTAAAAAATCTTTGCACAAGGGAAAGCACTATTAATCAGGGACCCCTCCTCAGTAATAGCTTGTGATATTATTGAGTTTAATACCCTCAATAAAGTTCATCTTGCTCAACACCTTTAAATCAACTTTAATTAATTTGCTTTAGCCAACTACCTCCAATCCAAGGAAGATGAATCACCTCATATCACAGCTGTACTCACAGCTTGCCTTGGGATTGGAGGATATCAACAGGGATAAGAGTTCTTTGGACCTTTGCCCAAAGGATTAGGACAAGACTACTACCATGATCTGGGACAGCTCAACTCTTCCCACACTGGTTCCTGGACTCCCCTGGTATCCCTGCACTCTACCCTGTTTATAGTGGTGTATACCTCCATGTACTATGTTCTGACCTACTTTGCAGGGAGCTTTGGGAGGTACAACATCCATGCCAAAGTATTCTGGTGGCTGATGATCATTTAACCTATTTTCACTGCCTTGACTGGCTTCCAGTTCTCTAAAATTCTGCTATACCTTCTTCAAGTAGTACCTACAATGTCTGGGTATTACAATTAATCTGCATTTACTAGTGGATTAAACCATTAACAACCAAGGTTTGATTATCACTATAAAGACCACCCAAATGCTAGAAAAGATAATCAAAAGACATCATGGAATAAGCTAAGATATTCAAAGATGATTATGAAAGGAGAACAAGATTAATAGAAAAACACAAACCAGGAACATAACAAGTACCTTTGAAGGTGCAAGTAAAACAATCTCAACTTGGAGTTGAGACTGAGAACCACAAGCTTTTATTTTCACTTGAGTTATTGAGTTGCAAAGGAGAGTGGAATTCAACCAAAGTTGATTAAGGTGCATGGTAATGTGAAAATATCAGATTGATATTAATAACTTTAAAAAGTTAGAGGCAGGAAAGACAAGGAATTAAAAAATAATAAGAGCAGGTAAATTGCTGCTTAGTGTCAAAACAGCAGACTCAACCCGCCAGCAAGGTTCCAACTAAGTGGGTTTGAGACTTGCAATCTGAATTCCCAGTGACCAGTAGCCAAACAAGTAAGTCAACTCAAATTCCCAGAATTAGCAAGATGAAAAAATGATGATCCCATTTAGTGGATTACTTGATTCAGCACTTGGCTCATTACCAAGATCAAGCCACCCCTTCATCATCCAACCAAGTGATCTACACAATCAAATTATTCTTATAATGATTCTGTGCAACTATATAATTTTTATCTCCAAATAAAGATGATTCTCTAGTTTTCAAATATTTCTCTGTTGCAACTGAACCAATGAAGATTTAGTATTTGAATTGGGGAAGACAACAGTCCAATATAAAGGACAGGAATAATAAGAATAAGGTATTGTTTACTATAGAATACTGTGACTAAGCTACTATATGGAGAAAGCCACCGGGCCACAAGGGAGTGGCATGTTCCATGTAAGGATTAGATCCAAGGAATAACTTGTGCGGGATCAGCAGGTCAAATTGGTAGCGCTCCTAATTAGGAGAAAGTGCCCATTGTTTGATATTTTCATCAGATTGGTTCATGTTGTTAGATATGTCAAAGGCAACTCATCAAGAGCCCCTGTATATTGTGAGATAAGTTGGCAGGCAAGTCTAGAGACTTGGTTGAAACACCCCCTTGCCCCCTTCTTGTTGTCAGACACCAGGATCAGAGTTTGCGGGAGATCTGGGAAGGTCTACACAAACAAATTTTGTATGGGGATGGCGCAGCAGGGGCGCAAGCAATTATGGTGAAGCTTTTTGGTGTTTCCTTGGGCATCTTCAAGTTGATAGGTGTGGTTGTCATAGACTGCAGCTATCTTGAAAGGTCTCAAGTGGTTGGGTTCTAACTTGGCTGAATTGAGGTTGAGGGCGTAAACGGGGTCACCTATGGCGTATCTGGCCTCAAAATGTCTTGTTCCACCCTCAATTTGCTTGTGCTTAATGTCTCAGGCCTTGGTGCGCCATTGACTTGGGGGAGGGGTAGGCAACAAGGGGTTTTTGTGGGAACTGTGGACTGTAATTTCCCTTGTTCTACTCCTGCCAAACCATTGGGTGTCCCAAAAGCCAAGGTGCGGGGGCTGAACCCTGTGCCCCTGTTGATTCTTGCTTGTAAAATGAGCAGTGTGGTGGGAAGATGTTCAGTCCATGCAGTATTAGGATGTTCCTGTGAGAGTTTGACAATCAACTGGACCAGGGAGCCATTCAATTTCTCTATACACCCATTGGCTTGTGGATGGTATGGAGTTATGACTATTTGTTGAAGGGCATTTTTGGCGCAGTACGCTTTCATGACATGTCCAACAAGTTAGGGACCCCCATTTGTAATGAGGCGTTTTGGGCGTCCAAAACTGGCCACAATTTTCTTGCCAATGAAGCAAGTGATGGTGGTGGAAGTGTGGTTAGTGGTTGCCCACGCTACTGGCCAGCGGATGAAGTAGTCAATGGCTGTAATGATATATTTTTTCCCAAGTCTGTCTTTGGAGAGGGATCCAACAATGTCAAGGGCCTACTTTCAAAGGGTTCCATGGCCTTAATGGACAGGGCAGACTTGGGGTGTACAGGTTTTGATGTATTCTTTTCACACAACACACATGTCTCAAGGAGATCCAAGATGTCTTGGCGCATACACAACCACCAAACCTTAAATTTCATGATTTTGAAGAGGTTACATCCTCTAACATAGCCCAAGGTGCAGTGGTAGTGCAGTATGATATCTCCTTGCTGTGTGGTGGGAATATAGGATGTATTTTCTCCTTTTTCTGCGCACAGCAGACATTGCCTGCATCAGTGGTGAACTGACTTTTGTTGTCCCTTATTTTAGGGATGGTTACCAAATTAAGGCCTTCATAGTGAGTTGCTTCAGGTCAGAGATAGAGCATCAACCAATTGGGGTCCAAACCATTGTCCCTGGTGATGGACGCCACATAGAGCCTTATGAGGGCATCTGCCGTGACAAGCTCTTTCCCAGGCTTGTACTCAATACACAACTGGTAAGAAGATAGACACTCAAACCAGCCTGCCTGGTGGCGTGTCAAGTGGGACTGTGTGTTGAAGTACTGGAGTGACTTGTGATCTGTCAGGAAGCGGGGTGGAAAGTTAGCCCCTTCCAGGTAACAGTACCATTTCTCAATGCAGTACATGATTGCCACTAACTCTTTATCATGTATGGGATAATGTTGTTCTGAATCAGTGAGCTTCCTGGATTTGTATGCTATGGGGAGGAAGACACCCTTGTCAGTTTCTACCCGTAACATGCCCCCTATGGCCCTGTCAGAGGCATCAGTCTTGAGTTCATATTGGCGGTTCCAATTGAGAAACTGTAATACAGTTGCAGTTGTAAGCCTCTTCTTCAATGTCTCAAAATCTTGATCTCTGGCAGGGGTCCAATGGAAGCGCTGTTTAGTGTTTAGGAGCTCAGTGAGAAGTGCAATTAGTTCCCTGAAATTGGTAATAAACTTGCGCACATAGGCAACCATGCCCAAGAAGGTACACACCTGACCAACATTAGTGGGAGGTGGCATGTTAGTGATTGCCTTGATTTTGGCAGGGTCAGGCTTTATCTCTTGAGCAGAGATGGTGTGCCCAAGGAACAAGAGTTCAAACTTGAGGAATTCACATTTGGAGGGCTTAGCCTTCAACTGTTTTTTCTGAAGGGTGTCAAGGAAAGCACAGAGGTGTTGGAGGTGCCTGATTTGATCTTGACTGAAGACAATAATGTTGTCAAAGTATGTAACAATGCACTTTTCAAAAAAATCCTCAAATGCTTTGTTCATTAACATGGCAAAGATGGAAGGAGCGTTGGTCATTCCAAAGTTCATGACCTGGCACTCAAACAACCTGTAGTGTGTGCAGAAGGCATTTTTTGCCTCATCCCTTGGTGCAATGCGGACCTGGTTGTACCCCCCAGTGAGATCAATCTTATTAAAGACCTTTGCACCCGCAAGCGTGTCCAACAGGTTGTCAATCAGCGGCAGGAGGTACTTGTTCTTAACAGTCACCTCATTGAGGGCGTGGTAATCTGTGACTAGTTGAAGGGACCCGTCCTTCTTGGTTATGAAGAAGACAGCAGCCCCGTATGGCAAAAGTGAGGGGCATATGAAGCCCTTGTCAAGTGCATCTACAAGGTGCTGACAGAGGGTTTCATCTTCTTTTGGTGTTAAGTAATAGAGGGGGGCCGCCTTGAGAAGCAACCCTTGTAGTTTTAAAGCATGCTGTATCTCCTGGGAAGGAGGTAGTTGGTACAGTGCTTCACTGAAAACGTCTTTATGCTCCTCAAGGAGTGCAGCAAGTGCTGGTGGAGGTGGAGTATTCAAGGGAAGGGTCACATGTGGTTCTATGCAGATAACTTTGACTGAGCATTGCGTGAAGTTTAGTCCCCCCCCTTGAAATTGTATGAGCCTGTTTCTGTGATTCTGACAAACACAGTATTGTGAAGCAGCTTGTTCCTTTTGATATGGTATATCTGAAAACCCACCCCATTTATATTGAAGGTGATCACAGACATATCCCAGTTGATATAGGATTGGTTGTGGCAAAGTCAGTCAAGGCCAACAATGATATTGTGGCTGAGTCCTGCCATGATTGGTCCAGAGAGCTTAACATAGATGTTCCCCATTCTCACAGAGAAGGGTACCATCTCATGGGTAATTGCTACTCTTTGGGAATCAGCCACTGTACTACCTTGAATCTGCTTGGCACTTGGTCTAACTGTTGAGCGTCTGTAAGCGTCTGGTCCACCATAGTGTGGTTGGCCCCAGTATCTACCAGTAGTTTGTGGGTGTTCCCATGAAAAAAGTGGTAGGCCAATCAAGTTACTTTATTTGAAGAGTGACTGGCTTAAAGTATGGGGTCATTGCTATGAACTTGGAAGACATTGAGGGTTTCAACTTTGTGTATGTTGTAATCACAGGAATTCTTTGCTAGGGGATATTGAGAGTGAGGGTCAAGTGGGGTTGTAGAACCTCTTATAACTACAACCACCAGGCTTTTCCTGGGTCCTCAATTTGTGCTAGCTGGAGTTCCCCTTTGCAGGGGCACTTAACCTCATTTTCCTGTTGGCGTGGCTGGCGGCAACCTACTTGGTTGTGAGCACTGCCAGGAGCAGGACAAGGTTGGGGTGGTGCGTCATTGGAGCGGCTGAAAACCATTGAAGCCAGATTGTTGGCCTTCATTATGGCCTTATAGCAGTCATTGATGGAGGTACAGCAACCTACGGGAACCCACTTGCAGATATAGGGTTTTAATTCATTAACTATCAAGGTAAGGAGCATGGAATTCCCATCTGTCACAGCTTCTGGGGCGGTAGCAAAAGCTTGCTACCAGGCAGTAAGATATTCAGGAACAGAACCAGTCTGTTTGATAACCAGGAGAGGAGTCCCTACCACAATGGACAAGAATGTCTTACTGTAGCGGGACTTTGCAGCATCACTGAATGACGCCCATGTAATTTCTATTGCTTGACTGGCCCAGGTGGTGAACCAAACTGCAGCAGGTCCCGTAAGGTGGCCTGAAGCAGTGGCAACCCACATAGGCTCAGGTACCTGATATACACAGAGGTGAGTTTCAATGGAGTAGAGCCAACTGACAATGTCAGCCCCTTCCACACTGCCTGCAAAGGTTTTCAACTGGAGGTTGAGCATCTGTTGCAACAGATCTGACTGGGTCAGGGTGACACTAGTGTTGTGCTGCCCAAGGCAGAGCCAGTTGTACACACTTGTAAGTACCAGTTGATCTTGATAGATGACATACTTGTTGGGGATGTCCCCTTAGGGATTGGCAGGAAGGTTTCTTGGTGGGGAGTAGCCATACAGCCCATGCTCTGTCCTTTCTTGGGGGATTTTTATCTTTAGGTAGGTTGTCAACCTACCGCTGCTACCACTGAAACAACCAAACCAATGAGGATTCAGTATTTGAATTGGGGAAGACAATAGTCTAATAGAAATGACAGGAATAATAAGAATAATATATTGTTTATTATAGAATACTGTGACTAATATACTATATGGGGGAAGCCACCAGGCCACAAGGGGGTAGCATGGTGGCATGTTCCATGTAAGGATTGGAGCCAAAGAATAACTTGTGCAGGATCAGCAGGTCAAATTGGTAACACTCCTAATTAGGAGAAAGTGCCCATTGTTTGACATTGTCATTAGATTGGTTCATGTTGTTAGATACATCAAGGGACAAATCATTGAGAGCCCCCTGTGTATTATGAGATACATTAGCAGGCAAGTCTGGAGACTCAGTTGCAACATTCCCCCTTTGTAACCCTGCTAAAATAGCACAGTTACAACACTAGATTACAGCAAAAGCAGGCAAAAGAACGTAAAACCCAAGTCTAAGACTCTGATCTGTGTCTTAAGAATTAAAGCAAAAATGCAAGGAGTTTGTTTTAAGGTTGTTAACATGAGCGTATATGTTACAGGCTTAAACTTCATTGAAGAATAGGGTAAGTATGGAAAGAATAATAACTAAAATTTAGGTATTTTTCAGTCAATTCAAATGGGGGAAGATAACAAACTGGTGTCCATAAAATAAGTTTTTCCTGTGCTTGAAGAGGACTAAAAAAGTGGATCAAAAATAATAAGTGTATGATCTTCATAATATCAGATAAAAATAAATCATGAAAAAAGTTTGAAATCCTTTATCTGGGCAAGTTCCTTAGGTCAAAGTTCCTAAGGTCAAAAGTGCAAAAATCAAAAATATCAAAGATCAAAGTGCAAAAATTGATTTTCTGGAGATTAACTCTGAAGCAGAATGAAATACAGTTTACAATATAAAGCTATATATTTTAAAATCTATTCTAGACTAAAGAGACCCTAAGAAATTTATTTCTGCAATAAAAATATATGCTAGATAATAAAAAGATTCTTAAATAGCTGTTTTTAAAAGAAAGTTTATTTTGGTATCAAAAGCAAAATTAGAGTAGAATTTATATTTAAATGTATTCAATTGAATATAAAATATGAGACTAAACAAAAAACTGCATTATAAACTATAACTTTGATAAAAAAAGGTTAATTTGATTTCCAGCTTATGTAAAGCTGTAATATACTTCAGTATAAGCAAAATAAAGGATTTTTCCTGCTAGATACAAGCATATGATTTTAGATATTTTGGTTATTTAGTGATCTTATTTCAATGATAAAAGGTATATAAGTTTATCATTAAAATAATATAAAGTACATTCCTTTCTTATTAGAGCTATATTATACAATTTTATACTTAATAAAAGATATAGTCTTATATCTTATTTATAAGTCACAATATTCAAAGATATCAAGGATCTGCATCTTACATTTCATAAAATGAAGACTTGAATATTTTTATGTTAAAAACACTGTACTTCCACTTCAAATGATATAGATAGTTCAAAGTTGTATATCAAAAAGAAACATTTTATACATCTTATTTTTCTCTAATACATATAATAAAAAGATATAATAGAAGATAATTGAGGGTAATAATTGAGAAGAGAAGAAGATAATTGAGGATAAGAAAAGAAAAGAGAAGAAAAGAAGGAAAAAGAAAGTTTTTTCTACTTGGTATCAGATTTAATAAAATCCACCCTCTTGATGTCGCAGAAATTTTTAAAAGTTTTGTTGGCCCCTTGACTGCACTGGGGGCCAAAAAACTTTTAAAAATTTTGAGGAGGAATGAGAGGTGGGAAAGGAGAAAATTCAAGAGAGAAACCTTCAAAAAAAAACCAAAAGCTTATTGCACTTTGATTTGTCCCCTGAAATAGCATAGGGAAACATAATATAATATTATATTAATTTAATATTTTTTAAATTGCCTCCAAAACACACCAATTTATTAATATTGCAATAAATAAAAACCTACTAAAAAACTTTATTTATATATATATTTAAATATCAGGTCTTAAAGAATCTACATGAGGAATTTCAAAAGTTTTTATTAATTATTTAAAATTTTATAAGCTTATAAAATGTGTGACTAAATCTAAAAAGTCAATTTTTGATTTCCTCACTTTTGATTTAAGGAACTTAATAAAACATAATGAATAAATTATTAATGTTTTGCAAAAATTTAATATTAAGTGGTCTTAGTTTTTGGTACCTTTTTGGAATCTGCTTTGACTACTTTTTGATTTCTGCACCCATTAAGAAACTATATGTAAATTTTTAAATTAATTTTTAAGAGACAAAATTTTATTTTTTAGAAAAAGAGCATATAATAGTATTTTATATTAATATTTGAACAAAAAAGTAAAAAATTTGCTTAAAGTTAAAAATAGCTTCTTTTATAGTTCTTGATTTCTTTTTTTACATTTAGAAAAAAATTTAAAATTTAATTTTTTTTAATTTTGATGTATCAAATATTAAATTGAGGATTTTTTTGCACTTCAATTTTTGTACTTTCAATTCTGTCCCCTCTATTAAAAGGGGTAAATAAATTTTATTTTAAAAGCCAAATTAAATTAAGGTGTGTTTTAAACTGCATCAATTTGGGCACTTTGAACTTGGTTTTTATTTTGGCTACTAGTAAAAACATTTTTAAAAAAGTCAAATTTAAGAAAAATATTAATTTCTTGGGAATTTTTTTTATTGAAAAAAGTGCATAGATAAAAAAGCCATTTATTTGGAGATTTTGATCTCCACACTTTGACTTTAGGCACTTGTCCATTTTATCCTCATCACAGATGGATTGAAGGCTTATCTTATATGACAACAACTTCTATCTCACTAAGAATGGCGTAAAAAATATAATAAGCAGTCTTATTGCCTTCAATCCAATGGTAGATCAAAAAGATTGAATGTATCTCTAGTAAATCACTCAGTAACCTATCTTCTTGTAAAGTCTTGCCTGTAGAGTTGCAAGGTTTTACATGATAGACTTTAAAGTGTTGGAATTCAAATTTAACAAACAGATTTAATCAAGAGCTTTTTGCAGTAATATTTAAAATTCCTGTTAACACTTTTAGTGTTTAAAATTTTATGGGAAAGGTTTATCAAATATAAGCATAAGAATAAAAGAGGTTATTATAAGCCTTTATTTGTTACTAGGGAGATATAATATCAGGAACTCACCCACTGAGGAACATATTCCCAATTTGCTGAGACAAAGCTAACATATTCAATCCTCAAACAAGAGATCCTACAGGAATTAAAACCATTAAAATGTGAAATATCTCTCTAATAAGGCAATATTTCCCAAGAAGAGGATTTAAAAACCCACTAATAAATAAGCTTCAAGATAGCATAATAGGAAGGCAGAGTCCAAAGAATGAAAATATGCAGTATGGAGAAAACAGAAGAAGTTTGATAAGTCTGAGGTTTTTTCTGGATAGGAGGATTGTCAGAAAACACAGTTGTTGTGTACCAATGACCTGGAATTGCTCAATACCAGGCTATCTCAAAGTTAGGAGGAGCAGAAGATCCTCAGTCTGGCCTGGTCCCCAGGGATACAGTAGCTATAGTGGAGCTTAGAATTAACCCCCAAATTAACTGTTTATACCAAGGGGCTCATTGTGAGGAGTCTTGGGAAACCTCATGGTACCTTTAAACTAAAAAGGGTTTTCAAGATTTAATAATGGTTTGGAATCAAAGACTTTATTATTGAACAAGTTGAATATAAATATCTCATGCTCTATATAGCATGGAATAGAAAATATAAAATCTGGTTGGGAGGAAAATAGGGGATTTGGAAACAGTCAGTTATCAAACTTGATCAGATAGGTTGTATCACCATCAAATAGTCACTCTAACTCTTGGCTTAACATGGAACAGCTTGAGCAACAGGAAACCATAAATTGAAAGGTATTTAATTAACCTTAAGGAAATATAAAACATAACAGTTGATTACAGAGATTTGTATAGACTTGACTTTAAAAGCTGATGCTGTATTTAATGTTGAATATTCAACGCCATCAGGTGAAACCAAAACTGCTGATCAGCTAGAGCCATTTAATTCAGGATTTAGGCAGTCCAAAAGCATTTTATTAATAGACCAATCATTCCTATCATTTTCAGACATCTTGGGAAGCCTAGGTTTGATCCCTGTAGATAATTTTAAAGCTAAGAATCCATTTAAAAATAATTTCTCTTTCTTTAAACTTATGCTATTAAGCTCTGAACTTCAAACCCAGTTTGGTATGCATTGGGTATATGTGGCAAAGACCCTGATCACCTTCAATGACTTCTTGTTATAGTAAAGAATTATTTAACCCAGTGATTTCAGAATATTGTGTAAAGATGGTTATGAAATATAGTATTAAGTGTTTACCCATCCAAGTAACTAATTTTGAAAGAAGTGAGAACACCTTTTATTAAAGATGATGGGGCTAGCACACCAAGCACTTGTTGTCTTACCAACTCCTTTAAAAATTTAATAATTACAAGCTCATTTTTAAAATTTAAATGATTTAAACAAAAATTAGCCTAATTTACAACATTCTTAAGAGTTCTTTTTTAAGAGATGGGAATCAGGACAGATCACCCACAACTCCAGCTTAAGCCTACTCTTCCAGGGAAGAGTTTATTTATAATGAAAAATGGGAACCCATTGTAAACCCATTGTGGGATCATCAGAGGAAGACAAGCCATAAACCAAATCATTGGTTTCTGGGAAAATTAAGAGCAAGATGATAACCATAGATTTTGCTTCACAGAAACAACATAAATATTCAGCTGCAAGGTTGGGGAAACCTGAGTAAAAATCCAACAGGTAGTTTAGATAAATGTGTCAGCCAAACCATATTTGAATGCCACTCAAAATAGCAAAAGGCGCAACAGGTTAGAATCATGAATTTGAAGAAGAAAGGAAAGGAACAGTAGAAATCATCAATATCAACTCTTCCTTTCTCCTTGGATAAAAAAGAGAGTATGAAGTGTAAAGATATAATGGAATACCCATTTTAAGGGCAGAGCATTACACTGTCAATTGCCTCCATCTCTGATAGACATGCTATCAACTTCCTTGATGGTCTGCCACACTTGAGTAAATAAAACACAAGAAAAATATGTATGGTTTAGTTTAAAAATAAGGACTAACTTTAGTCATCAGTGACCTGGGTCCACAAATGCTAATGTGAACACACAATCCATGCTGTTATAATACTGCCTGCTAAATTAATAAATGCAAAGATTTTACTTTTTTGCTCTTGACTTCAATAATTTCCTCATTCCCTTAGATGGGACATTTACAATATCTGTGCATTACATTTTTATCTCCTGAATTATTTTTATCCCAGTACAATTTCAGGGCTCTCCACCCCTCATCCCTCCATATGAATGATCATCACATTAACCAGCTACAAAATCCTTTAATACCTCTAGATAAGGTTTAAGTTGATACACACTTGTGCTGGTTCTTGTTAAATATAGCCCATATGCTCCTTAATTCTAAAGGAAATTATCTTATTGCCTTTTTTCCAGGGAACCCAGGCACATATCCTTGATTCAGCACTGAAGGCTAACCTTTAGCCAGTACAAACCTGTACCCCTTTGTTATAAAGGTTCCCTGACATTTCCTCTTAGATGCCAGCCCCAAGAGCAAACCTGGTCCCTAGCTCTATCAAAGAAGGTCTAAAAAGACAAAACCTCAAAGGTGCAAAGAGCAAGATGCTACAAACTCAGCTAAGAAACAGAAATAGTCAATGGTAGATCCCCCCCTTCAAGTTGAATGGTTCTGGGTAGAGGATGTGATCTGAGCATCCAACCAGACCTATATAAGCTCAACCTTTGACCAAGAGAACCAGGTATTTTTACAGAACTCAACCCTTACAACTCTACCAGGGTATCATGGTTCCTTGGCTATTAATCCGCCCCAGACAGGTGGTAGATAAAGGCCAGGCCAAGCCAATGATAGGGCCCAGCTTATCAGACAATCCAGCACACCTCCTGCTAAAGACCATGGACAGGTGGAAGGCAAATTCAAATCAAGTAGTCCAGTGGTGCTAGATAAATTACCTCTAGGAGTCAATCCCTGTGACTGGGTGGGTTCAGGTCAGCAAGATACTTTGGGATGGAAAACATAGTGGTGGGGCTCCATGGGACTGGGTAGGTGTTTGGATTGCTGAGCCCCTTCAAAAATGGGCAGATCCATAGCAAATAATTGATTTCCTTGTACTATGCAATGAGGGTCTTCTATACTTTCAGGGAAGATGTACAGTAGGTGATCCTTCAAACATCCACTGTTTTTGATTTGGGTTCAGGGGGTACTTTGTAAGGTGCACATGATCCAAGGGCACCCCAGGTGGGCAGGAGTAGCCTGTAAAGTTTCTTATGAGCCTTGAGAAGATTGGGGTTCATCTCCAAAAGCAGGCTGGTCAATGGGTAGCTAGAAGTGGAGTATAGCAAGGATCAAGTAGGGTAGATGTTTGAGGTCAAAGGTTCATGAAAACATCCTTATTTAGCTGAGACAGCAACAATCATCTCCTTTTGGAGAGAGGATTCTATGCGGATCAGGTCCTCCTTCCCCTCTTCTAGGGTTATCTTGGTGACATGTTGGATTCCTTGGTTTTACCCCACTTGGTTGGCTGGTTTTCAGGTTCTATTTCCTTCCTTGTGAGTAACTGTTTGGTTTGTTTTTGGCTTATCTTGGGCTCCAGCTTTATTGGTGGCAAGTGGTGCAGCTTCTAAGTCTAGGAGGTCTGGATCAACCACCTGGTTATCTGGGATTCCTGGTATCATGTTCTAAGGCGCAGCACAGACACACATTGGGAAATCCTAACCTTAGGATTGGATTTGTACTAAGTCTTGGTTAGAATGGCAGGGAATGCTATGCAATTATCTTGTGGCCCTGATTGAATCATATCTACTAGACGTGGCTATAGAGGCGCCAAAGTACTGAGACACAAAACAAAAATGTGAATGGAACTTGATTTTTATTAGTGAATAAGAAATAGAATATATAGTGATTGACAATACCACAAAACACTACCAGGACGGTAGGATCACTTGCCACAAGCATGAGTAGGGTGGGTGAGTTGCGCAGAATCAGAAAATGAACAATTGAATTTCCAAATTTGGGGCCAGACTCATTTCAAAGGGCAAAAGCAAAAGAGAGGTATTTGTCTTCAAAATAATCCAATGAAGGCAAAATCAAAACACAGTGAATGGCGGCATTCACAACATTGCCCCCCCTCTAGATTGGCCTTAGGGGGTGATACTTGCGGAGGAACTTGACATGCACACAAGCAAAAGGTTGAACACTAGAGAGGAGTTTTACAGTATACTCTGGTCTTTGCTTGAAGGTCACTTCTAAAGGCCCAATTAACAATATGTCTAATTTGTGAGTGCTTCTTCCTACTCTATGCTGATAGTAGAGAACATGGTCTTCAATGTTGACTCAGTCAAGGGAGAGCGTCCAGCATTGTCAGGAGAGAGCTCAAGCATTTTGGTCTTGTATGCAGAAGAATATACTGTGGTCTATATGTCAATGATGCAGTTAACAAGATCTTTGATATAATCATCAGAGTTCATAGCCTTATCAGAGGAGAGTAGGGGGACTCCTGGGATCAATGGATTGATAGCCTCACATCCATACAGCATAGAAAAGGGAGAATACCCAGTGACACAATGCTTTCTAAGCAATAAGCAAAGAGAGCAGCAGGTAAGTATAGATCCCAGTTGGCAGCATCAGAATAAGTGAGTTTCTGCATGATAGAAACCAGAGTCAAATTTGCACGCTCAACCACCCCATTAGTAGAAGTATTATAGAGGGCAGAGAAAAAATGGTGAGATCTCAAGGCCTCAACAACAGAGGTCACCAAATTGGCGTTGAAGTTAGTCCAATTGTCAGACAATAACACTTGAGGGCAGCCATGGCAGTAGAAATTATCTTGCAACAGGAAGGTGGCAGTTGTCTTGGAGGTAATGTCATTAGTAGGGTGAGCTTCTACCTACTTGCTAAAATGATTAGCAGCAATTAGGATAAAGCGGCAGCTGGAGAAGGAGCAAGGGAGAGGCCCTACAGCATCAATGCTGACAGTGTGAAATGTGTGTTGAAGGGGGACTAGCTTGAACTTTTGAGAGGCATCTTGAGGTCACTGGAGCTGACAATTGTTGCAACTAGCAATAAAATCTGGAATCAGCAGGCAAAGGTTTTCCCAGAAATAGTTTTTTTAGAGCCAGTCATAGGTCTTGCCAATGCCTCCATGTCCTTTCTCCTTATGAGCTTGTAGCACCAACAAAAGGCAAAGACTAGGCTGTACATAAGGCAAGTATTGGTCTCATACTTCTGGAAAAGCTGATTGTTCAAATGAGCAAGTCCTCAGATAGTTTGGATAGAGCAATTTGGACTTATTCCTGTCGCTCTCTCAAGAGGAAGGATATCCAATTAGTTCATACAGTTAATCAGCCTCAGCAGGGTGTATAGCAAGGATGGGCATTCTGTATAATCCATCAGTGTTCTGATGTTGAATCCCAGGACAATGTAGCACAGTGAAGTTGTAACCTTGCAGGAAGAGAGCCCATCTATCTAGTTGTCCTTCTGGTTCTTTGAGCTGCTGCAGTCACTTGAGCAAGGCGTGGTCAGCAACCACAGTGAAATGAGTGCCATACACATAATGAAAAAACTTTTTGACTGTATGTAACACAGCAAAGCACTCTTTCTTGATCACACTGTATTTCTTCTCATGCTTATTCAGTACACAAGAGGTATAGGCTACAGGGTGATCCACACCCTCATTTTCTAGTTGAGCTAAGATAGCCCCAATAGCCAAGTCACTAGCATCAGTATATAAGATGAATTCCTCATTGTAGTCAGTATATAATAAGATGGGAGCCTCTTTGAGTTTTTTTTTGAGGGCTTCAAAGGCTTGTTGTTGACTGGTGGTCCGTTTGAAAGGGACGTTATGCAGCAGCCGGACCAAGGGTTTGCTAGTGTCCGCAAAATCAGGGATTAATTATATGTAGTATCCCATCATGCCCAGAAAGTCTTGGACTTCTTGCAGGTTGGTGAGCGGAAGCATTTTGTCAATAGCTTTGACTTTCTTAGTCATGGGGCAATTTCCTGTCTGAGTCACCTCATGCCCCAAGAACTCAAGGCGTTCCTTGAAGAAGGAAGAATTAGATGGTTTTAACTTAAGTCCAGCCTCTTGAATCTTTATGAACACTTCTTTGAGGTGAGCCAGGTGATCTTTAAAGATAGCGCTGAATACTGTTATATTGTCTAAATACACTAGGAAACATGAGAGCTTTAAATCACAGAGGATGGAGTTCATGGCTTGTTGGAAAGTAGCCAGGGCATTGCAGAGCCATTGCGGCATGTGTGTAGGCTCTAACACTCCTTTGGAAGTGATGAGCACAACTTTTTGTATATCCTCAGGAGAGAGATCAACTTGTCAGTATCTAGAAGCTAAATCCATAGAAGAGAAGATTTTGGAGCTACCAAGGCGGCAGAGAGCATCATCAGTGTGCAGTAGGGGATAGGTTTTTTTTTGATAAGGGGTTCAAGTGTCGGTAATCCATTGCAATACAATGACCTCCATCCTTCTTCTTCAGTATGAGCAGGGGAGAGGCCCACTGACTTTGGCAAGGAGCCAGTAGCCCAGCTTCTGAAAGCTGTTTGAGCTCTTTAAACACCTGAGTGTCCTTTAAGAATCTGTGGCAATATGGTTTAGTGCAAAAGGGGGGAGTATCACCAGTATTGATATGATGAATGACGCCTTTGAATAACCATAATCAGTGTTACCTTTAGCAAAGATATCTGAAAACTGATCTAGCAAATCAACCACCTCCTTCTGTTGGACCAGAATAGCTGCAGGAAATCTTGCACAGTGAACAAGGATAGGATTTGGGGCTTTTCTTCAGGTAAATTAAAATCCTGGAACATACCAAAGGGATGTAGCAATATGAAATTGGGAGCATTCAGCAACTTGCCATATCCAACAAACTGTCCTCTAGACACATGTATGGGGAGAGCAGTTAGGTTGGCAACCAGCAATTGAACAGGGTCTTTATGAGAGACATCCAAGATTCCCAGGCATAAGTAGGGCTTGTTGCGTCCTAGTGAAGGAGGAGAGTATAACTCTGGAAATGTACACTCAGGCAGCTCATACAATATTTGGGAATCTAGGATAGCCTGAGACCCAGGGGGAATGGTTACAGCAGAAGTGTCTAAGAGAGGAATCCCTTCAGATGCAGGATAAGCCATAGGAGGGCACTTCTTGTTGGAGGAATGGGTACAGTATTTTAAAATGAAAACACCAGTGGGATATTCCAAGGCACATGTCTTGAGACGCTTTCTGGGAACTTTAACTGGCTGTTCAAAGATCATAGGGACTTTGTATCCCAAGATAGAGAGGTGTATGTCCTTTAATTTGATGATCCCATTGTATTCCCTAAGGAATTGAGTACCAACTAGAAGGCCAGAGCTCTCAATCCCCAAGACAATGGCAGGTGAAGCCAAGAGTAGCTTGCCAAACTGCATGGGAAGAGCAGAATAAGCCCCTATAGTGCAATTCATGTATAGCCCAGATGTGCCATACAACTGGCGGTAATTAAGGTTGGGGTCAAGTTTGAGCTTCTTGATAAGCTTTGAGGAGACAACATTAACAGGAGACCCTGTGTCTAAAACAGCCTTGATTTTCACCTTTTGAATGGATATTTCCACACAAGTGATAGTACAACAAAAGGGTGGGAGGACAGCCAGGATGTCCAGGGCTTCAGTTAGCTTGTTGTCCCATTTTTCAATCATACATCTCAAGCCTGGAAACTCCTTATAGACAGTCTGGAGAGGAATCAAAACTGAAACATTTTTGAACACAGCGTCAGCAACCTCAGCAGCTTCTTTGGAAGATTCAACAAGCACAGTAGACCTCTTGGATTGATTGAGGTAAGGGGAAGAGACAACCTCCTTGGCTTCAGGCAGAGGCTTGGTAGTTGTTGTAGCTTTCCTATAACATAGTTTATAAGGGACTGCAAGAGTTTCAGGGACAGCCAGGACTGAATACCCATAGGCGTTGGGATCTTCTATATCAGAATTGTCCATGTCAGATTCATCAGAGATATTGTGTAATGTCAGCAGGATGAGAGGAGCCTCAGTGTCAGCAGGTTTGGAGTCAGCAATGGAGGGGGAAATTGAAAGAGACTGGGAAGAATTGTCAACTGAGAGCGTCTCTGCCTCTAGGTTGACTGTTCTTTTCCCGCCTGCTCTTTGGGATCAGCTCCTTCAACTCAAGGATTGGTGCAGACTTGGGACTGGTGACCTATTTTTCCACAGTTATGGCAACCCTGGCGTTGAGGGGAGTTCTGTGAGTTCATGGTAAGGATACAGAGGCCACATAAAGACAAACCAGAGGTAGAGGCGGCACAATTCTCCCGCACAACTGCCCCAGAATGGGTAAGGTGCATATCTTGCAACAGTGTCTTTATTCTCTTCATAGAGGAAAGTATGGCCTTATGAGCCTTAAAGTGGAGATACAGAAGCTGATTAACTTTTTGGGCTTAAGCTAAAGCCATGTAAGCTTTGTGTGCTATCAAGTGTCTGCTTTTTATCAGTTGCTGTCTTTCCATGTAGAATCTATCTGCAAATTCAGCTAGAGTCTTCTTAGGTTTGAAAGCAATATACATGAAGGCGTCTTCTTCACTTTCAAAATAGGGTTTCCACCAAATTTGTCAATCAGAAGCTGCTTCATTTCTTCCCAAGTCTCAATGGTGGGCAACTCAGGTACCACTACCTCCTGACAGGTTGGGTGCAGGCAGGTTAGAATGTGTTCCTTCAAAATCTCATCAGAGGCTCTCCTCATGGCAGTTCATAGATAGTTAGAAAGTGTCAAGGATCTGGATATACAAGTATTCTGGCTACCGCCAACCCGCTTAGCATTCAGTCATTGCCCAATTTGGTGCCCTTCCAATATACAGTTCAACATACTGGAAATAGCAACCAAGCAATATCCATGACTGTCCAAGTATCCAGTGACTTGAAATCATCCCGCAGATGATCAACCCCTAGGTTTGATCCAACTGAATCTTCTCCACAGCTAAAGCTATATAAATCTAAAGTATTATCAAATAAAATACACTTCTCTTCTTTCTCAATTCCATATTTGAAGCTTCCCTGAAAGGCGCTCCTTATCACTGGTAGCAGCTACAGTTTTTTGACCACACCCATAAAAAGAAAATGACTGACTAAAACCTGCCCACCTTTGCTCAGGTACTCAACCAGACTACATCCTAGGAGACCTGGAAAACTTACTTACTTCCGCACCCACAACATTGACAAAGATATAACTAGTGGATGCACTGTATTTGAAGATCTGGTCATGCCCAAAGCATGCGCCAAGATAATTTAATACAGTTGCTCTCTTCAACCACACACAAACACACAACTGCCTATCACAGGCAAAGTTACCAACACCAAATACAATAGTATTGACAAGTTCTTTGGTAAAAACAAAGAAAAGATCATCATCTGGCTAGACTGCTCAGCCGCTAAACTCCGTGCCAGCCGCATCCCCCACAAAAAATGGGTCCAGGAAGCCAGCAAACGCCTGTATGAGGCCGCAGCTAACTAGTTTACCACTTGGGTTGGCTCACAAACTGACAACCAGCTTGACAACTGGGAAGAGTTCAAAGCAGATATCACGCACAATTTCTGCATCATCAAATCCCTCCAATATATTGCAATACAGCTCAGTGATCTTCTTCAGAAGACCACTATCATGGCTTACGCCAATGAATTTGAGGAAATACACCTCAAAATCCAAAATCCAGTGCAAGCTGACAACGTACACACCAGAGCCTCATTCATCAACAGAATGAAACCCTCTGGTGCTGCCCTCATCTGTCCAGAGGCCAACACCTCCATGCCTGCGCTCATTGCAGAAGCCAAGCATGCAGAAAAACGTGCAAACATGGAATATGCTGCACACATTGGCAACCACCCCTCAAACAGCAATGACAGAGAAAACTCTAATGGCAAAAAACTTCAAGACACCAATCATAGCAATGGAAAATCTAATAGAAACAATGGCAATAGCAGCCAGAGCGCAAAATGTTCCCATCCCAAGAAATAAGACACCACCAAAGTAAACATTGCTGAGACAGCAACCCGCTATGAATCTGACCCCACATTCTCTGACCTCAAAGATCTTGAAACAGAGGAACAGGGAAAAGAGGAGGGGGAACAGGCTTAAGTGCCCCTATATCCCCCTAACTTGAAAAGAAACTGTACCAAGGCACAAACTTTGCTGCTTGCATCCCATGTGTCCCTCAATCCTCCATTTTGATGAATGTAAAAATTAAAGATTGCTCAAAACTTCTTGTCTAACCATGCACTTATAAATCTCATACACATAAAATTTTATTTGACTCTGGTGCACAACACACCATGGTTAGCAAACCATTTGTAACCAAGTACAAAATACCAGTTGTCAAATTCAACTTCAAATATGCCAGAAAGGCAGACAAATAAAAGGTTCTACTCAAAGGCAAAACAACTCCCTTTGGAATTGACCTCCAAGGCATACAAACATCCATCAAAGGACTTATCACAAACAGCATAAACTACAACATTGTAGAAGGCATAGATTGGTTCACCTGAGTGAATCCCAGCGTATGTTGGAAACAAAAACCATAACATCAAATGCAACACAGTCAATTATAATATCCTCAAAGAGCCAAACAATCTCATTCTAAGAGACACAGTATTTGTCCAGGTCATAAAATAAAACAACCCAGAACGTCTAACCAAAGACAGTACCCTCCACATAATGAGGTACACCAAATTCAATAATATACAAACAACCAAAATCCAATGCCCAGAACTGGCAGCACTCCTAAAAAAAATACACTATGTATCCAAGGAAAAGCTCACAGAGTTACCACCCAAACAGGAGGTCAAACATGGCATCACCCTGTGTAAAGCCATGCCTAAACCTGCACCTCTCTACAGACTCTTCCCCATGGAGACCTAAACCCCCAAAACTCATATTGAGGACAACCTAGCCAAAGAATTCATTTGTCTGTCTTAATCCACGTGGGGGGGGGTAGCAGTGTTCTCCGTAAAGAAAAAGGAAGGCACTCTTTGCCTATTAACTGACTACAGAGCACTAAATGCAAGTACAGTAAAGAATAAATGTCCCCTTCCACTCATAGAGTATCTGTTTGAAATACTCTCTGGAGCCAAATTTTTCTCTAAAATTGACCTCACCTCAGGTTAAGCCAAGTTGAAGTAAAAGAAAAGGACATACCAAAAACCGTGTTCTGCACACAATTTGGATCATTTGAATGTAGGGTAATAAACTTTGGGATGACCAACGCTCCCGCAACGTTTGTCACAATTATGAACTAAAATAAATGGTCTCTCAAATACACTATTCTACCTTGACAATATCATCATATTCTCAAAAACAAAATAGGAACACCTCACATGTCTACAAGACACTCAATCAACTTGCACAAGACAAACTCTATGCAAAGCCTAGCAAGTGCTAATTTATGGAAAAGGAACTCTTGTTATTGGGCCACATTTTCTCTGACGGTGGCATCAAAGCAGGTTAAGATAAAATAAAAGCCATAAACAGCATGTAACGCCCCACCTCTGTTAAACAATTTAGATGCTTTCTTGGAATGGTAGCTTACCTAGGGAAATACATCAAAGACTGTGGGAAACTAACCACACCAATCAATGACTTAACCAAGGGTAATGCCAAAAAGAAATTCATCTGGAATCCAGAATGTGACAAGAATTCCATTTATTAAAACAAGCTCTGGTTGAAGCACCAATCTATCAACACCCTAACAATAATGGGTGCTACAAGCTTGATTCAGATGCCAGCAACACCGCCATTAGTGCAGTCCTGCTCATCTGCCAGCCAGGGCAGCAAGACTTCCTTCAAGTATGTTACAAAAGTAGAAAACCAACCAACACTGAGCAGAGATACCCAATACACAATAAGGAATTGCTAGCAATATATCACATGTGCAAAAAATGGAGATGTTATCTAGAAGAACATTTTTAACGTCCAAGTACTAACTGACCATAAATCCTATACCTATTTTAAAACTCAGAATGCACTCACACAGTGACAAGCCAAATGGATGTCCCTGCTGGAGCAGCTCAATTTGGACATCCAATACAAAAAGGGGGAAGAGCTGGTCACAGCTGACGCTCTCTCTAGGCTATATCAGCCAAGAGAGGATTATCCTGACCACCTGGACCCTGACTGGCCAAACCTATATAGTACTGAGTATAAACCCAAAGGGAAAGACCCTTCAATACATCATCTAACCCACAATACATTAATAAGGAAAAAATATTTCCATGTATCAAATGACACTTTATACTGAATCATTAATGACAAACATGTCCCGTACATCCCACTTGCACAAAGAGTTGACACCATACTAAGACATCACCAGCTACTAGGACATACAAAGGCTAACAACCTATACCTCACATTAAAAGAGATAGTATGGTGGCCTAACCTCAAATAGGATATAGTTGATGTTCTGAAAAAGTGCACAGTATGTGAGAAATACACCAGTACAAAGGCTCCTTTGCCAACGGTCAACCCAGTACCTGATCCTGAACCATTCAAGGTTTGGGGACTGGAGGTAGTGGGACTCTTCCCAGAAACAAAGATAAAACAAAGTTTCCTCATTGTAGCCATTGACTTTGCCACACGCTGGCCCATCTGCTGGGCAACAAAGGACCACAAAGCAGAAACCATAAACCAATTCATTAACAAAGCAATCATAGCCAACTGCGGCACCCCAGACTACATCATAACTGATGGAGCAACCAAGTTATCAGGGAACATAGTAAACAACAACTTAAAATCAAAAATCATTAAACAATCCACAACCTCGCCATACAGGCCACAGGCCAATGGCAGAGTTGAACACCTAAACAGCAGCCTTATCAGGACTCTAGAGAAAATAATGGATGGCAAAGCCAAAGACACATGCCCACTATACATGAAGCATGCATTACTAGTATCCCAAGTCAGCACCAATTAAGGAATAGGCTACTCACTGTTTGAACTAACATACAGATACAAACCAGAAATAATTACCCTCAACAAGCAGCCATACGTAAAGATCCCCCCAGGGAAACCCCCCACAGTAGAACAAGTACCAAATCTACAACACATACGCCTCAAAGCTAAAATAGCAGAAATAAAAAGGCTCAAAACATAAAAGGTAACCTCTACAGAGGAACCACTTCCCCCGCCTGGGTCCTAGCTGGAAACAGAAAGAAGCTAGACTCAGTACACAGAGGACCAGGAAGAATCATCAAGTACAGACCAGACCAAAACACCTATCTAGTGAAATTTCAAGGTGCCAAAACCCCTGTTGTCAAGAAATACCACAGAAACTGTCTCTGCCTTAGTAAAAGGGAACACTTGACCAGACTGGTACCAACTAGAAAACAACTCCAGGGACATCAGGCGGCAGCTGGTAAGACAAAGCCCCCCCTGATGTACCAGAGTAACCCCTTAAGGGGGGTATTGATGATCTGGATGTACAGGTATTCTGGATACCATCAACTTACTTAACATCCTGTCATTGCCCAATTTGGTGCCCTTCCAATATACAGTTTGAATATTGGGAATGATAACCAATCAATATCACATGACTGTCCAAGTATCCAGTGGCTCAAACCCATCCCATACATGACTAACCCCTAGGTTTGATCCAACTAAATCTCCACCATAGTCAAATCTATATAAGTCTAAAATATTATCCAATAAAAGATACTTCTCTTCTTTCCTAATTCCATATTTGAAGCTTCCCCAAAAGGTGCTCCTTATCACTAGCTATCCATCATTCTGACGCTGATTGCCTGTATGGATCAATAGGGTACCCCAAATCCTGGACCACTGAGCCAGAAGACATCCAATTGGCACTCCAGGCCCTATCAAAAGATACTGTGATTTGGGATAGACAACTCTTCAAGAAAGTCAACAATGTCTATGTGCCCTTTGTTTGTCCTAGTATAATAATAGCCATTATCCTCCAAGCCCACATTGATACTGAGCATGGGGGTATAGAAAGAACTCATGACTGGTTGGCAAGAACTTCTACTGGGAAAACATGCGCCTCTTGATCCCTGACATCCTTGCCTTCTATCATTCTTGTCAGCTCCAACAACCTTGACCTTCCCAGCAAAAATTCAAGCTCATCCCTCTAAGAATGCCTTCCACACTGTGAGTATTGATGCTTCTGGGCCTCTCTATTGTTCTAGGTATGGGTGTCAATTCATCTTGGTAGCCGTAGACCATTTTAGTAAATGGATCAAAGCCAGAGCTACAAAAGATAAACTGCCAAGACCACTGCTAATTTTTTGTTGTAAGATATCTTCTACTGGCATGGCTGCCCTCAAGTCCTGCTTTCTGACAATGGCACCAACTTTAATGCTTGTCTCATAGTGTCTATTGTAGAGGGTATGGGCACTCACCAATCCTTCTCTGCCTGTATAACCTGTCAACCAATGGAACTGTTGAATAAGCAAATTCCTCCCTTGTGTCCATCATGAGGAAACTCTTCTCTCTGATGCCGCCAATTGAGATATGTTCCTCCCTGCTGCTCTCTTTGTGTATCAGCTCAGTAGACACCAGTGACTGGCCAATCTCCCTTCATGTTGTATGGGCTTGAAGCCGCAGCTCCCTCCATCTTGGGACCCCCTTTGATCAAAGTTGATGTGTCTGCCAGTCCTGAAGCTCATTTCAAAGACTTGAATAATTGTATCAGTGACATTCAGGCAATGGTATATTCAACTGCCTATAAATTCAAGGTCCTAGAACTCTCACCTTCTAATGCTTCTAGAGCCCCCTCCCTGAGTACCAAGTAGGTGACCTAGTCCTCTACTATCAGCATTTTACTGGAGGTAGAGCCCATAAGCTTGACTCCTTGTGGTTGGACCTTGTGAAGTCACCTTCAAGAAGGGCGTCAAATAACTGTGAAGCTGCTGTCATCCAGCTGTCCTTTTTCCCGAGTTCATTCCAAACTTCTTCACAAATATTAACTCCCTATGTCCAATCTTGAGGGGGGGATGCTGTAAATTGCGCCATTAATGCTATTTTGGTGTGGCCTTTGAATAGCAATGTGTGCAAAAGTTTGGGCAGTTTCACCTTTGACTTTGGAAATTCCTTGCCTTCCAGAAATGGGTCTGGTTCAATGTCCACCCATCCCAGAATATCATACCTGCCTTTGTCTGATCCTGGTATGACCTCACCCCAACATGACCCCCTCTGCCATTCTGTCTACCTAATGAGTGATCACCGTTCTTTGTCTACTATTTAAAGTAGAATCATTTCTCCTAATAAAGACAAGATTATCCACATTTGTGTTGGCTTTAATATCCTTCAAGATTTTTCCTTTCCTTTTTACCAAAAGGAATTCTGCATCTTGTATTCCAGGAAATTAAGCTATACACCCTTAATTTTGCCCTGAAGGCTAACCTAAGGCTAGCTTTGAACCTCAAATCTCTTGTTTCAAAGATCTCCTGCCCTGTCCTCCTGGATGTCGTCCCCAGGAGTCAAATACAACAGTTAGACTGACAGGGAAGGCTATACAATCACCTTGTGGCCCTGATTGGATAATATCTACTAGAGGTGGCTCAAGAGGCGCCAGAGTGCTGGGAGACACAACAACAAAAATTTGAATAGAACCTAAGTTTTATTGGTGAACAATAAATGGAATATATAGTGGTTGATGATACCACAAAACACTACCAGGAGAGTAGGATCACTTGCCACAAGCATGAGTGGGGCAAGTGAGCTGCGCAGAATCAGGAAACTGGATTATTGGATCTCCCAATTAGGAGCCAGATTCATTTTGATTGGCAAAAGCAAAAGAGAGATATCCATCCCTGAAATAACCCATCAAAGGCAAGATCAAAACAGGGTGAATTTCACCATTCACGACACCTGGGATGGTCCATGGGTCAGGAATGTTCCGGACACTGGTCAGATTTCTACAGTTATTCCACAAAGAACAGGATGTGATTCTTTACCCCAAGGGCCCCCAGTACCAACAGGATTTCCCCTCCCCAGATCTGGGCAGAATGGGACGTTAAAGTCCAAAGGGATTTTGATCCCAGCCGGAATAGTTTATCATCCAGACCAGCCCTGCCACCCACCAGCCAACCTGGCGCCTGCCTGCTTGCCTCCTGGGCCCCACTCCCCTCCAGCCAATCAGATTCCACTGAATGGAGTGGCCAGTCAAATAAGTCCCTTTTAAATGGACTAAAAATAGAGGGAACCCCATGCAGTCCAGAATGACCTGCAACTGATTCCAAAACCTTGTCCATGCATCCTGGCCCCAACTGAAATGGGATCTGGGACCCTGACCATGTGGCTGGGGCCAGACCCTTGCCAAATCCTGCTTCTGGGTTAAAAGTAGGCCATGAAGGATCCATGACCTGGTTCCTCTCCTGGCCATAGATTGGCCAGGATTGGTTGGCTCCAGCCGGGTACAGATTGTGAATCCAGCCACTGATGGGTGGCCCTTTCCATTTGCCTGATCCTGACCTTCACCAGACAGAACTTTGGGATCTAATTTCCCTGGTTTAACGCCCACCTGCAAAGCTTTGCTCTGTGAGACCAACTATAAATTAAGGATCCCCTCTCGGCATTAGGTGGTGCTATCATTTGGAGGATATAATCTCAATTGTATCAGGTAATCTTACTGCTTAGCAACTAGATTACATATACTGTATCCCCAACCCAGCAAAGATGAACCATTTCACCTTCACAGCTGTGCTCATGGCTTGCCTTGGGATTGGAAGGTACCAACCTGGCCCTGCCACCTTTGGGCTGTTGCCAGAAGGGCTTGGCCAAAACTTCTTTGAAGAACCAGCCCAGCTCAACCCTTCATACAGTGGTCCAGAGCCTCCCTGGGTGTCACCCTGCTCCACCCTGTCTGTTGCCTTGTACACCTCCACCTACTACATCTTGACTTACTTGGCTGCCAGCTTTGGTGGATAACCCCCCTGCCAAAGTCTTTTGCTGGTTGATGACCATATACCCATTGTCATGGCTCTGACAGGGGTTTGGTTCACCACCCTCCTGCCATGCTTGTTACAGATAGTACCCACCTTTGGGGGTATAGCACTGTGACAGGTTGATGGTTAAATTTGGGCCCTTTGATCTGGCTATTATTCAGTGGTGGTTATTTATAGGCTCTGGGGTTATATCTCATGCCAGGTTCCCTTTTTTGAGTGAACCGATCTTGGATATATCTTCTTTGATTATCGGGGCAGCCTGAGGCTCCTTCCAGGAGCAGGACATTGGATAAGAACGTGTATTGTGGTTTGGGGAGGGCTGCTGGGATCCCCTTCCTTCAGGGGTTGGACCTTGGGGTGCCGGGGTGAATTCCAGGACCAAACCTTTAGGAAGCTCGCTGCCATTGGTGCCAGACCCTTACTTATCGGGAGGATCGGCCCACCAACCCCTCCTGAGTTGATGCCCACAGCTGGCTGGCACAGAGAGATCCCTGGCTACCGGTATCTGAGGAGGGACTGGATCATCACGCAGCATGGCTCCTGGGTACCCATAACAACGTCCTCAAAGCCCCTCTTGCCCAGGCCAAGGGGAGATCTTTTGATGTATCTGATCACTCCCTCAAGTTTTATCTGGAAACCTATATCGTCTTAGAGGGGTAATGAAATCTAACTCTTAGTTGGGAATGCTTGGGTGGAGATGGGATGGTATTTGTTCCAGGGATTCGGGATTTTGGTGATTGTTTAGATTAGATATTTATATTGTTAGAGGTATTTATTCGCGGCTATGTTATTCGAGGAGCATGGAGTTGGATTTTTTGCGGTAGATGAATTCTTTGACTTTGCCTTTGACGTGGCGGTGTAGCAGTAGGACAAGGATTGGGTTGACGATAGCAAGGGTTGTCATGCCAACTGGGATAAGCATGTACAGGAGTACTGGTGGCGCCCCAAGCCCATAGTAGGACCCTATTAGTGTTGTGGTGAACTTGGGGAGGTAGCATAGCAGATAGATGGCAAGGAAAAGTAACGATCGAATGGCTACCCTCTTGGTGATCTGTTCCGCACGGTCTGGTACGTTGGCTCGGTAGCACTTGACAAAGATGGCGATGTAGCAGAAGGTGAGGACAAGGATTGGGATGTTGAGGAGAACATTGAATGTGTAGTTGGCCCACAAGGACCACTCTGTTCCCATGGGCATGCAGAATATGAAGGAGGGGTCAGGCGCAAAGCCACCAATTATTGAGTTGCCAATCAAAAGAATGGCAAACGCCAGGGCAATGGCAGAGAAAAGAGTCCACACGACGCTTTGGGGAAGACCTCGCTGGTGACAGATGACGCTGTATCTCTCCATGGCCAAGAAGCCCATCAGGATGCCAGACATGCTGCTGACGAAAAAGGTGACTGAGCCTAGAGCAGGGCAGTAGTAAGAGGAGTGGTAAGCTTCAGGATAGCCAAGGACAGGGCGGACAATGCAGATTACAAGGGTAAAGTGACACAAAAGAAGATCGGCAAATGCTACGCTCCATATCATCACAAACGATGTGCTTTTCTCAGACATCTTCGTCAGAATACGCAGCAGAAAAGAATTGATGGCGATCCCCGCGATGCTGACAACGATCAACACCCCCACCAGCAGCATTGACAGCAGCTCATTGTATTCGTATCCAAACATATCCCGAACTCGATCCATGAAATCCTTTTCTACCCAGCCGCCTGGATATACTCCATCTATTGCGTAAAATATGCCGTCATTGTTTCACCATATTTAATGTGACTAACCCGCTTGGATTGGCCTTACACCGACCTGTGGACCCATGCAGTTGAAGATTAGGCTGCGTCGCGCCAATGCGATTGAGGTCACTCCTGCGCTCTAGAACCTTTGGCTAAATATATAACACTCGCTATCTCCCTTGATATAAATTCCTTATCAACCCTCACTTTTTTAACAGGCGCGAACAAATGTTGTGGCAAACAAATAAACCAAAAACCTCCCCCTGCCCACTAAACCCGATCCTTTTAGAAATAATTTTGCATTAGAAATTGCTGTTCAATGACTGGAGCGATTATAAATGTTGATCCCGTGAAGCAAATGAATTTAATGTTTTCGCCAAGCCGGGATTGGGAAAGCAAGCTTCCAACAATCCGTCTCACCCCAATCTCGCGCGTTGCCTTTCCTGTTCCCATACTAGCCACCGCATATGTGGTTCACCCTAATTAGGCCAGCCATGCTGTATATAAATGGAATGCCCTCCAATACGGACTAGAGCTGCGGCGGACAATTTCTTAGTAGATTCCGATTTTGCCTTCTATCGGGTGGTAAATCGGATCCAACCCGATCTTTTGAACTCCCTGCGACTAGGGAACCAAAGTTCCTTGAAAACTCTGGGTGGGAGATCGTTCACCCCTCTTGAATTTAGATCCACTAATTGAATCCAGTAATGATCCAGAGCTGGAATCATGGGAGGGTGGCTAGAACAAGATAAAGCAGTAAGTAAATCCTATATTTGACCAGATCAAAGCAATCTTTAGTACCTTCTTTACTTTATCAAAGTTATGTTTAAACAATAATTTTTAAACTGGTCTGATCCTATATATGTCACTATAGCTCAAAAAGAGCCCAACCCTAACAGGATCAGATCCCACCCAACCTTCCAAAATTGGGCCCAGATTCAGCCTGCAAGGCTGCCTTACTATAAAGCAGTTATTGCTAAAATGTGCAGCAACCCTAGTAAACCCCCACACGCTCCATCAGGCTTCCTAATGTGAAGCAGCTACTTAGCCATACAGGTTGAGATGATTTGACCCAAATCTAAACACTAACTTTTAATAGATATGCTTATATAGGAATCATCTGATAACTTCAGAGCCAGGAGCAGGAAACCTGTTTGGGATGCAGGTAAGTACATACCAAATCTCAGCAAACATACCTATTGGTATCTGTAATCTGATACCAACTGTGGTACTCTTACTATGGCAATGGGGGATAGTCAAAAGGTCAGTCAGTGGCCTTGGTACTTTACAAGTCGGAAACCAGACAAGTAGTCAGTAGTACAAAAGCGTCTGAGCCTAGAGAATGACAAAGGGTTTAGAGTAGTAGCAACAGTGACTACTCAAAAGTGAATCCTCAACAAGTGACTTCTAGTCAAGCTTAGTTGGCAGTTTAGTCAATGGGAGGAGACTAGCCTTTGCAGCTCTCATATTATACACTCAACAAAGTAATCAATGGTGTAGCTCAATATAAGGGGGGGTATAACATATATTTTATTGAGAAAAAGGGAGAGGTGTTTAAATACTACAACTTAATTAATAACTCAAGGTAAGTTGTTCATTGCTTGGGGGTTGAGAGAGGGGGAAATGAAAGTCAAACCATTAGGGATCAACACAACAATTGAGGGAGGATGGAAACAGTCCCAGTGGCACGAGGGGGTTGCAGAGGCGCAAGGATGGGGAAGTTGGTCAGTTGTAAACGCAGTCGGTGAACTGTATTAATTGATAGAATTAATGATCAGTCAGTGAAGTCCTAATTTGGAACCAAGGCAGGTGGATAAGCAATCCAAAAGCAAGTCGGTGGAGTCCCAATCCAAGGGCCAGGGTGGATGAACAATCCAAAAGATGGTTGGACTAGAAATGATGATCCACCACCTAGCTTAAATCATAATCAACAAGAACAACTACTATATTGGAAGGAGATTAGGATCCTAGTACAATCAAGCTTTACCCAATGATGATCATAATTAAAGCAACCAACTGGTGATGAGTTTTACCACACATCTCTCTACATGAATAGACTATAAATGTGGAAACTCATAGAGCCTGATCAATAAAATGGAGGACATCAAGAAACTTGTTGTAGACCTGGTAACTAAGCAATCAACTGTGGCAGAGGAAAACAAGACAATCACAAAGGGCCTGATCAAATTATCCAACATGCTGGACAACTATGCCAAGGAGATGGAGGAATCAGAGCGTTTCCAACAGCAAATAACCTCTATTGCTAATGATAGCCAGCAGGCATGTTCAATGAGTACTTCCAGTAACTATCAGAAGGCAACCAACGTTGATGAGCAGCAAAAACTTGCAGAGCAAACCAAAAAGAAGCCTCAAATCTTGTTACATAAACCAGTGGCTCCTGTTACCAAAAAGGAGAAGGAGAAGCCTTCCAATCAACAAGACTCCACTGAGGAGACGCTCCTGAGCATTTGAAAAGAGGTGTCAGCCTTCAAGAAGCTAGTTGATGGAAGAACATCCAAGAAGCGTACTGAGGCATTGAACCCTAGCACAGTGAAACCGATACCTGAGGTAATGACAACAACTAATGTTTTCTAATCTTTATTAGGACACTAACATGGGATACATGGTATCCATGGATTTTGACAGCAACATAGCTTGGCTAGGATCATCCTGGAAAGAACTGTTTGAGGCATTCAAGGTTGAATTTCCTGATGGCAAGATGCCAATTCCTCTTTTGCGTTGTATGGAGAACACTGCATTGTTGGCTGAACAACAGTCATACAAGGTGGAACTAGATTGGTTCCTTCAGGAAGCAACTAATTTGGACTTAAGTCAGGAAGAAAAAGGAAGATCTTGGAAATCTGTTGTCCTATGGCTCTCAGTTGGGCTTTTCCTGGCAAGTATCATATGGCTCCTCAGGTGATCTCTCTTCAGAACAGAGTAGGAAAGTGTCGTCCTGCGGAATACCAAGAGTTGTTCTTCATTACCTTATCCCAGGAAGCTAACTTCTTGTATGGCCAGTTGATGGGCTTCTTGTATCTCCTTACCTTGGAGATGCTATTTGAAGTGACTCATGAAAAGGACTTGTCGACCAAGGAAATTCCTGATGTAATGAAGTTACGACTCACAGAGTTCTTAAACAGCTGGTTAGCCAATGGGCCTCAATCAGAATTCCTGGCCAGTCTTGGACTCTTGATCTTTGGACTCTTCAGTTCCAATTTTGGCGTGGCATGTCTGGATCAAGTTGAGTTCCCTGATTTTCTGAACTTCTGTAAGGTTGGCTCTAGTTGTCCTCTTAATGCCAGCGTCATTGGCAAAGCAGTGTCAATCATGCATCATCTTCAAGATGTGCTTTATTCCCTTGGGTTTGTTGTTTTTCTCAAATAAGCAATGTGCAGTAAAGCTCTTCTCTCTTTTCAATTTCTTTATGTTTTTCTTTGGGTTTTGTCCTTACAATAGAATTAAGGGTATGGTATAAAATAGAAAAATAGTGGTAATAAAAAATAGGTAAGGGAAGGGCAGACCCTAAACCTTAGCTAGAGGTGCAGTCGGTCTTGAAGAGTTGGCTGGACATCCTTTCTGGAATTTAGCATGGACACAATTTATAAGTTGTCCCGAGGTTAAATCCTTAAGGTTGTAGACATCATAGCCTACTTTGGCAATGACTTCACATGGTTTGGTCCATAAGCTATCTAGCTTGTTCTGTGGCTTGTGGAGTCATTGTTGGTACATTAGAACTTGATCACCAACTTGGAACTTGGCGAGGGCTGGTAGATTCACTTGGTCTTGTGAGTAGCTTTTAACTCAATACTCCTTTAGACTGTTGAATGCTTGAGATTGGGTCTCCATTATTTGGTTGGTCAAGAGATTTCAGTTGTTGAGATTATGTAGATTCACTACAGTTGGTGTTCAATGGTACCAAGTGCATAGGGAGTCCAGGTTGTTGGCCATATAGCATTTTGAATGAAGTTTACACCATTTCTAGAGTGTACAGTGAATTTGTATGCCATGACGGCTGCACCTAGATGTATATCCCATGAAGAAGGCCAATCATGTGCTAGTTTCTTCAGTATTCTAAATAGAGTTCCATTAACTCTTTCAACAGCTTCATTTGTCTTGGGTTGGTAGGGCACTGAAGAGATACTCTGGATTCCCATTAGGTCATGTAACCAAGGTAATATTTTCTTGACAAAATTGGTTCCATTGTTGGTTAAGATTGTAGCAGGACAACCATGTTGTGCAATGATCTCTTGAAGTACAAACTTAGCAGTCTGTAAAGAATTGGCGGAAGCAACAGGTTGGACTTCAACCCACTTGGTTAAGTGATCTATGGCAACTATGATATACTTCACTTTTCCTGGACCAGCGCAGGGGAGTGGCCCAACAACGTCAATTGACACAGTCTGGAAAGCGTATCCAGGAAGAATGAATCAATAAGAGTGTTGGCTGGGTTTTTCTCTAAACCTAGCGCACTGGAGACATTTTTTGACGTATTATGCAATGTCAGTAGTCATATTTTCCCAAGAAACGTATTCTGACATTGTTTTCATCATTTTTTTGTATCCTGGCGTGGCCTAATTGTCAGTGAAAGTCATCAAGACAAGTGAGTCAGTTGGAGGGACGAATATAGGGGAGGGTGGTACCCTTATAAATCTTGAAGATTTTACCATCCTTTATGAATGTGTGTTGACTTAGTTGTTGGAGCGTCCTTTTCACTTTCTCTTCTAAGGAACTCCATTGGTTTGGTTAACTGATCAACTCATAAAGACTATCAAGGTCCTCTCCTAATGCGGCAACAATTGGTAGTTGGGATAGAGCGTCGGCATTTTCATGTTTGATTCCTGGTTGATGGACAATGTCAAAGTCAAATTTTTGTAGCTTGGCAGCCCATCTTGATAGTCTGCCTTCTGGATCCTTCATCTTTCTTAGCCATACTAGACTCAAATGGTTGGTGACTACCATAAAGTGTGTTCCATGTATATAAGGTTGACACTCTTTGATAGCATACAGAATAGCTAGGCATTCACGTTCAGTAGTGCTATAGTTCCATTCATGCTTATTAAGAGTTCTTGAGAAGTAAGCAACTGGATGTTCCTTGCCTTTTTTATTGGTCTGAGACAGAATGGCACCAATTGCAACATTGGAGGTGTCATTGTGCAAAGCCAAAAGGCTTGGAATAATCTGGGTACACTAACAGAGGATTAGTTGTCAACACATCTTTCAAGGATTGAAATGCTTCTTCACATTCTTTGGTCCAATTGAAATTGGTGGAAGTTTTCAACAGATGAAAGAGTGGTTGGGCTATTTCAGCAAATTTGGGAATGAATCAGCAATAGTAACCTGACATGCCTAGAATTACTTGAACTCCTTTCATGTCTGTGGGGGAAGGCATATGGACTATGGCCAATGTCTTGGCTGGGATTGATCTAATTCCTTTGCTGGAAATGATGTGACCCAAAAATTCCAAATGAGTCTTAAAGAAAGAGCACTTAGAAGGTTTGAGTTTCAATCCTTTCTTCTGAAGCCTTATGAAGACTTCTTTCAAGTGGCTAAGATGTTCATCAAATGTCTAAGAGAAAACGTTTATGTCTTCCATATAGATTAGAACACAACTTAGGCTAAGGTCGGCAAATGTACTATCCATGAGTTGTTGGAAGGTAGCTGGTGCGTTTGCTAATCCTTGGGGCATTCTAGTTGGCTGGTACAATCCCGCTGCTGTGATTAGGGCGCATTTATCTTGATCCTCTTCAGCCATTGGTACTTGCCAGTAACCAGAGACCACCTCCATTGCTGAGAAGAAACATGCTCTGCCTAGTTGGTCCAGTGTTTTGTTGATACGTGGCAGAGGGTATTTGTCTTTCTTGGTTATCTGATTCAACTGTTGGTAGTTGATGATGACTCAGTTTGTGCCATCTTTCTTCTTAACTAGCAGGAGAGGGAAAGCCCATGGACTACTAGATGGTTTCAGAAGACCAGCGCTTAGCAGTTGTTGAACTTCTTCACTGATTATTGCATTGTCCTTGGGTGATTGACAATATGACCTTTGATAGATAGGAGCTGAATCACCAACATTGATTTTGTGCTTGACTCCTTTTGCACAACCTAAGTCAAAGTTGGATGTTGCAAAGATGTCTTTGAACTCATCTAAAAGTTTTTCAAACTTGGACATCTCCCCCCTCAGAAAGACCAGACATCTCTTCACATGGAATGACGGCCAATACTGAGTGAGTATGGGTTGGAGATGGTTTTGAAATCCCTAGTTCTGATAAGTTTCCTACATAGTAGACAGAGTCAATGTCTGTGATTAGTTTGATTCTGACCTATGCAATTGGTTGATGTCTTTGGACGGCAATCTTCTTTGACAAGAGGTTTGTCAGTAGCACCTTAAGTTCTGAATGGTTGGCTTTGTCACAAAATCCAGGGGCTGCAATTGGTTTGACCAGCAACAGGTGAGGGAGGCTGAACACATTTAGAGGATTCCAGGAGGAACATCAAACAGAATGCCTGTGCTAACCACCACTTTCATAAAAGGCTCTATCATCATAGAATGATTAGCTTTTAACTTGATGTCTGTTGCTGAGTTAGAATGGGACTGAAGAGTCTTAATATGTGGGTTTGCAAGACGGTAA
The DNA here is from genome assembly GCA_014839935.2 of Entomophthora muscae. NCBI lineage: Eukaryota > Fungi > Entomophthoromycota > Entomophthoromycetes > Entomophthorales > Entomophthoraceae > Entomophthora > Entomophthora muscae. The sequence continues at coordinate 232,238 of QTSX02004276.1, forward strand.
GGGATCCCCATGACACCATGTGGATACTTGATTAAGGTATGATGCCAGTTGACTTTCTCTTGTGATACCATGTGCAAGGTTTGATTGTCGTTAAACAATAATGGAATAAAATAGCCCATAAGGGTTATTGTTCCAGTACCCATGGCTATTATGGAATTGTATCTTTGTAGCAGGTTGGTACCTATTAGCATATAATAACTGGTGGATTGTAGCATGACAGAACTTGTTATTAGGACTAGCTCACCAAATATCAATGGGATACTACTGTAGGAACCTGCGGCAATGGTTTGTTGATCTCTTGTGGTAGAAAAGCTTTTGTTGTAGGCCAAGTCTGGTTTAACTTAAAGCTTTGATACAAGTTGGGATGAGACTATTTTCTTGTTGGTGCTCCTGTGTTGACAACAGCGCGGATTGGAGTATCAAAGACTTTAAGTTGAACCCATGTACATGTTTTGGAAGGGTTGATGGTAATATTAGTGATATTTCATATAGGGTTGTTTCTTAGATGCTCTTGTAGAGCATCCAAGCAATCCTTGAACATAGGTAGAGCTTTCAAGAAAGTCTTCATTGGGATGGGAAGAGATACATTGACAAAAGAGTTGTTGGGGTATGGTGGAACGTCTTTGCAGTTGCTATCAGAGCCGGTCAAGGGCAGGCCGGGTACAGGTTGGGACAGATAGGGACGCAAGGTTGGATTGGTGATACTAGATTTAAGAGATTCCATTAAGGCATACCTCTTCTCTAGTTTTTCAGCCTGTACTGACTTCTTACTGGTTGGGTTTGATAACACAGCAAAGATACCAGCTAGGTCATTGGGGGAGGTTTAGGTAGAGGTGATGGGGACTCCCTGACTTACATCACCTATTTGTTTTTTGACTCCTTGTCAGAAGAGAAGTAGTCTTCTATGTGGACTGTGTCCTCAGTAGAAACTACATGAACTCTATATTGGCCCTGAGGTCTGCTTCTAAACATCTCCTGTACTTTCTTGTACACAGCCAAGTTGGGTCAATCCTTTTGTATATGTGACTTTTCCTTACAAATTCTTCAGCCTGTGTAGTCGGGTTGAATATGATATGGAGTCAACTGGGCATTAGAGTTGCTCTGGTAAGAAGACAAAGGTTGATAGACAGGAATTGGGGATGGTTCTGGGGTGTCATAAACACGTTGGTTGGTATGCTTTAACAATCTAACTGAGTTTTGAGCTGCCCTAAGGTAAAGAATTGCTTTACAATTGAAGTGATGTCATGAAGGCCATTAATCTGACCAGAAAACTCAAGCCAGAAATCCTTTTATGGCAACAAGGCATGTCAAAGGGCACAGCAACAGTCATTGGGGCTGATGAGGTTCTTCACCTGCAGCCAACTTACCATGGATCGGAATTCACAGGGGAAATCTTCAAGGTTCTTAATTTTTAGAACCAGGAAGTTATCCCCGTCAATTTTGTCTCTTGCTTCTGAATTGAAAAATTTAAGGAGAGCTTTTTTCACATCCTTGTATTTTTAGTTTCTGGGAAGGTGATGAGAGATGTCAGCCAATACTGCTTTGTCTAGTATGCAAATACAGGCTAGACTCATTTCTCTTGACCCTAGTCCTTCATTAGCCTTCTCAAAAGTGTCCAGCCACATGTGGATGTCAATGTAACTGTTCATGGAGAATTTGGTCTTGAAAAGACTATTTGGTTTAGTTCTGCCTAAACTAGAACCATGGTGAACTCCTTGCTGATATGTAGAAGATGAGATTGTCAACTCATCCTCTGAACCAGAGTTGGAACTGGAACTACTACTATCAGAGTAGCCGGGTTGGTGATGTCTGCAACAGGACTGGCGTCAGTGACTTACAGAACTTCTCTGGAGGCGGCAACGGTGGCTTCTTGAACCTGCACTCCTGATTGGCATAGCATTTGCTCCAGTTGCTATTTTGGGAGGAGTGTACTGGGGAGGGCAAGCAGGATCAGCTCAACTGTGATTGAGAATATTGCCAATGATGGTGGGATTGTGGGTGGTTGGATCCCCAATGGCCAATTGGTTGAAGTGTTCTTCTAGAGTAGTTGTGGCTACTCTTAGTTCTTTGACTACTTGTCATTGATTGTTCAGTAGAGTGGTGGTGTTGGCCAATTAAGCTGTAAACCCACCCACTTGCTCCGTTAGGTCTTGATTGGCAGTATGTGCCTGTTATACTCCTTGGTTGCAGTTGGTAAGTTGGTCCACTACTGCAGCAGTAGTGGTAGCTAAATTTTTGGTACATTGACGTTGTACCTCTTCAATCTGCATACAATTTTCATTAAATCATTTGGTAACCTCAGTGTCCGCATGAGTGATTGCTGTGTTCTGCTGTCATTGAACAGCACTTTGCATGGAGGTTGCTTGAGACAGTTGGCTCATCTGTTCCATTAATTTTTGAATATGGCAATGGTGGTTAGTGAGGGTTGTCCCCTGAGCTTCAAGGTGAACCGCAGATGACTCTAAGTTGGCAGCCAAAGCAACGGTTAGGTTGCGCAGAGGAGTAAACTGAGTATCCTCAAAGGTATTTGACTCTAGAGTTATCCCTTCTAAATGGACGGCAGTTGCTCTTGCACGGGCGTTGGACTCTTCCAATCACTGGTTGGTGATATTATTCCATTCACCTTGGTGCTTAAAACTTATAGCCGCCAACTGTTGTAGGTCTTCATGTAAATTATTGAGCTCTTGGATGCTGGCATTGACCTGATTAAGTCTATTTACAGCATTCATAAGTTTGGGATAGCCAACCCTGGTGGTGTACATGGTCAATCTGTCCAAACTGTTAATAGTTGATTGAGGAAGAGCTCCATTATTGTTCTCAATCATTTGCTCAATTTCTTGCAGGTCTTGCTCAGTGTTGGTGGTCTCTGCTGAAGTATCCAGAGGGAGATAGGTATTGGTATTGGCTTGGCTTGGCCAATAGAGGGAGCAATCAGAAACAATTGATGACTGGGGCTGGTAAGAGGCAGGGTATATTGGTGCAGGAGACCAACAATCAAGAGTTTGACCAACTCCAGAAGCAGAGAAGTTAAAGGTCTCAAAGGTTGGGACTGACTGCCATACTGATCGGCTAGGAGGTTCCCAGGGCCCCAGAGGAGGGATCTGGGCTGGTTGTACCGTGGGGATCTCCATGGATTGGAGTTGTTCTATGAGACTAGGACAATTGTTAGGGTTATTTAGTACCCTGTTTGGAGTTGTAGTTTGTTGGTTGGTCTGATTTCCCGTGGTGCAATTCCCCAGGGGAGACAGAGCTGGTCTGACAGGATTGTTGGAGGTGGTAGTCAAGGATTGGGAGGTGGTTCTGCCAGTCAACAACTGACTCACCCGTTGGGGGTGAATGCTGCCAACTGATCCTGGTTTACAAGCGCTTGCTTGAGATGGTGCTGATGTTGTAGTAGCTGGAGAGCCTGTTCTATTAGGACAACTAACCTGTTGGATGTCATCATTTAAAGGTAGAAGCGGTGCTCCAGAAGATCTAGTGTTTACCATGTTAGGTAGGTTCTTCCCTTATCAGAGACTTTATGGGCGTCAGTCAGAGGTTGGTAAAGGAGTTGGCTAAAAACCCCTGTAGTGAGCACCAAGATGTGGTACTCTTACTACGGTGATGGGGGATAGTCAAAGGGTCGGTTGGTGGCCTTGGTACTTTACAAGTCAGAAACCAGACAAGTAGTTGGTAGTAAAAAAGCGTCCAAGCCTAGAGAACAACAAAGGGTTTAGAGTAGTAGCAACAGCAACATCTCAAAAGAAAATTCTCAACAAGTGACTTCTAGTCAAGCTTAGTTGGCAGTTTAGTCAATGGGAGGATACTAGCCTTTGCAGTTCTTAGATTATACTTTCAATGAAGTAATCAATGGTGTAGCTTAATATAAGGTGGGTATAACATATATTTTATTGAGAAAAAGGGAGAGGTGTTTAAATACTACAACTTAATTAATAACTCAAGGTAAGTTGGTCATTGCTTAGGGGTTGAGAGAGGGGAAATGAAAGTCAATCCATTAAGGATTGACACAACAATTGAGAGAGGATGGAAACAGCCCCAGTGGCACAAGGGGGTTGCAGAGGCGCAAGGATGGGAAGTTGGTCAGTTGTAACTGCAGTTGATGAACTGTATTAATTGATAGAATTAACAACCAGTTGGTAGATCCTAATTCAGAACCAAGGCAGGTGGATAAGCAATCCAGAAGCAAGTTGGTGGAGTCCCAATCCAAGGGCCAGGGTGGAAGAACAATCCGGAAGCTAGTTGGACTTGAAATGTTGATCCAGCGCCTAGCTTAAATAATAATCAACAATAACAACTACTATATTGGAAGGAGATCAGGATCCTAGTACAATCAATAAGTACCCAATTATGATCATAATTAAAGTAACCAACTGGTGATGAGTTTCACCACACCAACCTTTAAGCACATCATCATCACCAATTCTATTCCAAGAAGGGTAATCCAAAGATTAAGGAACAGTATCCACATCCAGGGCATGTTACAACCAAGATCCCCATCTTGTCTCCTAATTTATCTCACAATACACAAGGGACGTTCAATGAGCCGCCCCTGCTCTATCTCACGGTATGGATCAATTGGATGGGGATGTTGAGTTACTGGCACTTTCTCCTAATTAGGAGCACTGCCAATTCAACATCACCAATCCTGCATAGGTTATTTCTTGGCCCCAAATCTTATATGGAACCTGCCACTGTGCCATTCCCTGGTGGCTTTGTGGCTCTCCCATATAGTATATTGGTCACAATACCAATTAATAAACCTTATCTTATTACTATTATTATTGTCTTTTCTATTGGACTGTTGTCTTCCCCAATCAGCACTGAACTATCATTGATTAAGTTGCAACAAGGTAATGGGGTGTGAGATAAAATGCCATCAAACTAGTTGACCAATGATATGAGTGAGTATGGGCGTATTCCTCCAGGCAGGAAAATCTGACAAATTTTTGAATGGACAGAACCAAGAAGGAGACCTTGCTCCACTAAAGATTGCAGTACCTGGTTTGGAGGAAGTTACCCCTGCTCCTGGATGCTCCTGGGCATTGTTTTTAACCAGGGGTGTCTGGTGGGTGGGTTAGGTGGACATCTTTGGAATAGTTCCACAATTGTTGATCCAAGGGCTTCTCTTGGGCCATTTAGTAAGCTTTTTGATAACTGTTCACCCGGGATTTGGTGGAAGTCCACAAGCATTAGGCAGGGATTGAAGTGGAGGCCTAAGGGGGAGGCGTAACTTTACAGCATAGCAGAACTTCAGAGTGACCATCACCCATAAAACAATATCCCTCTCTGTAACAACAGGCAATGTACAGGTCAGAATCTCTGGACCTATCATGTGTGGCTTAAGCTAAAATGTGATTGCAGGTTTTCCCTGGCTGTGCCTAACTTTCCCTACATTGAATGGGAAACCTCTGCAATTGCTCTAAGAATAAATGGTGCAGGCTTCCAAACCTACCCTATTGGGATAAAAAAGCCACTCCATATCACTGTATTTGTACAGATAACAGAATAAGGCTCATATGAACTCAAAGAGTCACAGTAGATTCCATAATGCTGGGAATTACTTGGCCAAGTAGAAGCCTTGATAAGCTGGAAACCCTTTAACAAAACTAACCAATTTAACAGATTTGAATCAAACGGTTGATTGAAAATGGGTTACAGCTGCTCCAGTCCGCCAGCTGAATCTGATTCCCCCTTGCAAACTGATGTTGATAAATTAACGTAATTTGAGGGTCACCAGATATGAGCTTATTAATCAGCATGGTCATCAGAAGTTGGTCACTCATGGTCTCTTTGCCAACTGGACTAGATGCTCACTTGATGGTGTAAAAGGAATAGGAGCTAAGGATTCAGGCAGTATTAATCAGTTGAATTTTGATATATATTGAATAATTTTCACTGTTTCAACTCTTAAGAGTTGTGTCCTCCCAATAATTTACTCAATAAAATCAAATATCCCTTGGTCTAATCTTTATTTTAAAATGTATCCTGTAGTTAGCCTTTTGCGCTACATCCCCTACAATTCAATCCTTAGCTGGATTATTACCGGAAGAGGGGGGCCTGCTGTTGGTACTTTGTTGTTGTCTCTGCCAAATTTTAATTCAATGTCTGTCAATCTTGGAACTATTCCTCCTACTGTCAAAGATGAAACCCAGGTGCTATCTTGATGCCCTGAATTTTATGCTGAAGACACTCTGATTCTCTCACAGGCCATCTATCTAGGGCTCTTTTGGTTGGGGCTAATTATTTTACTTAACCCTAGTATCTCATTTGGAAATTTCACAAAGCGGTATCTGAAGCTGTGCTGATGGTTAATCATTAACTCTATATGGATTTGGTGGGTGATTACCCACCACATGGAGACAGCTTCTTTTTTTTCCACAGTTTCTGTCACATTACTCAACTCTTCCATGCAAAGTTTTCAGAAGCATTTTTCATGAATTTGTGTTTCTTTTCTCCTGTTCTGTTGAGATATCTGCGTTTACCATGTTTATTTGCATCAGCTCCTTTCTTAGTTTTCAGTTTGGACTCTTCTTTGATTTGTGGTTTCCATCTCTGGTAACAGTTGTTGAGACTGGATCTTCTGTTTCCTATTTCCGTTGTTTCATGTCATTTGGCGCCCAGATTATTTTCCTGCTCCACCCACCAATGAAATTCTGTGTGAAGTTTTGTTGGCTTTATCATTCTATTCTGGTTCTAACCTTAGTCACAAATGCAAGTTTACCATGTGATGACAAAGGTTCCAGAGGATGCTCATGAATGGTTTTGTCTGCAGTGGAGTACAATCCACGTGTTTTAACTGAAAGTGCATCTTTACATCCTTTGTTAAATAATGTGTGTGTATCTATTCAGGAGCTCAAAGTATATCAAAAGTTGTACGCCTTCCAGCAGGGTACCCCTTCTGCGCTCAGTATTCCTTCCTTGGTTTCTTGCCTACTGCCGCACAATTGATGTTCCAAAAGTCAATAAGCTCTCAGCGTTGTGGTTAGCAGTTGACCAGACTTCCCAGGATCTGGCAGTTTGGGATTCCTTGCTAATCACAACTGAGGCCCTATTAAGCCAAATTCTTTCTCTGGTCTCAAATCTGTTGCTTTCCAAACAAGGTACTATGGAGATTGAAGCTAAACCCGCTTCATACTCCTGATCTTGTGGTAATTGTTCTGTGGTGACTTTGACTAGTCAGAGCGGGATTGCTCCCCTTTTGTTTCTTCTCAGTTACAACTGACAATCTTGTCCAAACCCGCCAAGGTAAACAAAGCGCCAGTGGTGGCAATCACAGACAGTTTGTTGGCTATGCTCCAGCATGTTGTGCCCGCAAAGTCTTTGGTAGTCAAGCCCAAGGAGTTGTCTCTTAATCCCATTGATTTAAATTGTCCTTTCCTCCCTGAGGCTTTCCAAGAAATGATCAAGGGTTACTTTCAGGAGCACCCTGCCTCCTTAGCCACTGTCTGTACCTGTGGTGGATCCAGGTCCAACCAGTCCATCACGTCATTATCCTGTCCTTGACTCTTATTACCATTACCTTACTTTGACAAAGCTTTGAGGAACTTTTTCTCTAGGGAGGCAATTTCATGGGACAACACTTTGTTATCATTCCGCCAACAGGGCATGATCTCAACACTCTTTTCCTCTCTTGCCCTTAAAGCCTCGATTTAACAATTTGCCTTTGCTTTCATTTGTTGTAAGATTTTGTCTCATCCTACTAACAGGCTCTAGGAATCCCACACATAGATTTGGTTTCCTTGGGTGGAAGTACCTTCATTTGCAAAGTAATCAGAGTATAACTCTTTGAACGCAGCCTTTACTTCCACCAAGGACTCCTCAGGCACAGTATTGGCGACCTCCAAGCTTGCCCAAGCTTCCTCCAACAAACTTGTAGGAACCTCTTTCCTGGCAGCAGCAGTTTCCACAAAAATTACTCCAAATTTGGACCTTTCAAAATTTAAAAAAGAAGACATAATAATTGAAAAGGTAGTTGAGGGGAAAGCATCAAAATTGACAATATATCTTTATTAAAGTCTAGCTGTTTTTGCTTATATACCATTTGGGGCATATTTGGCTGAAAACCCCTCTGGTTCCTTAATCAATCTATGATTCATCTCACGTGGTCTATGACATTTGAGTCATCCAAACCTAGATCTTTACCTAAAAGATCACCAATATTTCTCAACCTATGAGAATCAACCTACAATGGGAAGAAGTCACCTGACTCCATTAATCCCAATGTACCAATTCAGCATGGAGCTTTCTCAGCTCCCAGTGCCAAAACCCTATGGATTAAACATCCCAAAACTCAGCTATTGCTGTTCCAACTGGGAACCAGCTGATCAACCATGTATTCCTAGGCATCCTCACCTTTATTTAGTTATCTTCACATTAATGGTTTTTTTGCTTTAAAACCCATTAAAATGCTTTGAAACTTGAACCAGGCACCACTGCAGCGCCCAGCAATTTCCCCAGACAATGCCTCAGCGCCTGAAAAAATTTGATAGTGGCGCCTTGGCGCTTCTTGAATCCATTAGGCGGCCTGGCGGCGCTTTTAACCCAAAATTTGGGGGTTTACTTATGGTTGACCTTAACCAAACTTCTTACACAGTCAAGGCAATTTAACCAATATAATTAAATCCTCATTAATTATATTCCTGTGTATTTATTAATCAATCTTCCCTTTTAATTAAACCAATTTTGAGACATCCAGTCTCCCAGATTGACTCAGCCAATCCTGCCTTCTTTTTTTATTGAACCTAGATATCTAGTTTTCAGGAATCTTAACCTTAAGACTTCCAATCCAACTCATCTACATGCAATAATCAGAAAAACAGAGATAACATTATATTTCAGATCATTTATTTGGCTAAATACTCAAAAGTGACTGTTATACAGTCACAGTACCACTGATGAGAAGCAAGTTCCTGCTGAGTTTGCATTGTTTGAAGCAAATAAATCTACTTCTGGTTACTTTTTGTTTTATGGTTTATCAATAACGGCCAAGCTGTCTTCTGACAATCCATTCTGTTGATAATGGTGCTTCTGAGAATTTCATGAGTGTTGAGGCTGCTGATTTGTTGCAACTAAGTATCACCCTGGAATGTTAGTTAAATGTGGAAACTTTCAAACTCTTCCCTTTTTCCAGCTTAAGAAACCTGTGACATTTGTAGTTGTGAGTCAATTGTTTACTACATGGTTTTCAATATGCCCTGCTCTTATGTACCCTATCATCTTAGGAGTAGGCTGGTGGAGGGACCATAATGTATCAACTCTGCATAAAGAAAATGCATTGCAAGTGGACCACTCTTCCGGTATTACCATTCATATACCATTGTTGGGAATGTTGTAATTGGAGCAGCCGTCACAGACAACCCAGTTTGTTCCTGTTCCTGCACCTGTTAGTTTAGATTTACCAGCATGCCTTCAACCCTGGTCTGCGTCATTTGATACCACTAGGGGAAAGGTCCTTCCTAAGCAACTCAGTTTTACTTTTACTTTAAAGTTACTGTTGATCTGATTTGTATTGCTTCCTCTATTTACCCTTTGACCTTGAAGAAAAATGCATGTTTGGAGGAGTGGACTTATGAAATGTTGGCCAAGGGATACATCTTCAAGAAGACTTCATTGATCTACTCTCCATTTTTTCTTGTCCAAAAGTCTGATGGGTTGCTTAGACCTAGTGTTGACTATGGAATTTGAGCAACATCACAATTCCTGACCCCTACCCTTTGCCTCTTGAAACACAAATTTCTCAGTGTGTTGAGAAGCCAAAGGTATTTTCAAAACTTGATCTCTTGAATGCATTCAACCAGATTAAGATCCCAGAAGGAATAGAGTGGTTGACAGTATTTGGAACAAAGAAAGGTATCTTGCAGTTCTGTGTTATGCCTTTTGGATTGAAGAATGCCCCAGCTTGCTTTCAGCATTTGATTGACTCAGTTTTGGGAGATCTCCTAGGTGTATGTGTCATTGTGTACATGGACAACATCTTGGTATTCTCTCCAGATGATGAGTTGCATAAGGCCCATATTTCAGCAGTTTTAAAGTGTATCCTATAGGCCAATTTGATCATCAAAAGGAGTAAGTGTTAATTTTTTAAACGTAAGGTACCTTTTTGGGCTTTATAATCTTTGAGGATGGTCACACTATTGCCTCTGACAAGGAAGCCACAGTTTACAAGTATGCTACTCCTGTGATAGTATCCCAACTTTGAAGTTTCTTGGGTTCCTGTACCTTCTTGAAAATTTTTAATCCTCATCTGTCTGAGTTGGCAGCCCCCTTGTATTTGGCTAGCAGGAAACCAACTTTAGTCTGGACACCTGAGTGCGCAGAAGTGTTCACAGCAGTCAAGGCTCTTTTTTGTACTCTCCAGTTCTACAACAAGCAGACCCATAGCTTACTTTTGTGGTCTCTATGGATGCATCCAAATATGCTGTGGCCAGTGTGTTGCTACAAACTGCCGACAATGGTGTTGAAAGACTGTTGGGGTACTTCTCCCAGAAATTAAGGCTCAGGAATGCAATTACATGATTTATTACAAGGAATGGTTGATAGTTGTAGAATCTTTGAAGCATTGGCATCACCATCTCATGTTGGCGTGTCATCCTTTTGTGGTGAGAACCAACCATAGAGCTCTCTTGTACTATTGTCAACCCAGGGTTTTGTTGGGTTGTCAATCTAGATGGCATGGGGATCTGACAAGATACAAGTTCCACTACAAGTTCACCAAGGGAATTGATAATCACTTGGTGAATGCATTGAAAAGAAAACCTTCCCATCTCCCAGATGCTAGTATAGATGTCAAGTTTAACACATATACTTTGATTCTGGATGAGGCTATGGTCCCCTTTGTATTAACTCTGCCCGCTATGCTTGCTACCATGTCTTTAACAGAGGGTGCAGACTTAGACTTATATTCCAAAGTCAAGTTCTTACAGCTCCTGTCCAAGGTTTATGATAGGTTACTGGAACTAGCATGTGCATATCTGGTAGGCCAGCCGCAAGATTATCACAAGATAGGACTAATTCTATATCATCATGGTTTCTTGTGGGTCCCAGAGAGAACCATTCAGGATGAAATCATAGAGGCCCATCACATCTGTCCTACAGCAGGCCACCCAGGGAAAAACAAAGCAATGGAACTAATTTGCCAACAGTTTTATTAGAAAAGCTTGACGGTGCAGGTAACGGCTTTTGTTTGAGACTTCCTGGTATGTGTTTGATCCAAGGCAAGCCAGAACAAAACTACTGGATTGCTGGTTCCACTGCAGCCTGCTGCAGGGCCCTGGACGTCAGTGTCAGTGGATTTCATTGGTGAACTTCCATATTCTAATGGGTTTAATGCAATCATGATGGTGGTATATTGATTCACACAAATGGTACACTTTTTACCCTGCTCAACCACAATTACTTCAGTGGAAAAAGCTAGGTTGTTAGTGAATAGGATCTTCTCCCTACATGGCATCCCAATGGAGATTGTGAGTGATTGTGGGCCCCAATTTATTGCTCAGTTCTGGGAAGCTTTTTCTGGAATTCATGGTATAAAATTGTGCCATCACACAGCTTTTCACTCCCAGTCTGATTGACAAACAGAGAGGGTAAACCAAAGTTTGAAGGTCTACATATGTTGCTACACTAATATGCGGTAAGATGACTGATATGCTAACCTACCCATGACAGAGTTAATATATAATAACGCCCCACACACATCAACTCAATTATTGCCATTTTATGCCAATGTGGGTTAGAATTCCTTGTCCAACAGGGGTCCTTGATTTATTAGCACATGGAAGCTGCAACTAATCAAGCCACTGCATTGAAATAGGTTCATCAGGAGCTTCAGGTTACTCTTGCTGCTGCCAAACTACTTACAAGAAATACACAAATCATAAGCGCCAAGAAGGTCCTACCTACAGGCCAGGTGATCTAGTTATGGTGGACGCCCGCAATATGAAACTGAAGGTTCCCTGCCGCAAGTTAGGTCCCAAGCAAGTTGGTCTCTTCAAAGTTAATATCAAATTGGTCCCTTTGTTATCAGTTAGATTTACCTCCATCCTTTAAGATTTTTTATACCTTCCATGAATGTTTACTCACTCTCTTTAAGGGTACTAAGACTTCTTCTTCCCAAACTATTCTTGTGGAATAAGAACTTGAGTATGAGTTGAATTGTATTTTGGCCTCCTGTAAGAACTGGCACCAGTTTTAATATTTGGCGTCTTGAAAAGGCTATCCTGATTTTAAAAATTCCTGGGTTCCTCATTATGATTGTTCCAAGTCCCCAGATCATATCCAAGAATTCTATGAGTTCAATCCCACTATCATTGATCACCCTGAGCTCACCTTAGCGGCAATAAAACTTCCGCCTGCTCACAAGAACTTCTCCTTATCCCATCTTCTGGATGGTGGTATTGTCCCCTGGACTAAAGCAGAGGGTAATGTCACAGTAGATTCCATAATGCTGGTAATTATTTAGCCAAGTATTAAAGCTCAGAAATCCAGAAAACCTTTAACAAAACTGACTTATTTAACAGATTTGAATTTAACAGTTGATTGGAAATGGGTTACAGTTGCTCCAGTTTGCCAGTTGAATCTGATTCCCCCCTGTAAGTTGATGTTGATAAATTGACATAATTTGAGGGTCACCAGATATGAGCTTATTAATCAGCATGGTCATCAGAAGTTGGTCACTCATGATCTCTTTGCCAACTGGACTAGATGCTAACTTGATGGTGTAAAAGAAATAGGAGCTAAGGATTCAGGCGGTATTGCTCAGTTGAATTTTGATATATATTGAAAAAGTTTCACCGGTTCAACTCTTAAGAGTTGAGTCCACCCAATATTTACTAAATAAAATCAAATATCCCTTGTTCTAATCTTTATTTTAAAAATGTATCCTGTAGTTAGCCTTTTGCACTACATCCCCTACAATTCAATCCTTAGCTGGATTATTACGGGAAGAGGGGGGCCTGCTGTTGGTACTTTGTTGTTGTTTCTGCCAAATATTAATTCAGTGCCTGCCAATCTTGGAACTATTCCTCCTACTGTCAAAGATGAAACCCAGGTGCTATCTTGATGCCCTGAATTTTATGCTGAAGACACTCTGATTCTCTCACAGGCCATCTATCTAGGGCTCTTTTGGTTGGGGCTAATTATTTTACTTAACCCTAGTATCTCATTTGGAAATTTCACAAAACAGTATCTGAAGCTGTGTTGGTGGTTAATCATTAACTCTATGTGGATTTGGTGGGTGATTCCCCACCACATGGAGACAGCTTCTTATTATTCCTCAATTTCTGTCACACAAAGGGGGAAGTTAGATTTCAAACAATATTTGGTCAAATTATCATCTCTAAACCCTCTTTGTCTTCCCCTCTGATCATTCCACCTTCACCAGCATTCCAGGAGCTACTTGAAACATAAAAGGATGTATTTATTAAACCTTTGGACCAGTTACCTCCACCTCAAGAAACTCAGCACTGTTTTGTTACAGGGTTCTTTACCAAAAGCCCTCACTCTACTATCTAACACCCAAGGAGGACAAACCTCTCTGCCAACGCCTTATAGACAACTTGACAAGGGCTTTATCCACCCCTCTCTTTCCCAGTACAAAGTTACAGCATTCCTTCTGGAAAATAAGGACAGCTCACTCTGCCTAGTCACAGATTAACACACCCAAAAAAGATCACTGTAAAAATTAGTAACTCTACTGTAAATTGATGATCTGTTTGATACACTTGTTGGTGCAAAGGTCTTTATTAAGATTAATTTCACTGCAGGGTACAACTAGGCCAGGATTGCTCTCATGATCAAACGGAGGAAGTTTTGAAGGGAAGGGCTGAATTGGCCACAATAAAGACTCTATGATTAAAGTTGGAGAAGTATAGTGGCGTTAGAATAGGTAAAGCCTAATAGGTAACTGGTGGCTACTAGAGGTAGAGAATGTCACAACCTAGTAGGTACTGGTGACTACTAGGGCTGGAGAGTGATACAGTCTAGTAGGTAACAAAGGGCTACTAGGAAAGGATGATCTTAGGTAGCACTAAGATCCTTTGGCCACTTGCAGGAGGTCTGCAAGTGGGGAGCTTTACTTGATGGATTGGTAAGGTTTCCTTGTCTGTGTCTTCCTGGAGGCTTTGAGGAGTTCTTGAAGCCACCAGAGAAGCATGGATATGCCTAGCAACCTTATAAGGGTAGCTGATTGGGGAAGAAGATGCAGAACCTGATAATGAATAGGTCTCTGGGAAGTAAAGTTGGTTACTTTGTGACTGAAAGCTCATGATGTCATGGTGGTTTCCACAATCCCTGGTATTACTTTTCTGAATTTTAAGACTCAGAAGTTGGGCAACCAATTATATAATTTGTCCAAATTAAAGATTCAAACCAAACTGTTGATTGAAAATGGTTTACTGCCACCCCGGTTTAATAGCTGGATTCAAACACCCAGTGCAATTTGACACTGATAAAATGACGTAATCTGAGAGTCACTTGATACAGCTTCATTTACCAGAAAGTTCAATAGAAATTAATCACACAAGGATTTTTTCATACTGGATAGGTACTTTTTGGATAGTGCAGACAGATTAGGAGCCATGGATCCAGGTGGCATTGCTTAGTTGAAATTTGGTACATATAAGAAAATTTCACAGTTCAACTCTTTAGAGTTGAGTACTAATTAATTTTAATCAATAAACCAAATATTCTACTGGTCTAACCTTATTTTCAACATGCATCCTGTAGTTGGACTACTCTTCTACATCCCTTATAATTTAATCCTAAGTCAAAATATCACTGGAAGATGAGGCCCTGCTGTGGGTACTTTTCTGTCAGTGCCTCCTAATGTTACTCCAATACCCCATAATCTTGATGTCTTTCCTACTGAATCCAAAACTGAGACAGGTTTATCTTCTCAATAACCAGAGTTCTACAAAAAAGACACTTTAATCCTTTCTCAGGCCATCTATCTTGGACTCTTTTGGTTGGGTTTAATTATCTTTTTAAACCCCAGTGTATCTTTTGAAAAATTTACAAAACAGTATTTGAAGCTTTATTGGTGGCTGGTCATCAATTATATGTGTATTTGGGTGGTAATTTTCCACTGCATGGAGACCTCTTCTTACTATCTGTCAATTTCTGTCACACAGGACTAATTATCTGAGAGAGTAAAACAACTATACAGACATGAGGATTGTCTGTGGTTGATGGCCTGTAGTGGTGGACACTTATGGGGGGCCAGCCAAGCGCTAACTCACTTGTAAAGACTTATTGCCTGAGTCTGAGATGTTAGTAATGGGGACTTCAGAGAAAGACAGAACCTTACTGGCTCATAGAGAAGGACAGAACCTTTGTGGTTCATAGTGAGAAGGAGTTGAAGACTAGAAGACCATGAGGCAGGACTAGCTGAAGGACTAGAAGATCATAGAGAAGGACTTTCAGAAGGAATGGAAGATGAATGAGAAGGACTAGCAGAAGTAGAAGAAAGAGCAAATAAATGAACTTGGACAGCTAAAGATAAGATTTCATGAAAATAAATAATCAGAGAAAGAATTAAGGAAAAATGATAAAAAGAATTTAACAGAGAAATGATAAAATTTTAAGATAAAGAATATAAAAGGATAGAAAAGAAAGAAGAAAGAAAAAACAGTTCACAGAAATTCCACTGTGGATATATAAGAGATTAATTGAATGAGAGGGAGCCAGAGCAGACAGAAACAGAACAGAGAAACTCTGAGGGAAAAGGCTGGAGTTTTTCCAAAGTCATTAACAGGAGCAAGAAACAAGCTGCAGGCAGTTTCAAACTATCAAAAAGGGGAAGAAGCCCCAGAGAAATGCAAGAAAAGCTGAAGAAATTAGGGTTTAAAAATCCCCTAAGTAACACATAGTTGAAAGCGCTTGATTTTGGTCAGAGAAACGTGACAGAATTACAGTGAAACAGTTTGGAACACAGAGTAAGTTTTTATCTGGGGCAAGAAAACACCAGGTTTGAACCAGAATCAAGAGCAATTCATTTGGGTAAACGTATTGGCAAAACAGCTCAATCCAGATGAATGATTGGCTGCAGCTCAAAGCTTTTTTGATCAAGGTTTTCAGTGCTTAAACTGAAGAGTTTAGGTCTAAAAAAATGAGAGAATGAACAGGTAGAAGCTGGTTTTTGATTGTCTGAAGTAGGTAACAAAGTCTAATATACAATAGAGCAGAAGAAATGGGATAGTTTAAGCCTGGAAAACCAAAGTTCTGAGAAGGATAAAAGACTAAAACAAGGAGCTATAAAAGAGAGAGCAGTCTGAGGTATTTAAAAGATTGGAAACAGTGGATTAAAAAGGTCACAAAGACAGAGCAGAAAGCTGAGGATAAGAATAAAGGATCTGGGGCCTAAGATAAGAAGAAAAAGTCCAAATAGAGGGCAGGAGTCCAAGACTAAGGAGCAGGATCCCAAGATCAAGTACAAGAATTACAAGAAACCATTGGAGGACTCCAAGTATTGGCAAAACCTAATGTTTTCTATATCCCTGGGCCATATATCAGAAGGTTTCTAAGGGTATCTTCCTTCTGAAAGCAAATAAAAGCCTATTTTGACCCATGCCTATATTTCTGAGTAATATGATAAATCCCTATGAGTGAATTTTCTAAAATCTTCTACCCTAGCCAAATAGAGGAGGATACCTACCGCCAAAGCTGCCAAAGGTTTGCTACTAGTAAGTCTTCCCAGGAGGAGTGGGAGAGATTAACTAGACACTTTGAGATGACATATAGGGGGAGGGAGTTTATTGGGAATGAGTTTACTAGGCTGTTGAAGGACTGGTATAGGCCCCCAGAAGGTCTAGCCCCAGCTGAAGTGCAAGTACATGGAGGGGATACCCGCTTAGTAATTGGGAAAGTATTAGAAGAACTTGTTGTAATGCAAGCAAAGTATAAACTTCAAGCTAGTTGTATGCCTATGCTAGGGAATGTAAACTCCTTCTAGCTAGCCCCTGGCTTTAACCAGGACACATAATGGGGACTGGTGATAAGGAACCCCAAAATTTCTCCTGGGGATGAGGCAAAAACAGTCTTTAAAATACACTTTGGGTTTTTTGAGTGCTGGATCATGGAATTTGACATGATCAACTCGCCATCCATCTTTGCAATACTCAAGAAAAAGGCCTTTGAGTAACTGGTAGGAAATTGTGTTGTGGTTTACCTAGACAACATTATTGTATTCAATCAGTATAAAATGACTCACCTCCACCATCTCTGTGCTGTCCTTAATACCTTTTCAAACATCAGCTGAAAGCCAAAACCTCCAAATGTGAGTTTCTACACTCAGAGTTGCTACTCCTTGGGAAAAATATCTCTGTCTAAAGGGATGAAATCTGACCCTGACAAAATCAAGGCTTTACCCAACATACCACCTCCCAGTGATATGGGCCAGGTGCACACCTTTCTAGGAATGATTGGGCAAATATGCAAGCTCACTCCCAACTGTGAGGAGTCAATTGCTCTCTTTACTGGATTGCTCAATACTAAAAAATGGCAATAATGGACCCCAGTGTGGGATCAAGACTTTGAGAAACTCAAGAAGAAGCTCACAATGGCACCAATTATCTAGTTTTCTACCAGAAAACATCAGTGTGAGCTTAAAAATGATGCTTCATATTGGGCCATAGGGAGCCTGCTGCAGGTAAAAACCAATGAAGGTATCAATCTTCAAGTAGCCTGCAAGCCTAGAAAACTCACAGTTGCCAAACAATACTTCATAATTACTGAAAAAGAATTAGCAGTGATTTTCCATTGTGTCAAGAAATAATGTTTTCACTTGAAAGGTGCTACCGTTCCTCCCTAAGTCCTCAAAGACCACAATTCTCTTCAGTGTTTCAACACCCAGTCTTAGCTGACCTGACATTAGGAAGAATGAGTCAAATATTTATTCTCTTACCAGCTCCACATTAAATATAATACAGAAAAGAAGTTAGCTAAGGTTAACATCCTTTATCAACTATATGTGGAATCAATTACAGAGACAACAGGCTAGTCCCTGAATGACACCTGCTGTATCTTTGTCCTGAGAGAACACACTGTGAGGGCATGAACTGTGTAAGGTCTGAGGCTTCTTGGCAAACTATTATAAACTAAAGCCTTCAATCCCAGAATTTTTATATTGGTCAAATGTAGAAATTTAGTGATGGTTTGCAATAATAATTGAATTAAGGGCCCTAAAAACTTATAGGAGGTGAAAAAAGGACTAAGAGAATTGATTAAACCTAAAAGGATGAAATAAAGTATTGTCTTAATAACATAAGATTGGGTTAAAATTTGATTTCAAGGTTTGGGTACTGATTACCATTAACCAATGGATTAAAACTATTGACTATCAAAGTTTAAGTATAACCAAAAAGGGTACTGTTGTAGCTGAACCAATTATAGTTCAGTATTTAGGTTGGGGAAGACAACAGTCTAATTATAAAGGACAATAATAGGAATAGGATGATGTTTATTGGAGAATATAGTAATTAATATACCATAGTTGGAAGCTACAAAGTTTACCAGGGGGTGGCGCAGTGGCAGGTTCAACATAAGGTTTTATCTAGTAATAAATTGAGCAAAGAATATGTGTGTTGAATTAGCAATGCTCCTAATTAGGAGATAGTGCTCATGATTTGACATTGCGCTCAGATTGTATGACAGAAATAGACAGATAATAAGAATAGGTATCCAGGTGGTGGGGAATAACCTCCCAAATCCACATAGAGTTGATGATTAATCACCACTAAAGCTTCAAATACCAATTGGTATAATTTCCAAAAGAAACACCAGGGTTTAATAAAATTATTAAATCCAACCAAAGGAGTCCTAGATATATGGCCTGAGAAAGGATTAAAAAATTTTCAGAATAAAACTCTGGACATTGAGACGGTGTAACCGTCTCAGTTTCTGATTCTGCAGGAAAGACACCAAGGTTTAGAGGTGTTGGAGTAACATTAAGGGGCACCAACAACATAGTACCCACAGCAGGGCCCCATCTTCCAGTGATAATTTGACTTAAGATCAAATTATACAGAATGTATCAGAGTAGACTAACTACAGAATGCATTGTTAAAAGAAAGTTAGACCAAGGAATATTTGATTTTATTGAGTAAAATTTTGGGAAAACTCAGCTCTTAAGAGTTGAACAATGAAAATTTTATATTATGTACCAAATTTTAACTAAGCAATACCACCTGGATCCACAGCCCTTATTCTGTCTGCATCATCCAAAGAGTACCTCTTCCAGTACTCAAAAAACACTTGAGTGATTAATTTCTGTTGAACATTCTGATAAATGAGGTTGTATCAAGTGACTCACAGATTATGTTTATTTATCAGGGTCAAATTATATGGGCCAATTAAATCATGCTGGCAAACTGGGACAGCAGTAACTAATTTCCAATTAACAGTATGGTTTAAGCCTGTCAAGACAGTCAACTTAGTTAACTGTTTGCTTGGTTTTTGAGCTTTGTAATCAGGACAAGTAATTTCAGTCATTATGAAAACTACTGTGATATATTGGTTCATACCATTTGTCAGGTCATTGGGCAACTCATCAAGTGCCTCTGTGTATTGTGAGGCATGTTAGCAGGCAGTGAAGTAGTCTTGGTTGCAACAGTACCTAACTATTGAGAAAGATAATCAAAGGGTATCATGAGTAAGCTAAGATTTCAAAAGATTCAAAGATAGATGAAAATTAAAAACAATATTAAAGGAAAACATAAGCCACAAAAACAAACAAGTACTTTTTTGGAGTTGCAAGTCAAACAATCTGAACTTGGAGTTAAGACTGAAAACCCAGGTATTTTTATTATGCTTGTAAAAATGAGGTGCAGATTTAGAAAATAAATATTAACCCAAGTTAGTTAAAAGCATTGTGGTAAAGGGCAAGGTGCAAAATATAAAGTAGACGTTTTCTAACTTAAAAAGTTAAAATATGATGACAAGGTGTTGTAAGTGTAGACTATTGGTGTATAATGGGTAAGAGTTAGCCCTTGTAACTGTACAATTACTATACCTGATAGAAGAGTAGTAAATTCAATTAGTAATTAACAATAGGTAGGGGTAAAAACTTGTTTTTATTCAATATATTCCAATTATATATAATAGGGTGGAAAATTTGAAGAGAGAAAACGGGGGAATGAAGAAACGGGGAAATAGTGCCAGACTTGGCATCAATACTAATATTAGTATCAATATCAATATTAGCTATTGATTTTGCACCCAGAAGTAGAGATTGATTAGGCAATTGGATTGTTGATGCTATTTCCATTTAGTCTTCTGGACTTAAGCGCCAAGTGTGTGCTCCAATTCCAGAATCAAATGCCTTTTTGACTGACCCTATCTAAGGCCGTTGAAATGCCCAATTCCCAAAGAGATTCAAGTAGAAGACAGAATAATCTGGTATCAACTAGTTTTAGATCAAATGGTTAAGCAATTACCTAATGTGTAATTGCATTCTGGATCAGGCATTAAACTTAATGTCCATAAAATTCATCATTAGTTAGCACAATTGCAACCTTTCCTGCCACTAGATTAGATGACAGGGGTTAAAATGCCTTCAGGACCCAAGGTAGTAGTATGGTTTACCATTATACTCTAGGATCTTCCAAGCCCAAAAAGAATACTGTAAAGGTGGTCATCCCAAAGAAGAAACCAGCTTCAACCAAGGTGGCTTGAGCCAGAAGGACCCCAGTTGTAAGGGAGCAGGCTCTGAGCAGCTGTTGCCCATGGTAGACATGAATGGGCAGTACCTGGACTTGGTTACCAAGTTCTAATGGGGGTTGATTCCTACTTTGCTCTTGAAAAGGACCAATATTTTGCTTGTAGCCTTATTCTTGGCTCTTTTTCAGCCTCTGGTTATCACTCAACTTAAGCTGGAGGAGGAAAGTACGGTCCACTGGCAGTTTTCTATGCAACAGGTGGAGGAGTACTTAGAGAGCCATCTCTGGGAATTTGCCTTTTGTGGCCAGCAGCTTAGTGCCAATCAGCAGGCTACTGTATCAGCTGTCCCCAAGGCAGTAGTCAGAGCCTGGGCCACGCCTGGTCAGACTATTCCTCAGGTGGAGGGTTGGGTGACTACAGATAACTTCAAGCAGAGGCTTTGTCATGCACTCTAGGCTACCCTGAAGGTGCTGGATTATACCAGCAGTGACCATCTGGTTGCCATGGCCTTGCTGATAACTTGGTACTTTATGGTGCTAACAAGTTTGACCTCACCAAGGAGTACAACATGACTGCCTTCCTGGATTGGCTTCTTATGGTGTACTATTGTCCAGGTGGAAAGACTCTAGATGAGTATGTGCTCCAGGAATACCTCTTGTGGGATTGTCTCTTCCTTGATGTGTCTTTCCCTGTGGCCGTGGGGATTGATTTTGAGTGGCGTTTGGTGGGTCTCCAATGTCCTATCCTTGGTCATTGGCTTTGTGGGTCCTCTGGACACCAGATTTGTTACTTGGCCACAGTTCAGGCATTGGTGCAATTAGTCTGGTATATGCAAGGCCTGGTATCTTAATAATAAAGATCTTCATATTTCATTTTGATTTTATTTTTTGGTTTTGGTAAACTGGACAGCTAACCATGGATTTTTTCATTTGGCTTTCTTTTTTCTGGTTTGTTGTCCTCATTAGGGCTAACTCTTGACTACTAGGAGCAGCATGCATATATTATGTGTGTACTCTAGTAATTAATTGCCCAGAAACTTGTTCCTTCAATGTGTATGCGTTTGGGCCAGTCTTTTGGATGACTTAAACAGGACCTTGCCAGAGAGAGGCAAGTTTAGATTCTTGGCCTTATCCTCTGTTGCTGAAGAAATAAACTGCATCTCTAACCATGTAGGACTGTATGGGAGGACATTTGGCTATGGCTCAGTCAAGGTCTTGGAGTTTGTGGTTAAGGTTAACCATGTTGACTTCAGATTGTAGCTGTATCAACGTCTGTACCAGTTTATTGAGATAGGTGTCTGGTGATACTTTCAGGCTAATTTTTACCAACAAGTATAGCAGAGGTGGTAGTCTTGGTTGGGCCTGTAGAATAGCTCAAAGGGTGGTTTTACTGTGGCTTGATGATAGCCAATATTGTACACAAAGGTTGTAGCTGGTAAGAAGGTATCCCATTCTGTCTCCTGTTGATGGCTAAACTTCCAAAGTATCTGTACCAGACTTCCATTTATGTGTTCTAACATATAATTTGTCTTTGGGTGGTAGGGATTAAATAGTGTACCATGTATCCCCATCAGCTGTTTTAGGCGGGGAATCATATAGCTGGCAAAATTGTTCCATTGTCTGTCAACAGTACTTGGGGACAAACATGATTGTATATTATGTTCTCCAGTATAAATGTAGCAGTGATCAGGGCAGTCTGGTTAGGGATAGCCTTAGCTTCTACCATTTGTTTAGGTAGTCCACAGCTACATTAATGAACTTGTTCTTGCTGTTGGTGACTGGCAGGGGACCCACTACATTAATAGCCACTGTATGAAAGGCAAACCCAGATTTTATTAGTCTGTGCTGGAACTTGGCTACCTTTGGGCGCTTGATGTTACAGTTGTGGTAAGAGTCTAAAGTCTCCACCACATCTGTGTGCTTCCTTCCCAAAAGCAATGTTGTTGAGAAAAGCTAGTTTCTTCTTAATACCACCTTGCTGTCACGGTAAGTTCCATAATGCCGGGGATTATTTGGCAAATAGTAAAGCTCAGAAAGCCAGGAAACCTTTAACAAAGCTAACTGATTTAACAGATCTGAATCAAACAGTTGATTGCAAATGGGTCACGGCTTCTCTAGTCTGCTGGTTAAATCCAATCCCCCCTGTAAGTTGATGTTGATAAATTGACTTAATTTGAGGATCACCAGATATGAGCTTATTAATCAGCATGGTTAACAGATGTTGGTCACTCATGGTTTCTTTGAAAACTGGACTAGATACTCCCTTGCCAATGTATAAGGAATAGAAGCTCAGAATTCAAGTAGTATTTCTTAGTCAATTTTTGATATATATTGAATAATTTTCACTTTTTCAACTCTAAGAGTTGAGTCCTTCCAAAATCTTTACTCAATAAAAACCAAATATCACTTGGTCTAATTTACTTTTTAAAATTCATTCTGTAGTTGGATTGTTGCACTACATTCCTTACAATCTGATTCTAAGCCAGATCATTACTGGAAGATGAGGCCCTGCTGTTGGTACTTTGTTGTTGTCTCTGCCAAATATTAATTCAATGCCTGCCAATCTTGGAGTGGTCACCCCTGTCTTAGAAACTAAAAACCATGCTGCATCTCAATGTCCTGAATTTTATTCTGAAGATACTCTGATGCTTTACAGGGATTTATCTTGGACTACTTTGGTTAGGATTAGTTATTTTACTTAATCCTAGTATCTTGTCAAAATAGCAGGCTTGACCCGCCAGCAAGGTTCCAAACAAGCAAGTTTGTGACCTGCAATCCAATTACCCGGCCACTTAAAGCCAGACTAGGAAGTCAACTCAAATTGCAAAATCCAACAACATGAACAGATGATGATCCTTTATGGTAGATACCTTGTTTTGATGCTTGACTCATTACCAGGATCAAGCCACCCCATTCACCATCCAGCTGTGTGATCATCAATCATGCTCCTGTTATCCATTGATTCACATGAACTATAAAATCACTATCTCCCAATAAAGATTATTATCTAGCTTTTAAATATTTTTCCCCTTTTAACTCTGCTTAAATAGCACAGTTACAACATTGGTAGCACAGGTAGTTTATGCATCCTACCTTATCTTGAAAAATTCTGCCTGTTGCCTGCACGCGCTGCGGCCAACAAATCCTTGACAGAATTATGTCTGGCCTCCCTCTGGACTGGACCCCGTACACCCCTGGTAACAAGATACCTGATGGTTTTGTCCTGTACCAGAACACAGTGATTCCACTATCTGTCTTCAACGCCATGTCTGCATGAGGGCTCTTTCAGGCCCCCTCCTCTATTCCACGGCCAACCAACAAAAACACCATGCCCACCTATGTAGCCCAAAGACTGTAAAGCGCTTCCTTGGAAAACTTTTCCAGGGCCAACAACAACAACACTGCTACATGGATAAAGTCTGCCCAGAGCAAGCTGGCCCAGATGGAATGCCCACAGCAATTTTGGATTGCAGAAATCTCCATCCGCCTGACCCATGACACTGTCACCAGGTGTGACAAGTGGCACAAAGAACATGCAAACAAGAACTGGGATACCTTCAAGAAAGACTTCTTGGAAATGTTTGTACTTAAGGACACAGCACTAATGATCATACGCCAAGTAAAGAACCTAACCCAGACGTGCACCATGAAGGAACTCACCTGCACCTACAAGGAACTCTAACCTTGTGCACCATCTGACATGGCCTTTGACACCCCAGCCACACACCTCATGTACTATGACACCCTTAAGTTACATTTAATGAGACACATGAACCTGGATCAAGTGATCAACCTACAAAGCCTGCACCGCAAAGCAGAGAAAGCAGAACAAACCTCCAACGCCCTTCATAAGGCACAAACTGGAAAACAAGAGAGACCAAGGACTCCCACACAGGCAGGTGCTCTACTTGACCACCCCTGGGAAACAATGGGAATAATACCAACCATAAACCCACAAGCTCAAACAGACATGATAATGGAAACAATGGCCAGTCAAAGTGTACTTATTTATGTATCACTGCCACGCAAGGAAATCAAGATGAAGGAAAAGCCCAGGGAGAGCATTAAGCAAGCCAAGCTCTCCCCACACAACTCCTGACTTGCCCAATGATGAGTAATAACCCAAGGATGTGGACCAATGTCCAATAATCCAAGTACCCTCACAAGACCTAATACTGTACACCATTGCCAGACATCCCAATAAATGATGTCCTATCCTTTCTGTTTTTGCAGTTACACAGGCTCAGCACTCCTGGACTTGGGTGTGGATCAAACCCTAGTCAACAGCAGCTTTGTAGATAAGTTTAAGCTAGCCACTAATCTTTTGCAGATTAAAAATTTGATCCTGGCTGATTACATCACATTGCCGTGACAAGGGAAACTACCCCCTTCTCTGTCATGCTTGAGAAGCTCCACTCCACCATCCAAGGTCCCGTCATTGACTTCCCAAAGTTTGACATTATACTGGGGCTAGATTGTTTACAAAGAAACACTGCTCATGTAGAATGGGCAACCTCAGTGTTGACCATTAAGCGTGAAGGTGTCAACCACCAGATCTATTCTGACTCAGTGGATCAACTCTTACGCAACCACGTCTTTGTGCGTATCACAGAGACCCTGGACAAAAAAAGAAAACCCAAAGGCAATTGACTGGGACTCCTGCCAGTACAAGATCATACACTTCAAAGATCACCAGGATACATCCACACCTCAGGATTTCAAAATTGTGGCCCACCATCCAGAAATCTTCAAGGAAGCCCTACCCAGGTTGCCCCCAGAGAAATGGCAACTGTGGTAAGTTCAACTCCCTTGTACTTGACACTTTGTCAAGTACCAGGGAGTCTAGTGCCTCATATGTGAATCTATTAGTATTTTTGGCTTGACCAATTTTAAGCTAATTTTTACTAGTAATTTAGGGGTTTGAAACCAAAAAACAAGGTTAAATTTACTTGAACTCAACTCTGTTTAATAATTGATTAGCTAAAATACCAATTTAAGGGGCAATTTATAAGTAAATTTACTAATAGAAATGAAAAAACCTGTGTTTGACACTCTAAACCAAAAAGTGACCAGTTTGACACTTTTTAAGCCAAATTTTAATTTTATTAATAAAATACATATGCGCTTATATAAAATTTATTATTTACATTTTTATTTTTATTATTAGTGTCCATAGTTGTTGATTAGGCTCCTAAGCACCACTATACTGTATTTAGTAGTATAGACATTAATCAAATACCCCACTTGTTTTACATTATGTCATTCCCAGGTTTTTGGATTAAGTAGTGCCACATAAATTAAGCCCAATTTATTATAGAAATTTCATATGTAATTTATAAAAAAACTAAAACTTGACACCTTCTTTGTTTGACTCTATCCACTTGACACCCAATTAGTTTTGAATTTAACTAATCAAAGGCTTGGAATTAAGGCTAAATTAATATGTGACACACTATGAGCGCCACTTGACACTCACCCACTCGACACTTTAACTTGGAGATTAGTACAGTAAGCTTATTAATGTTTTAACCAACACTATGGTAAATAATTCACTCCCAGCTCCTCACAGCATACCCTAATCACTAATAAACACATTTTCACTCATTTACTTTTTTACATTATGTTGTATTTTTTTTAATTTTTAAGCATATGATACTGCCTTGCTTTTGGGTTTACTTTCAAACCCGTTTTAAATTTAAGCAAGTTTTATATGTAAAAAACATAGTAAATTTGATGTTTCTGCTTGACTCTGGCATACTCTACAGTGAGAATTCAGCTTTTCCTGGCTGATTGACAGTGCCAAACTTGACACTTTACTATGTTTTGAATTTTCAACTCTCAATAAAAAAAATTACGCATAATAATTTTTTTATTTTTTTGCAATTATAATCTACTACTTTTTCTGCTGCTCTCCATATAATTTTCATATATTTTTTTGATTTTCAATTAAACTTTTACATTGATTTAACATTAAGATGTTATGCTGAACCTAACATCTTTGATGCTTCATCATAAATTCACTTATTTTCTAAGTTTTAACTTTTATATCTATACTTTGGGTTTTCATTCTGCCTCTATTTATTTTTTATGTTTTTTTCTTGAATAAAAACTTTATTTTCATATTTTTTATTTTACTTTTACCTTTTTTACCTCTGTGTTTCATATCTTTCATACTTCTATTTATTACAATGCTAAGATTTTCTTTAGACAAAATCAAACAAGAACAGCCAACAGCCCAAGCGCCAAGCCTCCAAGGGCTCCAAAGAAACTGTCTCCACTCCCAAGCGTGCCAAGAAGCCTGCAAAGGCAAAGTCTCCAACCCCATCTCCTCCCACTCCATCTCCATCTCCTCCTACTCCCCCCTCCACCCTCATCTTCCATATCCCCTTCACCTTCCCCCAAAAATTCCTCCCCCAATAAATCTGATGGTGATCTTACCAACCACTCCTTTTACCTCACAGAGGCCAGCTCCAAGCCCACCAAGGAGCAGCATACCAAGAAATTAAAGGCTGCCAAGGAGCCCACCTCTTCTTCTGGTAAGAAAAGGGAGGCATCAAGCAGCTCTCAAAGAACCCTTCCCCTGCCCCTCCTGATGGCTCTTCCCCCCTCCCTCATCTGATCCCCAAGATGAGCCTGAGGAGTACTCCAAGAAGTTCAAAGCTTCTGGTCATGTGGCTTGGGATCCACTGGTCATCCACAATATCTGTAATGTGGACAGAGAGTTTAAAGTCCCCAAGCACTTCCCCTGTTACTTCCCAATTATGTCCGTAAAGCGCGGCCCTGGCTATGTTGCTGACAATTACATTTTTAATTGCAATAATCAAAAGTGCCAAACCAAGAGCAAGAACTTTGTCTGTGAGGATAAGACTTGTGAGGCCTGGCTAAACACTAAGGGCTAGGAGCAAGTAACAGCAGAGAAGGGGGAGCACACTTGTGAGCCCCCCAATCATCTAATCACTCGGATGTTAAAATGGTACCTTGTTCAAGTAATACCCACCTCCTCTCACCTCTGGGCTTCTGATCTGGCCATAAAGGCTTTGCAACATATCAAACCCAACAATTTCAAGTTAGTGTCAACTCAAGAGCAGTTGGTTAAGTTAATAAGCAATAAGCGTATCACCACCAATCCCCCTCCCCCAAGGCTTTGGACGTCCTCTCAGAGTTTACGCTCACCCACAAGCTCAAGCAGCTTCCAAGTGGGGAGCGCTTCCTGCTCCATGATAACGGGCCTGCTGCCAAGGACCGCATAATCTGCTACTCAACTCAGCAGAACCTGATGGAGTTGAAAAGAGCATCAACCTGGCTATTTGATGGTACCTTTGCCACTTGCCCCTGGATGTTCAAGCAGCTCTGGATGGTCCATGCCCATATTGACATCCGGGCAATTCCACTTGCGTTCTTTCTTCTTCCTGGGGCCACCGAGGCCATTTATACATGTGCATTCACAATCCTCTTCCAGGCAATTGCCCTCCTTCCTCCTGCCAACAATGAAAAATCCAAGAAGACTACCCCCCATACCCGCGCCAACCCACCTGCCTCTGACAAGTACCAGGCCACCCTGGACTCGGAGGAAAAGGCGAGGCTAAGAGCTCTTGGGCCTCACATGTGCATCATGATCTTTGAGCCTTCTCAGTTCAATGCATTCAAGAAGCTGTTCAGCAGGGAAGTGCAGGGGTGCCACTTCCACTTCCGCCAAGCAGTTGCTTGTAACGTGCAGGCCCACACTGAGCTTAGTAGGTTGAGCCAGAGGGATACTTTGGACACCTGCATATATGTGCTGGCACAATTCAGTGCCTTGGCTTTTTTAAAGCCAGAGCACACTGCGCAGGGGTTCAAGGTGCTCTCAAAGGATCCCTACATAGTGAAGCGCCCAGAGTTCAAGCCTTTCCTTGAGTACTTTGAGCCCCAGTGGATTGGGAAGGTTGTCACACAGAGGCGAGGCAAGGCCTGCGCCAAGGCCAGCTGGAACATGTACCAGGTGGCCGTCAACAGGGAGCTGAAGACCACTTTGGCATTAGAGGCTTATTACAAGCATCTTAAAGCAACTTTGGGCTTCATCCAAAGTTTAATAAGTTCTTCTCTCTCCTGCAGCATGAGCAAGAGAAAACAATCTCTAAGCTCCAAGATCTCTCCAACCACATCCCCCCACCAAGCCAACCACCTGTTGTACCCTCTTCACCAAGGCCATCCAGGGTGCAGCCAAGAGCAAGTACAAGGCCTCTAAGCTTAAGCAGCAACTTGAGATTATTGCCACTGCTCTCCTGGAAGGGGATAAAATGAAACAAGGAAAGAATTATGAGGAATAAACTTGCTTGCTCAGTTATATGATTTTTACTTTTAACTTTTTAACTTTAATTTTTATTTATTAGCTTTGATCATTTAGTTTTTAGTTTTTAGTTTTAATTTTTAAGTTTTTTAATTTAATTAGATAGCAGTGATTGTTCATTGTATGCATAGTAAGTTTGAGATGAATATTTACAGTTGAAAGTAAGTGAAATTTCTTAATTTTTTTTAATTTCCAAATAAAACATATGTTATTCACAGTTGTGCTTATATGAACTATATCAAATAAATATTAATATTTCTTTGTATTTTGCATAACTTTATTTTTTTGTTTTTTTTATTTTTGGTTCATTGTAATTTTAATTTTTATGGTAATAAAAAATAATTTTATAATGAAGAGTGTAAATTACATAATAAAACAAGAAATAATTGCTTATTTCTCCTTATTTTTATTAATTAAAGTACTGTTTTTATTTTTATTTTTGAGCTCTCTGGGGTTGCTTTAGTATACCTAAGCTGTAAGGCTCAATTTTTTATATTAAAAGTTTTCAGTACATCAAGATCCATTAATTAAAAAAGTGTTGATTTCCAGTTGTCAATCAGGACAAAAGCTGAATTCTCATTTTACTTTAGTGTCAACTACCGGGGAGTTGAGTTTAAGGGAGTCAATCACCAGGGAGTAGAGCTGACCACAGTTGCCAAGAAACACATTCAACACTTCATCCAACTCAAAGGAGCTGTACCCAAAGCGTGTACTATCTATAGGTTGACCCCAAACAAAGACAACACCCTACACACCTATCTCAAGGAAGCGTTGAAGAAAGGACTTATCCGCCCCTCACAGTCTCCTTTTGGGGCCGCCATATTCTTTGTAGCCAAAAAAGATGGTATCTTATGTCTGGTCACAGACTACTGAGCCCAAAACAAAGTTATCATCAAGAATTATTATCCACTACCACTGATTGACAATCTCTTTGACACCTTGGGAGGAGCCATAGTCTTCTCCAAGATTGATCTGACTGCAGGCTACAACCAGATTTGTATTAAGGAGGAAGACATCTCCAAAAAGCCTTCTGCACTAAATACAGCTCATATGAATGTGTGGTGCTCAACTTTGGTATGACAAACGCACCTTCCACCTTTGTGATTTTCATGAACAAAGTATTTGCGCCCCACATAGACAAGAAAGCCCTAGTGTATCTAGAAAACATCATTGTCTACAGTCTATTGGTGGAACAGTACCATAAAGACCTAGATGCAGTCTTTGCTACCCTGGTACAACACAAAATGTTGGCCAAACCCTCCAAGTGCAAGTTCTTCTGTAAGAAATTACCCTTCCTGGGACACATAGTCTCAAACAATGGCATCAAACCCAACAGTCAAAAGATATAGACCATCTGCAAGATGCCGCCATCCAAGGATAAGTTGGAACTCTGAATCTTCTTAGGGATGGTGGACCATATACACCGCTTCATACCTGACTGTGGCGTTTTGACTGCCCCCTTATCCGCCATAACAGGCACCAAATCCAAGTTTGTATGGACCCCCCAATGTGACCTCTGTTTTAGACGCCTCAAGGAGAAGCTCACAACAGCTCCTATCCTACAATACCCCAAACATGACGGGGAATATCAAATGGAAAACGACGCCTCAGATGCATCCATTGGGGGAGTACTACAAATCAAAAATAATGATGGTGACTTCCTACCCGTAGATTATGGATCACAAAAGTTGACAGATGGCAAGTGTCAATACCATATCCACAAAAAGAAACTGCTGGCCATCATACACTGTCTAGTCAAATGGTGTTGCTATCTAGAACGGCAGGAAGAATTCACAGCATTAACCAACCACAAGTTGCTCATATATTTCAAAACTCAAGCAAATCTATCTTGCTGCCAAGCCTGCTGGATGGAGCTCTTGAAGAGATTCAATATGCTCATACAGTATAAACCTGGTCCTGAGCTTGCCATGGCAGACACCCTCTCACGCCTATATGTACGTGCCACAAGAGGGGAAAATGGGCTTGACCCAGACTAGCCTCTCTTGGTACTACAAACAAGGGACAAGGGTTTACCTCTGGGTACAACAAATATAACCAAGGAAACAGTTATCAAAAACAAACACCCATTTGCTGACGTATATGGGACCCTGCACAGAAAAATGTCTGACAGTACTGCCATCCCTTATATCCTCACGCACCAGCAAGTAGACACCATCCTATAATATCACAGAGACCTTGGACACACCAAGAGTTGAAACCTATATGAGCTCCTTAAACACAAGGCCTGGTGGCCAACATTATATTGTAACGTTCAGGAAGTCCTAGACCAAAGTGAGGTATGCAAGAAATTTGCCAAAAAGTGAAACCCCTCCAAAGTCAGTACTACCTGTCCATACACAACTACCCTTTAAGATGTGGGACCCTGCTGTCATTGGTCTCATTCCAGAGAAATACAACAATAAGAAATATATCATCACTGCCATCAACTTTGTTACAATATGACTAGTAGCCCAAGCAGTAAAGGCATACACTGGCAATGACGTACAAAGATTCAGTGGAAAAGAGATAATCAGCAAGTTTGGAAAGCCAGAACTCCTGATAACCAATGGAGGAAAAGAATTGACCTCCAAAAACACCAACATATACCTTGCTAAAAATGGGGTCAAACATACCGTGGCAACACCGTACTACTCACAGGCCAATGGGCGTGTAGAGCGGCTTAACGGCAGCCTTGTGCAAGCCCTAGCCAAGTTCACTGCCAGAAGACCTGAATAAAGGTATAAGTAGCTATCAACTGCATTACTTGTGACCAAACCCAAGTGAACAGATCCACTGGAAAAAGACCTTTTGAGTTGGTATATGGCACACATCCAAATATCATTCAAGCATTGACAGGACTCAAACTAGAGATCCCAAGTAAAGTCCCCCCACGCTCAGACCCTCAAGTTATAGAGGTCAACAGTGAGCAAACAAAATAAGAAAACAAACGTCTGCAAAAATCTTTTTCCCCATCCAAGATAGACATGAAGTTGGGGACAAAGTTTGGGTCATGAACGTTGATAAAAGCAAACTACAACCCATGAAAGTAGGTCCAGCAATCATTCTAAAGGTAAAAAACAATAACACTTACCTTGTGCAAGGACTTGGGAAGCGCAAACAAAACAAAACCCTACACCATGATTGCCTGAGACCCTGCAAAGCAAGACAAAAACAATGTGAAACCGCCCTGCCTGACCACAGAACAACAGTTAGTCCAGTATGACGCCCGGGCTCCTGACAACCTCCCTGATAACCTACCTCAAGAGGAGGCCAACCTTCAGTTGGGGGTGTCAAAACAGCAGGCTCAACCCGCCAGAAAGGTTCCAAACAAGCAGGTTTGTGATCTGCAATCTGATTACCCAGCCACTCAAAGCCAGACTAGGAAGTCAACTTGAATTGCCAAATCCAACAACATGAACAGATGATGATCCCCTACAGTGGATACCTTGTTTTGCGCTTGACTCATTACCAGAATCAAGCCACCCCCTTCACCACCCAGCTGTGTGATCAACACAATTATGTTCATGTTATCCTTGATTCACAATGACTATATAATCACTATTTCTCAATAAATATTATTATCTAGCTTCTAAATATTTTCCCCTTGTATTTCTGCTAAAACAGCACAGTTACAACAATCTCAATTGTAAATCTCACAAAACAATATCTGAAGCAAAATTGGTGGTTAATCATTAATTCTATGTGGATTTGGGTAGTAATTCCCACCATTTAGAAATGGCTTCATACTATTCAACAATTTCTGTCACACATGCCCAGTAGTCTTATTTGCAGCTACTAATGAGTCCATGCATAGGGATGGACGTATATAAGGTAGCCAGGAGTCCCTGCAAAGCTTTAAAAGTTGTCCCTTTGAGACCTTGATGTCAACAGCTAACTTCTTGAGAGCCCTTTGTATCTCTATTGGCTTCCCCCCACAAAGAAGGATCCTCCATGAGCTTATCATAGAGAATATCAGCCATAGGGGAGACTAGAGCAACTGTAGGCAAGCAAGAGAGGCAGTTGGCATTTTGGTGGATTGCTCTAGCTTGTTGAATGATCTCGTAATTGTATGCCTGTAGTTTGATAGCCCAACGTGCTAGATGACCTTTGGGGTCCTTCAGCGTCTTCAGCCATTGCAAGGAAGCATGGTCTGTGACAACTGTGAAGTGTACTCCATGGAGGTATACCCTGAATTGTTGATAGGATAGATAACTTCCAAGCACTCACACTATGTGACCGTGTAGTTTCTCTCTTGAATATTGAGAGTACAAGAGCAGTAACCCACTGGATGTTCTAATCCATCAGCGTCTAACTGAGAAAGCACACCACAAATGGCTGTCAATCTAGCGTCAGTGTGAACTACAAAGGGTCTAGAGAAGTCTGGATAGGCCAACACAGGTGCAGCAGTGAGGGTCTTCTTGAGGGCCTCAAATGCAATCTGGCAAGCTGTGCTCCAGAAGAAGTCTACATTGGTGTGGAGGAGTTAAAAGAGTGCATCCCTTAGTGTGGCAAAAGCGGGAATAAAGCGGTGGTAGTAATCTATTATTCCCAGGAAGACTTGTACATCTCTTTTACTGGAGATCACTTGCATCTTCTCAATGAACTCAACCTTGAGGGGAACAGGGAAGAGCCCAATGTAACTGATGATGAACCCCAAGAACTCTAGGTGTACCCTGAAGAAGTTTAATTTGTGGGGCTTCAACTTTAGATTAGCAGCTAAGAGTTACTTGAAAGCCTCCTCCAGGTGGGCCAAGTGTTTGGTAAAGGTACAGGAGAAGACATTGATGTTGTCAAGGTATACCAGGAAGAAGGAGAGCTTAAAATCTCCCATCACTGCATACATTGCTCTTTGGACGGTGGCTGGCGCATTAGACAGACCTTTAGGCATCTTGGTGGGTTGGAAAAGGCCTTGGTCTGTAATGATGGCGCATTTATCTTGTTCAGCAGGGACAGGTCAATTTGCCGATACCCACTGATAAGATTGATAGCACTAAAGAACTTGGCACCTCCCAGACAATGCAGTGTATCATCAATTCAAGGAAGAGGATAGGAATACTTTTTTTGGTCCAGCATTCAGGCAGCTGTAGTCAATCACCATTCAATTACTACTGTCTTTTTTCTTGACAATCAGCAGGGGGCAGCCCAAGGACTCTTGATGGGAACAAGAAGTCCAGTCCATAGTAGTTTCAGGAGTTCTTTGTTGGCCACAGCATGGTTAGCTTGGCTATGTTGTATTGGTCTAGAGAAAATTGGAGGACTACCCTGGGTATCAATGTTTTTTGGTATGTCTACTGCCTTCCCAAGGTCATATTTGTCCTTAGCAAACAGGCTCTTATAATGAGCAAAGATATCCATAGCTAGATCATTTTTCTCTTTGGAGAGACCTGATAGCAATTCATGGCTGATAACTGACAGAACTCTTGGCTGCTCACAGGGTAGGCCCAACTCTGAGAAGTTTGCAAAAGTAGAGGCTTTTTGTAGGTTGCCATGTTCTTCTAATTGTATGTGACCCAGCAATCAATACTTGGAGACCGTCATTGGCTGTTGACTCATGTTGGCCAGCAACACCAGAATTTCCTGATTGCTAGGCATGATGATTCCTGATGCTACCTAAGGCTTCAACTGAGATGTATTGGGGATGCCAAAAATCTCCCCATGAGTACCAGTATGGAGTGCAAGTGATAGACCAGTGTTATGTATTACTTTCAAGCCTGGTGGGATAAACACTGTGCAAGACACATACACAGGAACGCCCTTGGCTTCTCCCACTGAGAGAGGTATTACCTTAGCCTTCTTACTGTAAATTCAGAACCTGAACGTAAAAGTGCAGGATTGTCAAATCCTTGGTCCAAATTTTGAATCACTTTTGTGGGATGGCCTTTTTTAATTAAATTGATTTTTTATATTTTTATTTGAATTTTTAAAAATGCAGGAACTCATAGACACTTTGCAAAGTCCAAGTTAAACTGCATATTTCCAATGGACAAAATAAATTAACTGGATTCAGATTTGAAGTGTTCAAATTCATCAACCATTTTCATTAAGTTTATGATGTTTTTTGAAATTGCGGGATAGTCAAATCCAAGAACCAAATTTCAAATCACTTTTGAATGCCACTAGTAAGCTCAGATATTAATTGCAGGAACTGGAATTCAAATCAAATTTACAGTAAGAAACTAGGAAAAATCAACCCAAATAAAGAAGCTCCACTCTGGATAAAACCAAATGAAAAATTCAATCTCAATAACCATGTTTTGACATAAAACATGACTAAACTTTAAAATTATACAAACCTGGAAAGTATACAATATTATACACTTCAAATCACAAATATAGAAACTCTGCTACTATTCAAGGCTAAATCAAGAGAAAACAACTACTCACAATAAAGCCAATAAATCCAAATAAATACATATTTAGTCTAAAATATATTTTTTATTTTATTTTTATGAACAGAAAATCACATTCCCAACCCACTCCTGCACCAGCCTGCAGGGCAGCCTGTCCACAAGGGCGTCCCAGAAGGTCCAAGAACAGGCCCAGAATCCAGCTTGAGGGGAGTGATACCAGCACACAGGCCTCCCAAGGCGTCAGTGCCAGCCAACCACCTCCCACATCTCACGCCAGATCAACCAGCTTGAATCACAGACAGAAGCCACTCTCAAGGCCTGCAACCAAAGTCTCCTATACCAGGGTCACTGGGAACACTGAGGTTACTTACACCTCCATTGTGTACCCAGTTGTCACCTGTCCCTGCACTCTGGATCCAAGAGTTGCCACTTCCTGCCCCACGTTTTTGACATGTCTTACACGCCATTGGTCACTGCTGTTGAGCCACCTGTGCCTGTGATGTATTCCACCATTGACGGCACCACCGCAAACAAGCGTGATTCCACCTTATACACAAAGGTTATCATCCCCAGTGTTGAACCTGCCAGCCAGGATGCCGCAGTACCTGTCAAGGGCCGGCATCAGTTGACAGATAGTGAGTGTGAAGCTCTCCTCAACTGCTTGAACAGGAGAATGGCTGTTTGGGATATTGCGTCAAGATTTGGTGTCACAGCCAGATATATTGGTGACATCAACAAAAATTATGGCAACACTGGGCAAATTACCAAATCCACCAAGGCTAAGCAGTAGCCCAAACTCCTTCAGCCCGTTCATATCAATGCAATCAAGCAGTGGGTTACCAAGGATTGCCACCTGGACTCACTTGCTGTCCAATCAATGCTTGCCATAGAGTTTGGGCTTTCTGTCTTCAAAACCCTTGTATACAAAGAAATGGTCAAATTGGGCTTCTCTTGGAAGGTCCTTGGAGTTTCTCCATATAATAGGAACAACAAGAAAACAATCAAAGAGTGATGCATTTATGCTGAGACTTATCTGGCCCTTAAAGAGACTGGCAATGTACAGTTCTTCTACATAAACAAATTGTTGTTTTCCTCCTCACTCAGGTCTAGGCATGGGTGGGTCAAGAAGGGGTTAATGACAGTATAGCCCATTGTTCAGCTGTCTGTTCTCAGACCTATTCAATGGTTGTGCTTTTTGGTCCTTACAGGTTGGACCAATACCAAATGTTTAAGGGTTATCACAATAGCGGGACTTTTCTAAATTTTCTCTAAGTTGTCAAGGAGTACCTTTGGATTAATTACTGGGGCACAATCAACATTGATGTGTTGGATAATGTTGGGCTCCACAAAGTGGATCTGGTTGTGTCCAAGTTCCCGCCCATCAATAAAAATAGCCATTTGGTCAGCCACCGCCTGGCTGACTGTCCAATGAGACTCCTCTTCCTTCCCCTATATTCTTCATTACTTAAACTAATTGAGGAGGTCTTTGGGTGGATCAAAAATAAGGTGAAGAAAGGCCTCCCCCAGGACACCAAGGATCTCTTCAATATTCTTGAGATCAGCCAATTTGCAATGCCACCCAATGTGGTGGTGGCTTTATACAAGCACTTGTAATCATTCCTCACCAAATCCCTTGCCTCCAATCCAATCATAAAAATGGGTGCTCTAGATATCAATTGTTTTTAGCTTTATTTATTTTATTTTTATTAAGATGCAAAAATTGTTATTTATATAGAATGATGTGACATTGAATTGTATTTTAGACATATAATAATACATACAAAAGGTAAGTAAAATTAATTATTCTAGATATAGAGATATGTATTTTTTATTAAAAACCAACAAATAGTGTATTGACTGTAAAGATAACAAACAAAAAATCAAAAAAGATAGAATAAGATTAATTTTATTTAAACAATTGTGAATCCTTGTTGGTACTTTGGCTTTTTTAAGCCACAAATCAGACCTTGCAAGTCATCATCTGATCCTTAATATTCCAGTGCCACTATAGCCACACACAAAAACCAATGGTTTTCATGTATCTCTTACTAATTAGTACTTATGACGTGGGTCAAGCATATCAAATATATTTATCAAATTGTATTACTAGGGAAAGAAGTTGAGCTCTAAACAATCACTTGTTTAGAACATAAGTGGAGCAGGCCGTTTGTTGCGGATAAAATCAGTTCCTGATGTTTAACTATGTAATAAAGGGACTCTACTCAGTGAGACAGCAAATAAAAACATTTTTAATTCTTTTTTATTATTTGACATGTTTGCAACTATAACTAAAGTCTTATAATATATTTAGGTTTATTACTATTATAATTGAACTATTAAAATTAAAATATTAAAATATTATTATTAATATTATTATTAATATTAATATTAATATTAAATTGTCAATATTTAAATTTGAATATTTTTAAAAAATAAAAAAGTTAATTTGCAAGGGAATAAAATTTATTAGGGATATGGAACTTGCAAATGGAATGTGATTATTCCATGGAATTATACCCCAAAATCAAATTTTTGGCTAAAGCGTCTAACTGGATCCATGTACTCTTCTGTATGTGGTGGACAACCCTGGATGCAATTGCTAGAGGGGTGACGCCCTGCACCCTGGTGGTTGCCAAACACTTGATAAAAGGGAGGCAGGTGAGAAAATTGATTAGTAGATTCTTTTTGGGAGGCATGTAGTACCCATACAACAATGCCATTGCAAAAGAGTCATGCAGGACACGCTCAACTGTCCTATACCCCCACAGTGTCTTCTGGTGTTCTAGTGCTAATTAGAATATATCAATTTGTATAGGTACATCTTCCAACTTTTTGATATTTGTTTTTAATATGCAGTGCAACAGTATTCCTAAGTATACGGCTATGTGAATTCTTTGTGAGGTATATTTTTCAGAGAACATGCATAATTTTTTATATACTTGAGCTAATCTGTTTACATAGAATGTATTGCTGAATTTGAAGATGGTTCTAGAGAGCGCCCAACTTGTATCTGCCTCCCATGCCTCAGAAAACAAAATAAATAAAGGCTTAAAATTATTCACAAGCACTGCGTCCCCAACTTTATTTGATAATACTTTGAATAATTCATTAAAATTTCAGTTTTTAGATTTTTGTTTCCTATTTGAAAGTTGGTTTTTATTAAGTTTTTTTCATATTTGTTGATGTTTGCAAATGGGAATCATTGAATGCTTTCATAGATATATTCATCAAAGTTTAATTTGATATCCCCGCAAATTTCATTCATCTCTTTGAAGTTGATATTTGCTCCTATTTTGTATGGTTCACTAATCCACGACAAGCACCCTGCGGGTGGTAAATATTCCTTAGCTCTAGCTTTGATATTTGAAGAATTATTCATATTCATTTAAATTATTTTATTTATTTTATTTTTATTTATTTGTTTTACAGGGGCTACCAGTGATTGGTAACCCCTGTAAAATCAACTGGGAATAAAGACTGCCACTTCAGTGACCTTGTCTCCATTTCTTGTTATAACTAAAGTAAATTTAAGTAAAACATAAATAAACTTACTAATTGTTTCCCCCGCACCCCCCTCAGCCACAGGCGCTCCTTCAGCAAACTTCATGAGTGTTGGCTGCTCTTCATTTGATTTCCTGGGTCTTATCTTCTTTATCTTTCTTGCAACTTGTGCTTCCTCTTGATTTTCATTTGATAAATTTTCAGTATTTCTTGAAGCGCTCCTGCTTCTTGCTTGTGTTTTGTTTTCTTCTGTTTCCATTTAGTTAGTTTCTTCTTCATTTGTGTTGATTTCCTTTGAAATTTAATTTCCTTCAATTAGTTTGATTGTTTGGGTATTTTTTCTATTGTTTTTTTGCAAATTTCCACGAGTTGTAACTTTCACTTTTGAAATCTAACCGCTTGAGTATTTCCTTTTGAAGATTTAAAATTATTTCCTTGTGTTCTTTGCTGACCATTGTTTCCAGGATATTTTTTGTGGTTTTGTTTTTCAGGACCAAGGCCCTTCCCTCATTTCCCAGTTGATTTACCACAATTTCCCTTATTTTATGTTCAAGTTTGACCACCTTTTGGAGAGCTGACTCTAATTTGTTGATTAGGCTGTAGATATTTGACATTTTGTTTGAATTACATCAAAAGACTGGTTTTTATAGTACTATCCTCAACACATTAATATTTTCCATCATTATTAATAAATTAAAGACCATAAATGTAAAGTTATATTAGTATATTATAAATAGACACCAACTCTTGATATTTAGATATTATGTGCATAACTCAATGCAATTTATTTAATAAAATGCATTGTAAACTTGGCCTTTTTCATTGTAATTTATTGAAATGGACTGTGTTTATATTGAGAGCAATTAACGTTTAGTACAAATATTGATACATAGTGCATTTTAAAGCCTGTATATTTACCTATTGGTAATAATTCTGTAAACTTTTCAGTTTAGAGTTTACTTGGTAATAATAATGTAATGGGTTAATAAATTACTGTTTATTGTCATTAATTGGCTGATTATCTTTGCTGTGGCAATAGTGCATTTGCTGATATTTACGCACTATTGCCACAGCAAAGATAATCAGCCAATTAATGACAATAAACAGTAATTTATTAACCCATTACATTATTATTACCAAGTAAACTCTAAACTGAAAAGTTTACAGAATTATTACCAATAGGTAAATATACAGGCTTTAAAATGCACTATGTATCAATATTTGTACTAAACGTTAATTGCTCTCAATATAAACACAGTCCATTTCAATAAATTACAATGAAAAAGGCCAAGTTTACAATGCATTTTATTAAATAAATTGCATTGAGTTATGCACATAATATCTAAATATCAAGAGTTGGTGTCTATTTATAATATACTAATATAACTTTACATTTATGGTCTTTAATTTATTAATAATGATGGAAAATATTCATGCAAATAATTATATGTTACTTTATAAGATGTATACTATTTTATTAATTATATGGGATGACAATAATATAAAAAATATATTATTGATTATGAATTGGAAGAAATAATATAAACTTTAATAAGTTGTCACAAAGAAAAGATTTATTTTACTCATCAAAGGACAAGAAGGGGAGGGACTGGGTGGAATGAACATTGCCTTGATCTGCACCTGTAAAAGGGACAGCAACAGAGATAGTGGGGGGATGGGCAGTGGTTTAGGAAGTCAGGATTGGAAGGCAGGTGGCTTGATGGGGGGTTGGGGAGGCAGGGTTGATTTACTGGGAAGGGGCAGCAAGAGCTGATTGCTTCAATTGCTCAAATTCTTCTTCTGTCACGTATGTGGGCTTGATAAAACGGATGGATGGGCAAGGGGGGAGGTGGGAGTCCTTTCTGGACTTATCACTATCATTTTAATAGAAAATAACAAGACCTGATAGGTCCTGGACAAACACAGAAGGAAAAAGCTCATAACCCTTATTAATTTGGGTGCACAGTTTGTTGTAGGTGGCAGGATTTAAGCGCCTGAGTGTGGAACCCAAATTGTAAATACATACATCTGCAAGATGCAAGTCAGCGTGGTTTGTGGGATAGGACCAACAGGTATGCCCCACAGCCCTGATTTCTTGGGTTTCCTATTCCCACTGCTCCATCTCAGCACTTAGTACAACTGTGTACACTTTTTGCTGTGTGGCCCACTCCTCCAGCATAGCCTTGAGCTCCGTCTGGTAGCCATACCCATCTGCTGTGTTTGATATTGCCAAGTAATAATTGACGCCTAATGGGGAAACTTCCAATAAAACACCAACAAAACAATACAAAATTGGGCCAGGCTTATAGACGTCAGATTGGATACGCTTTTCTCCAAAGTCTTGAATACTTTCCAAAATCTTGGCATATGACAGGAAGATTACATCAGTACAGGCCCTCATTGCCCTCCCTTTAATAAAATTGATGATGTTTGAATTGTATGAGTTGGTATCCACCAAACTGGGGCCACCAAGAACCTGATTGGTTAGGATTCTGGTGGCAACCACAACTCTGTGCATCCACAAATTCACTATTCTCTTACTGGTGAATATGCTGTGGAGTCCCAGCTGGAGACGTACCTGGACCAGGGGCAGCTTTGGGTCACGTTCCATAATGGCCATCATAAGGGGATGAGCTGTGTCACCTTTGGTTGAAGTACGGGCACCAGTCAGGGTCTTCTTGGTAGGGGGCCACAGTTGGCGTGGGCTCACAGGGTTGCAGCCACAGTGGACTTTGCAAACCCCATTGCGGCTGCAATTTCCCCAAGGGACACAAGCTTCCCTTGCTTTTCAACCATTTTGAGAACAATCTCCAGAGTTATTAATTTTCTTCTGCGTCTTGCAGGCTGATTGGCTGGGGGAGGGATGTGTTCATCACAGGAACTGGTCAATGCCATCTTATTGGCTGTTTTGGGGTCCTGGGCTCTCTGGGTGACCCCATGGCTAACATGGCTGGTTCTGGATACCATTTTTGATACAGGATTTGGTCCGCAGCTGCCTGTGCATGATGGGCAAACAGGGTCATGCTGGAAGTTGCAGGAGAAAGAACACACTCCTGGGTAGTGCTTGCAGAGGGGCCTGCAGGTTGGGAGTGGCCATAGAGGGAGGCTTCACTATTAGAAGACCCAGTGTAGCCCTGCATGATTTTGTCAAGGCCAGGCAACAGCTTGTTGGCTTGGTCTTTGTTGAAAGAAGACATAATAAATTTTTATTAAAAAATTTTAAACTCAAAAAGAGACGTGTATATTTTAGTCAATTTTATTGTTAAGTAAGTTAAGTTGGTGAATATTACGCTCAAAATTTTAGCCATCCTAAATTGGAATAGGGTGATTTTTGAGAATGCCTATGATTCCTAAAAGAATTTGCACAAATCCACTCTAGATCCTTTAGCATCCTTTTTGAGATGCCCATAAATTATATTTATTTCAAATTCCTTGCAATTATGATTTGAAACTTGGCTCTTGGATTTGACAATCCCGCAATTTCAGATTTGTTAATTTTTACATGATGTCTATGATTTGTTTGAAATACAAGAAATCTCAAATTTTATATTAGAATCCCGCATTTCTGATTCATGTATCCCACATTTGTTTGTTGTGTTTTGTTTTTTGTTAGTTGAGTTATCTGCTCAAGAGATTCAAAATTTGCCAATTTACATAAACCAAAAAAAAGTCAAATTAAATGGTTGATTTTATTAAATATTTTAATTTTCACTCAGCTGAGTTGCCCACAAAAGTGATTCAAAATTTGGACCAAGGATTTGACAATCCTGCATTTTTATGTTCAGGTTCTGAATTTACAGTACTGCACAGCTTATAAGCAACTGGCAGTTCTCTATTTACATACTACAGGTTGATATAGTGTAACCGGCATAAGGGCAGGTCAGAAGGGCAATGTGAGAGAGGGGGGCTAAACTAACTAAGTTTGGCTCTCATCCCAGGGGAAGAATCTACCAGTACATCATCTAGTACAAGACTGGTATGACTGCTCAAAGCGGCGTCCACAAAGAGGACACAGCAGATAGTTGGGGAAAGTAGGAAACTAAACCCATCAAGATCATCCTGCCAAGCAATCAGGGAGTGTGCTTGGGAGCGGGCTCTTGGATACCCAAACCTTCTTCTTGGACCTAAGAAACAGGGTCCTTAGGGGGGAACACATTGGGGGAGCTAAGATTGGGGACATTGAAGGGATTGGTTTGAGGGCAGAAAATTCCAGACCATCACAGGTGAGACTTCTCACAACGCTCTCACTAGTAACAAGAATATCCTGAGCCTGTCTAGGGATGTCCTCAAGTGTATTCATAAATTGGGTAGGTTTTCTCCCTATATGGTGGAATGAGTGGGAAATATGACTCCAAAGGTCTGGAGAGGAAGTCCATATCACCACCAAGGTAGATGCCAGAGTGAAGGCTGCAAACTTCAGGAAAGAGGCCAGCATTTACAAACTGAGAGTAAAAGCACAAGAAAAATCAATTTTTTAGGACTATTTTTGGAATAAAACCAAAGAAAAAGGAGATCCTGGCAGTAAGGAACCTGCAGGAAGAGTTTTTGAAGTCTAAGAGGCAACAACCAAATCTATACACTTTGGTAAATAGCAGAAGGTGCTATTCAAATTGTATATATAGTTAAAGGGACAGCAAAGCAAACAGGAGACAAATTTGAACTTAAATTAAGTATATACAAAGACTACAATACTGAATTCAGGATTAACACTAGATTTTCAGAAGAGGGAGGGTTAGTGGGCTTGTTAATATTAACTTCAACTCTAGGAACTTTGAAATAGATGCCGGGAACTAGGGTTGTCTGGGAAGGTAAGGAATGGTAAAGTAAATCCTAACAAAGCCAGGAAACAAAGAAGGCCAAGAAAAAAGCCACCCAAGTCAAACTGAACATTTTAAAAGGTGTAAACTTTAATTGATAGAATGAGCAAGCAGGGGACTGAAAGTCCCCTGTCTTGCTTTAAGGGAGAGCTGTAGATCTCAATGTCACTGACTCAGGGCTTGGGTTTGATTGGTTGCAGGAGAAATTTTACAAGGCAAATAGAGTAAACTGGAGGGGTTTGCAATAATTTCTAATTCCAACTCTGATAAACTAGTGTTAATGGAATGGTGCAATTCAGCATTCAATCCAGTTGAATTAGAATTTGATGATTTAGCAGAAGCGCAACCTGATTGATTGGACTTAATTAATTTTAAATGTGGACAAGCCCAAGCTAAAAAAAGTCCAAATTAATCAGAGATTACTCCCAACTGGGAACTGTCACAGTATATTTCATAATGCTGGGAATATTCAGCCAAGTATGAAGGTTAAAAAAGCTGGAAACCCTTTAATAAAATTAACTAATTTAACAGATTTAAATCAAACAGTTGATC
Source organism: Entomophthora muscae (assembly GCA_014839935.2). Taxonomy (NCBI): domain Eukaryota; kingdom Fungi; phylum Entomophthoromycota; class Entomophthoromycetes; order Entomophthorales; family Entomophthoraceae; genus Entomophthora; species Entomophthora muscae. The sequence goes on from QTSX02004276.1 coordinate 276,432, forward strand.
AAAAATAAGTAAGGCTGCTCCAGTTTGCCAGCTGAATCTGATTCCCCCCTGCAAACTGATGTTGATAAATTGATGTAATTTGAGGGTCACCAGATATGAGCTTATTAATCAGCATGGTCATCAGAAGTTGGTCACTCAAGGTTTCTTTGCCAACTAGACTAGATACTCACTTGACAGTGTGGAAGGAATAGGAGCTTGGGATTCAGGCAGAATTAATCAGTTGAATTTTGATATATATTGAATAATTTTCACTGTTTCAACTCTTAAGAGTTGAGTCCTCCTAAAAATTTACTCAATAAAATCAATTATCCCTTGATCTAATCTTTATTTTAAATGCATCCTTTAGTTGGCCTTGTCAAAACAGCAGGATCAACCCCCCAGCAAGGTTCCAACCAAGTGGATCTGTGACCTGTGATCCAATTTCCCAGTGACCTGTAGCCAAGCTAGGAAGTCAAATCAAATTACCAAATCCATCAACATGAACAAATGATGATCCTCTACAGTGGACACCTGGTTTTGGCGCTTGACTCATTACCAGGATCAAGCCACCCCCTTCACCATCCAACCAGGTGATCAACACAATCATGTTCCTGTTATCCATTGATTCACAATGACTATTTAATTACTATCTCTCAATAAAGAATATTATCAATTTCCAAACATTTTACCCTTATAACTCTGCTAAAACAGCACAGTTACAACAGCCTTTTGCGCTACATCCCTGACAATTTAATCCTTAGCCAGATTATTTGGGAAGATGGGGGCCTGCTGTTGGTACTTTGTTGTTGTCTCTGCCAAATGTTAATTCAATGCCTGCCAATCTCAGAACTATTCCTCCTACCATCAAAGCTGAAACTCTTGTGCTATATCAATAGCCAGAATTTTATGCTGAAGACACTCTGATTCTCTTGTAGGCCATTTATCTAGGGCTTTTTGATTGGGGTTAATTATTTTTCTTGACCCTAGCATCTCATTTGGAAATTTCACAAAACGGTATCTGAAGCTGTGTTGGTGGTTAATCATTAACTATATGTGGATTTTGTGGGTGATTCCCCACCACATGGAGACAGCTTCTTTTTATCCTGTGATTTCCAGCACAGGAACAGAGTTCAGAGAATCAGTATTTACCACCTGGGAAGGGTATGCCAATACAAATCTCTCATCAACTGTTTGGGTTAAAAGCTCAAGGGAATTAAAGGGCTTGGCTGGCTTCTGAGCAGATTTTTTGATATAGTGCTGGAAGATTGTCCTATCCAAGGCTAAAGGGGGGAGTGACTTTACAACTTCCTACTTTCCTGACATACCCCAAGCTTAATGCTTATTAATGTGATTTATATGTGAATCAAAGACTATGGGGAATTAAACCCAGCACCTCAGTGCTTGATGTAAAAGTAAAGCAGCACCTGCAATAATTTTCAGTTGGCGTGGCAGTGCTTGACGTAAAAGTAGTTCAGTGCTTTGGCGCTAATTCAATTGCTAGGCGGTGCCGCAGTGCCTGTATCTTTTCCAAATTGGTGTTGCAGCAAATCATTTATCATTAAGCGCTGCAGCGTCTCTTACCATTGGCTGATTTATGGTTCAGGTCAGAAGACTACTGCTGATTCAATATGCATATGGTTTATACTGCTAATTTATGGGTTTTGTTGCAGAAACCTTAATCTGTGAGCTCTGTCATAATTGGCATCATTGCTTAGTCAAAATTCCCAACAATATGGCAACTTGATAATCTGGGGCTGCTTTATGCATGTAAAGGATGGTTGGATCAGAACCACCCCTTCCACTGAAGGATAATGCGGTAAACTTTAACTCAGGTAAAAGCCAATAGTACAGATTTTGACAAGAGTACAGCCCTCCTCAATTTAAAGAAGTTTGTGTCTATCTACTTTCCAAAGGTAGGGATGGAGAACAGGAACCACTGTCCCAGAAGCACCAGGGATGTGATCAAGTATGAAGTTATCTGAAATGCTGACCCTACTTAGTATTATAAGGTGGAAATCTTCAGCACTTTTGACCTCAATATCAAATACCTGAGGGGGTATAGTTTTTATTCAGAATACTATACATTGATATGATCTATCTACTATTACATTCTAGATATCAAAGTTTGAGACAATGCTTTTTATATGAGATGGGATACAAAGGATCCAATAAACCCCTGGGTGAGAAAAGTTATTATGGCTGGCAATGATTTTAGCTGGTTTGATTTTCATGCTATACAAGCTATTGGGTAAAGGGGAATGGTAAAAGATGGGTTAACCAAATTATGGGTTAAACCTACACAAGAAACCCCCAGATTTAGAGGCAAATTGATTTTGATCTTTCACTCCAGATATTTTTATAGAGAGAAGTTCTCTTGTATTGCATCATCTACAATTACCCCCTATTGGGAAAAGATTTCCCAAGAATCACTTAGATCAATTATTAATTTATGGCACTCTTATCAGACACCCATGTTGTATGGGGATCAAATATGTTGGATCCTAAGCTGAACATTACCTGGACAAGCCCTGTGACTGCCATGACATACATAGAGATTATGTGGCTTGACATGATACTATATAATGACCTTCTTCTACTTTTATAAAGTAGCATTCTCTTCTAAAATTTCCCTTTATTTTATTCCATATGCTCCCAAGAGGTATATATTCAGCATTTGTATCTCTGAGTGATTTGGTCAGGTAGTGTTGTGACAGTCTCACTATCAGCTCCAATAGCTGGTAAAAGATAATGCTGATCAGTGAGTTTTAAACTGTACCTGCCTCCTGATAACAAACAGCACTTTTTTATGTTACTTGTATTTTTATTCCAGCTTACTTTATTTAGCTATTAAAGCCTTGAGTTTCTGCCTGACTGGTCTCAATTTTCTGGTGGCTTGACTATGTCTGTTCTCTGTAGATTGAACCAACGGTTTTGTAAATCAGCATCATGGCAGGGCTTGGTTTATCGAAATCCTTCTGGCTAGGTTCGATTTGGATGGGCTTGATTTCAATGGGTTACCCATTAAATATGTGGGGTTTTCAATTGGGGCGATATCCTTTAGAGGTGGTTTGGCTAGTTCTGGTTATATCTTTAGATACTCTTTATTTAATTATTTCTGGGTTCAAAAGGTTCATCATGCTAGCAAGGGAAGCTGGGGTGATTAAAATGCCACATTTTAGCTTATTGGACAACTTGATATATGATTTATTAAAAGCTGGATTGGTGAGTAGATTAATATCGGACAAGGAGTATGGAATTGGATTTTTTGCGGTAGATGAATTCTTTGGCTTTGCCTTTGACGTGGCGGTGTAGCACAAGGACAAGGATTGGGTTGATGATGGCAAGCGTTGTCATGGAGATGGGCGCCAGCATGTACAGGAATCTCGGGGGTGACCCAAGTCCGAAGTAGATACCTATTAGTGTTGTGGAGACCTTGGGGAGGTAGCAAAGGAAATAGATGGCTAGGAAAAGTAAAGATCGGATGGCTGCCTTCCTGGTGATCTGCTCCGCATGGTCTGGCACGTTGGCTCGGTAGCACTTGGCAAAGATGGAGATGTAGCAGACGGCAAGGATAAGGATTGGGATGTTGATGAGAATGTTGAATGCATAATTGGCCCACAAGGACCACTCTGTTCCCATGGGCATGCAGAATATAAAGGAGGGATCGGGCGCAAAGCCGCCATTGATTGAGTTCCCAGTCAAAAGAATACCAAACGTTAGGGCAATGGCAGAGAAAAGAGTCCAAATAATCCTACGGGGAAGACCTTGCTGATGGCAGATGACACGGTATCTCTCCATTGCCAGGAAAGCCATGAGGATGCCAGACATGCTACTGAAGAAGAAAGTCAAGGAACTAAGCACAGGGCAGTAAAATGAGGAGTGGTAAGATTTAGGATAGCCAAGGATAGGACGTGTAATACAAACAAGCAGTGTAAATTGACACAAAAGAAGATCAGCAATTCCTACGCTCCATATCATCACAAACGATGTGCTTTTCTCAGACATCTTCGTCAGAATATGCAAGAGAAGAGAATTAACGACGATTCCCGCGATGCTGACAACGATCAACACCCCCACAACCCACATTGACGAAAGTTCATCATACGTATAGCCAAACATAACTTGAACTTCATAAAAACATGTGTCTAATTATTAATAGGCGATCAAGAGATGGCGTCACTGTTTCTAAAAAGTGCAATCAGACGTTAGCCACATCCGAATTGATGTAGCAATGTCTGTCACCAAAGGAAATCCACTTACCACGTTGCACAGCAATATAAATATCTACTATATACTCTCCTACTTGCGCTGAACCTTGCCATCTAATTTCTTATAAAGCTTGGCTCAATCGATCTAACTATCGCCCGACTAAACTTTAAAACCAATCCAAGGGGCGACTTAAACAAGCTCCACATTGGACTCGCGATAAGCCTTTTGGAGCTTAATACATGGCACTGTTCAGCTTATCACAGCGATTTTTCTCCATCAATACTGATACCCGACCATAGATTATTATTTCCTTCATAAAAATCAAACACAATCCTAAACCACATTTGTAAAAAACCGACCTTTCAATATTGAAATATTTTAATAAATGTGATTTTAATGAATGTGATTTTAATAAATGTTATTTTAAAACTTCAATGTATTAAATTTCTAAGGAAACAAATAGGATGATAAAATTCCTTAAATCTTTTCTATCAACGGGATGGAAAATTGGCTGACCAAACTTTGATGATTTATTGGTAGAAAATTTCTTTCGATTAGCTTAAATTCACTGATACCTGACTCAAGCTAAACATAGTTTCCAGTATTCTATAACCAACATCCCATAATAGCCTAAAAACTATCCTCTACGACATAATGTTTGTTAAGTAATTAATTAAACCCCCAAAGAATTTAATTTTAGCAGGATAATTTAAAACCCCATCCCCGCCAAAAAATACAAATAGAAATCTACATAATCTGCTCTAAAAATTGTTATTATTAAACATTTTAAAAAATAACATGTAACAATAAACCAAAAAATATACCCAAAAATTTAAACTAACCAATTTATTGCCTTTTGCATCCATCTCAAAGCCCCCAAATAAATCAGCAAGCGTCTAAAATCACTGGGTAAAGATCAAAATCCCCAGAGAAATGGATTTTTTGATCGCAATTTTCAATAAAATTGTAATGGGCAGGTTCATAAAACAGGGTGGCCTAAAAAAACCTGTACCGGGAATTAAACCCAGAACCACCCTCCAGGGCAGGCAGAGCATAGTTCAACCCTACAGCCCACTTAAAGACAGTCTATACTGCTAGCAGCAGCCTGAAACTGGCTCAGGAGGGCTGACAGCTCTCAACCAACTTAGAGCACCCAGCTTTAATACTACAAATATACTAAGTGGTATGCAGGAGATGAAAGGGGCCCATTCAATACCACATATCAACCGAGTCCTGTAGAAGGTCAGCAACAAGCTGTATATGCTGAAGCCAACTTCAACCAATCACTGGTCTCTTTCAGCCTCAATCCCTATAAAAAAACTTCCTAATTAAGCCCAGTCAAATCTGCCACTGCTCCAGACACATCTGTTGGGAACAACAATAATCCCAAGCATCAATCAACTTTCAATCTTCAGGAATTGGATGATAAAGCTGCAGATCAATTCCATGTCAAATCCAAGTCTATTGTTTTCCTCTAATACACTGCCCAGAAAAAATAATTTGCTACTGTTTGGAACATGGATTCCATCAATAAGATGTACGATAAAATATGCTGAGTGCACACATCCAGTAAAGTATAAAACCGACCTTTCCCTTGGATGAAAATCACAGACAACATCAATAAAGTGAATAGATTACTCATTTATATTTATCTTTGGGAAGAATCCTTTTCCAAAAATTATAGAAAGCTTAATTTATTGGGCAATTATTGGCAAACCAATGTGAAAAATTAATTACTTTAATAGATATCAGGTCATTCATCACATAAATAGATGCATGATTAACACACCTTGGGTTGCTAACAGGGATTGATTATGCCATGGTACTGCCACTCTGGAAATGAAGCGCCAGCAGCATTTAAAATGCATGAAATAGTACCAGCATAATTAATTCCCAGCACCAGAGCACTACTAAAGTTTACATTGAGCGCCAGGGCGCCATAATAATTAACATCAAGCTCCAAGGCGCCAGCTCATGATCACAATAACACTGAGACACTATGTTTGATTCAAATTGTAATTCAACTTCCATACCAATTGGAATTTTGAATACATAATTTGCTAAGTGCTAAAAAGGAGCACTGATTGGTACATTAGCAGAGGGTGCCCTTGTGCTAGGGGCTATAGTATTGCAGGTTGTAACTTAAAATGTTAAGTTACCCCTTTTCCTGTCAGTATGACCAAAGCTCTACAGTAAGATGTAATGTCTTAGAAGACATTATCAGCAACTAAGGATAAGAGAACACCCCTATATAAGGTGTTGTTAGTAAATGCCAAAGGGGATCAGCATCATGTTCCCTGCTTGTATAGGATTAAATAAAATACTGTTAGTTACAACTACAATTGGGCAATCTCTTTCAAATCATCATATTCCAAGCCATATATCAAGTAGTGCCCCTGCCTAAAAATCCTTCTGTCAAAGCTGCTGATGTATGCCAAGTTTGAACAACCTTGTTATATATACATTTCTTACATAAACTACACAGATTCAACCTACTAGGAATACTTTGCTGCTATTGACCTCACAAGATAGAGCACCATCCATTGCCCATCATGTAATGCATTTTAACCCTCTTCTTCCTCCCCTTGCACCTGCTGTTGAGCAGGAGCCTTCTAATCACAGCAGATCAGGGATAGTTATCCTAAACATCCTTAGTCTTGCTGAAGCTGCTTTACCCACATTAGATGCAAGTTGACCTCTAGCTACCAAAAACTTGTATCTAGTTAAATTAGCTTCCTTCTTTTACTGGGCTCTCATCACCTGTTACCCTGATAAATGGGCCAAGGAGGCTTCTTGCTTTAAATACAGCCCCCTGGCTATGACAAAACTATAACAGCTCTCTTAAATCTGACCTTTTCAAAAAAGCTTCAACATCTAATTTTATAAACCAGAGTTCAAAGTGCAAAGATGAATGAGATTTAAACGCCTCCCAATTAGAAATGGTTAATAAGTTAGATAGCAGTGACCCTTTTGAATAGAAGAATAAGAATAAAGGTTTGAATTAAAAGTCTGGAAGAGTCTTCAGCATGGTATTTGATCAATCAGAATTAAAAAAGCAAACCCCCAATATCTTTTCTTATATGAAAAAACAGGAAATAGAAGGCAAAACACTTCTTTACCTTAAGTCACATCTTCAAGTAAAAACATTTAAATCTTAATATAAATTAGAGCTCAGATGCTTTTATTTTTAAGCTGTAAGCTAATCCTATAAAGCAGGTTTGTAAAGCTGCAGTGACAAGCAAAATTCAGTCCTCTGTAAGTGTGATGATTCACATGTAAATGGTTTTACAAGCAAGGGTGGATTTGGCTTCAAATAAAGACACCATGCTGGAGATTGACAATGTGTTGATTGGTTGCAGGTAGAGGCCTAGTAGGGAATGATAGCTACTAGGGAAGGTAAGGCCTAGCTAGTAGGTGTAAAGACTACTAGAGGCAAAGGTTGTCCCCACCCAGCAAGAGATATTGGCTGCTGTGGGCTAGAGGTCTTCACCCAGAAGGGAACTGTGGCTGAGTGGGGTAAAGAATGAGATAGCTCAGCAGGGAAATATGTCTGTTTGGGGTGAGGAGTGATCCAGCCTGATGGGTAGTGTTTGCTGCTCAGGCTGGAGAATGTTTAGACCCTGGCGGGTAACACGGGCTGTAAGTTCTGGACCCCTGGCAGATAGCGCGGGCTGCCAGGGAGGGGAAAAGCTCTGAGGGCTCTATGTACCCTGATACGCTTACAGGAGGTCTGTGAGCAAGCGTCCTACCTAATGGACTGGTAGGGTGTCCTTGTTTATGCCCCTATGGGAGCTTTGGGGAGAACCCAAAGTGAGCATTGGAGGGCATAGCTTTGCTCAGATGTGTCACCAAGGCGGGTTTCCTGGGGAAGTGTTGCAACTGAACCAATGAGAATTCAGTATTTTTGTTTGGGGAAGACAACAGTCCAATAAAAAGGATAGGAATAATAAGAATAATGTATTGTTTTATTATAGAATACTGTGATTAATATACTATATGGGAAAAGCCACTGGGTCACAATGGGGTGGCATGTTCCATATAAGGATTGGAACCAAGGAATAACTTGTGTGGGATCAGCAGGTCAAATTGGTAGCACTCCTAATTAGGAGAAAGTTCCCGCCGTTTGACATTGCCATCAGATTGGTCCATGTTGTTAGATATGTCAAGGGGTGGCTCATTGAGCGCCCCCTGTGTATTGTAAGATATGTTGGTAGACAATTCTGGAGACTTGGTTGCAACAGAAGCAAGATGCAGAACTTGGTGTGATCAGGCCTCTGGGAAGTGAAGCTGATTACTTTGCAACTGGAAGCCCAGATTTAATCACCTGGGTGAGTAAAAACAACACATGAACATTGATCTATGATTGAATGGCCTAAGTGGATTGTCACTTACAAGGGCCCAGTCAAACACCAGTTAAATGTAGACTCATGCCTGGGTCTACAGGTTCTGGTAACGGGGACTGAGATAAAGAACCAAGGTGGTTCACAGGATCAGCAGAGAAGACTAGTAAGAAGGACTGTTTAGTCACAGTGAAGACTAGTTGAGGGACTGTTGGTTCATATTGAATTTTAGAACCAAAAATGGTTCTTTGTGCAGGTGGAACCAAGGTGGTTCCTAGTGTTGATAGGTTGAAGGGCTCAAAGTTCATGATGCAGGAGTAGTTGGTCATGATAAAGAAGTAGTTGGAGGACTAGTGATGAAGACTGGAATGATCTGAAAGGAGCTGTTTGAAGAACCAAGATGGACTAATTGCTAAGTAAGCTGATAAGCTGAGAGATGTGGACCAGAAGATGTGAGTGAAGGACTAGAAAATGAATTGGAAGGACTGGCCAGACTGGAAATGGAAGATAAAAGGCTGATTTTGGTGTCTTAGAAGAGGAAATGTTAAGAAAAGAACCAGTTAAATAAGGATTTAATGCTGCCAAAATTATAGTATAAGAAAAAAATTAATGATCCTATTATATTACAAAAAAAAGAAAGAGAAAGAAAAGTAAAGTACAGTGTTTAAACTGTAAATTTATTGGGTTGAAATCAAGTGAAAAGGAGCCAGAAAGAGGCCAGAAACAGGACAGAGAAACTGTGAAGGCAAAAGAGCAAATTTTGGCAAGAATGACTAAGAGAGGAAAAAGGGCAAGTTTGGAGTTGCAAAACGTTCAAGAAAACACAGAGAACACAGAGAAACATTTTTAAGTTGAGGGTTCAAAATCTGCTTAAGTAAAACATATGCAGAAGCACTTGAAATTTTCTGGGGAAGCGTGACAGGAATCACGGCAAAACCGTTCAAAAACGCAGAGCGGTTGTTTACCCGGAGCAAGACAGTCTCAGGTTTGAGCTATAGTCAAGAGCAAGTCATTTTGGTTAACTGTTTGGAAAAACAGTTGAATTGATGTGTATTATTGGCTGCAAGCTAGAGTCTATTTGATCAGTGTTTTGAGGGCTTTAACTTGAGAGTTAAAACCTAAAAAAGGGGGAGTAGAAGCAGAAAATTCAGGGCTCCCATTTGCTGAAGTAAGTTTTGAAGTTTAATATAAAATATAGAGAGAAAAATTGGATAGTTTAATATTTTGAAAAAAAGAGTTTAAGAGAGATTTCAGTCTGAAACAAGAAGCTAGAAAAAGAGGAGCTAACTGAGACTCTTCAAGGACTGGATCAAGTGGATTACAAAAGCCACAATAACTACAGAAGGAGCTAGAGACCAAGCAAAGAAAGCCTGAGCTGGAACAGACCACAGGAGCCCAAGATACAGATTTGGGAGCCTAAGACAAAAGAGCAGGAGCCTAAGACCAAGTACAAGGAGTCCAAGAGATTATTGAAGGACTCCAAGTATTGGCAAACCCATATTTCCCCCCCACCCAGGCATTATATCAGAAGGTTTCTAAGGAAATCTTCATTCTGAACATGAATAAAAGCCTTTACAACCCCTGCCCATATTTTACCATGATAAGAATACAAGCCATATGAGTGGGCTACCCCATATCTATTACCCTAGCCAAGGGGAAGAGGATACCTATCACCAAGGTTTTAGGAGATTTTCCTCCAGTAAGTCTTCCCAGGAGGAGTGGGAAAAAGTGACTAGGCATCTTGAAATGACAGATAGGGGAAGGGAGTTTATAAGAAATGAATTTACCAGGTTGTTGTAGGATTGATACAGGCCCACAGAGGGGCTAGCACCCGCTGAAGTACAGGTGTATGGTGGGGATGCCCGCCTAGTCATTGGGAAGGTGCTGGAAAAGTTTGCACTTATGCAGGAAAAGTACAAGCTTCTGACCAACCACTCACCACTGTTGGGGAATGACAACTTCTCCAAGCTGGTCCCTGGCTATGACCTAGGAAAAACTTTGGGGACTGGTGACCATGGATCCCACAGTAAGGCAAATGAACTCAGCTAAAACATCAACTCAGCTAATTTTTTTTAAAAAAACCACTGAGTTTTAGTCAAGACAACAGGGTTGACCCCTCAGAAAAGTTCCCCACAAGACACCTCATGCCACTCAAACTGACTTCCCCATAACCCAAAGCCAAATGCAGTAATCAACTCAGATTTCCAAACAAGGCAAAAGGACCCAGTGACAATCCCTATTTGGTGGACAGCTCAATTTGGCGCTTGAAATATTAAAAGGATCAAGCCACTCCCTGTCTAATCCAAACAAATTATCTTCACAATCATCTTTCTCTTAAAATGATTCCCTCAATTTATATAATTCATATCTCTCAATAAAGATAATTATCTAGTTTACAAATATTCTCCCCTTGTAACTTGCAAATACAGCACAGTTACTGTCATGGTAGGTTCCATCATGTCGGGTATTATCCACCCAAGAAAGAAGGCTCAAAAAGCCAGGAAACCTTTGTCAAAAATTGACCAAGTTAATGGATTTAAATCAAATGGTCAATTGGAAATGGGTTATGGCTGCTCCAGTCTGTCAGCTGAAACCAGTTCCCCCTTGCAAATTGACATTGATAAATTGGCGTAATTTGAGGGTCACCTGATATGAGCTTGTCAATCAGCATGGTTATCAGAAACTAGTCACACAAGGTTTCTTTGCAACCTGGACCAGATACTTACTTGACAATGTGGAAGAAATAGGAGGTTAAGATTCAGGTGGTATTGCTTAGTCAATTTTTCTGATATATATTGAATAATTTTCACTGTTTCAACTCTAAGAGTTGAGTCCTCCCAAAATTTTACCCAATAAAAATCATTTATCCCAAGTTCTAATTTACTTTTCAAGATGCATCCTGTGGTTGGTTTATTACAATATATTCCGTACAATCTGATTCTCAACAGAATCATTTCTGGAAGATGGGGTCCTGCAGTTGGAACTTTGCAGTTGGTGCTGCCTAATGTTAATTTTGCGCCAACCAATTTTGCAGCTCCTCCCCCATTCTTGAAACTGAAAATCATGTTGCCTCTCAATGTCCATAATTTTATTCTGAAGATTTGTTGATGTTGTATCAGGCCATTTATCTTGAGCTACTTTGGTTAGGATTAATTGTTCTGCTTAATCCTGGTATTAAAATTGGAAATTTTACAAAAAGATATTTGAAGTCATGTTGGTGGTTAATCATTAATTCTATGTGGGTTTGGGTGGTAATTCCCCATCACTTAGAAACAGCTTCATACTATCCTGCTATTTCCATCACAGTTACAGCATTATACTGATTAACAATATATTTTAGACAGCTTCTATTTTTCTCTTAGCTGAGTTGAGTTTGTTTTAGCTAAGTTCTTTTTTTTGCACATGACTCAATTATTTTGTTGCCACAGCTTCACAAAACACTGTAAAAATAAAACTATCCAAGCTTATATGAGCTAAGAGACAGGTATAGTTCAGTTCCTCATTACTCACATCAAAGATCTAGGAGTAAATGGCAGCTTAATTATACCATAACCTCAATTCACTGACACTGGCTTGACTTTAGATTGCTTTTCAAGAACGTCAAGATCAGAGCTGCTAGCCAGAGCCATTGTAGCCTTAGGAAATCAGGAGAAATACTAAAAGAGGAAGCCTAAAGCTTTATGGCCTTAATTTTTTGTAACCACAGGTTTCAATTTGGATATATCTTAAAATAATTTACTCAGATAAAGCACTGTAGTAGTTTTATCATCTGTGGGGCCTAGTAAATCAACTCAGATTTAAAAAAGAATCCTAGGAAAAGCATAAAGTAAGCCCAAATTTATTGTAGATTGATATAAATACACTGCTCTTGTTTTTTACATATAATTTTATTCTGCTTACATAAGAGCTATTTTTTCTTAGCAACATAGCTTCAAAAGTTACTTTATTATATAGCAAATAAAATAGCCAATGTGTCATAAATAAAATGATTGGTTTAATGCCATTTTGTATCATTCATGCTGAATGTCACATTTTATATAGTTGCAGGTTAATTTTAGTGTTTGCAATAAATTTTAACAAATTAGTTCAATAACAATAATTTACTTAATGTGCATTGCTGGTTATGATATAAAGGCTTCAGTTGGTATGTAATGAAATCAACATGTCTAATATCTACTCTCTTGTAAATGAATTAGGTGCAGCCCTCCAGAAGGTGGTTGATCTTGAGAAAAATATTAGGGAAATAGTAACAAGGCAATTGGGAAGTGAAGGAAAACCAATAATCCAAGGAAATTAAGTTGCCCAATATATCTTAGTAACATTAATCAATAAGCAACATAGTGAAGATATACTAAATTTTTAAGGAAACTATTAGAAAGTTTGGATTTCAAACATCACACAAATTCAAAAAAGTTCTGGCAAAGTTCCAAACCATCACATTAAAGAAAAACCAATTTAATTCAATAAAATGCAAATTCACAAAGATAACCATAAAATAAAATAAACATAACTGAACTGAATAAAAATGAATTAAATGAAAAGAAAGAAATCTAAATCAAAGAAATGAAAGAACAAATGAAAGCAATGAAATGAGAACTGAAATTAACAAGAAAAAAATCAAGAAGTATCATGATCAATAAATAGAAGCGTTGTAGGAATGTATAATAAGCTACATTGACTTAAGGAATTCAAGCAGCAGCAGGAGTAGCAAGAAATTATTGAATATTAAAAGCAAATAAGACAACAGAAGAACACCCAACTTTAATAAAATACACCAACAGGGTGCCTGTGACTGAAGAGGCCGCAGAGGAGTAACTAGTAAGCTTTATTATGTTTTACTTACCTTTTCTAGTTATATTTCACAATGGGGAGTATGTTGTTGAAGTGGTGACCTACACCCCAAGTGATGTTTATGAGGCATATAAGCATGTGATAGTCCCAGTGATTCAAAGAAGACATAATAAAACAAATCAAATTGTTGAAATGAAAATAAATGGGTACTCAGCAAAGAAAGCATCAAAGAGAGAATATCAATCATCAGCAGGGTGTTCAAATTGAAATAGAAAATCATATAAAATATCAAGTAACATCAATTTTAACAGAATGAAAAAAGATGCAACTTTCAAATGAATTTTGATAAATATTTTTGAATGTGTTGAAAATTTTACTTTTATGAATATGAATGCATATGAAACAAATCTTATTGAAATGAAATTTCAAGTTGCAACCAAATACATGAAATCAGCAATAGTAAATGGTTTTCTTAGATTAATATTAAATCAAGTAAGAGATGTACTGTTAGTGAATGGAATAAACCACTCTTGATATTATTTACTGAAGCATGAAAAGTCAATGCTGGAAAAGCACATTTTGGCTTTATTTATAAATTTCCAAATACTGGGTACATTGATAGACTTGTAACCAACCACAACAATTTTTTTTGTAATTTATGAGCTATACATAAATAAATAAATAAATAAATTAATTTTGCAGTTTATTTATGATTTTGAATAAATTGTATTTTTAAAGGCAACAGCAAAAAAATTAAGGCATCTGAACACAATTTGATGTGTGCCAACTTGCACTGGAGGAAATGAAGGCACAACAGGGGTAATTAACAGTTGACTGAGTACTGATAGATTGCTTTGCTCTTGCATTGTTGGGAAGTCAATTAATTGCATTCCTGTCAACAACAATGAGGTGACACCAAATTTAGATAGCATTTGGAATCTTTGCCCAATTGAAGTTCCTAAAAATTATGGATCAATTAGTAGAATGTGTTCAAAATTACCTCTGGTTGATATTCAAGTTTAATTTAATTCAGGGATGGGGATTTAACCCTCACCTTCTCAGGACTTAGTTGTTCTCCTAGGAGGTGATGTTAATCTTAAATTTGATCCCAACCAATTGTTACCTGTTAAATTAGGCTTTGACCAATCAAATGAAGCCAAATCAACTTTGAGCCGTTTTGTAAACTCTCTTGGTGACATTGAAAATGTTTTGGACTCTTGTTATCTTAATAATGTGCTGTTGTCTGCTGTTCCTGTGGAGAACATAACTCCTGATTTCCATCTTCTGTGGAGTAATAGAATGAATCCCCAAGCCAAGCATGACAGTTAAGGAATAAGTTAAGAGATGTAACCAATTAATTAGAGAATTTTAAATACTGAGGAACTAATTTATTTTTCCCCAGTTTGAAGCTCCCAACTGCTCCAAATCTCCAGAAACATCTCCAAATTCCTCATCTCCTTTAACTATTCATTATATTATCTTCTTCCTACCATGGTATAAAAAGATGGCAAGTGATATTTTACTATTTGTTCAATCAATAAAGTCTACATTCACCCCAAGTGAATTACTGCTCATTTTTAGCTTGACTTGACCTGTTTTAAATCCTAACCATGAGATTACCCAAGATTTCCATAGGGGAGTCTCTTGGGTTTAAATGGATTTTCTGGGTGATCTTTTTGCAGGCTGTTCAAACCAGCATTTCTCTAGGTACACAAGCTGATCCTGGTACCTCCCCCCAAACTCATTTTTTTTGATAATTCCTGGCGTCAGGTAATACCAGGAGTCTAGTACACCACAACTCCTTTTTCCCACAATTCACCTCAAAAGGAAGAACCTCAGAACTACAAGTCAGCCAAGAAGCCCGCTGGGCCTCAGGTTTTCTGCCATCTGGCTTCAGCATTTCACTTAAGCTATTTAGGAGCATACTTCTTCCTAGGATGTTACACTCCGCTTTTAGGACAATATTGCCTGTTTGGAGAGCTTTTTCACCTTGCTATGGTATCTCTACCTGTGGGATCTCTTTTGACTGGACTAAATCCATCTGCAATCATTCACCATCTTGGAAGACTACTTTCAAGCTGGTGGGTGCCTGACAAGCATCTTTATATGAATATCACATACTTGCCAAAAAGAGCCTGCACATCAACTAATTAACCACATTGCCTTTTACACGCCATGCTGCCACCACAGGGGTGATAAGTGCCACTCCAATCACAATTGGTGCAATAATAAAAATTCATATCCAAAAGGACATGTGGTCCCAATTGTGCATTATTGCAGACCATAGCATGACAGGGTGAAATACCCCCAAATAAATCCCCTTAAACTTTCAATAAATCTTCATTCTTCTTTAACCTAATAAAATATTCTTACTTTTTTATATTTATAAAAAACACATTCAATATTTTGTGTACTATTAATAAAAAATTTGCATATAAATAGACAAGAATAAGTTTAAAATATTATATTTTAAAAGTTACTTATGTTTAATTGTATGAACAGACTCAATGTTCCTATTGATAAACATATAATTAAACCAAAACACAGGTTTCATCAAATTAAACTACATTTATCAACCTGTTACAGAAGAAAAACAAATGGAAGGGATAGTGTGCCCTTGTCAAACTCAAAACAAGTAACTGTAAGCTGCCAAATTTTTGATTGTGCTGGATGATTTAAATGTTGTCTGTCAAGAAACTGCTGTTGACTTTGCCTTGCCTTAGTAAAATGACCAGTAGCAGATAATCCAAGACCTTTATAATATGATGGCCTGCCAAGTCATCAATAAAAGAAGCTTCTGATAGCTTCCAATAAAGCTTAATTGATATTGGAAGCCTTTGACAAAATGGATTCAGGCCAATGGATGCAAGGCCAACCAGGAGCATCCTAGGCCATTAATTGAGGTTGAATTCTGATTGGCCAGAGTTATTACAAAATATCTTAGCGCCCTTCTGGGTCAGAAGCAAAAAAAGTTTGATAACAAGGCACTAAGAAGATGATGAGATTCCCTGAGAATAGTTTGGATTGGGATCAATTTGCACTGAAATCCTGTCGGTGCCACTGTAAATTCCTGCTGTGAAAGGTTGTCAAACATCCTTAATATTATGTAATATTAATAGAATAATCAATTGGCGCCACCACTGCCAGCATGCCAATGATCATGCATAGCAATGAAGTAAATAGTACCCAGTGCAGGGGATTATGAAATTGAATTACATGCCATTGCATGGATGCCTGCCTCTGGGGTTTAATGTTGGCAGTCTGGGGATGAAAATACTGGCTGAGCAAGAGTTAGAAGTGTCAGACTTATTATCATGGAAAGATGGTGCAAGCTCTATAAAAGCCCTTCCATTGGATTAATGGAAGGAAGATATAAATAAGATATAACTACTGTAGAACGTTTTCACAGCAGAAGATAATCTGAGTTCAAAGACTATTGTCAGTTCTTAAAGATCCTAGCAAGCTGTTGCCTGGAGAAGCCACCAATTACAATATTGCCTCCCTTGAACATTGCCAGTTGTAGCCCTACCAAGGACCAACCATATGTTGTAGCTAACGCTTGTCAATATACAAGCAACTAATTCCTCATAATGGCTCAGACTAAGCAAATACCCAAAATAGGAAATGATAATCAGACTGCCAGCTCTAATAGCAGAACCAAAAATTCTGACATTGTCCTTGAAAAAAAATGGGTGAAAGCAGGAGTTGCCTAAACCCCCCTCAAAAATCTAAACTTGCCCTACTTTATGCCAATTAATTATGACAAGAAAATTATGTGTTATTCATTAGTTGGGGATGGCAGCGCTTGACCTGCTGGTTGCTAGATTTTTGAATTTTGATGTCATTAAATTGAATCCAACAGTAAGTCCCAAAAAGGCTGAAAACATTCTCCCCAGCCAATCAGATGCTGTTGAAGTCCCCTGCCCCCATCCTAAACTTCCTTAAAACTTTCTCCATTCCCTCTAGAAACTTGTTTCTAGATATCTTAATTACTATCAAATAAAGAAAGCTTTCCAGAAAAATATGATTTTTCTGCTGGGGCTGTTTGCTCTGTGCTCAAGAAGTTGGTTGCTGTAATGGTCAAATTAGCCATTAATTCCTAGGCCACTCCCTGGTCTGCTCTCTATATGCTGACACCCCCAGATTCTTACTCTGATTTGCAGAGGCAAATCATTCTCGCTTTGAAAATTTCCATCTCTATCTTCTGATACATTACCCTGGGTCAAAGATGCTGAAACCTTACTCTCAATTTTTTCTCCTGCTACTCAAGCAGCCTACAGTTTGTTTACTTTACCCTCATTGTCTTTCCTTGAATTGTGTGGCTTACCATTTTACTCTAATACAGCCTATATATCATAAACCTCTATATGGTTTAGAGTTCAAATACCTTTTACACTCTGAATATGATTTCTAATTAGCTGGACCTAATCTTTACTTATGCTATGGGTAATAATATTTGACATGTGAGGGGAGATCATTGGATCTCATAATGAGTGGCACAGGTGGCACCAAATCAGGGTAGAACTGTAGGTGGTGCCCCTTCAGATTTGTGGCTTTGCATAATACTAGTATTGTGCCAATAAAGGGATTTAGTTACAGATAGATAAGATCATTACCACCCTTATTTAATTGCTAATACTATACCTGTACCAATTTTTGCTGGATTGAAACAGGACCTGTTGCCTATATCTTGATGGATTAAGATATATCCAATCACTGGTAGAATCTTTCTTTATTGAGATCCATGCTGGAAGTAAAATCTTTGTCAAGTTATAAAGCTAGGAAGTGTGATTTAAGTACAGTAGTTTTAAAAGCTATGGCAACAACCAAAAGTACCTCATATTTAAACAAAATGATTTCAGATTTAAACAAAATCCAAGTTGCGCAAGATTCAGGATTCAATTAATTTATAAAATTTCAGTTAATAAATGGACTGTCAAACAAAAAACAAAATTTCACTAGCCCATTATACAAATTTATATCAAACATAAAGCGGTGTAGTTCAAACCACAAACAAAATGAACTGACACAACAAGTGAAATAGATGGATGCTGATCCAGAGTATATTATAATCCAATCATGATTCATATGAGGCACCAACAGAAGAACTAAAATGAAACAAAACTTGAGCAATCTAGAAGCAAGATTACACAAGCACAAAACAAAATGAACTCACACAAGATGTGTAGTGTGAGCAGCCTAAAATAGAAAAAAACAGTTTAACAGCCAATCATCAGCTATCCAATTTAGGAACAGAGGCATTTTATTCATTTTCATGGCTCCTGATTTGTATGGATTTTTTTGAGAACCTTCCAAATATGGACTTGAGATTATAATAAAAATAAATCATTAAATTTTAAAATTTCTACTTTTAGTGATTTTATCCTAGTTTTTTTACAATAGTTTTTACAAGCAATATCTTTGACGGCGCCAGCAGCCAAGCCAGTAGCAGCCAAGCCGGCTTCAATGGAGGCAAGGCTCAGAACATGCTGGCACCTGTTTACACCCAAGCCTTTGAGGCAGGTAACAAGGAAGCTGACCTGTATCTGACCACCAACCCCTATGGCTTTGACTTGTTTGAGAGTCACATAGTGTCTAGCTCTGCCCCTGCTCCTGTACTCATCCTTGCACAAGCTGCCCACTGACCAACCAATCAGGATAACAACCTTGATTTGAAACAACTTCCTGCCACCAGCCAACCTGCCCTCCTACAGCAATTCAGGCTTCAGCTCCCCCGGCTCATTGCCCCAAGCAACAAATCATCACTGCCCAAATTCTTCAGGAAATTGTGGCACTGAATCTACAGGGTCTGTCCTGGAAACAGATTGCTGTCCAGTTGCAATTTACCCAAGCTACTGTCATGCGGGAATTCAACAACCTGATGAACAGGGAGAATCTGATTGGGACAATCAAGAATCCCAAGAGGGCCCCCAAGTCACAAATCAATGAGGCGTACCCAATCATGCTTGACCTCCTCCAGCGGGATCCCAAGCTTCCATTGACCCAGATCCAGAAGCAACTTGCGCACCATAACATATGGGTGTCTGAGCGCATGGTGCAGCTCTGGATTTATGGGAAGGTGGCTTCCATATGGGTTCTTACCAATTTTGCTGGCAACCAATGGGATGGCGCTGAGGATTCCCCATATGACACCACCATCAAATCAACCCTGGTCTAATGCCTGACTAGTCTAACTGATTATGTCATGTTCATCTCCTACTACAAGCTATCAATAGCTTTTGATGATTTTGGCAAGCAAGGAAAAGCCGCCGCCAAGAATAGAAGGAAGAAGATCAAGAAGGGGATGTTCATTGGTGCATTTCTGGCTGTTTCAGTCAAGGGTTTTGTCTACTATCAGAAACCCCCAGATTTCATCAATGACTACTCATACAGCCACATCCTCAGTAGATTACTCGACTCCTGGGATGGAACAAATTCCAAGTACCAGGTTTTCTTGAGCCACCAGATAGAGGGTAGCTCCACTGCCCTCAAGGCCATCCAGGGACGCAGGCACCAGGCCTCAGTCTACCCTGCCGGCCATACAGATGTCCATCTGGCTGATGTTGTCTTCTTCAACATGGGATCCACATTACAGGAGCGCCACCTTCAGGCTTTCAACGACCTCTATCTTGGGGTCCTTGACCACAATTTTTTCTTTGGCTGCCAGATGATGGCTGACTTGTTTGTGCAGATGGTTTTCCATGTGAACATAGGCAACCAATCACGTAAGAATAAGCACCTTCCACCTTGGGCCACTGCCACTTACCAGCCCATCCAGCCAATGACCAATGAGGAATACAACAAGTGTTATATGGTAGCCATCATGAAAAATACTCCTGCCTCCACCCCTGCCACCAACACCCCTAACCCGCAAGCCCAACCCACCCAATCTCAGACCCCCAGGTCAGCACCGCCTCTACATCTTCCTTCCTGCGTTATTCTGCCTCCTAGTGTAAATTCACTGCCACCTCTGGCCTTGGATCAAACCGTTTTCCCCCACTGTACCAAAAAAGGGGCAAAAATTACAGCCAAGCCACTCAATTCTCTAGGAGATTTAGCTCATACTGTTGATGAGAGATTCATTCTGGCCTACCCTGAAGACCCTCCAGTTTTGGCTGCTCCGGCCTGGGAAGAAACACTGGTCAATTTGGATTATTTGTTAGCATGGTGTTGTCCTCTTTTAAAAATAATCAGGACTGCCCAATCAAATGATGTCACATCTAGGGCCAGAAATTCAAATTAACCTGAACTGGTTGAGGTGTCTTCCAGCCAATCAGATGGACCCACAGAAATTAATCTGAAACTCTCCAGCACCCCTGGCTCTGGCCAGCAAATTTTATCACCCAGCCAATCACATGCAACACA
This sequence comes from Entomophthora muscae, assembly GCA_014839935.2. Taxonomy (NCBI): domain Eukaryota; kingdom Fungi; phylum Entomophthoromycota; class Entomophthoromycetes; order Entomophthorales; family Entomophthoraceae; genus Entomophthora; species Entomophthora muscae. The sequence continues at coordinate 297,116 of QTSX02004276.1, forward strand.
AAATGGTCAGATGATCATTTCACAGCAACTCACTCCCTTTTAACCATGTAAGGGGACTTTATGTCCCCTGCTTGTCAATTGTCAATTTCATTAAAAGTTTGGAATTTGCTTGCACTTGTGTTTATTTAAAATACTTTGATTGAGTGGAACCCTGCTTTTGGTTCCTTTTATCTAAAATTAAAGTGTTAGTGGTTTCTGTCCTGCTTACCTTTTACTCCCAGCTTCAAACCTGGGAACTCCTCTGGACTCTTAATATTAGGCTCCAGCATATAGTCATTGTCTTCTTTTGCTTTCACTTTCAAAAACTGACTTCAAACTTTAAAATCTATTTAAATTTCATTATAATTTCTATTATTATTCTGATTTTTTATATTAAATTACTGATTTTGAACCCGTTTTTGATTTTGCTTGTGACCCAAGACTCCCAAGATCCTGCCCAAGCCATCCAGACCCGCTGTGCTGCTTCCTTTGGTCTCCTTCTTGTGGCTTCCCCTGTGATCTATTTTTTATTTGTTTGTCATACCAAAACCTTAAAAATCTTCCCCAAATTTTGAGGAGATCACAACCATGATACTACCTGTGTTAAATTTTTTTTGTTTTCCTTGGCCTGTTCCTGTTGCTTCTTTGGTTGACCTTGCCTGACTTGTGGTTAAAAATCACTTCTTCTGCCTGGCTTGTGGGGGACCACCCCTCTAGTCTTCTGGATTTCCCTGGTGGTCTCCTCCTCTCTAAAGAGGCTGTGGTGAAAAGCTTGACATATGATGACTTAGATTTGGATGTTGTTGATTACATCTCTCCCTCCACCAAGGGAGGGAAGACACCTATGCCTCCCCCTTTTAGCACAAATGAGAGCGTGTTGGTCCCTCCTGAGGTTCTTGAGATTCCCCCTCCCATTGTCTCTTGTGCCCCTTGGGTGATCACTGGCCTTGTGTTGATGGGATTGAACTCCTACTCCCCTCAACTGTCCCCTGTGTCCTCCTTCTGGTCCCCCCTTAGAGCGGCCATCCCAGTTCTTCACTGGGCGGCATCCTGGTGGTTTCTTTCACCGGGATGGGAGCCAAACTTAGTTAGTTTAGCCCCCTCTCTTACACCTAGGCATCAATATCCCCCACTCCAATAAACCCCTGTCACCAAACATTTTCTAATTATATTATCTTTTTTTTTGAATTTCAATTGTTTATGTTCTCTTTGTTTTATAGTTGGTTTTATTATTTATGCTTGGCTTATTTCTATAAAATCATATAGTTTACTATGTAGTGTATCTAGATCCAGAACACAGTTATTTTTAGCACTTAAACATAGCCCCTTGTGAAAATATTAACAACAATTTGGTGATCAGCTAAATTTGAATTAGAAAATTATAGTGTTAACTGTTTTTAGATAAAGTTGTTACTGATCTGAATTCAAAACCTTAATGATAAACTTTAAGCCAATCAGGAGCCAAGTGATAAAGTGATTGTTGTGACATAAAGGGTCATTCAATAATTCTTTGGTGCATGTGCGCTAATTAATATGATTGGCTGGATGTTTTGCCATTGTACGCCATTGTTGCTGTGGCAATTTGTTGATGGAATAGTGCCCAATCAGCTACTGGGTTAGCACTAGTCCATCAACAACTTGCCACAGCAACAATGGCGTACAATGGCAAAACATCCAGCCAATCATATTAATTAATGCACATGCACCAAAGAATTATTGAATGACCCTTTATGTCACAACAATCACTTTATCACTTGGCTCCTGATTGGCTTAAAGTTTATCATTAAGGTTTTGAATTCAGATCAGTAACAACTTTATCTAAAAACAGTTAACACTATAATTTTCTAATTCAAATTTAGCTGATCACCAAATTGTTGTTAAAATTTTCACAAGGGACTATATCAAGCGCCAAAAGAAATATGGTAATCAAGGAAACAGTGCCAACACAAAGCAAATGACACATATCAAGATTTTGTAAAACATATACAAAATGGGTAAAAAGATGGGATAATGTAGTAGATGGGAAAACAAAAGGAATAAACAAAGAGGCAACAGTATCAAAATAATACAGAATTTATTGGGGCAAAAGCTATAAAACATATGGAAAGGTTAGTAAAAAAATCAAATGAGAAAACTCAAAAAACTACACAAAGACCTTGACTTGGAAATTGCCAAAATCAAGGACATCAACTGCAAGGTCAAAGCCAAAGTTAAGTCCGCTGTCCTCACTGGGGACAAAATTGACAAGGTGTCTGCAAAGGCACTAATATCAAAAATTCCAGACACCCCAGAGAAGACCATCAAGCGTCTTCTCAACATCCAGAAGACGGTGGTCAAGGGCCTCCAGTTCAAGGTGTACAATCTTTCTGCACTGTCTGGTTGGGTTGACAACCCGGAGATGTATGAACATCTCAAGCCCGCCAAGCGTGCCAGGGCAGAGGATACTGAATTGCCAGCACAATTGATTGTGCCAATAATGGCCAAGCTGGCTAAGGCTGCGGGCAAGGAAGAAACACAAGAAGGTAGCCTAAAAAACAAAATTAATAAATTATCAAAAAACTTACCTTTTTTCTTTGAAAACGTAGACGGCAAACTCTGCCAAGTCCTGGTCCCCCTTTTCCCAGCCACCTTTTATGCAAATTATGCCACTCATGCGGCCAAAAAATTGTATCTGTCCCCCCTATTGTGTGGGAGCTGGAGGACCGTATCCACAAGTCCTTTCCTATGTCTGGGGAGGCATTGGCTGGGCTGACACATGAAGAGGGGGCATCCAAGTGGGCAGTTAATGCCTACAAGAATGCCCAACTGGTCTGCCTGGACCTGGTTAACCTCAGGGAGATTACTGTGTAAACTCCATTGAGCTTGTTTAGGACGTCCTGGCAACGCTCCCATTCAAGAATGTACCAGAGATGGGCCAGGCTCATGCAGCTGCTTGCTTCTGCTTCCTGTTAGAGCACACCCTGTCTTACCTATTGGAGAACTTTGGTCACATGGTAGGCAAATTGGCTGTTGCAGACGCAACAGCCATCAAGAAAACTAAGATCCTCCTTGCAGACTTTGGGCTAGCCTGGAGTGCAGATGAGACAGGGCTCCCCTTGGCAATAGATCTTATCTTTGCAAAGACCAGGCACAACAAGAAGATCAGCGCGGTCTATAACAAATTGTGTGAGTTCACGGAAGCCTTTTCTGGGAAAAGGCTTCACTTGGTGGTTTACCTCAGCTATCTTTTCTTCTTTGAGATGAGCGCCAGCGTAGAGGATCTAGACAGGGTCCTTCTGGGAATTAAAGAGGCCCGACTTGCACTCAACGGGAAGAAGGTCCCCCTGGATATGACTTGGTGGACCATGTAATTAAAGATACCCTGGCCCTGACAGGGATTTACAGGTTTGCAGCCCCGCCCAAAAAGCTGCTCCTCAGTTTTCACCTTACCCTACTCCCCTTCACCAGCAGGAGGGAGTTTTTTAATAAGGACATATCCAGCGTCCACGGTGTGGCGGTTGAGGTTGTGTGCCACCTCCATTGCAAGGTGGGTGTCAGGGAACCAACCCTGATTGACCAGCTCGCTAGTGTTTGAGAACTGGCAGGTTGCAGACTGGGTGGGCAGAGCCCACCAAAGGATTGGTGCTAACTTAATGAGGTAGGACATTGACTTGTCCACCCACAACCACGGACCAGCGGCTGGGACAATAGTATCTATTATTCCTGTGAGAGTAATATATACAATTCCAAAAAACTTGTTGGTATGGTCCAGTGGGAGCTCAGCAGCGGAGGCAGGCATTGGTTTGGGGGTAAGGGTGGTTACATGTCCATTTGGTAGGCAGGAAGGAAGTTGTATTTATCTCTGAACAGGCGGGGTTTTGTAACGTATCAAGGGCCTTCTTGGTTGTATCTGGTTAACTTAGTAGTTCTGGCCAAGGAATCCCGGGCTAGTATGTTGTCGGCGGTGTAGTCCTTGTACTCAGGCTTTAAGGGGTACTCTGTGAAATGAACAGGACCAAAGGGGGCACCTGGCAGGTGGTATGTAGCTGGCAGGCTGGCAAGGGGGGGCAGACAATCTTGGGGTTAACTGGAAGATGGCAAGAATAAAATACGGCAATAGTTGGGAAACCCAATATCTCATAACCTTTATTTAAAAATGACAATGGGGGTTGATCTCAGCCTGGCAGGTATTTATACCACACTGCCAGGCTTCACTACCTGGTCGGGTTTTCTAGGCTCAGGCAGGTTGACATCGGGTGTCTCAGATGGCAGTGTGGCGCTTGGCACTGGCAGTTTGGCACTGGCCGCTTTGGGGTGAGAAGACTTCAAATCCTTCTGTTTATTGATTTGGGTTTTGGTTGCCTCTTTGGGTTCAGTGCCTTCCCTGGGACTTTGGGGGAGTTTGGAATAACTTTTAAGGAGAAATTTGTCTATTTCACTGGGAAAACCACCAGTGTCAGGTGTTGGCACCTCGGGGAAATTCCCGGCACCTTGCACTGGCGGTTTGCTTGCAGAATCCTGTGGGGCAGCTAAGGGTTTGGGTCCTGGCAGGCTGGCAGCAACCTTATTAATTAGTAGTGGGTTATTGTGTTCCAAGCCTATGAGTCTGGAAGTCTGTGAAGGGTTTTGTCCAGGGTTTGACTCCAATTCTGTATTTTGAGATTTAGGAGCATCCAAATTGTCATTCCTGACAGTGGGTATATACCAGAGAACACACTACAGGCGCACACAATAAAAATAGGATTCCAATAAATTTTATTACAATTTATATTATTTTTATTATAATAAATTTTTATAATTTTTATTTCAGCAAACCAGTTTTGTAAAATATATTGCAGAAACAGTTTTCATAAAAGCACAAAATTATATGTTAATAAAATAAATTTTACCTTGTACATTTTACGTTTAATTTTTTTAAAACTATTTTTATACTTATTTGAAAAATTGATTTAAATATTTTTGCGTAATCCAGTATTGAGCGTTTAGGATTAACTCAGATGGCATAATAAAATAATATATAATAAAATAAATTACTTACATCTATTGATGGATCTTCTGAATGTGATTGTGGGTGTGGAAACATCTAAATATAAAATGATAATTAATCAATCTTGAATAGTAAATAAGAGAATATAAAAAAATTGGACATTCTAAGCCTTTAATTGATTGGCTGTTTGGCTGGGCATGCGGGGATGAACAAATCAGTGTGGCCATAGAATTTGACCATGGTCTCAGCTGGGAGGGTGTGGATCTCAGCCTGCAGCAAATTAAAGAGGTCCTCAGTCCCAGTTGGGGTTCCTCGTTTGACAACACGCTTAAGCCACCCAAAGACTTCCTTGATGGGATTTAGGAAGGGCAAATAGGCTGGGAGGAAGAGAAGGCGTAAACTTGCTGTGGCCAATTGCTTAGGGCTAACAGCAATACTGGTGTCAATTGATAGAAATTCTTCAAGAATGTCAGCCACTTTGTGGAGACTAACATTGTCCAACACAATGACATTGGTGAAGCCCAGGCTTGTGCGCCTTAGGTGCTCCTGGACCAATTGGAGAAATGATAGAAAGTTTCTGCTATTATGCAAACCCAATATCATTTGATAGAGCTTGACCCCCTTTGGACCAAGGAGAGCCACCATCAAGTAGGCTGTGGCGCGTACTGCAGCACGCCAAGCCATCCCATCATTGGAGCCTTTGGGGACATAGCCATACCCATTGCGCACTGACAAGGCAAATGCCAATTTGTCAATGTAATAAAATTTGACTGTCCCCTTGGCTTTGAGGGCAGTGTACGCCTCTGCGTAGTTTTTCTGGACGTCAATGTTGGCTGGGCTGTTTCTGTTGTAGGGGGATATCCTGAGCTTTTTCCAAGAAAATTGCATTCCCTTCACCAGATGGTAGTAAAAGGAAATTGAGGCCTCAATCCCAAAAGTAGATTTAACCATGACCTGTATATTTGCCAGTTCAAGATGGCAGTCCCGGGTGATCCACTGGCAGATTGCCCATTTGTGCTCCTTGGTGAGCAGGGTAGAAACACACAAGGATTTCTCCGCGGCAAGGGCACGACCAGTATTGATGAATTTTTGGAAGGTCTTGATGGAGTACTTGGGATCCACTCCAACAAAGGCCACAGCCGCCTTGTAATCACCTAATTCCTGCATTAGCTTAAGCAGAATGATGTGTTTGATGTTAGGGATGTGCTTCTGGGCAGGTTTTTTAGCGGTGGGGATTGACTTGTTGGCATTGGGCACAACACAGGGCATAGGTACCTTGGTATAGAAGGCTAAAACTTTTTTAACACCAGCTGTCCCTCATCGGTTTGATAGAACTTGGGCTCCTTGTCATCCTCCCAATTTCCATCACTGATGTAGGGCTCGTAGCTAGTATCAAGTACAGGCTTCACCTTCTTCAGCATGGCTGATGGGACTGACTCTTGCCGGTACACAACGTCAAACACATACAAAGTAAGTTCTACCTCCTTGTTTCTAATTTTCTTTGTAGTGGTGACTTTGGTGGGCTTCTGGGTCAGCTTTGGGACCCAAGGGTTTATGCTCTGCACCCTAGCAGCTTGTGCTCCTTGAACCGTCTGTGTCAGTGCAGCGTTGCTATGGAACTCTCCTCTCCTGTCTCCTCCTTGAGTAGGCACTTGGGTTGCACTAACTCTATTCTTTGACCCGCGGGGGCAACTGCAACCATGGCGCACAATGGGTGCATTGGTACTTGGTTGCTGTGTTCCTTCCATTTTAAAATTTAATAAAAGATTAAATAAATTTCAATTAAGTTACTCCATAATTTTAATTTTTGCTTTTATCTGAATATGGATATTTAATTAGAGTTTTCCCACCCAATATCCCAATTATAGATTTTTTTCTTAATTAGTTGTTTCTGGTTTTAAAACGCCCATTTTTGAATACTAAAAAAAATCCACCCATTTTCCTAGATTTTACTGCCAAATTCAAACACCCAACATAATATTTTTAAAATTTATGTTTCAGATCTTGTGTCTTATTTTAGATACCTTGGTATCATTCATTATTACAATCCATTACACACATTGCGTGAGTGATTTTTTTATGTAGTGAGTTGCTATTGTGTTTTGTTTTTGGTTTGCATTTTGACACACCTTGCTTGGGTGGTTTTTGTCACCAATGCACATAGTAAACATATGTACACTGAAAGTCAACTCACACCATTTCATTTGTGAATCAATGTATTTCAGATTGTATTTTGAATGGTTTTGCTTTGTGTGTGAGCCTTTTGTTGCTGTGTTGACTCATTTTGCCTATTAACGCCAATAAACCCTGTTAACAGAGTGTATATTTTAACCCAAGAGTTGGATTTTGTTTAAATCTGAAATCATTTCATTTAAATCTGATGTATTTTTGGTTGTTGCCATAGCTTTTAAAACTACTGTATAATTATTAAACAAAATATAAAGTTGAAATAGGTGGCTGAAACTCAATGACATGTTTTTTTATTTGATTGGCTCAGAAGCAATGGCTTTGGTGAGGAAGGACCCAGAGTGCTTGTAAAAAGCTGCAACCACATCAGGTGGAATTTTTAATTGACCATCTACTAGAAGATTAGATAGATCTTCTGTATCCTTAGGAAGGCCTTTTTAACTTTATTCTAATCCATTTGATCTGCCTCCTGAATTGAATTATTGCATGAAGATTATGGTGGAAGGAAAAGGATCTTCCTTGGGAAGTACAAGAAGTAATGGCTTGATGTGTGGATATTTTTGTTGATTGATGATAACTCTGACACTACTAAATCAACTTTGTGGAAGGTTAAAATTATTAAACACAACAATGTTGGTTCTTCCACAATAATAGATCTGTAAGTATTTCTTGGTACATTGGAGTAAATAAAGGAAGGTCCCACTATTATGCAAACCATTGATTATTTGATATTGGTTTAAAGCACAGGGACCAAGTAACAATACAATAGAATATGTTTGGGAAATGAAAGTTTCATGAAGTGCTACATCATTCCCTGACCCCTTCTCAACTCACCCATGCCTAGACCTGAGTGAGGAGGAAATCAATAATTCATCTATATAGAAGAACTGTACATTACCAGTCTTCTTTAGAGCCAGGTAGGTCTTGGCATAAATCTGTCAATCCTCAATGGTCTTCTCTCTGCACCTATTGTACAGAGAAATCCCCAGTACTTTCCAAGAGAAGACCAAATCAACCATTTTTTGTGGATAAGGATTTTAGAGACAGAAAGCCAAAACTCTGTGGCCAGCATTAATCAGATAGCAAATGTGTCCAGGTGGCAATCCTTGGCTACCCACTGTTTTATTGCATCAATATGCACCAGCTGCAAGAGTTTTGGCTGCCGCTTAGCCTTGACAGATTTGGAAATTTGTCCGGTGTTGCCAATTTGTTGTTGAGGTTGCCAATATATCTGGCTGTGACACCAAGTTGGGACGCAATATCCCAAACTACCATTCCCTCATTCAAGCAGTTGAGGAGAGCTTCACGCTCACTATCTGTCAACTGACGCCGGCCCTTGACAGGTACCACGGCATCCTGGCTGGCAGGCTCAACACAGGGGATGGGGACCTTTGTGTAGAAGGTGGGATCATGTTTGGTTGCGCTGGCACCGTCAATGGTGGCATACAATATAGGCGCAGATGGCTCCTCAGTTGTGGCCAATGACTCATAGGAGGTGTCAAAGATGTGGGGCAGGAAATGGCAACTCTTGGATCAAGAGTGCAGGGCCAGGTGACAACTGGGTAAATGGTGGAGGTGTAAGTACCCTCAGTGTTCCTGGTGACCCTGGTATAGGAGACTTTTGTGGCAGGCCTTGAGAGCGGCTTCTTTCTAGGATTTAAGCTGGTTGTTCCGGCTTGTGACGCAGGCGGTGGTTGGCTGGTGCTGACGCCTTGGGGGGCCTGTTTGTTGGCATTACTCCCCTTGAGTTGGGTTCAGGGTCTATTCTTGGACCCTCTGGGATGCCCTCGTGGACAGGCTGCCCCGCGGGCTGGTGAAGGAGCTGGATGGGAATGGGATAGTCTGTCTATAAAATAAAATAAAAAAATATATTTTAGATTCAATATGTATTTATTTATATTTTTGGTTTAGTTGTGGGTTGTTATTTTCTCTTGATTTAGCCTTGAATAGTAATATAATTTCTATATCTGTGATTTGAAGTGTATAATATTGTATCCTTTCCAGGGTTGGATAATTTTAGAGTTTAATCACTTTTTATGTCTAAACATGGTTATCAAGATTAAATTTTTCATTTGATTTTAGTTGTGGTGGAGCTCCTTGATTTGGGTTGGTGTTTCCTAGTATGCTTACTGTACATTAAATTTGGATTCCAGTTCCCACAATTAATATTTGAGTTTACTAGTGGCATTCAAAAGTGATTTGAAATTTAGTTCATGGATTTGACAATCCCACAATTCCAAAAAACATAGTAAACTTAATGAAAATGGTTGATGGATTTGAACGCTTCAAATCTGATTCCAGCTGATTCATTTTGTCTAAAGGAAATATGCAGTTTAACTTGAAATTTGCAAAGTATCTATGAGTTCCCGCATTTTTAAAAATTCAAATAAAAATACAAAAGAATCAATTTAATTAAAAAAAGCCATCCCGCAAAAGTGATGCAAATTTTGGACCAAGGATTTGACAATCCCACATTTTACGTTTAGGTTCTGAATCTACGCTATGGAATTGTATTTTAATTATGGGATTGCTGTTAGCCACAGTTCCACATATAATCACTGACATGATTAGGGGATATATGTGATCTTTTAACCCGATTGCATAGCTAAGTATGTGTACATGTTTTAGGTATCTTTACCAATAAAACCAATGGAAATAACTTTTAGGCATTTAAGCGGTTTATATCGAGAAGCATTAATTCTATTATTAGAGCAGGGATAGGCTATTTAGTGTCAATATAGGCACCTTTGCATCAGGTTTTGAAAATGTAACAGCATCACCAATAAAAACATTTTATTTTTGGGGAATTTAATTTTAGTTGATGATGTTACTTTATATCTAGAGAACCCCTTAGGAATTGCTATAAATGATTAGTCAACCTTGTTAGTCAAACTTGACCAGCTATCTCTTAGAAATCGGCTCTCTCTTGCTGATACGAGTGCTTTGGCCCTTCATCAGGCTAATTGAGATCGGCATCAAGCTTGGTGGGGACGCATAACCAGTATTTTCTTAGTTAATGATAGTATAAGAAGTCTTAATAATGGAGGTGCCAGCACTGGGGATCACAAGGGCTGTCATGGATAACTCCGCAATCTCACCCCTGGGTTGCAAGCCAATCCAAGTAGCTGCCCATTTCACTTTAAGAAGAACCATAAATTCCTGTTTGAAACTAGTTTTTGAATCGTTAGACGCTTTAACGAACCCACAGTACCGATTATCACCCAATTAATCTATTTTCACTCGTAAATGAAACATCTAACCCATAAAAACTATACGACTTCGCTTGAAATCCCGAAGTAGCACCACAGACCAGCCATGCAACAGTTGGAATGAAGGGGTACGATCAGTTTAATCTAATGGCTTGGACTCATGGAGCCGTAAAAAGGCAATGGTTTCTCAATTTTTTATTATTCGTTACTGCCCTTTAGCCCCAAGCACATGGATTTAGTTGAGTTAATCATGGAAGCTATGTAGTATCTGAATGGGCCTTGTATGGGATAAAAACGAGAACCGGTATGCATGCTGTTGTTGAGGGCCAAAGCAGGCGAGGTATGAGTTTGGAATGTTCCAGTCTACTACCGGGCTTATTAGAGCTGGCCACTTTGATATGAATGCAAACACCTTTTTAGTGATGTGGTGATCTTTAGAGAACCTTGCATATATCCATTTCCCCTCGGAGGAGTCCAAACCAGGCAAATGACCACGCCAAGTTTAAAAACTCGAATTAAATATATTTTTAATTTAGATATTTAAAGTGCTTATCCAGGTTAAGGTTTGATCCTAATCGCAGTGGTCAAAGAGTGGATTTAAATTTGGGAATTTATATTGTTCTAATTAGACTTAAGTGTGATCCTGATTTCAATGGTCAGAAGATAGATTTTAATTTTGGAATTTATATTTGATGGGGTGAAATTAATCCTATATCGCGTAAACGCAACTTAGTCGAGGCCGCTAAATAGCTTGGCTGCATTGTTGTAACCCATACAAGCATTTAAGCTCAATACAGGAAAATGGTATCGCGCCAGCGGGAAAAGAAGGCTGCTGACGAGGGTGAAATATTACATTCTCACCTCAATAGAGCAGTGTATATATTGGAAGGTTTGGATGACATGTATTCATGAAGGGAGTTCAGGATAAGCTTGGAATGGAGTACAATGAGCTAACATCATTGCTGATTTTGGGACTGCTTATTGCTCTCAGCATCGCGGGCATCGTCATCAATGCAGTTCTGCTGCGTATGCTGGGGAGGATGTCTGAGAAGAGCACTTCCTTTAGCATCATCCGCAACATGAGCATTTCCGACCTCCTTCTGTGCAGCGTTACGCTTCTGATCTGCATCTTCCGCCTTGTGCTTGGCTTCCCTGGAGCTTACCGCTCCTCGCTCTACTGTCCCGTCCTTGGCTCCATGTCACTCTTCTTCAGCAGCATGTCCGGCATCCTCATGAGCTTGTTGGCCATGGAGAGGTACAGCGTCATCTGCCACCAGCAAGGCCTTCCCCACCGCGCCATCTGGGGTGTTTTCTCTGCCATTGCCCTGATGTTTGCGATTCTTCTGATTGGCAGCTCAATGCTGGGGGTGTTCTCTCCAGAGCCTGGGTTTATATTCTGCATGCCTAATGGTTCTAGGTGGTCCATCAACACGAGGATGGCATTCAACGTTCTCCTCAACATCCCGATCCTTGTACTAATGTTCTGCTACGTGTCCATCTTCATCAGATGCTACCGCTCGCCGCTCACCAAGAGTGATGACTCGCTTACTCGGAAAGCCGCCATCCGGTCGCTGGTGTTCCTGGCCATCTTTGTCATCTGCTACATCCCCAAATCCACCACCTTCGTTATCGGTGCCTACTCTGGGTTTGGAGCATCTCCCCCAATCCTGTACCTGCTGATCCCAATTGCCATAACCTTGCTTGCCATAATCAACCCTGCCCTTGTACTACTGCTGCACCGACACATCAAAGGGGTGGTGGATGAAATTGCATACTGCGACAAATCCCACCTCTTCCCCACCGAATAACCACTCGCATCCACCCAGCACATATATTCCTTCATAAATGTCCCAGTCTAGGGAAACTTAAGCATGAGTTTTAGCTACCCCAGCTTAGCTCCCATAACCACTTCCCATCCCTTCTATCCACCTTCCAAACCAGCATTAAAAATAAATGTTATGAACGAGAGATATACCTCCAACTGAGGGTACCCTTTTCACAAGCTTATGCCATACCGCAGGTTTATAAGCTTCCTTCTGATGAGGAGTGACTTCTGGGGAAGCTTAGAAGATGGGTTTAGAGAAGAAGAGAGTAATTCCATTGGATAATAATTTAGACCTATATAGCTTGTGCTGTGGCGGGACTTAAGCCGGATCAGATATATGGGAGGTCATGTGTGAGCCGTATTCAGATCACTGGATACCTGAACAAGTCATGCAATATTGGTTGGTTGCCATTTCCAGAATGTTGAACTGAATATTGGGTTGGCGCCAAACCAGGCAATGGCTGGATGTTATATGTCGTTAATGCTGCCATTAACCATGTTTCAATTTTGCCTTCATTGGGTTATTTTGAGGACAAATCTCTCTCTTTCACTTTTGCCCTTCAAAATGAGGCTAGCTCCAAATTGGGAAATACAATTGTTCAGTATCCTGATTCTGCGCAACTCACTTGCCCTACTCATGCTTGTGGCAAAGGATCCTACCATACATGACTGTTTTGTGGTAAAGCTACACAGTATATAATCCTAATTTCTATACCCAATAAAATTTAAGTTCTATTCACATTTTTGTCTTTGTGTCTCCACGTGCTTCAGCGCCTCTCTAGCCATGTCTAGCAGATATTATTAATTCAGGTCCACAAGGTAATCACATAGCCTTCCCTGCCATTCTAGCCGAGACTTAGTACAAATCCAATCCTAAGGTTAGGATTTCTTGTTGTGACTCTGTGCTGCGCCTCAGATCACAACAAAAATGGTGCTCACTACAGGGGCTATAAGCTCTTTGGTTACCCCCTTCACAACCACATTTTCAGGTTCTTTGCCTCCTCTTATACAAGAGCCAACTTTTCTTGAAATTACCAGTCCTCCTATTGAGGAAGACATCACCAACCCACCTATTGTCCCTACTGTGCTGAACCTTGGGAGTGGCCCCCGCCTAGTGGCCTACCCTTTGGGTACCCCTGACTTGGAACAAGTCATGGCAGTAGCCCTTGGGATAGCCCGTGACATAGCCATCTCTTGCCTTCAGCTTCAGTTGAGCTAAGCAGAATACTACAGATTGATTGTAGCTTCACAATTTCCACAGCATCTCCTCTCAGCGGCTGGCTCCTCTGAACACTTATTGCCCTCCTTTGTACAACCCGCTTTAGCCCATCATTAAATGGTATTAGGGCTCCACGTTCAGGAGATTTCATGGCTACAAGCTGCTATCACTCATCACTGGGATCAGTTTGCGGCCTACTAGCAGTGGATCCACAGCCTGTTTTCCTTAGTATCCGACAATCAGCATGACTCTGTCACCTCCCAATCTTGCTTGGTCAACTCCATTGAACAAATGAGCCAGTCCATTTGCAAGTATGTCAGAGAGTGTCTTCATGAGTTTCACCAGCTGGAACAGCCCTGGCGTGCCCAATTAGATTCCACTCTAAACACCTATCTCACCACCTTTGAACAACCTGTGCAGCAACTCAGCAAGTTCAGTGCTTACTCCTTTGACCAATCCCAGCAAGTAGCGGTCCATGTTGCACAGGGCCTCCGCAATCTTGGTGAGGAATTCCATCAATAAAGGGCTTCTACCGCCGCTACCATTGCCAAACTCCAGACTCAAGTAAATGAACTGTCTACCTCCAAATCAGATGCCCCGCCTTCTCCTCCATCCAATGAGTTGGCAGATAGAGAACAGAGGCTCTGGGATGCCATTCAAGAGTTGAGAGCATCTACCTGCAGTCAGGATTGCCCTCCCAAAGCCCCTCAGCCTGATCCTCAAGTGCTTGCTCTGACAACTCAGGTTACTGACTTACAACAAGAGGTTGCTACTTTGTGTGAGGCAATGGCGTCTATTGTTAGTCCACCTGGAGTTTTTGGTGAAGATGGTTGCTGCCCTTGCTTGTCAGGGGCCCCCACATTCATTGTGCTAGAGAGTTGATATCTCTAGCCAATGGAGTGGACCATCTGAAACAAGACCATTCTGAACTTAAGAAGGACGTACAAGAACTAAGTGAAGTGGTCAATTCAGTAAATGACAGGTTCACCCCTTGCCTTTTGGTGGGCCTGTCTCTTACTTCCCAATTGGCTGAACTGTTCTCAGTAGTAACAGCACAGGGTCAGAGCCTGGATGTTACTGAGCAGCATACCACCCTAGCTAACAATATGGGCACCCGCACTGCTGACACCTTGACTACCCTTGAAGATAGTGTTTGCCAGCTGTGGGCCAGACAGCCCCCACCAAGTCTGAAGCGGAATTCTCCCCACGCATAAATGTACTTGATAGCAACAATGGCGGCCCAACTCCTGAAGCTCACTCCAAGCCTACTTTTAAGCAAGTCTTTGGCCCCAAAACCTTGACCATTGCAGCTTTCCTAACTATCTATGAAACTGCTATGAGGAGAGCCTCTGATGAGATTAAGAAGGAGCATATTCTGACCTGTCTACACTCAACTTGCTATGAGGTGGTGGTGCCTGAACTACTCATTATTGAGAGGTGGGAGGATATAAAGCAACTTCTGATAGATGAATTTGGTGGTGACCTTAGTTTGGAAGTGAAGAAAGATGCTTTCATGCACATTGCTTTCAAGCCAAAGGAGACCCTAGCTGAATTTGCAGACAGATTCTACATGGAAGGACAACAACTGATCACAAGCTGCCAGTTGACTGCACATGAGGCATACATGGCTTGCGCTCAAGCCCTCAAGGTTAACCAGCTCTTGTGGCTTCACTTAAAAGCCCATAAAATCCATGCTTTCTTCCATGAAGAGCATAAAGACACTTCTGCAGTATATGCACCTTACCCATTCTGGGGCAGCTGTGCGGGAGAATTGTGCCGCATCTACCTCTGGTTTGTCTTCACGTGGCACGTGTATCTTTACCATGAACTTGCAGAATCCCCCTCAACACCAGGGTTGCCATAACTGTGGTCAGATAGGTCACCATTCACGATTCTGAACCAATCCTTGAGTTGAAGGAGCTGTTCCCAAAGAGCAGACGGGAAAAGAACAGCCAACCTAGAGGCAGAGACGCTCTCGGTTGACAATTCTTCCCAGTCTCCTTTGATTCCCCCTCCATTGCTGACTCTGAGCCTGCTGACACTGAGGCTCATCCCATTCTGCTGCTATTACATGATATATCTGATGACTCTGACATGGATGATTCTGATATAGAAGATCCTGACACCTATGGGTATTCCGTCCTAGCCGTCCCTGAAACTATTGCAATTCCTTATAAGCTATGTTCTGGGAAAACTACAACAACTGCCAAGTCTCTGCCTGAAGCCAAGAAAGTTGTCTCTTGCCCTTACCTCACTTAAGCCAAGAGATCTCCTGTGCTTGTCAAGTCTTCTGAAGAAGCTGCTGAGGTTGCTGATGCTGTGTTCAAAAACATCTCTGTCTTGCTCCCTCTCCAGACGGTCTATAAGGAGTTCCTGGGCCTCAGATGCATGATTGAAAAGTGGGAAAAAGAGCTAGCAAAAGCCCAGGACATTCTGGACGTCCTACCTCCCTTTGATTGTACTACCACTTTTGTGGAAATATCTATTCAGAAGGTGAAAATTAAGGCCGTCTTGGACACTGGATCTCCTGTAAATGTTGTCTCCTTGAAGCTCATTAAGAAGCTCAAACTTGCTCCCAACCTTAAATATCACCAGTTGTATGTCACAGATGGGCTATCCATGACTCGCGCTATAGGAGCTTATTCTGCCCTTCCCATGCGGTTTGGAAAACTACTCTTGGCCGCGCCTGATGTTGTCTCAGAGAATGAGAGCTACAACCTCCTAGTTGGTACTCAATTCCTTAGGGAATACAATGGAATCATCAACTTAAAGGACAGCTACCTCTCTATATTAGGGTACAAGGCCCTTCTGATCTTTGAAGAGCCAGTTAAAGTTCCTGAGAAGTGCCTCAATATATGTGCCTTAGAATATCCCACTGGTGTTTTAACTCTAAAATACTGTACCCATTCTTCCAACATGAAGTGTCCTCCTATGGCTTTCCCTGCGTCTGAGGGGGTACCTCTCATGTCCACTTCCACTGTAACCATCCTCCCTGAATCTCAAACTTTCCTAGACTCCCAAATATCATATGAGCTGCCCAACGTACATTCCTAGAGTTATTCTCTCCTCCCTTGCTAGGGCAAAACAAACCCTATCTCTGTCCAGGAATCTTGGATGTCTCTCATAAAGACCCTGTTCAACTGCTAATTGCCAACTTGACTGCCCTCCCCATACATGTGTCTATAGGGCAGGTTGTTGGCTATGGCAAGTTATTGAATGCTCCTGACATCCTATCACTACATCCCTTTGGTACATTCCAGGACTTTAACTTATCTGATGATGAGCCACAAGTCCTATCATTGTTCACCACTCAAGACTTCCCACAGCTATCTCTGGTTCAACAGAAATAGGTGCTTGACCTACTGGATCAGTTTTCAGATATCTTTGCTAAGGATAGCACCAATTATGGTTTATCCAAAGGTGTCATTCACCAGATTGATACTGGTGATGCTCCCCCTTTTGGCTAAACCCTATCTCTGCAGTTGTGTAGAGGATGCTCAGGTGTCTAAAGAGCTCAAACAACTTTTAGACGCTGGGCTGCTTGCTTCTTCCCAAAGTCCATGGGCTTCCCCCTTGCTCATACCAAATAAGAAGGATGGAGGTCATTGTATTGTGATGGATCACCAATGCTTGAATTTCTTAACCAAGAAGGATTCCTACCCCTTACCATGCACTGATGATCTCTCCGCCGCCTTGGGGCTCCAAGTTCTTCTCTGCCATGGATCTGGCTTCTGGTTACTGGTAAGTTGATCTCTCCCCTGAGGATAGACAGAAGGCCGCACTCATCACTTCTGAAGGATTGTTTGAGCCTACGCAAATGACACAAGGGCTCTGCAATGCTCCAGCTACTTTTCAACAAGCCTTGGACTCCATCTCCCGTGATTTGAAACTCAGGTGTGTGTTAGTATACTTAGATGATATAACTGTCTTCAGTGCTACCTTTAACAACCACCTGGCTGTGGGGTTCCTGGTCATCAGTCCCCAAAGTGTGTCCTGGGTCATAGCCAGGGACCAGCTTGGAGGAGTCGTCATTCTCCAACAGTGGTGAATGGTTGGTTAGGAGCTTATACTTGGCCTGCATAAGAACAAACTCTTCCAGTACCTTCCCAATCCCTAGGCAATTATCTCCACCATACACTTGTAATTCAGCAGGCGCCAGCCCTTCTGTAGGCCAATATCAATCCTGTAATAGTCTAGCAAACTCTCCCCCAATAAACTCCCTTCCTCTATCTGTCATTTTGAGATGCCTAGCCACTTTCTCCCACTCCTCCTGGGCAGACTTACTAGAGGCAAACTTTCTGCACCCTAGGCAATAGGATTCCTTGTCCCCTGGTCTAGGATAGAAAATGTGGGGTAATTGACTCATAGAACTTATATTCTGTTATTGCGGGAAATCTGGGTAGGGGTTGTAATAGGTGTTTTATTCACGGTCATAAGGAAGATCCCCCTAGAAACCTTCTGATATGTGGCCTTGGGATAGGGAATAATGAGAGTTTGTGCCAGTACTTGGAGTCCTTTAACAATCTCTTAGACTCCTTGTACTTGGTCTTTGGTTCCTGCTCCTTGGTCTTGGGCTCCTGCTCCTTGGTCTTGGGCTCCTGCGGTCTGTTCCTAGCTCTGGATTCCTACTCTTGGTCTTTGGCTCCTTCTGTAGCTCTTGTGGCCTTTGTAATCCACTTGATCCAGTCCCTGAAGAGTCTCAGATAGCTCTCCCTTTTATAGCCCCTTGTTTGAGACCAAAAACCTCTCTTAGAACTCTGGTTTTTAAAAGCTTAAACTATCCAGTTTTTCTCCTTATATATATATTAAACTTTAAAACTTACTTCAGCCAATGAAAGCCCTGAATTATCTGCTTTTGCTCCTCATTTTTTAGGCTTTAACTATTAAGTTAAAGCCCTTAAAACACTGATCAAATAGACTTTGGCTCACAGCCAATCACACGCCTCAATTCATTGGTTTCACCAAAAAGGTTTCCCCAGATGACTTGCTCAGACCCTGGTTCAAACCTGAGGCTTTCTTGCTCCAGATAAACAACTGCTCCGCGTTTTGAACGGTTTTGCCGTGATTCCCGTCACGTTTCCCTGGCAAATCTTGAGCACTTCCACATATGTTTTACTTAGGCAAATTTTGACCCCTCAATTTTACAACGTTTCTCTGTGTTTCTCTCAACGTTTTGCAACTTCAAACCCGCTTGCTGCTTGTCCTTTCATCTCTCCTAGTTGTTCTTGGCAAAATTTGCTCTTTTGCCCTCATAGTTTCTCCATTCCATTTCCGGCTTCTTTCTGACTCAATTCTTCTTTTAAAATAAATTTATAGTTCTAACAAGCTATAAATTATTTTTCCTCCTCTTTCTTTTTCATTAAATGATATTAAATCTTTTTTAATCATAATCAGGCAGTATTTAATTATATTTAACTGCTTTTTTTATCTATTTTTCTCTCAAAAGACACTAAACCAGTTCCTCCAGCCTCTGTATCCAGTCTAGCTAGTTCCTTAAGGTTATCTCCTGGTCCTTCACTCACATCCTCTCAGCTCTTCAGTCCTTCAACACAAACTCCTGGTCCTTTGGCCATCCTGTATTATTATCAGCTAGTCCTGAATCATAATCTTCTTGTTCTTTAGCTTATCCTCCACCAGTTCCTCAATCAATCCTCACTAGGAACCTCCTTTGTTCCTTCTACACACTGAACCATATTGGTTCCCACAATTTAATATGAATTAACAGTCTGTCAACTAGCCTTCACTGTGATCAAACAGTCCCTCTTAATAGTCTTCTCTGTTAATTCTGTGAACCACCTTGGCTCTTTATCTCAGTCCCCATTACCAGAACTTGTAGACCCAGTCATGGGTCTACATTGAACTGGCGTTTGACTGGGCCCTTGCAAGTGGAAATCCACTTAGGCCATTCAACCATAGACCAATGCCTATCTGTTGTCTTTACTCACAACAGGTGATTAAGTCTGGGCTTTCAGCTGCAAAGTAATCAGCTCCACTTCCCAGAGGCCTGATCACACCAAGTTCTTCAGCTTGCTTCCCCAAGCAAATCACCTTGGTGACACCTCTAAGCAAATCTATGTCCTCCAATGTTCACTTTGGGTTCCCCCAAAGCTCCCGTAGGGGCATAAACAAGGACACCCTACCATTCTGTTAGGTAGGGTGCTTGCTCACAGACCTCCTGTAAGTGTATTAGGGTACGTAGAGCCCTCAAAGCTCTTCCCCTCCCTGGTAGCCCGTGTTACCTGCCAGGGGTCCAAAACCTACTCCCCCCCAGACAGACAAAATTCCCTGCTTGCTATTTCAGTCTTCACCCTTTTGCAGCCACACTTTCCTGCAAGGTGAAGCACTATAGCCCACAGCAGCCAATTTCTTCTGCTGGGTGGAGGCAACATCTGTCTCTGGTAGTCCTATGTTACCTACCAGCCAGGTCTTACTTACCCTAGTAGCCCCATGTTACCTACTAGGCTCACCCTACTTACCCCTAGTAGCCCTATGCTACCTACTAGCTTACAGCGTCACCAGCTAACCACACAGTGTCACTCTTAAGCATATTGTCTTTATTTGAAGCCAAATCAACCCTTGCCTGCAAAACAACACACATGTGGATTGCCACACTGGCCTATCTTAAGGAAGTGTTCATAAAGATTTGTGAAGCTGGACTTAAGTTAAAGCCATCTAAGTGCGCCTTCTTCAAGGAACACCTTGAATTCTTGGGGCATGAGGTGACTCAGACAGGAATTTGCCCCATGACTAAGAAAGTTGAGGCCATTGACAAAATGCTTCCGCCCATCAACCTGCAAGAGGTCCAAGTCTTTCTGGGTATGATGGATACTATAGACAATTCATCCCCAATTTTGCTGACACTAGCAAGCCCTTGGTCTATCTGCTGCATAAAGTCCCTTTTGAATGGACCACCAGCCAACAACAAGCCTTTGAGACCCTCAAACAAAAACTCAAAGAAGCTCTCATCCTAGTATATCCTGACTACAATAAGGAATTCATCCTATATACTGATGCTAGTTACCTGGCTATTGGGGCTATCTTGGCTCAATTAGATGATGAAGGTGTGGATCACCATGTAGCTTATACTTCTTGTGTTCTGAATAAGCATGAGAAAAATTACAGTGTGACCAAGAAAGAGTGCCTTTCTGTGCTGTATGCCGTCAAGCAGTTCCACCATTACGTGTATAGCACCCATTTTACCATAGTTACTGTCCACACTTTGCTCAAATGGCTGCAGCAACTCAAGGAACCAGAAGGACAACTAGCTAGATGGGCTCTCTGCCTGCAAGGATACGACTTCACTGTGTTGCACTGCCCCAGGATTCAACATCAGAATGCTGATGGACTGTCCAGAATGTCCATCCTTGCTCTACACCCTGCTGAGGCTGACAGGTTGTATAAACTAATTGGATATCCTTTCTTGTGGGAAAACAAGATGGAAGAAGTTTGAGTCACCCTTTCTAAGTTATCTGAAGACACCCTCATTTGTGACAATCAGCTTTTCAAGAAAGTACAAGACCACTACTTGCCCTATGTAAGGCCTAGTCTTTGCCTTTTGTTGGTGCTTCAAGCTCATGAAGAGACAGGACACAAGCAACTATGGTAAGTTTGACTCCCTGGTGACTGACTCCCTTAAACTCGACTCCCTGGTAGTTGACAATATAGTAAAGTGAGAATTCAGCTTTTGCCCTGATCAACAACTAGAAATTGACACTTTTTTAATTAACAGATCTTGATGTACTGAAGACTTTTAATAAAAAAATAAGCCTTATAGCTATGGTATACTAAAGTGACCCCAGAGAGCTCAAAAATGCAATAAAAACAGTACCCTAATTTATAAAAAAAAAGGAGAAATAAGCAATTATTTCTCATTTTACTATGTAATTTACATTCTTCATTATAAAAATATTTTTTATTGCCATAAAAATTAAAATTCCAATAAACCAAAAATAAACAAAAACACAACAAATAAAGTTATGCAAAATATGAAGAAATATTAATATTTATTTGATACAGTTCATATAAGCACAACTTTGAATATCATATGTTTTATTTTGAAATTAACAAAAACTAAGATATTTCACTTACTTTCAACTATAAATATTCATCTCAAACTTACTGTCAGGAATGAAGTATGGAAATAAGATTCTATGAGCCACCAGAACTTCAAACCATTGACTACTCCAATTATCTTATAAGTCATCCAAGAAGATCCAGAAAGAGACAAGACAAGAGAATTCATAAGACAAGGACAGGAGTGAAGAACTATAAGATTTATTGAAGCACCATAAGGAGAATGATGGATAAGGGTTAAGAAAAAGGGAAAGGTAATTTATACTCATCAATTCTTGAATGAGAGGAGTCAAGTATGCTACAAGAGGGATATAGAATTTTGAATGTATATTGAAGCATGTAACAGTGGTTCAATAATGGCACCAATAGATTCCTATTGGTCTCAGCTTTCAGGAATACCTTTAAACGTTGAGATTGGTTCTCTAGCCGCAGAGATATGATTTTTTGAGGATCAGCAATTATGCGCAAGAAGAGAGATAGTTTGAAAGGTATTTGGACTGCAAAAGCACTTGGAAATGGCACAATTGAATCAAGTTAATATAAAAACCTATTTAAAATCAAGTTTGAACATGATAAAATCAAGTAAATTGATATAAAATGTTGTCAGGATTCTGAATCCTGAAACTTACCATGCATATATAGAACAATCACTGCTATCTAATTAAATTAAAAAAAACTTAAAACTAAAAACTAAATGATCAAAGCTAATAAGTAAAAATTAAAGTTAAAAAGTTAAAAGTTAAAAGTAAAAATCATATAACTGAGCAAACAAGCAAGTTTATTCCTCATCATTATTTCCCTGTTTCATTTTGGCCCCTTCCAGGAGGGCAGTGGCAATAAGCTCAAGCTGCTGCTTAAGCTATGAGGCCTTGTATTTGTGCTTAGCCGCACCTTGGATGGCCTTGGTGAAGAGGGTACAGCGGGTGGTTGGCTTGGTGGGTGACGCAGTTGGAGAGATTTCAGAGCTTGGAGATTGTTTTCTCTTGCTTGTGCTGCAGGAGGGAAAAAACTTACTGATTTTTGGGTGGAGCCCAAAGTTGGTCTTGAGGTATTTGTGATAAGCCTCTAGCGCTGAGGTGGTCTTGAGCTCACCATTCACTGCCACCTGGTACACATTCCAGCTGGCCTTGGCAAAGGCCTTGCCTTGCCTCTGCGTGATGACCTTCCCAATCTACTGGGGCTCAAAGTAATCAAGGAAAGGCTTGAACTCTGGGTGCTTCACTATGTAGGGATCCTTTGAGAGCACCTCAAACCCCTGCGCAGTGTGCTCTGGCTTTAAAAAAGCCAAGGCACTAAATTGTGCCAGCACAAATCTGCAGGTGTCCAAAGTATCCCTCCGGCTCAATCTACTAAGCTTGGTGTGGGCCTGCACGTTACAAGCAACTGCTTGGCGGAAGTGGAAGTGGCACCCCTGCACCTCCCTGCTGAACAGCTGCTCAAATGCATTGAACTTTGCAGGCTCAAAGTCCATAATGCACATGCAAGGCCCAAGAGCTCTTAGCCTTGCCTTTTCCTCTGAGTCCAGGGTGGCCTGGTCCTTGTCAGAGGCAGGTGGGTTGGTGTGGGTGTGGGGGGAGTCTTCTTGGATTTGTTATTGTTGGCAGGAGGAATGAGGGAAATTGCTTGGCAGAGGATAGAGAACACACAGGTATAGATGGCCTCAGTGGCCCCAGGAAGAAGAAAGAACACGAGTGGAATCACCCAGATGTCAATATGGGCATGGACCATCCAGAGCTGCTTGAACATCCGGGGGCAAGTGGCAAAGGTACCATCAACTAGCCAGGTTGACGCCCTTTTCAACTCCATCAGGTTCTGCTGAGTTGAGTAGCAGATTATGTGGTCCTTGGGGGCAGGCCCGTTGTCATGGAGCAGGAAGCAATCCCCACTTGGAAGCTGCTTAAGCTCATGAGTGAGTGTGAGCTCCGAGAGGACATCCAAAGCCTTGGGGGGAGGGGGATTGGCGGTGATACACTTATTGCTGATGAACTTAACCAACTGCTCCTGTGTTGGTACCAACTTAAGATTGTTGGGTTCAAGATGTTGCAAAGTCTTTATGGCCAGATCAGAAGCCCAGAGATGAGAGTATGAGGGTATTACTTGAACAAGGTATCATTTTAACATCCAAGAGATTAGATGACTGGGGGGCTTGCAAGTGTGCTCCCCCTTCTCCGCTTTTACTTGCTCCCAGTCCTTGGTGTTTAGCCGGCCCCTGCAAGTCTTATCCTCACAGACAAAGTGCTTGCTCTTGGTCTGCCGCTTTTGGTTGTTCCAATTGAAGATGTAGTTTTCAGCAATGTAACCAGAGCTGCCCTTTACGGACATGATTGGGAAGTAACAGCAGAAGCGCTTGGAAACTTTAAACTCTCTGTCCACATTATAGATATTGTGGATGGCCAGTGGATCCCAAGCCACATGACCAGAAGCTTTGAACTTCTTGGAGTACTCCTCTGGCTCATATTGGGGATCAGATGAGGGAAGGGGGAAGAGCCATCAGGAGGGGGAGGGGAAGGGTTCTTTGAGGCCTGCTTGGATGCCTCCTTTTTCTTACCAGAAGAAGAGGTGGGATCCTTGGTAGCCTTTACTTTCTTGGTATGCCGCTCCTTGGTGGGCTCAGAGTTGGCCTCTGAGTGGTAAAAGGAGTGGTTGGTAAGATCACCATCAGATTTATTGGGGGAGGAATTTTTGGGGGAAGGTGAAGGGGATGTGGAAGATGATGGCAGAGGGGGGAGGAGTAGGAGGAGATGGAGTGGGGTAGAGGGAGTTGGAGACTTTGCCTTTGCAGGCTTCTTGACACACTTGGGGGTGATGGCAGGTTTTTTAGAGCCCTTGGAGGCTTGGCGCTTGGGCTGTTGGCTGTTCTTGTTTGATTTTGTCTAAAGAAGAGTTTAGCATTATAAATAATAGAAGTATAAAAGATATTAAACACAGAGGTAAAAAAGCAAAAGTTAAATAAAAAGTATGCAAATAAAGTTTTATTTATCAAAAAAAAAGTAGATAGAAGAAAAATAGAAACTCAAAGTATAGATATAAAGGTTAAAACATAGAAAATAAGTGAATTTATGATGAAGCATCAAAGATTTTAGGTTCAGCATAACATCTTAGTGTTAAATCAATGTAAAAGTTTAATTGAAATAAAAAATATATGAAAATTATATGGAGAGCAGCAGAAAAAGTAGTAGATTATAATAGCAAAAAAATAAAAAAATATTATGTGGAATTTTTTTATTGAGAGTTGAAAATTCAAAACATAGTAAAGTGTTGAGTTTGCACTGTTGGCCAGCCGGGAAAGGCTGAATTCTCACTATCAAGTATGCCAGAGTCAAGCAGAAACATCAAATTCACTATGTTTTTTACATATAAAACTTGCTTAAATTTAAAACGGGTTTGAAAGTTAACCCAAAAGCAAGGCAGTATCATATGCTTAAAACTTAAAAAAATACAACATAAGTTAAAAAAGTAATTGAGTGGAAATGTGTTTATTAGTGATTAAGGTATGCTGGGAGGAGCTGGGAGTGAATTATTTACCATAGTGTTGGTTAAAACGTTAATAAGCTCTCTGTACTAATCCCCAAGTTAAAGTGTCAAGTGGCGCTCATAGTGCATCACATATTAATTTAGCCTTAATTCTGAGCCTTTGATTAGTTAAATCCAAAACTGATTGGGTGTCAAGTGGATAGAGTCAAACAAAGAAAGTGTCAAGTTTCAGTTTTTTATAAATTACATATGAAATCTCTTATTGAATTGGGCTTAATTTATGTGGCACCACTTAATCCAAAAACCCAGGAATGACATAAAGTAAAACAAGTGGGGTATTTGATTAATGTCTATGCCACTAAATCCAGTATAGTGGTGCTTGGGAGCCTAATCAACAACTATGGACACTAATAATAAAAATACAATAGTAAATAATAAATTTTATATAAGCACATATGTATTTTATTAATAAAATTAAAATTTGGCTTAAAAAGTGTCAAACTGGTCACTTTTTGGTTTAGAGTGTTGAACACAGGTTTTTTCATTTCTATTAGTAAATTTACTTATAAATTGCCCCTTAAATTGGTATTTTAGCTAACTGATTTATTAAACAGAGTCAAGTTTGAGTAAATTTAACCTTGGTTTTTGATTTTGAACACCTAAATTACTAGTAAAAGTTAGCTTAAAATTGGTTAAGCCAAAAATACTAATAGATTCACATATGCGGCACTCAACTCCCTGGTACTCGACAAAGTGTCAAGTACCAGGGAGTCAATCACCAGGGAGTCAAACTTACCACAGTTGCCAGACACAGAGGCGTTGCCAAGACCCAAGCCTGGCTCCAGAAGAATTACTTCTGGGAAAATCTTTTCTTGCTGATCCCAGATGTTATTGCTAGTTGCCACAATTGCCAACTCCAAAAACCTAAAGCCACCGCTCATGAGTTCAAACTAGTCCATCCTCAACACGTGTTTCATACTGTCAGTATTGACGCTGGAGGGCCTCTCCCTTGCTCCTGCTCTGGTTGCCACTTTATCCTAATTGCTGTTGATCATTTTAGCAAGTGGGTAGAAGCTTGCCCTACTAAAGACATCAATACCAAGACAACTGCTGCTTTCTGCTGCAATATGTATTCTTCTGTCATGGTTGCCCTTAAGTGTTGTTGTCTGACAATGGGACTAACTTCAACGCCAAGTTGATGACTTCTGTTGTTGAAGCCTTGGGATTTCATCAGTCTTTCTCTGCCCCTAAATTCTTCCACCGATGGGGCAGTTGAGCGCGCAGATTCAACTCTGGTTCCTATCATGAGAAAACTCACCTATTCTGACACTTCCAACTGGGATCTATACTTACCTGCTGCTCTCTTTGCCTATTGCCTTAGCAAACATTGTGTCACTGGTTATTCCTCTTTTTCTATGTTTTATGGTTGTGAAGCCACTACCCCGTTGCTCTTGGGGCCCCCCTACTCTTCTCTGATAAGGCTATGAATCCTGATGAGCATATCAAGGATCTATTCAATTAAATCATTGATATCCAAGCCTCTGTATACACGTCTGCATATAAGACCAAGCTGCTTGAGCTCTCCCCTGACAATGCTGGGAGATCCCCCCTGCCTGAGTTCAACATTGGAGACCATGTTCTCTAATATCAACATAGAGTGGGAGGACAAGCTCATAAGCTAGACTTGTTATGGATTGGGCCCTTTTGAAGTGATCTTCAAGCGGGGGTCAGAGTATACTGTAAAACTCCTCTCTAGTGATTGACATTTCTCTTGCGTGCATGCCAAGTTCCTCTGCAAGTATCACCCCCCTAAGGCCAATCTAGAGGGGGGCAATGTCATGAATGCTGCCATTTATCATGTTTTGATTTTGCCTTTGTTGGGTTATTTTGAGGACAAATCTCTCTCTTTTGCTTTTGCCCTTCAAAATGAGGCTAGCTCCAATTTGGGAAATACAATTGTTCAGTTTCCTGATTCTGCACAACTCACTTGCCCCACTCATGCTTTTGGCAAGTGATCCTACTGTCCATGTACTGTTTTGTGGTAAAGCTACACAGTATATAATCCCAATTTATATACCCAATAAAATTAAAGTTATATTCACATTTTTTTCTTTGTGTCTCCATGTACTTCAGCGCCTCTCTAGCCATGTCTAGCAGATATTATTAATTCAGGTCCACAAGGGAATCACATAGCCTTCCCTGCCATTCTAGCCAAGACTTAGTACAATTCCAATCCTAAGGTTAGGATTTCCCGTTGTGACTCTGTGCCACGCCTCAGATCACAACATTATGTGTATCAGCAACGGCTAGAATACCAGTACATCCAGATCCTCACACACCCCTCCCTTAAAGGGTTATTCCGGTATATCAGGAGGGGGCTTCATCTTGACAGCTGCTGCCTGATGCTCCTGGTGTCAAGTATATACTTCTTGGAAGTATAACAAATAAGATAAAGGGAAAAATTGTTAAAAGAATGATACTTTATTTTATATGAGTTCAGAGTATTATATTGTATCATGGGAAGCCACATACTGTCCATGTACATCATGGTAGTCATGGAGCTATATAGATAATTGTTCCTCTTGGGCCATGAGGTTTGTCCAAGTAGTGTTCCTCTTGGGACTCAAAATTTTTGATCCCGTAATAGATGGTCAAATGATAACAGTGCCACTGACTTAATGATTAGTCAGGTAATCATTCATCAAGTCATTTGGGGAATTAGTTTCCCAAGAGGGGGTAATTGTAGACGTTGCAACAATGGAGCTGTTTGCTAGTAGGTACTAGCCAAGTCAAGTGTTCCCCTTTGCTGAGGCAAAGGCAAGATCTGTGGTACTTCTTGATTATAGGGTTTTTGCGCCTTGGAACTTGACTAGGTAGGGGTTTCTGTCTGGTCTGTATTTAAAAATCCTTCCAGGTCCTCTGTGTACTGAATCCAATTTCTTTTTGTTTCCAGCGAGGCTCCAGGCAGGGGAGTTGACTGGGGGTGGTTCCTCTGAAGAGGTCACCTTTTGCTCTTTGATTCTATTTCTTTCCGCTATCTTGGCTTTGAGAGGTATGTGTTGTAGTACTGGGACTTGGTCCTCTGTGGGGGGTTTCTGAGGGAATCTTCAATACAGTTGTTTATTGTGGGTGGCTATCTCAGGTTCATATCCTTATTTTAGTTCAAACAGTGAGTAGCCTGTCCCTTGGTTGGTGAAAATCCAAGATACTAATAATGCATGTTTCACAAACAGTGGCATGTGTCTATGGCTTTGTCATCCATTATTTCTCAAGGGTTCTGATGAGGCTGCTGTTTAGGCGTTCAACTCCATGTTGGCTTGTGGCCTTTAAGGTGAGGTTGTGGAGTGTTTAATGCTCTTTGTTTTCAGGTCATTATTCACTGTGTGTCCTGACAGTTCCTTGGCTCCATCACCAATTATGTATTATGGGGTCCCATAGTTGGTTATGATTGCCTTATTGATGAAGCGGCTGATTGTTTCTGCTTTGTGATCCTTTGGTTGCCCAGCAGATAGGCCAGTGTGTGGCAAAGTTGATAGCTACAATTAAGAAACATTGGTTTGTCTTTATTTCTGGGAAAAGTCCTACTATGTCCAGGCCCCAACCCTTAAATGGTTCTGGGTTAGGCACTGGGTTGACTGTAGGTTGTGGTGCTTTGGTGCTTAAGTGTTTTTTACACACTGTGCACTTTTTCAGAACATCAACTATATCCTGTTTAAGGTTGGGCCACCATACTATCTCTTTTAATGTGAGGTATAGATTCTTAGCCTTTGTATGTTCTAGTAGGCGGTGATGTCTTAATATGGTGTCAACTCTTTGTGTGAGTGGGATGTACAGGACATGTTTGTTGTTAATGATTTGGTATACAGTGCCATTTGATACATGGAAATACTTTTTGTTCCTTACTAATGTATTGTGGGTCAGTTGGTGTGTTGAGGGGTCTTTCCCTTTGGTTTTATACTCAGTGTTGTATAGGTTTGGCCAGTCAGGGTCCAGGTGGTCAGGGTGATCCTCTCTTGGCTGACATAGTCTAGAGAGAGTATCAGCTGTGACCAGCTCTGCCCCTTTTTGTATTGGATGTCCAAATTGAGCTGCTCAGGGTGATCCTATCTTGGCTGACATAGTCTAGAGAGAGCATCAGCTGTGATCATCTCTGCCCCCTTTTTGTATTGGATGTCCAAATTGAGCTGCTCTATCAGGGAAATCCATTTGGCTTGTTGCTGTGCGAGTGTGTTCTGAGTTTTAAAATAGATTAAGGATTTATGGTCAGTTAGTACTCAGACGTTTAAATGTCCTTCTAAGTATCATCTCCTTTTCTTGCATGTGTGATATATTTCTAGCAATTCTTTTTGTGTATAGGGTATCTCTGCTCAGTTTTATTTAGCTTTCTACTCTCGTAACATACTGGTAACAAGTCTTGCTGTCCTGGCTGGCAGATGTATGGCACTGCAGCAATGGCAGTGTTGCTGACATCTGACTCAAGACTGTAGCACTATTGTCATTTGGGTATTGCAAGATTGACACTTTGATCAGAGCTTGCTGTAGTAGCTGGAAATTCTTTTCACAATTAGGTGTCCATATTAATTCCTTTTTACATTACCCTTGGTTAGGTCATTGATTGGTGCAGTTAGTTTTCTGCAGTCTTTGATGAATTTCCTTAGGTAAGCTACCATTCCAAGAAAGCATCTAACTTGTTTAACAGAGGTGGGATGTTGCATGTTGTTTATTGTTGCAACTGAACTAATGAGAGTTTATTATTTGTATTGGGGAAGACAAAAGTCCAATAAAAAGGACAGAAATGATAAGAATAAGGTATTGTTTACTATAGAATACTGTGATTAATCTACTATATAGAGAAGGCCACGGACCACAAGGGGGTAGCATGGTGGCATGTTCCATGTAAGGTTTGGAGCCAAGGAATAACTTGTGTGGGGATCAGCAAGTTGAATTGGTAGCGCTCCTAATTAGTATGAAGTACCTGTCATTTGATATTGCCATCAGATTAATCCATAACGTTAGATACATCAAGAGGTGACTCATTGAGCGCCCCCTGTGTATTGTAAGATATGTTGGCAGGCAAGTCTGGGGACCCGGTTGCAATATTATGGCTTTAATTTTATCTGGATCTGCTTTGATGCCACAATCAGAGACAATGTGGCCCAAGAACAAGAGTTCCTTTTCCATAAATTGGCACTTGCTAGGCTAGGTGTAAAGTTTGTGCTTTTCAAGTCAATCAAGTGTCTTGCAGACATGTGTGAGGTGTTCCTCTTTTGTTTTTGAGAATATGATGACATTTTTGAGGTAGCATAATGTAAAAAGAGGATGATGAGTGCTTGGTTCATCATTGTGACAAACGTTGCAGGAGTACTGGTCATCCCAAAGTTCATTATCCTACATTTAAAAGATCCAAATTGTGTACAGAACACAGTTTTTTGGTATGTCTTTTTCTTTTACTTCAACTTTGTTGTAACCTGAGGTGAGGTCAATTTTGGGGGAAAATTGGCTCCTGAGAGCCTTGCAAACAGATCCTCTATAAGTAGAAAAGGATATTTATTTTTAACTGTTCTTGCATTGAGAGCTCTGTAGTTGGTTACCAGACAGAGTGAGACTTACTTTTTCTTTACAAATAAAACTGCTGCCCCCACAGGGATTCTGATGGGTAAATGAAACCTTTGGCTAAGCTTTCTTCAATATGGGTTTTGGGGGTTTGTGTCTCCATGGGAAAGAGTCTGCAAAGGGGTGCAGGTTTGGGCATGGCCTTGCATAGACTAATGCCATGTTTGACCTCCCGTTTGGGGGTAGGTCTGTTAGTTATTTTGAATACATGGGTGCATTCATTTAGGAGTGCTGCAAGCTCTGGGGTTGTATTTTTGCTGTTTGAATGTTATTAAATTTGGTGTACCTCATTATGTGGAGTGTACTGTCTTTGATTAGACGTTCTGAGCTGTCATGTTTTATGACTTGGACAAAGAATGTGTCCCTCAAAATGAGGTTGTTGGGTTTTTTAGGATGTTAAAATTGACTAAATTGTGTTTGATGGACATGCTCTTTGTTTTCCAACATATTCTGGGGTCTACTTGGGTAAACCAGTCCATGCCTGCTACAACTTCATAGTTTATGTTGACATGAAAAATCCTTTGATTGACTTTTGTATGCCTTGGAGATCAATTCTGAAGGGAGTTGTGTCATCTTCAAGTAGAACCTTTAATTTGTCTGCCATTCTGATAACTTGCAGTTGGATTTGATAACTGGTATTTTGTACTTGGCTACAAATGGTTTGCTTAAAATGGTGTGTTGTGCACCATTATAAAAATAAAATTCTCTGTATATGTGATTTTTAAGTGCATGGGTAGACAAGAAGCTGTGAGCAATCTTTAATTTTAAGTTTATAAAAATGGAGGATTGCAGACACGTGGGATGCATGCGGCAAAGTTTGTGCCTTGGTACAGTTTCTTGTCAAGTTGGGGGGAGACAGGGGCACTTAAGCCTGTTCCCCCTCATCTATTTCCTGTTCCTCTGTTTTGAGACCTTTAAGGTCAGAGAATGTGGGGTCAGATTCATAGCAGGTTGCTGTTTCAGCATTGTTTATTTTTCCAGTATCTTCCTTCTTGGAATGGGAACAGTTTGTGCTCTGGCTGCTATTGCCATGGTTTTTATTAGATTTGCCGTTGCTATGATTGGTGTCTTAGAGTTTTTTGCCATTGGAGTTTTCTCTGTCATTGATGTTTGAGGGGCATTTGCCAATGTGTGCAGCATATTCCATGTTTGCACGTTTTACTGCATGCTTGGCTTCTGCAATGAGCGCAGGCATGGAGGTGTTGGCCTCTGGACAGATGAGGGCAGCACCAGAGGGTTTCATTCTGTTGGTGAATGAGGCTCTGGTGTGTACGTTGTCAGCTTGCACTGGATTTTGGATTTTGAGGCATATTTCCTCAAATTCATTGGTGTAAGCCGTGATAGTGGTCTTCTGAGGAAGATTGCTGAGCTGTATTGTAATGTCTTGGAGGGACTTGGTGATGCGGAAATTTTGTGTGATATCTGCTTTGAACTCTTCCCAGTTGTCAAGCTAGTTGTCAGTTTGTGAGCCAACCCAGGTGGCAAACCAGTTATCTGCAGCCTTGTACAGGCGCTTGCTGGCTTCCTGGACCCATTCTCATGAGGGATGCGGCTGGCGTAGAGTTTAGCGGCTGAGTGGTCTAGCCAGTTGATGAAGTTTTCTTAGTTTTTACCAAAGAACTTGTCGATACCAATGTATTTGGTGTTGGTAAATTCACCTGTGATAGGTGGTTGTGCGTTTGTTTGTGGTTGAAGAGAGCAACTATATTGAATTATCTTGGTGCATGCTTTGGGCATGACCAGACCTTTGAATACAGTGCATCCACTAGTTATATCTTCTTTGATGTCGTGGGCATGGAAGTACGTTTTCCAGGTCTCCTGGAATGTGGCCTGGTTGAGTACGTGAGCAAAGGTGGGCAGGTTTTGGTCAGTCATTTTCTCTCTCATGGGCGTGGTCAAAAAACCATAGCTGCTACCAGTGATAAGGAGTGCCTTTTTGGGAAGCTTCAAATATGGAATTAAGAAAGAAGAGAAGTATGTTTTATTGAATAATACTTTAGACCTATATATACTTGACTGTGGTGGGGATTTAGTTGGATCAAACCTACGGGTTGGTCATGTGCAAGATTAGTTCAAGCCACTGGATACTTGGACAGTCATGTGATATTGCTTGGTTACCATTCTTGGTATGTCAAACGGTATATTAGAAGGGCACCAAATTGGGCAATGGCTGGATGTTAAGTAGATTGACAGTATCCAGAATGCTTGTACATCCAGATCCTCAACACACTGATCAAATAAAATTTGGCTCATAGCCAATCACATGCCTCAGTTCAACTGTTTCCCCAAACAGTTTACCCAAATGACTCACTCTTGACTATGGTTTGACCTTGAAGCTATCTTGCTCCGGGTAAACAACTGCTCTGTGTTTCAAATAGGTTTGCTGTGATTCCTGTCATGTTTCTCTGGCAAATCTCAAGCGCTTTTGCCTATGTTTCATATAAGGGATTTTCAAACCCTTGATTCTTCAATGTTTCTCTGAGTTTCTCTGCGTTTTCTTCAACATTTTGCGCCTTCAAACTTGCCCACTGCTTGTCTCTCAACTCTCCTAGTTGTTCTTGGCAAAATTTGCATATTTGCCTCACAGTTTCTCTGTCCTGTTTCTGGCCTCTTTCTGGCTTCTTCCCATTCAATCAACTCTAATAAATTCACAGTTCAATCACTGTGAATAATTCCTTTCTCTTTTTCTTTCTTTTTATATGATATTTAATTCTTTTATATCATATCTTTGGCAGCTTAAAATTCTTATTAAACTTATTCTTATCTTAATATTTCCTCTCTTAGGACACCAAAATCAGCATTCCAGCCTTTATATCCAGTCTGACTAGTCCTTTCAAGACATCTTCTAGCTCCATATCTAGTCCTGTACTATCATTTTCTGGTTCTTCAACCAGCTCTTCAACCATATCTTCCAGCTCTTCAGCTTAACCAGTAATCAGTCCATCCTAGTCCACAAACAGCCCTGTTCTGTCCTCAAACAACTTATCTTCACTAGGAACAACCTTGGTTCCACCTGCACAATGAACCCTTTTTGGTTCCAAACTTTAACATGGACCAACAGTCCCTCAACTAGTCTTAACTGTGATCATACAGTCCTTCTTACTAGTCTTCTCTGATGATCCCATACTATGAACCACCTTGGCTCTTTATCTCAGTCCACATTACCAGAACCTGTAGACCCAGGTATGAGTCTACATTGAACTGGCGTTTGACTGGGCCCTTGCAAGTGGAAATCCACTTAGACCATTCAACCATAGATCAATAAAGTCTATGTCATTGTTTTTACTCACCCAGGTGAGTAAGTCTGGGCTTTAAATTGCAAAGTAATTAGCTTTACTTCCCAGAGGCCTGATCACACCAAGTTCTACAGCTGCTTCTCAAGCAAACCGCCTTGATGACACCCCCAAGAAAATCTATGCCCTCCAATGCTTACTTTGGGTTCCCCCCAAAGCTCCCATAGGGGTATAAACAAGGACACCCTATCAGTCCATTAGGTAGGATGCTTGCTCACAGACCTCCTGTAAGTGTATCAGGGTGTGTAGAGCCTTCAGAGCTCTTCCCCTCCTTGGCAGCCCACACTACCTATCAGGGGTCCAAAACTTACAGCCCTGGTAGGCAAGTCCCCTACCATTCTGGCATACACTTCTACCCTGGCAGCCTGCATTACCTGCCAGTGTCTAAACATCTTCCAGCCTGAGTAGCACACGCTACCCATCATGCTGAATTGCTTCCCACATCAAGCAGCTAAATTTCCCTGCTGAGCTATCTTATTCCTCATCCCTAGCAGCCACAGTTCCCTGCTTGGTGAGGACCTCTAGCCCACAGCAGCCAATATCTTCTGCTGGGTGAAGACAACATCTGCCTCTAGTAGTCTTTACACCTACTAGCTAGGCCTTACCTTCCCTAGTAGCCATCATTCCCTACTAGGCCTCTACCTGCCAAAAACTAACAACACATGGACCATCTTTAGCATAGCTTCTTTATTTGAAGCCAAATCAACCCTCATCTGTAAAACTGTTTACATGTGGATCATCATAATCAGTCTCCAGAGTCAGGCATCCATGCAATGGCATGGGATTCAATATCATAGTACCCTGTGCTGGATACTATTTACTTTATTGCTATGCATGATCATTGGCATGCCGGTGGTGGCGGCGCCAATTGATTGTTCTATTTATAGAGCATAATTAATAGGATGTTTGGTAACTTTTCACAGCAGTAATTTGCAGTGCCACTGGCAGGCTGAAGTGTGAATTAATACTAATCCTTGTTATTCTCGGGGAATCTTGTTGTCTTCTTAGTGCCTTTTTATCAAACCTTTTTGCTTCTAACCTAGCAGGATGCTAAGGTATTTTGTAATAACTCTGGCCAATCAGGATTTTACCATAATAGAATACTTGGGATGCTCCTAGTTGGCCTTGCATCCATTGTCCTGAATCCATTTTTTCAAAAGCTTCTGAGATCAATTAGGCTTGACTGTAATCTATCAGAAGTTTTTATTATTATTGACTTGGTAGGCCATCATTTTATAAAGCTTTTAGTTTATCTGGTCACTATTTATTTTACTAAGACAAGGCAAAGTCAATAGCAAATCCCTGACAATAATAATCACTAGTAGTACTACCTTAGTGGTGTTGTTTAGGGTTTTTCTTATTATAAGTGTCTTGTATTTATACTATATGACAATCTTCTGATTGTATAAAACACACTTTGATTTAGTGCAGGAATAGGCTTATTTTAGTTTGTGATAAATGGCGTAAATTGAGATGTTGTAAAATTGATATGGAGTAAATCACCTCACACTAGGGGATTTCATATGTAAATAAATTAGTGGAATGAGGTTAATTAACTTGACTCACAATGGCAAATTGAGATGCCTTACTTTTAAGATGCCTTAATATGAATTTATATTAAAAGGTTAACTATTTTAATATTTTTATTTAATTTGATTCAAAATTGCTAACACAAAAAACACTATCTTGAATCAAATTTGAGATGGTGTATTTTGATATGCTGTTTTTAAGATGGCGTAGCCTACCAGGAGAATCACTATCTATCAAACAACTAGGTTCAGAGGATTAATTAAAAGTCTGCTACAAATTTTGTAATCTGACATCACTATAACAGCAATATTCAATTCACAGTATCAGGATATAGCATCCAGGAAGAGGACCCATTAGTTGGCAACAGCGCCCATGTCAACACTAAAAATGTTGACAGTGGCCATGTGGACACTTTTAATGTTGACACTATAGTAAAGTGACAACCCGGTTTTACATAATGTCTACTCCTGGATGTCAACACTTTTTTAAGTAACAAAACACTTTACCATGAACATTTTTAATATATAATTTTTTTAAAAATAATTTATACTGAAATGACCCCAGAGAGTCCAAAAATGCAATAAAAATATAACACAAGCAATAAGAATAAGGAGATATAAGCAAGTATTTTTCAATTTACTATGTAAATTACACTCTTTATTATAAAATTATTTTTTATTCCCATAAAAATTAAAATACAATGAACCAAAAATAAAGATATTTTATATATCATAATACCTAAAAAAATATAAGAAAATACTAATTTAAATTTATTATATTTTATATAAACACACCTGAAAATATCTCATACTTAAAAAAATAAATTAACAAAATATAAGATATTTCTTATAAAACCATATTGAAACTGTATCTGAAACTTATCATTCATATTTGAAAAGATTATTAATATCCAAAAAAATAAAAAATATATAAAATCCAAAAGTAACAAAAATACAGGCAAAGCAAAGCAAGGTTTATTGGGCTAATTAAAGCCACCAGCAAGAGCAGTGGCAACATCTTCTAGGTACTTCTTGATCTCTGCCACCTTTTACTTCTTCTTGACCACCTTCTGGACGTCTTCCTGGTAGTCTTGCTCCTTGGACTTCCTCTTCTTGGGGGCCACCTGGTTGGCCAGGCTGCAAAACTTGGAAACAGTCCAGGCCTGCTCCTCTTGCATCTTCTTGAAGAACTTGTTGTACTTGGGGGTTGACCCAAACTTCACCTTCAGGTGCTTGTGCCAGACTTCCAGGCTGGTTGTGGTCTTCATCTCCCCCTTGAGGCAGGCGCTCTGGCAGTTCCAAGGGGCAGTATCCCGCTCTTACCTCTCTAGGAAGTCACCTTATTGCCTACCCATTGCTGCTCAAAGTAATCAAGGTAGCCCTTGATGATGGTGGAGTGCTTCTTGATATAAGCGTCCTCCAGAAGGGCCTCAAAGCCAATCCCAGTATGCTCTGGCTGCACAAAAGCCAAGGTAGCAAACTGGGTGATTGCAAGGCAGCACTTCCCTTTACCATCATTAAGATACTTGTCAAAAATCTCCTTCTCACTCTTAAGGTGTTTGATGAGGGCCTGCCTAAAATGGAAGAAGCAGCCCTGAACTTCTCTATTGAAGGTGGCCTCAAAGGCTCTGAATTGAGCAAGCTCAAAGTCTATAATGATCACCTTTGGACCAAGTGAGTGCGCATAAGCAAGCTGCTCTGCAGCTAGGGTGGACTCATCCTTCCCAGTGGAAGAAGGGTTCACTCTGGTGGCGTGGGTGGGAGGGGAGAGCTGGTTGGTGGGAAGGTAGCTCAAAGCATCCTGGACAATTTTGAATTCTCTGGTGTAGACTTCTGTATTGGCACCAGGTAGGAGAAAGAACACAAGAGGGATGACCTGGTCATTGAACTGTCCATGCAGGACCCAAAGCTGCTTGAATATAGCTGGGCAGGTTGCAAATGTGCTGTCACACAGCCAGGTGGTAGCAGTATTGAGCTGCTCCAGGTTTTGGGTTATAGTGTAGGCTATAATCCTATCCTCCACTTCCTCCCTTTGTCATTCAGGAATATCTCACCATCCTCAGTTTTTTTGAGGGTATCTGTGAGGACCAGGTCTTCAATTTTAGGGGCTCTCTTGGCCAGGGGATTGGAGGCTTGGCGCCTATCACTAACAAACTTAACCAACTGGGTGTGGGTTGGCACCCTCTTCAGATTGGTGGGGAAGAGGTACTTGCACGCAAGCACGGACAGCTGGGTTGGGGAAAGGTCCTTTGAGGTGAGCATGACCTGCACCAGATACCATTTGATAAGGCAAGCAATGGTAGTATTTGACATCACACAAGTGTGTTCACCCTTGATGGTCTGTACCAAGTCCCAGCGCTCAGTATTGAGCCGCACTGGGCAGGAGCAGTCCTCACAGGTATAGTGCTAGCTCTTGAAGCCCTGGTTGGCATTATTATATGATAAGATTTAACCATTTGCTACCATGACTGGCCCCCTTTGGACTCATTATGGGGAAGTATTTTGGCAAGGTGGAAGGAACCTTGAACTTCCCAATGACATTTCAGATATTGTGGGCCAACAGAGGGTCCCATGGGCTAGCAGAAGCATGGAAGAAGACAGGGAAGTAATCAGGGTGGGGCTTTGTATCATCCCCAGATGAACTTAAAGGAGGGGAGTTTGGTAGGGGGAAGCAGAAGGGGGCTTATCTTAGTGCTCCTCATGTGTAGGAGACTTATCCTCTGGAGGGGACTTCTTGGCTTGGCACCGCTTCTTGGTAGGCTCCTTGTCTGAAGCCAAGTTGTAGAAACTGTGGTCAGTAACTGAATGATCAGTTTCCTCTCCCCCAGTGGAGTGAGTGGGGCTCTTCTCAGGAGAGGGCTCAGAGAGCTCTGGGGAGGGCTTGGGAGTGGCCTTCTTTGATGAGACAGACTTCTTCTTGGTAGCTTTGGTGGGCTTGGAGGGACGCTTGGTACCCTTTGGTTGTTTTGAGGTGTTCTTGTCCTAAAATATAAGTAAAAGGGTTTAAAATAAAGCAATGTATTTAAAAAACAAAAAAACAACAATAAAAAATACTAAATAAAAAATAAATCTTATAGGGTTTTTATTGGCATTTAAAAGTTAAAAAATACTTGAATAGTTTTTATTTTAACATAGTTTTAAATAACAAGTTAAAAGTTAAGAGATTTATGTAAAATTAATAGCTTTATATATATATTTTCTTTTAAAAATTAAAAATATAAAAGAGAAAAGTTAAAAATACAACATATCAAAAAATAAGATATTTTTATTATGTAAAACATAAAGTTTTATATGTGAGAAATGAAAAACATTGACATTATGAGTGACAATTAGTAAAAAAAGCTGAATTCTCACTGTCAATTAGAAAAATTATAGACATCATTATTGAGGACATTGTCACTGTTGACATTTTTTTTTAAAATTTACTATGTAAAACATAATATGCTTAATTAAATTTACGTGGGCTAGTAAATATTAACCGTTTTCTGTGTATTTTTGCTCACATAATAAAATTTAAAAAAAAAATATGAAAATAAATAAAAAATAATCAAAGCTCTTTATTTCTTTGTTGAAAATTATAGTTGGGTAGTGATTATATGATATTTTACCATAGCACTTATGTAAAGTTGTTAATAAGTTGTTTCCAGTAATGAAAAGGGTAAAGTGTCAATAACGTCACTTACAACATTCTTTATGTGAGGTGGCATATTAATTTAAGCTTAATTGTGCCACTCTAATTTGCTTAAATCTACCCCAGCGGATGATCACAAGAAAATAAACAACATTTTCAATTGTTAACATTATTTTTAATAATAAACTCTATAGTAAATTACATAGTAACTCACGTTTAAATTATTGGATCCCTGTTAGCCACCAAACACTTAATATATTAAAGCCAGAATAAGTGCCACATATATATTTATAACATGAACTTTTCAACAATCAACTATATGTACAATGTCTTTTTCAATATAATAATGTAATAAAAATATTTTTTAAATCCACAAGTAATTTTTTTATTGTAGATGTTTCAGTTTTAGTATTAAAAATAAGTTATGCTTATAAAGTGTTGACATTGACACTTTTACGTTGTGAAAACAAATAAAAAATAAACTAATTTTTATTAGTAAATTTAAAGGAAAAATTTGGTTGAATAAAGCTTTTTATTAAGCTTAATATTAAATTGTGTCAAAATGGCCACAATTTTGTTGTTTTTCTGGGTTTGCACCCCTGAACGCTTTACAAAAAGAACTAAGCTAGCACAAACAGCAAAAAACAGGAGATTTCAAGTTTTGAGTCAACAGTGACCATGTCAACAAGGTGTTGACATGGCCACTGTTGACATGGGCGCTGTTGCCCATTGGTCTCAGTTGCCAACTTAGGTTGTTGGGAGAAGGATAGGGCCCATCATAGGAAATGTGCTAACTTGAAGAGATAAGATGCCAAGCGGCCTACCAAGGTCCAGTGTCCATTAGAGGGGATCATGGTGTCAACTAGCCCAACCAGGGTAATGTAAACTATGTCTGAATGTTGATTGAAAAAGGTGGGGATCATCTTGGTGCTGGGGAGAAACCAGTCAGGTTTGGGTGTGGGTGGGGCTTCCATGTCAATTTAATAGTCTGGAAGGTAATTTTATCTTTCAAAGATTATGGCAGTGGGGTGCTTGTACCAAGCTCCTTTGTGGTAAGCTATTCTTAGGGTTTGATGTATTGCCAGGCAGTCAAACCAGAGTATATTATACAAGTTGAATTCCTTGTATTCTGTTTTGAGAAGATACTCTGAGAAGTGTACTGGGCTGGGGAGTTCCTGGCAGACAATAAAACGCGGGCCAGGTTTTAGGTACTTCCTCAGTTAGGTGGGCCAGCAGACCAGGGGTTTCTGATGATATAGTAGTGAAATAAAAAACAACTAAAACTAAATACAGAATAAAATAGTAGAACTAAGGTCCCATTATTTTATTTATTTCAGAATTTTTATTTCATTTTTATGGTGTCTTCTGTAATTTAATAAAATTCTGTTTTATAATTTCTGCTTTATTCTGCTTACATATCAACTGAGTTTTGCTCAGTTCTTCCAGGATGAGAATTCCAGAGTCATGGTGCACCCCATTATATGCTACTTCCTCTAGTGAAGTGGCCTTAATCTGAAAGGCTTTTGATGGTCTAATAATGTATTTATCCTTTTCCATCATGTTCCTGTCATTCATGACTTCTGGTTCCTTGGCAAGTATAAGCTGAGCTGTATCTAAATTAAAAGGCTGGGCATATTCTGTAGTGACTTCCTTATCATTGGCTGAGTGTGAAAAACATAGCTGCATGGCCCTGGATTTATCCCAATCATTGATATCAGCTTTGAATTTGACTCTTCAGACTGAACAACAATTTCTTTTTCTGATGGCCTGTCAGCTATAAAAAAAATGATGGTATATTGGTTAATTGCCTCTAACAGTCTAGATTGATTTGGATCTATTGCCATCCTATGGTTCTTATTTGCAAGTGGTGAGACATCAGTAAATTCCATATGAAAATAGTCTTTATTAAACAGCTTTTAACTGCTAACTTGCCCTGCTTGCTCATTGGTTAGCCACAAAAAAGACAGGCAGGCAGCCCAAGCACCTGAGGGTTCTATGAACTCATTAGAGAGGGTTCCAGGTTTGATTCAGCTTTCTGAAGTTTATACTCTTCTTTGGGAGAAATGTCATTACTGAACCACAGTAATAAATTGTTTTTAATATAACATCCCTGCATTAAATAGAAGTGCTACCTGGAAGGTTACCCCAATGTAAGATCCTTACTGATGAAAGATCACTAATCTACCTTAACCCATAAAATTTGTAGCATACACATAAAAAATTAATGCAGTTTATTAGAGAACTCAATATAGATGTACAGCACAAAATAAGTGCCAATCAAGTAACTGCTGGAGTCTTCCACATAT
This sequence comes from Entomophthora muscae, assembly GCA_014839935.2. Classification (NCBI taxonomy): domain Eukaryota; kingdom Fungi; phylum Entomophthoromycota; class Entomophthoromycetes; order Entomophthorales; family Entomophthoraceae; genus Entomophthora; species Entomophthora muscae. Next base: position 338,420 of record QTSX02004276.1, read on the forward strand.
TTTACCAACCTAGTGAAGACCAGCCCACTAATATTTATCCTAACTGAAACAATCCTTATGCTATATAGTTTAAAGACAGTGGTAAGGAAACAAAATTCCCACATTTAACATTTAGCACTCTCAAAATAAATGAGAGCAAGATTAAAGTATTAAATGGCTATATGTATCAAAACCTTAAAGAAAAACAAATTCTAAATATTCCCCTCCTACAATAAGTGTATACAATATCAAGATAATGTTAGTTTCTTGTCCATATATGAGACAGAAACCTATAAATCACTCAAAGAGATAACCTGGTGGATCAACCTTGAGCTTAGAACCAAAGACATGATTTTCAAATTCAAGGTGTGTAAATATAAAAATTTGTTAATTATTCAGATTCTATATCATATCATGTTAAATATTTGGGTATATTTAAGGTATGGGATTAGATGTGTTAGTCCTCATGCCAGAAGAAAAATAGGCATAAGTTTTACTATAGTAGCAGTTGTCTTGGCAGCCAGATGACCCAGATACTAGACAGATGAATATTGCACATAAAAAACAATAAAAAGATTCATATAACTTGAAACTATTGCACAATATCAAATACCTGAATCCCCTTGTGACGGTCCACATGTTAGGTGGTTTGCAGGCAGGGCTAATATTGGCCAAGTAAAAGCTTGGTTGATTATTGAAGGTAGAGGCCTAGTAGGGAATGATGGCTACTAGGGAAGTTAAGGCCTAGCTAGTAGGTGCAAAGACTACTAGAGGCAGATGGTGTCTCCACCCGGCAGAAGATATTGACTGCTTTGGGATAGAGGTCCTTACCCAGCAGGGAACTGTGGATGCTAGGGGTGAGGAATGAGATAGCTAAGCAGAGAACTTTAGCTGCTTGGGGTGGGGAGTGATCCAGCCTGATGGGTAGTGTTTGCTACTCAGGCTGGAAGACGTTTAGACCCTGGCAGGTAACGCGGGCTGCCAGGGTGGAAATGTATGCCAGCATGGTAGGGGACGCCTACCAGGGCTGTAAGTTTTGGACCCCTGATAGGTAGTGTGGGCTGCCAAGGAGGGGAAGAGCTCTGAAGGCTCTACACACCCTGATACGCTTACAGGAGGTCTGTGAGCAAGCATCCTACCTAATGGACTGATAGGGTGTCCTTGTTTATACCCCTATGGGAGCTTTGGGGGGAACCCAAAGTAAGCATTAGAGGGCATAGATTTTCTTGGAGGTGTCATCAACGCGGTTTGCTTGAGAAGCAGCTGCAGAACTTGGTGTGATCAGGCCTCTGGGAAGTAAAGCTAATTACTTTGCAACTGAAAGCCCAGACTTAATCACCTGGGTGAGTAAAAACAACAGCATAGACTTTGATGATCTATGGTTGGATGGACTTAGTGGATTGCTACTTGTGAGGGCCCAGTCAAACTCCAGTTTAATGTAGACTCATGCCTGGTTCTACAGGTTCTGGTAACAGGGACTAAGACAAAGAACCAAGGTGGTTCATGATCAGCAGAAAAGACTAGTAAGAAGGACTGTATGGTCACAGTGAAGAATATCTGAGGGATTGCTGGTTCATGTTGAAGTTTGTAACCAAAAATTTTCATTGTGCTGGTGGAACCAAAGTGGTTCCTGGTGAGCATTAGTTGATAGACTAGATGATGGATAGTGAAGGAATAGCTGGTCCTGATGCAGGAGCAGCCAGAGGACCAAGAGATCAGGATGCAGGAGTATCTGTACATCTGATGGATGGAATAAACCACTTGGAGATTGAAATGATCTGGCTGAAGGACCAGAAGATGATGGTGAAGGACTAGTGGTACAGAGAAAAGAGCCAAGATTTTGCCTAATTGATTTGCCAAAGTGGGATAATGTGGAATGTTTTGCCTTGGTTTATTAATAAAATCAAGAAGGAATGTGGATAGAAGTGTGGGTAAGATATTTATTTATTAAGTTCCTATGATAGATGAAGGTATATTGCTATGAGAGCTAGATACAAAGTTGTTTTGGTGGGACATTTTCCTTGGATTTTACTATATTTGTAAATATATGGGGGAAACGTTGAAGAAGTATAAAAAACAATTTAAATAGTATTCTACAATTTAAATTGGTTCAGGTTGAATGCAGGGAAAACTGGTGCCATAATAATGGACCAGTTAGCACTTTGGTGAACAAAGAGTTGTCAATTTGAGCAGCTTGAGTGGTGGAAATTGTTTTCCTAGTTGGATCCTGGTAGAACCTCAGAAATGATCCAGTTTTGCGCTCTTCATTCATTGGTTGAGTTCTGGAAGGTTTCCTGATGAAAATGATTGGTTGGAAGCCAAAAGCTTAAAGTATAAGCAAGGGAATAGTGAATTAATACTTTAAGCTTTTGAGAAAGTAAGTATGTAATCTTAAGTTATTATAGGAAAAAGTGAGCAACAATGGTTTAAGCTTTTGAAGAAAGCCATTTTGAAGGAGGAACCGTTGGGAAAAAAGACACTATAAGAAGGAAGCTAGCTGGAAAGTTACAAGGTCTTTTCCAAGTCTTTCCAGGTCTTTGACAGAGTCTTTTTGGGATCTTTTAAGTTTCTGCAAAAAGTTTTTGGAAGCCTTTTGATTGCCAGCAGGAGCTTGGTTGGACTTATACAAGTAGAATAACAAGGCCACTAGAGATATAAATAGAGCTGAAGCCCAAGATAATGGAGCAGGAGCTCAAGAGTAATGAGCTGCATCCTAAGCGCAGTGCAGAAGTCTGATTCTAAGGTGCAGAAGCCCAAGTTTAAGGAGCAGAAGTCCAAGACTAAGGTGCAGGAGTCCAAGTACAAGGAGTCCAATATATTGTTGGAGGACTCCAAGTATTGGCAAACCCATATTGTTTCCCTGACCCACCAGGCCATATACCAGAAGGTTTCTAAGGGGATCTTCTTTCTGAGAGTGAATAAGAGCCCATTTTGACCTCTATACATATTTCTGAGATACATTCCCCTTACTAGAAAATGACAACCCCTTCTAGTCAGTTCTGGCTATGACCCAGGACACACTTTGGGGACTGGTGGACAGGAACCCCACACCCCTGTCACAGATGATGCATCTGAACTAAAGACCTAGGAACTAAACAAACACCTACAAGAAAGAAACATCAAATAAGCCTTTTAATCCCCATATTTCCTTCAGGAAAATGGCTGTTTGGAACCCCATAATGTCAGTCTGAGGATATCATTGGAGAATATAATGGACAGAGAATCAAAATAAACTCACCAATACCTGATTATGCCTGGTTAGTTTCCGGAGCTTTAATTAATCAAGTTACATGATACCTCCCCTTTGAGAAGAATATGATGTAAAATTGGTAATTGTAAATTTACGTCTCCCCCTTGGGCCTTTACTTCAATCTTCACTGTCAAGTATATATTTCTGGGAAGTATAATAAACAAGATAAAGGGGAAAATTAAGAAGAGAATGATACTTTATTGATATGAATACAGAAGATTATATAGTATCATGAGAAGCTACATATTATCCATGTATGTCATGGTAGTCATTATGCTTATCCAAGTAGTGTTCTGCTTAGGACTCAACATTTTTGGTCCCCATAATAGATAGGCAAATAATAAGAGTGCCACTGACTTAATTATTAGTCAGGGAATAATTCAGGGAGTTACTCAGCAAATTAATTTTCTGGAAGGGAGAAATTGAAGATGTTGCAACATCACCAAATGCTTGGGAATCTCTGCCATATTTTGCCTAGATATTTATCCAAAATATTTACTAAAAACCCACAAGAAAAGCCAAAAATTGATACTTGTGGAATTATTCCAAAGATGCCCCACCTAACCCATCCAAGAGACACCTCTGGTTAAATATCATGTGCAAGAGCAGCCAGGAGCAGTGGTAACTGCATCTAATACAGGTTCCTCAATTTTAGTTGAGCCAGTTTTTTCTTTGATCTTGTCCATTTAAAATTTTCCAGATTTTTCTGCCTCAAGAAATGCATTCAGATTCCCACATATCATTGTCCAATTGGTTTTGACATTCAACCCCCACCCAAATTCCATACCATCCCTTTAAATTTTTGCAAGAGTTGTAAAAGACCTTGCTTCATCATTCTCTAATCTAATAAAATTTCACAGTTTGTTAGTAGTTCTTGCAATTTGGTTTTGTCTGTTGTCTTTTGTGTTCAGATTATTTCCTTTGCTCCTTTGCCTCCCAAGAATTGATAGCAATGACATTTTGGTTGTTGCCAAAACTGCAATTTTTGTTGTGGTTGAGAGCTTGGTTTTTTTCTTACTAATCTGCTCCCCAATTCTCACAGAAATCCAGGAAAGAACCAAAATGCTTCACATTACTGCTTCAAAGGGTAAATTACCCTCAGAGGAATGCAACTCAAACTTAACATTGACAAGATTCAAAACTAATCTAGTATCAGAAACCCCCATTAAAATACAGTAGTTTTATTATCTGTTGTGTTAAATAAAATCACTTTGGTTTAAAGTTAAATCAACTTGGCTGCAAAAAAAATCAACTGGTCTCAAAGAGAAATGAAAATTAATGAGTTTAATCTAATTATCAATAGGATTTAGTGTCAAGATTAATTTACCGTAGGGATATTTTCTTATTCATAGTTGTTGATAGTTTAAACTGCATGGGATCAATTACTAGCTACTAATAAGCTTGTATTATAGTAGGCTGACAGAGAGACTTCAAACCCAGTTTGAATCCATATATTGTTGACTATCAATGAGGTTCAGCCATACTAAAGGGTAGATCAGCAATATTTTACCCATAATGGGTTGATTTACCAAATTATGAGTGGAGGGATAGAATTGATGAATCACACTGAGTGATTTACCCCCAGTAAATCCCTCTTGTCACTTATCTGTCACCAACAAATACCAGCACCACTTTTATTGCCAGTAAATTCCATTGATCAATATTTATTGCCAGTGAATATTAAAGCCACTAATTCCCAAAAAAATCAATGTTAATACTGGTAGCTGCTGGTTACCCTTATTCCTCCCTAAAAGTGGCCATTACAAGACCCTTTTTAGGTGAACACTGCTCATCTTATGCCACTAATAGTATAGATAAAAGACATTCACCACCAGTGATTTCCCCAACTCACCTATCAACCTGAAGCCAATTATAATCAAATCAAGGATTAAACATTGGCAAATCCAAGTTTTTACCCACTGGTGAATTTCTTGAGAGTTCTGCCAACTAATCCTGAGTCACTCCTCCCTTATTAGTACAATGATGCAGGTTGAACACTAACCACCCTTGCATGCAGTAGGTGCATCATTATATGGAGGAAAAGTCCCTGCTGCAAAAACAAAGATGGGTTCACCTGGCAGCGTAATTCCCACCAGCCAAACATGTGGCTCTGTAATCCAACAAAACAGAACACGTCAAGAGGGTAGCTGTACACCAGAGGCATGGTCCTACCTCTGGTATTAACATCACACCCTATGTTACAACTTATCAGGTCCTTGTAGGTCAACTGATTAGGATCATAGAAAGGACTAGAGGCCCATGGCTAGACAGAGGTCAATTCAAACACAACCAGAGTGATATATAGTATCACTTGCATGCATTCCATCAGAATACACATTACACCATACACAATAATTCTTGCAAGCCTAGTGGCCAAAGAATTATCCCAGTAAAAATATTATTACACCTATTTCTTTGAACTTGATCCCCATGCCAGGAATAGGTACTAATTGTACCCACTATGCACAGGCTAGCAATAAAGAGTAAAGTCAAGCAACTAAAGGTGATAAGCCTGTCAACTTCAAACCTGGGGAGAGAAGATATAAATAACCTCGGTCTCTATAGAACAAAATACTGGCAAAAGCAGTTACTCAATATTCCTAAAAGTGCTAAGATGTGTGTCCAGTACCTTGATTTCTTACTATTAGTGGGTGTCTCAGTAGTGATATCTAGTGAAGATAGGGGGATTTTCCTCTTTATTTTTGGGGGTGTATTTTTTCTGCTCTTATGTACTATATAAATTTCCTTATATAAGGGTTGCATGCCCTCTTATCAGACTTAGTATATGATGCTTTTAACTCTTACTGGCCAGCCTATCTGTTCACTAGGATACAGTTTCAGCCCCTAGAGTTAGGCATCAATGCCATATTAGCATGGGGTGACAATTGATTGTTGGTTCTCTTGCATCCTTGGCTGTGTAACAGGGTTTGGTGGTCATTTGGATGGGAACTGTGTTAACATGAAGTGTTTATTTACAGTTCTTTTTGGAGAGATTTACTGGCATCTTTCCTAGATAGGCATGGTTTGGTGGCACCATGTCCATTGGGAATAATCTGACATGATTTGACAGGATATTAATATATTCTTAAAAAAGAGTAGTCAATCAGGCACCTGCCAGCCAATCTAGATCATATTTGGAATAATGGGCTATTATTAGTGCATCCCAATTATCTTAATCTATCACTAGATCCAACCATATCTTGTATCATGGTTGATGGACAAAATATTGGCAGCACCTTGTTGTTCTACCAAGCCAGGATGGTTTAAAAGCTAGTATACCCATAGGACTCAGAATTTCTGGCATTTAGTTATTTTTTCTTCTCTTTCAATTTTGCTGATTTTTTTCTCAGCTGAGTTGATTTTGCTTCTGTCTGAAGTAATTTTTGCTTATCTTAAAATGTTAAAAGCTATTTTACAATGGAATACATCAATAGAAATCCCCCTCCCCAAGAAAACTTTCACATGGGTATTGGTGCCCAGGAGAAAGAAAAGGAACCCTTCCTATAGCAGACTAGGGAAAATCATCCAACTCTTTCTCCACTGCAATACCTCCCTAGTGGAGTTCAATAAAAATACTATGAATCATAAATAAACACCACAAAAATTTCCTGGGGCCATCAGGATAAAAGATCCACTATGCTCACACCTACAGGCAAACATTTAAAGGATCATTGAGCAGTCACCACCAAGAGCTTACCACTGGAATATGTCCCTGAGGAGGAGCAACTCTTTTATTTGGGCTGTGTTGGGATACCAAACTAGGTGAAAATTTACAAAACTTTGGCATGTTGGTTGTCACTTGGAAACCAAGATGTACCTGGACCCTGCATGCCAAGATTTGCAAGTAAAATACCAAGCTTTTGCCAGGATTTTTAGCACACCCTGATCCATATCTCTCAGATATGTAGCATGGATGCTATTTTGATATTGGAAATATATTTTTCCTCTAAAGCTTGCTTCCCCTAAGCCTCCTCTTGATGAGGGTTTCTGGAGTTGTAGTCTGGGGGCTAGATTTGAGTGAAATTTCCAAAGCCATAGATGGGCCACTTTAGTGGTGATTTATACATGCAGTATTTTTTAAAGCTATAGTGTAAAGCAAAAACTTATATGTAAGAAGAAATGTCTCACCTGTAAATAAATTTACCTCAGATGTAAAAATGCTCAGATGCAGACAAAATCAAAAACCAACAAACTTATACTGTTTTCAATTGATTTTGGTGTCTTTCTGCTTTGTTCTGAGGGATATTGATTTTGTTTACAGATGAAATTTTTTGCTTAGCGCTATAGCTTTAAAAACTAATGTCCCAGATATTAAGCCAAACTGAGAACAGGCACAATCAACCCATAAGTAACCTCAATACCAATCTGGTGAAACCCAAGGAACAGCAGCTAAAGAAAATAGAGCTAGAACAAAAACAAGTTATACAGTAGTTTTCAAAGCTGTGGCATTGAGAAAAATCAACTCAGATTTAAATGAAATAAAAACTTGTGAACTTAAATTGATTAGTAGTAGATTTGATCTGCTTCTATGCTGTTTAAATCTGAGTTGATTTTGCATAGCACCACAGCTTTGGAAACTACTGTAGAGCAAAGAGCTTTATTTATCAGGGGCGGTAAAAGTTAAAGATCATGGATAAGTGTTATATTTTATCAGATATTGGAGCTGATAGTGATATTTTCATAACCACTCCACTTTTATAAAAAAATATTGTAATCTATAGATTCTGATGTGATTTTTAGCAATCAGTTATAGAGTGTCCCTTAGTTTTTCAATCCAAGCTAGGGCTGCAGAGGATTAAACCTGCAACAATTGTGGGATTTTCTGTAATTGTTGCATTCAAACTGTCTGCATTTTGGGATATGGATTCTCCTAACATGGGGAATCCATTCTTTTTAAAATAAATTGGATCCAAGTGAGGAAGGCTTTTTTCCCCTGGAAGCTCAAGAATTAATCTATATACTTTAATAATAAAAATTTAACTAAATAGATTTTTAATCTTAAATTTAATGCTTTATTATCTTAAATTTTTTTTGAAAGCTCTTATATATTTATTGAGTAAAAAATAAAATCTGAAAAGGTCCATCCACTAGTGAATGTGGGAAGAAAACAAAGTTTTAGATCTGATGCAGCCCTAATCCAAGCTAAGTTTGTATGGGTGTGGCTAGTTGCCAACCAGGGGTTTCCAGCACAGAAAAAGTTGGGGCTAGTATATTTAAATATTTTAAAATTAATTTCACTAGGGTTCTATAGTGCAGAAACTATCCAGAGGTAGGGATATGACTGTTACTGTAGAAAAACAAATTAAAGGGATAACATGTCCACGTAAAACCCAAAACCAGCAACAGAAAGCTGCCAAACCTTTAATTATGTTGGACAATTTGAATGTTGTTCTTGACAAAAATGGGTGAAAGCAGGAGTTGTAAAATTCCCCTCAAAAATATGGACCTTTCATGATTTATGCCAATTAATTACAGCAAGAAACCATGTGTTACACCTTAGTTTGAGATGTCAGCGCTTGACCAGCTGGTTGCCAAATCTTTCAAATTATGACATCAGCAAGCCAAAATCAAAAGTAGGTCCCCAAACTGCTGAAAATATTTTTGTCAGCCAATCAGATGCTTTGAAGCCCCACCAACCCCATCCTAAGCTGCCCTAAAACTTCCCTCATTCCCTTCTGAAACTTGTTTTTAGATACTTTACTCACATTGGAAAATAAAGGAAGTTTCATAAAAAAATGCTTGAACATTTGGGCCTTTTGGCCCTAGTGTTTGATAATTTGGCGTCAGCAGTTGTACAACTGGCCGCTGACTCCTTGACCATTCCTTGGCCTGCCCTTAATATTTCCTCTCCATCAAATCTTTAGTCTAATTTTCCACTTAGAATGATTTTACTGGCTTCCATTTTGACAACTCTGTTCTGCTACACTTCCAGAGGATCTTGAATATTCCCACTCTCCTCCCAATTTGGCCTAATGCTTCTCAAGCAACTGATGATCTGGGGCAAGTGCCTAAAGTTGAAGTGTGGAGATGAAAATCTCCAAATTGATGGATTTTTTTTGGTCTCTGCACTTTTTTTCAAAAAAAAATTCTCCGAAAAATTTAATATTTTTCTTAAATTTGACTTTTTTAAAAATGTTTTTACTAGTAGCTAAAGTCAAAAAACCAAGTTCAAAGTGCCCAAATTGATGCAATTTAAAAACACCTTAATTTAATTTGGCTTTTAAAATAGAATTTATTTGCCCTTTGAATAGAGGGGACAAAATTGAAAGTGCAAAAATTCAGGTGCAAAAAAATCTTTAATTTAATATTTGATACATCAAAATTAAAAAAAATTAAATTTTAAATTTTTTTCTATATGTAAAAAAAGAAATCAAGAGCTAAAAAAAGATTTTTTAACTTTAGGAAAAAATTTTAATTGGTTTGTTCAAATCTTAATATAAATTACTCTTATAAGCTCTTTATCTTTAAAAAATAAAATTTTGTCTCAAAAATTTATTTAAAAATTTACATATAGTTTCTTAATGGGTGCAGAAATTGAAAAGTAATCCAATTGAAATCCACAAAGGTACTAAAAAACTAGGACCACTTAATATTAATATTTTTTTGCAAAAAATTAATATTTTATTCATTATGTTTTATTAAGTTCCTCAAATCAAATGTGAGGAAATCAAAAATTGAATTTTTAGATTTAGTCACACTTTTTATAAGCTTATAAAATTTTAAATAATTAATAAAAACTTTTGAAATTCCTCATATAGATTCTTTAAGACCTGATATTTAAACATAAAAAAGAAATAAAGTTTATGGCAGGTTTTCATTTTATTGCAAATTTAACAAATTGGTGTGTTTTGGAGGCAATTTCAAAAAATATTAAATTAATATACTATTGTATTATGTTTCCCTATGTTATTTTAGGGGACAAAATCAAAGTGCCCAAATCAAAGTGCTCAAAACAAAGTGCAGAAATTGAAGTGCCTAAATCAAAGTGCAGTAAGCTCTTGGTTTTTCTTTTGGAGGTTTCTCTTCTAAAATTTCTCCTTTCCACCTCCCCCTGTCACACCTCTCATTCCTCCTCAATTTTTAAAAGTTTCTGCACTGTCAAGAGGATAGATTATATAATTCTGATACCAAGTAAAAAAACTTTTGTTTTCTTTCTTCTCTTCTTCTTTTCTCTTCTCTCTCCTTTCTAATCCTCAATTATCTTCTTCTCTTCTCCTTTCTTACCCTCAATTATCTTCTACTATATGTATTAGAGTAAAATAAGATGTATAAAATGTTTCTCTTTGATATACAAATTTGAACTATCTATATCATTTTTGGTAAAAGTACAGTGTTTCTAACATAAAAATATTCAAACCTTCATTTTATGATATGTAAGTGGGAGATTCTTGATATCTTTGAATATCGTGACTTATTATAAATAAGATATAAGACTGTTTTTTATTAAGTATAAAATTGTATAGTATAGCTTTAATAAGAAAGTAATGTACTTTGTATTATTTTAATGATAGGCCTATATAATTTTTATCATTGAAATAAGATCACTAATAAACAAAATACCTAAAATCATATGCTTGTATCTTGCAGGAAAAATCCTTTATTTTGCTTATACTGAAGTATTATTATAGCTTTACATAAGCTGGAAATTAAATTAACCTTTTTATTAAAATTTTAGTTTATAAAGAAGTTTTTTGTTTAGTCTCATATTTTATATTCAATTGAATACAGTTACATATAAATTCTAGTATAATTTTGCTTTTGAAACTAAAATAAACTTTTTTAAAACACTGCTAATTTAATGATCTTTTTATTATCTAGCTTATATATTTTATTGAAGAAATGAATTTCTTGGGGTCTCCTTAGTCTAGAAAATATTTTTAAAAAATATATATTTATATTAAGAACTGTATTTTATTTGGCTTCAAAATTAACCTCCAGAAAATCAATTTTTGCACTTTGATCTTTGATATTTTCAATTTTTGCATCCTACACAGTGTTTCAATTTTTGCACTTTTTGGGGGTCCCTTTTTTGATTTTTGCACTTTAAACCTTAGGAACTTTGATCTAAGGAACTTGCCCATGATCTGTCTATTGTACCCTCATCAACTTTCCCTTAATAGCGCCAGTCAGAAAATTGAGATCATGTTATTTTATCATCTGTCAGATGATATCCTAAGTCTTCTAGCATTAGGAAAGTACAGAGAACCTGTGACTTTGGCATAACCTTTGGTCTGGAATACTTTGTTGTCTGCAGAAGTAGCAGTCTGACAGGGCCCAAGGCCCAAAGGATTTGGGACAGTTCTTCCTACTTCTGGATATAGGTTCATAAGTTGTCTCTATATTTTAGTATAGATGATTATACTGTATGACAACAGTATCATCTTTTTCTCTCCACTAATAAAGCCTAAGAGAGGATCACATTAAGAAAATAGGACTTGGATTGATCACCAAGTCAATACAGAATCATCAGTCTTTTATTCTAATGGACTGGCTTTAAGGCGGCCCACCTGCCCGCGTTTTATCTGAGTTGGCTCACAGCGCTAGAAGAGACTGAAGTAGCATTAGGTCAGCACGACAGGAGTCCCATCCTTTTTGGGGTGGTTTTGACAGAAGCTTGCTTGACATTTTCTACAGATTGGTATCCTTTCTGTCTACCTGGGCCACTTCCTGGGCTAGCTAGCCAGTGGTTGGCTACTAGTTCACGGAGATGATTGTTTCGCTTAATCAGAGCTACTCTAATACAGTAGGCTTGAGGCCTTTTTATCTTAGAGTAGTTGGCCTGACAGCCCAGTCCATTTTGGACTCTTCTAGAAGTGTTTCAGATGACAGCCCATGTGATGGCCCTTGTTCTAGGATATGATTAAAGTTTAGAATAGTAATTATTATGAGAAGCATGTTTGAGGTGGTTGTTGAGGTAGACTAATTAATGAGCAGTAATTGCATGTTCCATTAATTAATTGCAATGCATGAATTTGTTAATGCCAGGATATGATTTGGTTGTTGATTCATTGATCCTGCAACCCACAGCCTGCATCATTCTATTGAAACCATTCCTAAGAGTGATTGACAGCTGGCCCATGTTATTTTGTTGAATCTGTTAATTAGTCAATATCCAGAAATCTTGGCAGCACTGCTCACCATTTGACCATAACTGTGATAGAGGAAAACACAACCATTGGTTTTTTGTTTTTCAGATTCCCTTTACTTAAAGGAATATGAAATTTAAAAAGTGATTAAAGAAAGCTTTCTTCTTTCTGAAAGAGCCATGGTTTATTTATTTTTTATTGATTTTTTATTTCTGGATAAATTTAAATTCAAATTCTTATATTTCATAATTTTACATTTGATAAAAAATATAATTCTTATTTTAAAAAAAGTCTAAAAAAACATCCTCCTGTGGATGTGTACTGCTACGGCTCCAAAATAATTGTAGCCCGGACAGTTTTCCTGAATCATTTCCAGATCTGAGAGGAATAGCTGCTTTTTTATAAACCAGCCATTGTTTCAGATCCGCCACAGCCCTAGTCAGAGATGGTCAGCCGCAAACCAATTCCAAGCTGCTAAACCTTAATCTTCAAAGTACCCTTAAAAACAAAGTTAACCTTTTTCAGCTCCCTTGGAGATCAAGATGCTGCAAACTTTGGGGGCAGGAAGATGTTCGTCAATTAATTCTCCTGCAGCTGATTTTCTGTTGATTCTGATCCAACCACAACTTTCTACACATGTACCTTTGTTATATTTACAGGCACGATCTTTTAAAAGTAAGAAATAAACAAAGATACTCCTATGAATATTGCTTTGAGTTCTTTATAGCTTAATTCTGTTTTCTTACTAGTAAAATTTAACTTCGTTGGCTTTTGAAAGGGTATATTTTTAAAATCAAGCCTGTTAAATGCAATAAAATATTAAAAATATATTAAAGTTTTTGATTAATAAATAAAGGGGGATAACCCCTTTTATTATTGTAGATATAAAAGAGTTACATGTGTAGGAAATATAGCTTGATCAAAATTGGCTGAAAATCTGTTACAGGAGAATTAATTGACTGAGTATCTTCCTGCCCCAAATCCTGTCGATTGGCATTCTCAACATGGCTTTGTTATCTTGTACACCTCATGTCGAATCATTCATGATGGCACTGGACCTGAAATTGATGCTGTCGAACCTTGGGGAAATCAACCTGCTTAAACATATAGAAGTGGATTTATTCTGAGTGGAAGATTGATTTTTTAAATGGTCTTGAAAAGTAGGCATGGGTTTAGGCTAAGATTTAAATGGCCTGGAACATTGCGCAGCATAAAAGGTTTACTTCATGCATATCAACAGCGTCTATAAGCCAGGCCATGAGTTTTTCTTGTGATCGCTTTCCGTTCCAGAATGTTTGGCTACCAACCTGATGAAAAGGCATCAGCAGTGATTGTGGGGGTGCTGGTTTTTGTCAGCGCCTTGGGAATCGGTATCAATGCCTTTCTTCTCTGTGTCTTGGATAGGCTTCCAGAGAAGTCAACGTCTTTTGTTCTTATTTTGTTGATTGGTGTTGCGGACCTTTTGCTGTGTGTATTTACTCTTCTCGTCTGTGTATCTCGTCTTTATCTTGGGTTCCTTGGATCGTATCTCTCCTGGTTCTACTGCCCTGTTCTTGGTTCCTTGACCTTTTTCTTCAGCAGCATGTCTGGGATCCTGATGGGGTTTCTGGCCATAGAGAGGTACAGCGTCATCTGCCATCAGCAAGGTCTTCCCCGTGGGATTATTTGGGCTCTATTCAGCATGGTTGCCCTGACGTTTGCTACACTTTTGACTGGTAACTCATTAATCGGTGGCTTTGCGCCTGATCCCTCCTTTATATTCTGCATGCCCAGGGGCACGACATGGTCCATGTACGCCGACATGGCGTTTAACATTCTTCTCAACATCCCAATAGTTGTCCTGACCTTCTGCTACATCTCCATCTTCCTCAAGTGTTATCAATCAACCTTTGCTAATCGACGTGAGTCGCTTACTCGGAAGGCTGCGTTACGATCCCTGCTCTTCCTTTTACTCTACTTTGCCTGCTACATCCCCAAGTTTTCCACCACCGTAATAGGCGCCTACGGAGGCCTTGATGCACCCCCAAGAGTTCTCTACATGATAATTCCAGTTGGCATGACAATGCTTGCTCTCGTCAACCCAATCCTCGTCCTCCTCCTTCACCGCCGCTTCAAGGACGTAATCATTGGTGTAATTTTCTCTGCCAATCCACCCAAATTTCTCCTCAAATGAATAGTCTGGCTGAGATTTTACCTCTTGTTTGATCCATGTTCCAAACCTTTCTTAGCCCCCTTACGAGTCGATCCGTCTAAGCCAACCGTCGACTGGATCAATTTAAATGCTAATTAAAGGCAACTTGTAAACGGTCAAACCTCAAGTACCTTGCCGTTAATTTACTCTTCCAGGGCCCAAAGCTTTTGACAATTTCTCTGCGAGTCAAAAGCCATATCTTAATATAGATATTATATTCGATGAAATAGAGATGGGATCAGGGTTTAAAACGCAAGTTCATCTGCACTCCTGAAATTCGCCAGTCTGATTGGCTAAACTACCGCCACTGCGATTGCCATCCCAATATCCAGTTCCATAATTTCCCCAGAAAACCGTTAACCCCTCTGTAGATTCAATCAGATATGAACCAGGGGTTTCTTAAAAACCTATGGCATAGAGTCAAGGAAGCAATTGAGTAAAGTTAACTTCCAGGGAGTAGCTGAGCTTTTAAATAAGATGAAATCCTACACATAAAATTTAAGCTATTTTTTGTCAATAATCCAGGGGTCTACATCTAAAACCTAAAATAAAAGTATGGGAAGTCAATAGGGCTGTGTCGGCCCAGAAAAGGGACGATTACAGCAAATGCTGTAATCGCCCCATTCGCCCTTCCCCGTCTACTTCTTTCGGATTCCCCTATGCTGGGGGAATCCGAAATTTCATAAAAATGAAGCCTTGAAAGGCCTTCTGTTTTCTGGCAGGGCCAGAAAAAAAGATAAAATTTTAAAATAAAAAACTTTTTTTTAAACAAATTTAATTTCAAATTTACATGTTTTAAATTTTTTAAGAGGGAAGCAAAAAGAAATTTAATTTTTAATTTTTAAAAAAAATCTGGAAGTTGAACTTCCGGATTTGCTCAAAAATGAAACAATTACAAAAGAATCTTCTCAAAGAAGATTCTCTTGAAATTGTTTCCGGATTTCAGACGGGTGGCTTCTTTTCTAAAAAGAAGCCACCCGTCCAAAATCTGACGCAGCCCTAGAAGTCAAGCATGTGATCAGAACTGAAGCAAAGCCCAAAGTAGGGATCATCTATAAATAAATTTACTAATAACAATTTAAACATCCAAAAACAAGGTTCTAAAAGTCAAAGTCAACCTTCTTTAAGCCAACCCAAAATCTTTTATAAAAGCATTTAACATGAACAAAGTTTTACTTTTATTTTTAAAAATAGTTTTTAAAGTTTTAAAATATGCTCTCGAGAACTACTCTGTTAGCTTTGGTGCTATCTTCATCAGTCAGCTGACCCACCTATATCTACTCTGATCTGACACAGGTCTTGGTGATGATTGATGCCACCTAGACTAAGCCTAGTTTGCTAATCAACCTAATAAAAGCTTGATTATAAATAAATTATTGATCCTCCTGATTTACATGTGCCAACAGTTACAAAGTTGTCATACAATTACAGATCAGTGGCCCACAATAAACCATAGTTCAAAAAGAGACTTCCTATACAAGGTGATCAACTCCTAAAAATCTGACAAACTATTTATTCTATTTGTCAGCAAGGTCCCAAGTGCTTCAGTTTGACTGAATCATCTATCATTTGCCCAGGTCTAGATAACATGCTACCACCAGTAACCTTTCCATTGACTCTAAGTAAACAAGATTTCTTGATTCCCATTAACATATTTAGGAATATGAGGCAACCCAAAATTAAACTAACTATTCCAGAATGTAAGAGGTGTCGTAACTGTGCTGTTTTAGCAGAGTTACATGGGGAAATATTTAGAAGATAGATAATAATCTTTATTGTGAGATAGTGATTATATAGTTCATGTGAATCAAGGATAACAGGAACATGATTGATGATCACACAGCTGGATGGAAGAAGGGGGTAGCTTGATCCTGGTAATGAGTCAAGCGCCAAAACGAGGTATCCACCATAAGGGATCATCATCTGTTCATGTTGTTGGATTTGGTAATTCAAGTTGACTTCCTAGTCTGGCTTTGAGTGACCAGATAATCGGATTGTGGATCACAAACCCACTTGGTTGGAACCTTGCTGGCGGGTCAAGCCTGCGGTTTCGACACCCTCCCCCCCAACTGAAGGTCGGCCTCCTCTGGGGGAAGGTCATAAGGGAGGTTGTCAGGAGCCCTGGCGCCGTATTGAACTAGTTGCTGTTCTGTGGCGGGCAGGGTGATTTCTCTTTATTCCTGTCTTGCTTTGCAGGGTCGTAGGCAATCATGGTGTAGGGTTTTGTCTTGCTTACATTTCCCAAGCCCTTGCACAAGGTAAGTGTTATTGTCATTTACCTTCAGGATGATTGCTGGCCCCACTTTTTCAGGTTATAACTTGCTCTTGTCAACATTCATGACCCATACTTTGTCCCCAACTTCATGTCTATTGTGGATGGGGACAAATGTCTTCTGCAGATGTTCATTCTCTTTTGCTGTTTGTTTGCTGTTAGCCTCTATTACTTGAGGGTCTGAGCGTGGAGAGACTTCACTTGGAATTTCCAGTTTAGGTCCTGTCAATGCTTGAATGATATTTGGCTGTGTGCTGTATACCAGTTCAAACAGGCTTTTTCCGGTGGATCTGTTCACTTGGGTTTGACACACAAGTAGTGCAGTTGGTAGCTGCTTATACCAGTCTTCAGGTCTCCCGGCGGTGAGTTTGGCTAAGGCTTGCACGAGGCTACCTTTAAGCCGCTCTATGTGTCCATTGGCCTGTGGATGATATGGTGTTGTCACAGTGTGCTTAACCCCATTTTTGGTGAGGTATACATTGGTGTCTTCAGAGGTCAATTCCTTGCCTCCATCAGTTATCAGGAGTTCTGGCTTTCCAAACTTGCTGATTATCTCCTTGCTAATAAATTGTCGAACGTCATTGTTGGTGTGTGCCTTCACTGCTTGGGCTACTGGCCATCTTGTCGCAAAGTCAATGGTGGTGATGATGTATTTCTTGTCATTGTGTTTTCCTGGCATGGGACCAACGATGTAAAGAGCCCATACTTTGAAAGGTAACTGTGTGTGGATAGGAAGTACTGACTTTGACGGGGTTTCGCTTTTGGCAAACTTTTTGCATACCTCACATTGGTCTAGAACTTCTTGAACATCACGATATAAGGTTGGTCACCAGGCCTTATGTTTAAGGAACTTGTATAGGTTTTGGCTCTTGGTATGTCCAAGGTCTCTGTGATAGCATAGGATGGTGTCAACTTGCTGATGTGTGGGAATGTAGGGAATGGTCGTGCCGTCAGTCATCTTTCTGTGAAGAGTCCCATATACGTCAGCAAAGAGGTGTTCATTCTTGATGATGGTTTCTTTTGTTATGTCCGTGGTGCCAGGGGGAACCCTTTGTCCTTTGTTTGTAGTACTAAGAGAGGCCAGTCTGGGTTGAGCCCATTCTCTCTTCTTGAAGCACAGCCATACAGGCGGGACAGGGCGTCTGCATGAAGAGCTTGGTCCCAGGCTTGTACTGGATGAGCATGTTAAATCTCTCTAATAGTTCCATCCACCACGCTTGGCGGCATGACAGATTTGCTTGAGTCTTGAAATAGATGAGTGACTTGTGATCAGTTAATGCTGTGAATTCTTCCTGGCGTTCCAGGTAACAACGCCATTTGACTAGGCAGTGCACAATAGCCAGCAGTTCTTTGTCGTGGATAGGATATTGACACGCACCATCTGTCAGTTTTTGTGATTCATAAGCTACAGGAAGGAAGTTGCCATCACTATTTTTGATTTAAAGTACTCCCCCAATGGATGCGTCTGAGGTGTTGGTTTCCATTTGGTATTCCCTGTCACGTTTAGGGTATTGTAGGATGGGAGCTGTTGTGAGTTTCTCCTTGAGGCGTCTAAAACAGAGGTCACATTGGGGGGTCCACACGAACTTGGACTTGGCGCCTTTTATGGAGGATAAGGGGGCAGTCAAAACGCCACAGTCAGGTATAAAGTGTTGTACATAGGCCACCATTCCCAAGAAGGTGTGGAGTTCCAACTTATCCTTGAGTGGTGGCATCTTGCAGATGGCCTGTATCTTTTGACTTTTGGGTTTGATGCCGTCCTTTGAGACTATGTGTCCCAAGAAGGGTAGTTGCTCATGGAAGAACTGGCACTTGGAGGGCTTGGCCAACAGTTTGTGCTATGCCAAGGTAGCAAAGACGGCCTCTAGGTCCTTGTGGTGTTGTTCCACCGAGGGGCTGTAGACAATAATGTCGTCTAGATACATTAGGGCGTGTTTGCCTATGTGGGGCACAAATACTTTGTTTATGAAGGTTACAAAGGTGGACGGGGCATTGGTCATACCAAAGTTGAGCACCACGCATTTGTAGGAGCCGTATTTAGTGCAGAAGGCCGTTTTGGGAATGTCTTCCTCCTTAATACAAATCTGATTGTAGCCTGCAGTTAGATCAATCTTGGAGAAGACAGTGGCTCCTCCCAAGGCATTGAAGAGGTTGTCAATCAGTAGCAGTGGGTAACAATTCTTAATGGTAACTTTGTTCAGGGCGCAGTAGTCTGTGACCTGACGTAAGATGCCATCCTTCTTAGCCACAAAGAATACGGCAGCCCCAAAGAGAGACTATGAGGGGCGGATAAGTCCTTTTTCCAATGCCTCCTTGAGGTAGGCACGTAAGGTGTCGTCTTCATTTGGGGTCAGCCTGTAGATGGGGCGTGCCTTGGGTAGAGCCCCCTTGAGTTGGATGGAGTGCTGAATATGCTTCTCAGGGGGCAGCCCAGGTAGCGCTTCCTTGAAGATTTCTGGATGGCGGGCCACAATGTCGCAGTCCTGAGGCGTGGAGGTATCCTGGTGATCTTTGAAATGTATGATCTCGTACTGGCAGGAACCCCAGTCAATTGCCTTCAGGTCTTTCTTTTTGTCTGGGGTTTCTGTGATATGTACAAAGACGTGGTTGCTTAGCAGTTGGTCCACAGAGTCAGGGTAGATCTGGTGGTTGACACCTTCACGCTTGATGGTCAGCACTGAGGTTGCCCAGTCTATGTGAGGGTTGTTCTTCCGTAAACAGTCCAGTCCCAGTACAATGTCAAACTTGGGAAAGTCAATGACAGGACCTTGAATGGTGGATTGAAGGTTCTCAAGCATGACGGAGAAGGGGGCAGTTTCCTTTGTCACAGCAATGTGGTGGTTTTCAGCCAGGATCACATTTTTAATATGCAACGGATTAGTGGCTAGCTTGAACTTATCCACAAAGCTGCTGTTGACTAGGGTTTGGTCTGCACCCAAGTCCAGGAGTGCTGAGCCTGTGTAACTGCAAAAACGGAAAGGATAAGACATCAATTCATTGGGATGTCTGGCAATGGTGTACAGTACCAGGTCCTCTGAGGGCACCTGGATCCTTGGGCATTAGTCTACGTCCTTGGGTTGGTATTCATTGTTGGGCAAGTCAGGAGTTGCGTGGGGAGAGCTTAGCTTGCTTAGTGCTCTCCCCGGGCCTTTCCCTCCTCTTGGTTGCCTTGTGTGGCAGTGACACGGAAATGGGTGCGGTTTGACTGGCCATTGTTTCCATTTCCATGCCCATTTGAACCCATGGGTTTGTGGTTGGCGTTGTTCCTGTTGCCTCCAGGGGGTGGTTGAGCAGAGTGCCTGCTTGGATGGGAATCCTTGGGTCTTTCTTGTTTCCCAGTTTTTGCCTTGTGCAGTGTGTTGGATGTCTGCTCCGCTTTTTCCGCTTCAAGGTACAGGCTTTGCAGGTTGGTCACCTGATCCAGGTTCACATGTCTCAACACGTGCAACTTAAGAGCGTTGTAGTACATGAGGTGTGTGGCTGGGGTGTCAAAGGCCATGTTGGATGGTGCACAAAGACAGAGTTTCTTGTAGGCGCAGGTGAGTTCTTTTACGGTGCCTGTCTGGGTCAGGTTCTTTACTTGGCGTATGATCATGAGCGCTGTATCTTTAAGCACAAATCTTGGCAGGAAGTCTTGCTTAAAGGTATCCCAGTTCTTGTTGGTGTGCTTTTCATGTCACTTGTTGCACCAGGTGCCAGCATCATGGGACAGGAAAATGGAAATTTCTGCAATCCAAAACTGCTGTGGGCATTCCATCTGAGCCAGCTTGCTCTGGGCGGACTGGATCCATGCAGCGGCGTTGTTTTTGTTGGCCCTGGCAAAAGGTTTTAAGGCGGCGCTTCATAGTCTTTGAGCCACATAGGCGAGCATGGTGGTTTTGTTGGCTGGTTGCAGCATTGAAGAGGGTGCCTGAAAGAAACCTTGTGCAGACATGGTGTTGAAGGCGGGTAGCAGGATCACTGTGTTTTGGTATAGGACAAAACCATTGGGTATCTTGGTATAAGGAGTATACAGAGTCCAGTCAGGCGGGAGGCCAGACATAATTCTGTTGAGGATTTGTTGGCTGCGGCGTGTGCGGGCAATAGGCGGAATTTTTCAAGATAAGGTAGGATGGAGAGCCTACCTGCGCTCCAATGTTGTAACTGTGCTGTTTTAGCAGAGTTACACGGGGAAAAATATTTAGAAGATAGATAATAATCTTTATTGTGAGATAGTGATTATATAGTTCATGTGAACCAAGGATAACAGGAACATGATTGGTGATCACACGGCTGGATGGAAGAAGGGGGTAGCTCGATCCTGGTAATGAGTCAAGCGCCAAAACAAGGTATCCACCATAAGGGATCATCATCTGTTCATGTTGTTGGATTTGGTAATTCAAGTTGACTTCCTAGTCTGGCTTCAAGTGACCGGATAATTGGATTGTGGGTCACAAACCTGCTTGGTTAGAACCTTGCTGGCGGGTTGAGCCTGCGGTTTCAACAGAGGATACAACAGAAAAATCTCTATTGGCTTAATGTACCTCATATAGAACAAAAAACAGGCAATTTAAGTTGTGGAATGTTAGCATCAATGTATCATTGCCAGCCTGCTGTGTTGAGACAATAGTTTGAAGGGATACATTGTTATGAACAGACAAATACATACATAAACCTCTTCTATTTCAACAATTCTGACCTTCTTACTTTTGCATTATTATTAGAATGACTTAGATAAAGAGAAAAGTTTTAATAACACCATTTTATCTTGAATAAATAGTCATAGAAGAAATAAGAAGGCTAATTAAAAATAACTAAAACCTAACACAAAAAAACCATGGATGCCTAACTCTTGGGGTTAACACTTAAATCTGGTGACATAGATAGACCATCCAAGTAAGAGTTAGAAGTGCCATACATCATCCTGGCAAGAGGGTTCCCAGAAGCTCTATATAAGATCTACCCTGTTGAAAAATATAGGCACAACAACCTATAAACATTAGTTGAGAGATCTAGTCAACAATCATGTGATAGATTGAAAGCTTTTGCTGAATCTATCTTTCACCTCTCACAGAAATTTGTTTTTACTGCTTCCTTTTCCAAGTACTAGATCCTTGTTATTGTTATCTGTGGAACCTTATATGTTATTGTCAATTTTCAGTACTACATCCTTGGGCTTGGATATTCCTAGGCAATCTTTCTTCTTTGAGCTATCTGCTACTATTTACTGACCCTCACTCTTAGAACTGATGATGATTAATATGTTGCTTTACAGATTTCTTTTAATAACATCATAGACAATCAGTAAATTTAATCTTCCCTTTAGCACTGGATCAGCTCCTTTTTCTCTGCTGCACCAAGAGATCCCCTTAAAACCTTGTCAACCCTTTAAATATGTTAGTGAATTTGGTACACATGGTTGATAATAGATTCATGTTAGTCTACCTCTCCAGATGCTCTGATGTGCCCCCATTCCAAGGCTAGAAGAAAAATCATCAGTTTGGATTTTTTGCTGGCTTGGTGCTGTAAAAATTGAAGTTGATTTTCTCTACCCAATCCATTTAAGCTGCATTTCTTTCAATTTCTCATGATCCTAATCAGTCACCCCTGCCAACCTGGTCAGAAGGCAATGGCCAACCAGCTGCAACTTTGGAAATTGGTTGAAAACTTTTTAACCCCCTGGCATTAGGCTGAGAGAATGATCCATCCGCCAATAAAGCCCTGGTCACATTCTATCCCCATAATTGGGCACCTATTCCTAAAAATTCCTCTTAAAAGCAAGCAGAGCCCCCCTGAGCCCTTGCTTGCCTATACTTACAAATTAAAGTTTGGGATTCTCAATTTTTATTTTAGATTCTCTTTTATTTGACTTTAAAGTGTTTTTCTTAAATTTTTTGGTCCCCCTGCCTCCCTGCCATCCCCGCTGGACCTCATATTGCTTTTGCCAGGCCCTTAGAGAGATTGTTAGTGGTTTTTGCTTTTTACCTGCTCCAAGGTTGTAGCTGCTTTTAAAACCTAAATTGGAGTTAGTTAGTTAGTTAGTTAGTTATGTTATTACTTACTTCAAGCCTTTGCTTTCTGTTTAAAAAGCAAAATTTTGTTCCATCAGTGTTCCTTGCTCCATTTCCTCCTTGTCCTGTTAGTGTGCTGCACTATATTGGGCCCCAAAAGCTCAAAGACCTTAAATTTAAGTTTTAAAGCCTCATTTTCCCTTATTTTTTGGCTCCCCCTTTGATCTTTCCTAGCCAGCGTTTTTGTAGGGAATCAGAAACTGATATTCTCACCCTTAAAATCTGTTGTCTTCACCATCCTCCCTGCCTTGCTGTTGTTATGGATCACTTCTCTAGAGCTTTGGGAGGATTTATCCATCTAATTTATGTCTTTGCAATCAAACCCTCATCAGCTCCTGTATGCTTTGGGTGGCTTACTTGGTTGAGCTCATGGTTTATTGGTCACTAGCAAATATATGATAAAGAGCTTAACCTCTGCCATAACTGATGCTGCTTTGGGTGAAGGATTTCTAAGAATAGTTGGTCTACTTCTGATAAGGAGCACCTTTTTGGGGAAGCTTTGAATATAAAATTAGGAAGAGAAGAAGTATATTTTATTGGATAATACTTTAGACTTATATAGCTTTAGCTGTGGTGGGGATTTTAGTTGAATCAAACCTAGGGGCTGGTCATGTGCTGGATGGGTTCAAGTTGCTGGATACCTGGACAGCCATGTGATATTAGTTTGTTGCCATTTCTGGTATGTCAAATGGTATATTGGAAAGGCACCAAATTGGGCAATGACTAGATGTTAGGTGTGATGGCAATAGCCGTAATACTCATACATCTAGACCCTTGACACACCCCTCCCTTAAGGGGTTACTTGGGTACATCAGTAGGGTGCTTTGTCTTGACAGCTGCCGCCTGATGTTCCTGGAGTTGTTTCCTAGTGGGCACCAACTGGGTTGAGTGTTCTCCTTTGCTAGGGCAGAGGCAAGATCTGTGATACTTTTTGGTGATGGGCTCTTTGGCACCCTGGAACTTAACCAGGTAGGTGTTCCTGTCTGGTTGGTATCTGATGATTCTTCCTGGTCCTCTGTGTACTGAGTCTAGCTTTCTTCTGTTCCCAGCTAGGACCCAGACGGGGGAGTCAATGGGGAGTGGGTCCTCTGTTGAGGTTACCTTTTGAGTTTTGAGTCTCTTTATTTCTACCAGTTTGGCTTTGAGGCGTATGTGTTGTAGAGCTGGTTTCTGTTCTAATGTGGGTGGTTTCTTCAGGGGATCTTCACATATGGTTGATTATTGCGGTTGACTATTTCTGGCTTGTACCTGTATGTTAGTTTAAACGGTGAGTAGCCTGTCCCTTGATTGGTACAAACCCAGGATACTAGTAATACATGTTTCACATAGAGTGGCCATGTATCTTTGGCTTTGCCATCCATTATTTTCTCCAGGGTTCTGATAAGGCTGTTGTTCAGGCGTTCAACTCTGCCGTTGGCCTGTGGCCTGTAGGGCAAGGTTGTGGAATGCTTAGTGTTCTTTGTTTTTAGATTGTTGTTTACTATGTGGCCTGTTAGCTCTTTTGCTCCATCTGTTATGATGTAGTCTGGAGTGCTGTAGTCCGCTATGATTGCTTTATTGATGAATTGATTTATTGTTTCCACCTTGTGATCTTTTTTTGCCCAGCAGATGGGCCAACATGTGGCAAAGTTGATGGCTACAATTAGCAAATGTTTATTTGTTTTGGTTTCTGGGAAGGGTCCCACTACGTCCAGTCCCCAAACCTTAAATAGTTTGGGGTCAGGTACTGGGTTGACTGTTGGCTGTGGCGCCTTGGTGCTGGCGTATTTTTCACACACTGTGCACTTCTTTAGAACATTGATTATGTCTTGCTTCAGATTGGGCCACCATACTATCTCTTTTAATGTGAGATATAGGTTGTTAGCCTTTGTGTGTCCTAGCAGACGGGGGTGTCTTAGTATAGTGTTGACTCTTTGTGTGAGTGGAATGTATGGGATGTGTTTATCCTTGATGATTTGGTATACTGTACCATTTGATATGTGGAAAAAAATTTCATTCCTTACTAGCATATCATGGGTTAGTTGATGTGTGGAGGGATCCTTTCCTTTTGTCTTGTACTCAGTGTTGTATAGGTTGGGCCAGTCAGGGTCCAGGTGGTCAGGATGATCCTCTCTTGGATGGCATAGCCTAGAGAGAGCATTGGCCGTGACCAGCTCTGCCCCCTTTTTGTATTGGATGTCCAGGTTAAGCTGTTCCAGCAAGGACATCCATTTGGCTTGGCGCCGTGCAAGTGTGTTCTGAGTTTTGAAATAGATTAAGGATTTGTGGTCAGTTAGCACTCGGACGTTTAAGTGTCCTTTGAGATAAAATCTCCATTTCTTGCATATGTGGTATATTACTAGAAATTCTTTATTGTGTATTGGGTACCTTTGCTCAGTGTTTGTTAGTTTTCTGCTTTTGTAAAATACTGGCAGGAAATCTTGTTGTCCTGGCTGGCGGATGTGTAGGACTGCCAATGGCGGTGTCACTAGTGTCTGACTCAAGCTTGTAGCACCTGTTGTTATTAGGGTATTGCAAGATTGGTGCTTTCATCAAAGCTTGTTTTAATAGCTGGAAATTCTTGTCACATTCTGGAGTCCAGATGAATTTCTTTTTGGCATTACCTTTGGTTAGGTCATTGATTGGTGTGATGAGCTTTCCGCAGTCTTTGATGTATTTCATTAGGTAAGCTACCATACCAAGAAAGCATCTTACTTGTTTCATGGAGGTGGGGCATTGCATGTTATTTATGGCTTTTATTTTATCTGGGTCTGCTTTGATGCCACTGTCAGAGACAATGTGGCCCAAGAACAGGAGTTCCTTTTCCATGAATTTGCACTTACTTAGCTTAGTTATATCTTGTTCTTTGCGAGTCAATTGAGTATCTTGCAGGCATGCGTGAGGTGTTCCTCTTTTGTTTTTGAAAATATGATGATGTTGTTGAGGTAACATAATGTGTTTGAGAGTCTGTTTAGCGCCTGGTTCATCATGGTGACAAATGTTGCTGGGGCGTTTGTCATCCCAAAATTCATTACTTTACATTCAAACAATCCAAATTGTGTGTTTAACGTGGTCTTTGGTATGTCTTTCTCTCTAACTTCCACTTGGTTATAACCAGATGTGAGGTCAATTTTTGAGAAAAAATTTTGCTCTGGAGAGCCTTGCAAATAGGTCTTCTATGAGGGGAAGTGGGTATTTATTTTTTACTGTACTTGCATTTAGTGCTCTGTAGTCAGTAACCAAGCAAAGAGATCCTTCTTTCTTCTTTACAAAGAAAAACGCTGCCCCCATGGGGATTCAGACAGACAAATGAATCCTTTGGCTAGATTGTCCTCAATGTGGGCTTTAAATGTTTGGGTCTCCATGGGGGAGAGTCTGTAGAGGGTTGCAGGTTTAGGCATGGCTTTGCATAAGTCAATGCCATGTTTGACCTCTTGTTTGGGGGGGTAACTCTGTGAGTTTTCCTTGAATACATGAGCGTATTCATTTAGGAGTGCCGCAAGTTCTGGGCATTGGATCTTTTGTGTTTGTATATTATTAAATTTGGAGTACCTCATTATGTGGAGGGTACTGTCTTTGGTTAGATGTTCAGAGTCATCTTGATTTATGACTTGGACAAATAATGTGTCTCTTAGAATGAGGATGTTGGGTTCTTTGATAATGTTGAAATTGACTCCATTGTGTTTGATAGTCATGGTTTTTGTTTTCCAACATACGTTGGGGTTCACTTGGGTGAACTGGTCCATGCCTGCTACAATTTTGTAGTTTATGTTGTTCATGACAAGCCCTTTGATGGACGTTTGTATGCCTTGAAGGTCACTTCTGAAGGGAGTTGTTTTGCCTTTGAGTAGAACTTTTGATTTGTCTGCCATTCTGGCGTATTTGAAGTTGGATTTGACAACTGGTATTCTGTACTTGGTTACAAAAGGTTTACTAACTCTAGTGTGTTGTGCACCAGAGTCAAATAGAATTTTATGTATATGAGATTTGTAAGTGCATGGATAGACAAGAAGTTGTGAGTGATCTTTAATTTTTACATTCATAAAAATGGAGGATTGTGGGACACGTGGGATGCGAGCAGCAAAGTTCGTGCCTTGGTACAGTTTCTTGTCAAGTTGGGGGGAGATAGGGGCGCTAAGCCTATTCCCCCTCCTCTTTTCCCTGTTCCTTGGTTTGAGACCTTCAAGGTCAGAGAATGTGGGGTCAGATTCATAGCAGGTTGCTACTTTGGCATTGTTAACTTTGGCAGTGTCCTCTTTCTTGGGACAGGAGCGGTTTGCGCTTTAGCTACAAATGCCATTGTTACAATTGGAGTTGCCGTTGTTATGATTGGTATTTTGGTGTTTATTGCCATTGCTGTTTTCTCTGCCATTGCCGTTTGAGGAGCAGTTGCTGTTGTGTGCAGCATATTCCATATTTGCGCGTTTTTCAGCGCGCTTGGCTTCAGGAATGAGCGCGGGCATGGAGTTATTTGCCTCTGGGAAGATGAGGGCAGGGACAGAGGGTTTCATTCTGTTGATGAATGATGCTCTGGTATGTACATTATCAGCTTGTGCTGGGTTTTGGATTTTGCAATGTATTTCCTCAAATTCATTGGCATAAGCTGTGATAGTGGTCTTCTGAGGAAGATCACTGAGCTGTATTGCAATGTCTTGGAGGGATTTGGTGATGCAGAAATTGTGGGTGATGTCTGCTTTGAACTCTTCCCAGTTGTCAAGCTGGCTGTCAGTTTGTGAGCCAACCCAGGTGCAAACCAGTTTGCTGCGGCCTTGTACAGGCGCTTGCTGGCTTCCTGGACCCATTTCTCATGGGGGATGTGGCTGGCGCGGAGTTTGGCAGCTGTGTGATCTAGCCAATCAATGATGTTTTCTTTGTCTTTACCAAAGAACTTGTTGATATCAATGTATTTGGTGCTGGTAACTTCATCTGTGGTAGGTGGTTGCGTGTTTGTTTGTGGTTGAAGAGAGCAACTGTATTGAATTATCTTGGTGCATGCTTTGGGCATGATCAGACCTTTTAATATGGTGCATCCACTAGGTATATCTTTGTCAATGTTGTGGGAGTGGAAGTAAGTTTTCCAGGTCTCCTGGGATGTGGCCTGGTTGAGTACGTGGGCAAAGGTGGGAGGGTTCTGTTCAGTCATTTTCTCTTTCATTGGCGTGGTCAAAAACTGTAGTGCTACCAGTGATAAGGAGCACCTTTTTGGGGAAGCTTCAAATATAAAATTAGGAAGAGAATAAGTATATTTTATTGGAGAATACTTTAGACTTACATAGCTTTAGCTGTGGTGGGGATTTTAGTTGGATCAAACCCAGGGGTTGGTCATGTGCTGGATGGGTTCAAATTGCTGGATACCTGGACAGTCATATGATATTGTTTTGTTGCCATTTCTGGTATGTCAAATGGTGTATTGGAAAGGCACCAAACCGGGCAATAACTGGATGTTAGGTGTGATGACAATAGCTGGAATACTTGTACATCCAGACCCTCAACACTTCTCTTAATTCTTAGTACTATACCTGTTGAGGATATTGTAACAGCCTGTTTAAAGGACAAAGAGTAAAAGATTATATAAAAAACTGTTTATTTATCAATAATCAGGAAGGTTATATAGTGGGATGCAGATAATCACTAATTGGCTGCAGGAGGCACTCCACAGAGAAATTTTCATAGGGAGGATAGATAATGGTGGCATAAAAACAGCAGTTGATTTAAGAACAATTGGTTTCACATGGGTTGATTGCTTTGGAATGTGGGTTTTTGTGGCCACATTTCCAACCAAGATTGTGGAAGTAAAGCCAAAAAGATGTGTATAGATCATATATAGATTGATTACTTCATTTAGAGTATCATTAATTGAAATTAAATGTATAATAAAATAATAATCATACAGTCACATGATCATTTCATTGTCCCTCTTATAAGTGGGAGTTATTTGTATGATTTATACCCAGAATGCAATAATCTCTGATGAAAGCTTTTCCCTTCTCTGCTTTGGTTGTTCCATCCTCACCCCTGACTGCTCTGGTTCTATTGGATTCCACTTTCCTCAAGTCATTTCCCACTGAAAACATCACTAAGAAAGTTATTTCCCATCATGATTTTAACCACTGGCTGCTGTCTGGGATGGCTCTGATGGGACTCAACTCTTTTCTCTCACACCTCTCTCTCACATTTTCATTGTGAACCCTGCTCAGAGCAGCCATTGCTGCTACCCACTGGATAGCATCCCAGTGGATTTTCCTTCCGGGATGAGAGCCAAACTTAGTTATTTTATCAAACTCTCTCTCACAATTCTATCCTAATAGTAAGTGAAATTTTACCAAATTTAATACCTTAACATCTATAAAGACATCTTGACTTCTTGTAAGGAACATCCCTGACATTAAAGAAATTCTAAAAATTGCCAGCTCAATTTGGAACCTAGAAAAAAACCCCAAAAAACCCAAGACTAACCCAGATAACACACAAAACTCACAATACCAGCAGCAGTTTTCCCTGATTGGGGAAGCTGCCACCCAAATCCAAACTATAGAATCTGGATTGTATTTTGGATCAAAATCCAATCCAGAATTATAATCTGGACTCTGTCTGTAAGCTCTGCTAACTGCCAGTCATCCAATCCCAGGGGCCACCAGTTGATCTGGGGCAGGCAACCTGGGGCAGCGGCCAAATTGGGGGATTTCTCAAATTTGGACCAAAATGCAATAAAAATTTCATGTCAGTCCAAAAATGGGCCTTTATTCTCCAATAGGTAGTAGAGAAATTTCCTGTTCCCAGCCCACTAATTCAGCCTTGTCAACAACTCCCAATAGAGAAGTTTCAGAGGCCAAGAAGTATGAGTATAAATTCAAATTCTTGAAGATGGTCTTATGCCTAAATAAGGGCCCAAATGTAGTACCTTTTTAATTAACTGTGCAGCAACCAATTGAACCTACCCCAGAAAAGCAAATCAAGTCCAATCTTAAATATTGGGTACCCCAATATAGTGCTTTAATCTTGTCATCTCACATATGAAAACAAGTATATTATAAACCTAATCCCTCAGTGATGGGTTGTGCTACTGTTGAGAAAATATCTCTTTGCTTCATTCCATATAAATCAATTCTTACTTTACCAGAGCAAGTAAAAACAAATTATTTAGAATCACCTACCCAAGATCAAAGATGAACCAATTCATCTTCTCTGCTGTTCTCACAGCATGCCTTAGGATTTAGGGCATCTACAAACCTTTCTAAGTCCAGGCCTATTTTCAATTATGCTGACAACCTATACTTTGAGGAGCAACCACAACTAAACTCCTCAAATTTTTACACCTGGCCCCTTCTGGCGTCTTCTAGATCTACTACAGCTCTGATCCTATACATGATTGTGCATTATATTCTTAAATAATTTGCTAGGTTTTTTAGTTGATTTAATGTCCATGCTAAAGCCTTCTGTTGGTTAATGACAATGTATTTAGTTGTCACAGTTGTGGCAGACTTCTAAATGTTCTTCTTGATTCCCACGTACCCTGAGTAGCCCTACACTTTTGGGGTATTATACTTTTTAACACTACAGAAAGGTAAGAAAACCTCTTCACACTCTTCTCATCTTTAATAAACCCCAACTAAAAACCAATCCTTTTAAAATAAATTATCTTATTGAGAGAGCAGACTGACCCCCAAACCTCCATTTCAATGATTCTCAGCATCCCCTTTGTCAAATCAATAGTTTATTCATGTGGCAATCAGCCATACTATTTCTATTGTCAATTATATACTTCTTGTAAGTGTATTTTCATGATCATCATTAATGATGATCCTAACACAGAGAATTTAAACTCTTGCAATGTGTCACAAATAGTGGTTTTATCTAGTACTAAAATGCTTGATTTTTTAATTAAGTTGTTGGACGTCAAACCAGGTCAAGAAGGGACAAAATTCAAACCCTGAACCTTTCTTGTGGACTTAGAGCGCTCAAAACCAAGTTTGAGAGCAACTAAGGGATTGTTAGAATCACATAATGAATTCAAATATTATCAGATTAGCCAATCAGATGTTACAACGTCATCTGCTGATGTTGCTAGCCATCCAAAGGAAACAGAAAGCTCTGTAAACCACCCAAACTTCAGTTAAATAATACCATTAAGTTAAAAACACTTAGTAACAGTTGATTAACTGAAACAAACAATTATTAAGCTGTTAAGGTAAGTTGGTCTCTGTGAAGTTAAAAAATGGCTTCAACTGTTTGAGAAAATGTTTTAAACTGTTCCAACTGCTGTTTCAACTCCCACTTCCTTTCTTAATTTTCCCTACCCATCTACTATATAAGTCACTTAGCATTGCCTATTGCAAATGCTCAATCAATAAATAGTTTTATCCCAACTTAAATATTTTTTATTGTTTGTAAGAATTTTAAACATTTCTCACAAAACTGCCTAATCTTTCCCCATTTTGGGGAATCAGGCTTAAATGGGTGATTCTAATCTTGGTTTAAACTATAGTACATTCAACTGTTCAGATGGAGACACATCCCAGCACAGGACCAGCACTGAGTATTTCGACAATAAAAAGTGGGCGCCAGTGGTCCCAGAAAGATGGTATACAGCCTCTTTGTTTCCTTCCAATCCTCTCACCAAGCAAAAGCCTCAAACTGCATCCACTGATTATCAGGAATATTCCTGACAACACCTTGGGTCAGGATAAACTTTTGTCCGCAATTGAGCTCAAAGAGCAAAATAAAAATTGCAGCAGTTCCCCCTGATTAGGGAAACTGCTGCAAAACGTCAAGCCAAAGATTCAAAAATTAAAAAATGTGATTTTGAGAAAGACAGGTTTTATACCCCGGCTGCAGACCGTGCAGCCAACTGCCAGCCGCCCGCAGGCTGCACGCCAAGCCTGGCAGCTTGCCCGCCCACCCATCAAATGGAGGAATTGCTCAATAGGGAAACCCAAAAAGGCTATTTCCCCAAACCCAAAAGGAGGGGAAACTGCTACCCAAATTTGGAATCTACCAAATTTGGGAGGGGCTGACAAGCTGCCCAACACAACCATTCCTGCATTAACTGCAGAAGTCAAATTTGGATGCATGAAAGCATCCAATAATGCATCAAACCAATGCAAGCCCAGAATTAATAATTCATTGCCTGCACACCACTTCCAATTCCCCTCCCAAAAGGGAATTCCAGACAACACCAAGTATTTGGGGTTCCCTGTCCAGTGTTTTGCACTATTCATGCCCCACAAGGATGATAGTATATAATAAAGCCAATTCACTTGATGATATTTTGTGCTATCATTGAGTGAAATTACCCCTCAATAGTATCACATAAATCAATCTAAACTTTACCTACAAGAAGTTAAACAAGACACTAAGCTTTGTCTGCCCTTCCCCAAGATCAGAAGATGAATCATCTAATCTTCTCAGCTGTCCTCACAGCATGCCTAGGGATTGGGGGCCACCAATATAATCACCAGCATGGGCCATTCAACAAACCACCTGGCAAGTATTACTACAAGGAGCCAGCACAGCTAAACTCCTCCAAGCAGTACTCCTGGCCCATACTGGTATTGCCCCACTCCACCCAGTCCGTAGCCATATACACCTATACATACTACGTACTCACGTATTTTGCCAGTAATTTTGGACGCTATAACGTGCACACCAAAGTCTTTTGATTGATGATGATGGTCTATCCAATCCTGACGGCGCTCACAGGCTTCCAAGTCGCCAACTTGGTCCCTTATTTTGCTAAAATACTCCCCCAATTGTTGGGTCTTTACACTGATCCTGTGCAAACTAGTCTTTTTTGTATGTTTGCTTCCATTTCATTGCTTACCTACTTGAGAGCATACACCTTCCTTGGGTGGTTCAATGCCTTACTGGGAAGATATCAAATCCTTGGAGAGTTATTACATTTGGGTATGGTTTCCATACCTATTGGCTCTATGATTACTGGGGTAAACCCTTCTGCACTAATCCACCATGTTAGGCAACTATTCCCTGCAGGGTAGGTTCCTGACATATATGAAACAAAATAAAGAGAAAATAAAGAAGATAATGATACTTTATTGATATGAATATTGAGAATTATATAATATTGTGAGAAGCCACATACTGCCATGTACGTCATGACAATCATGGGGCTTGTCCAAGTAATGTTATATTTAGGACTCAAAATGTTTGATTGTCATATAAGATGGGTGGCTGATGAGAGTGCCACTGACTTAATTATTAACTGGGGAATCACTTGGGGATTTACTTTCCTAAGAGGGGGAAATTGTAGATGTTGCATCACTATGATTATAATTGATCCCCAAACATTGTTGGGATCAAGCCATAACAGTTTCAGTTTGAAAAAAACTATATTACTTGATAAAACTACTTTTTATCACCTTTCCACTTCTTCTTTATAGGCTACCCCATCTTCAATGATGGCTATTTTGATTAAATAAAATAAATTTTTATTCTTTGTAACAGTGTCTAAATACTTTCTTTTATTTTACTATGCCATAAAGATTTTTTTGAGTAAACTGAATATTTATATAGGAAATATAGGTAACTTATAGTCAAATATTTCAAGGAGTAATTCTATTAGTTTTTCTTAATCTATATTATTTTGTAAGTTAAAAGGGCTGAGTTAGTTTAAAAACAGTATCAGGATTAATTTTACTCAGTAAAGTGTTTATAATTCAGATTTCTAGCTGCTAAAATAGTGTTAATATTTAGTAGATTACATGAGCATGAAATCAATCCAGATTTTTCCAGTGCATCAATTTTATATAAGATTGATTCTAGAAGTTGAATTGTAGACAGTTTAACTTCTGTCAGCCCCTTGATTGAGTAGTTCACATATACCTGATTCTAACCAGATTGAATGTACCCCTTAATTAGTAACAGGTTTTTCACTTTTACCTGATGCAAGCCTTAGCTCAGAGATTGACCTTGACTTTGAACGGGTGAAGGGTTGAGTTAACAGTTGAACCTTGAACATATTTGTTAGTTTGATGGAGATTGAACCTTTCATTACAACATTGAGCATGCTCAACATACCATCATACATTGATGCATATTGACATTTCCTTTGATCCATGAGGGCACCAAATCACTATTCTAATATTGTTAGACATATGGTACATTATTTTTCTTGTTATTCCTAAGCGCTGGACTGATTATTTTATAAGTTAATTACATTATTCATATTCAAATTATTCAGAAAGATTAAAATACAATCTATGTCAAATCTTTAATTGATCTTGGGCTTAGATATTTTCTAAAAAAAATAATTTATCAATTTTAGAATTGAAAATTGCACCTTATAATATTGCTGGAAATATCCTAAGTGCTACTACATACTACAAGCTAAAAATATTTATGATGAGTTGTATGGGAGAGTAATAGCAGCCCCAAAGCTATAAATGCTATTACCTTATCTTTGGCTCATCATAAATATTCTTAGTTTGTTTCAAAAAAGGTTGTTGTTTTTGAAAGACTGATTACTCTATTTAAAATACACCCTCTAGTAAGCTGCCCTACTTCATAAACTTGCCCTAATGCACCACTAGCATCTTCTGATATTTTTGTTTCTCTGGTATCATCACGTGATTTCAAATGATAAGTTATCTCAAAATATTCTGAGAAACTTTCAAATGTTAAAGGTGAAGTATACAACTTCCCATCTTTCATCAAATATGAAAAATTAATGCGCAGATTTTTAACTTTGAGCTCTCTCCTTATAGGCCTAACTTTTCTCTCATAAATATAAAAGAATGACTTTTGAGAAATATCTGAGCCTGATAGTGCTGATTTATATAATTCTTTTCTTTTTTCTTCTTGCTCAAAAATATTTTTAATATCATTTATATTTTTAATATAAAGCTGATTTTCTTTCTCTTTTAATATTTTTGATATTACACCAAAGTGACCATCAACAATACTTTTCCCATGACATTCTACAAATCTATTGTATTTAATAGACCCTTTAATTTATTGTGATGCCTCTTTAAATAGATAATATAAGAATTCATAGGATCTAAAATGGTTTCCATTATCAGTCCATACTTTGATACTATTTATTTTTTTAAACTTATCTGATTTAAGAAGACTTATTAGACATTCACCTGAAAGCAAAGAATCATGAGACAATATTTGAGATAAAAAATCATGGTATTCATATTTAAATTTATTGTTTTCTTTAAATATCAATGTAAACCCCAATAAAGAAATAGGTCTTCTGGAATAAAAACAGTTATTGGTTTCAATTGGACCACCACCAACTTTTAAATTCTCCTTAAAATCTATGACTATAATACATGATTCATTATCTAATTCATTGATATCTTTCTTATATTCCCTATTTTGATGAGCATAAAAGTCTTGGTGCTGATTAATAGCTTTTAAGTCACTGTTTATAGATTCTGGCAATAATAAGTTTTTACTTTCACATTCTTCTTTTCTTTTTTCTAAGGATGATTTTAAGTTACAAATATTACACATGTCAGTTTGTTTTTTACTCTTTATTATATTTTTTGGTATTAATTTATAATAAGTTGAAAGTGATATTGAAATTTCATTTTTTGTTTTTAATAGAGAATATTTTATTTCAGTTGAATATTCATTCATTTCTTTTTCAATGTCTTTGTAAATTTTTCCTGGTGCTTTTTTTGTAAACTGGCTTGTTTCAAAAGAATTTTCCAGTAGTTTTTCAATTATTTTTTTGATTATTTCTTTTTTTAATGAATAGTTATTATATTTTTGGCTTTTTTGCTTAAGCTTACATTTTTATTTTTATTTATTTTTCTTGAGTATTCAAACTCACTTTTGGTTATATTAAATCCCATATCAGTAAGCTCTTTTAAAGAGTAACTGGAAGTAACCAGAGATCTCAAGGCTGGGAGATGCTTTTGAGGAGCAGATTTCAGAAGATCCTTTAAGTTGTCAATTATCCCATTTAGTTTTTGATTTTGAATTAAAGGAATGAACTCTGTTTTTCCAAACTCAGTTTTAGTGAGGAAGTGATTGATGAAGGAATTAAGATTGCCTCCAGAAACAAAGAGGAATGCTTTCTTTAGCATAGCAATTCTTTCTAGTTTTGTTGATGCTCCCAGTGAGGAAAATGGCTTCATGGCAGAAGTAAAGTTAACAGATTCCATAATATTGGATTTGTGATTGCTGATAAAGAGATGCTTTGTAGAGATGCCTTGCAAAAGAGTGCTGGTTGCAGGAATTATATCTTTTTGTGAAGATGGTTTGAAGTAAACCTTAGGTGGTGCTTTAGCTCTTATATACCAAGCCTTATGACACCATTCTGAAAGAAATGATGTGACAGCTTTATTTACAATTTCAACTTGAATTTATATTTCTAGAATAAATGAAATCCCCAGTTTTCATGCACAAGTGATATATGTGTATCAGCTAAGCATCAAATTACATCATATCCTCTTTGTAATCTATGCAAATCAATTAAAATGATGTATTAACTTAATTATAACTGTTCCGCATATTTTTAAAATGATAAAATATTAAAGAATTGTATTTAAAAAATGCTTAATTTGAGGTTCGCAGTTCACTTGAACCTCAAAATTCATCTAAACAGCAAATAAATTAACGTCCTAACTTTAAACTACCATAAAATCCTAAATAATTAAGCTTTTTAAATAAAATAAAATAAAATGCGGAAATGATGCTCTTGATCTTATCTTTAATTTCGTCAAATAAAAAGCATATATTAATTAATGAAAAATTAACTTTTTTAAGCTTTAAGCAATCTATTTTATTTCATTATCAAAATAATATAATAAAAGCTGACATATGCTCTTTTAAATTGCTTTTGCTTTAATATTCATTATTATATATATATTAATATTTTAACACCAATGGAAAGATAAGATTCTTAGCTTCATTTTGATAGTTTACAGTGTGAAAAAATATTAACTTTTTGTTGAGTTATTACTGTTTTAAATATAAACTTTTGTAATTTGATTTTTTCAAAATCGAACTGTGCTATGCTGCGACTTGGGCAGCATGTGTATTAGAAAATGGCCTAATCCCTAAAATAATGACCCATATGTTTAAACTATAAACACCTCTAAGGCTTATATAAGGGATAGGATATTCTTTGTGATATTACTAAACAGAGCTTTAATACTTTAAACCAAAATAATGCATTTCATACCCTAGTGTAAAAAGATGATCATCTTATAAGGACGCTGAGATGAACCCTAATTGTGTACTCTCGGCAACTTATGATCTGTTTCTTCTCTCTAAAATTGGACATGATCACTGCTGATCATGCTTGTATTGGTGCCACCACTATCAATTCTGCTGTGCTGGTTTTAAGTCTTTCAATACTGATATCCCTATTCTTTAAGTATTTTTGCAGATGACAAGTTTTTCTAGTTTACATAATGGTTGAGCCCAATCAAGTTACATTGTAACGGTGATTTAATCTTTGAGCCAAATTTAAGCAGTTTTATCAGAGATTTAGGGCCTAAAGCAAAAGGTTAATGTGGAAAACCCTAAAACCCCAAATAAAGCCTGTAATCTGTTTAGTGAGTGCAGATATACATTCTTTATTTAGAAGAAGCTTAGAACTCTGGAGGAGCGACCATCTTCTTGTAATCCTTAATGGTACCCTCAAATTTGGTGACAGTGTGATTGTCACAGATCCAAAGATGAGTTGCGACGCTATTAATGAAGCGCTCGTCATGTGAAACCAAGACGACACCACCAGTAAAGCGACGTACAGCTTCAATGAGAGCATCCATCGATTCCATATCAAGATGATTTGTCGGTTCGTCAAGAATCAAGAAATGTGGATTTAAGAGACCCATGCAGGCAAAAGCGACACGAGACTTTTGTCCTCCAGATAGGGTGCTGATCTTTTGCAGTCCAACCATACCAGTAATACCGAAACAGCCCAAGTGTCTACGATATTCTTCTTCAGATTGGCCAGGGAATTTCGCCGACATGTACCCGACAGCAGTATCGTTGAGATCCAACTGATCAACGTGATGCTGAGTAAAAAGAGCAAAGCGAAGCCTTCCGTGGCGATGGACCATTCCTTTCATCGGCTCAAGTTTACCCGTCAGGAGTTTTAACTAAACCATGTTAGCTCACCAAGAGAAAGGGAAAGCTTACCAGTGTGGTTTTACCAGCTCCGTTGGGACCGATCTGTGCAAATTAGTAAAATTAACTAGCGTCAACTTACAACAGCGATACGAGAATCCATCTGCATATCCAGGTCAACGTTCTTGAGTTGGATCTTATCGGGAGAATATCCGAATGTAACTGCATTCATTTGAAGAATAGGGGGTCCCAAGTGTTCTGCATCAGGGAATCAAAAAGATTAGAGCAGCTCCAAACAAGGCTTACCTAAATGTGACTACTTTGTCGTCTTCAGGCTTCTCGAGTTCTGGAAGCTTCTCAAGAATCTTGATCTTCATCTGTGCTTGAGGAGCACGGTTGGCATTATACCTCCAGCGATCAATAAAGTCTTGAAGATGCTTGCGATATTGCTGTTGGGTTTCGTACTCTTTGAGTTGGTTCTTTCTTCTCTCTTCGCGAGTGCCGTAGAAGAGAGTGAAATTGCCCTTGTAAGCATCAAGCTTCTCTGAGTGCTGATGCAAGATGTCTGTTGCCACTTCGTCCAAAAACTCTCTGTCGTGAGAAACCACTAGGAGAGTGCTTGTCCAAGTCTTGAGGTAATTTTCAAGCCAAATAACGGCAGGGATATCCAACATATTGGTAGGTTCATCAAGAAGCAGAAGATCAGGTTTACAGAAAAGGGCACGAGCCAAAGCCAAGCGCATTCTCCAACCTCCAGAGAAGGTGCGTGTAGCATTTTGTAGTTGGTTTTGTGTAAATCCAAGACCACGTAAAATGGCCGAAGCTCTTCAAGTCGTTGAGAAAATGAGAAATATAGTAACTTACTTAGATTCTGCTTTGTCAGATTCAATATCGCTGAGCTTTCCATATACTTCTTTGAGTTTGGTATCTGCTTCAAATCTCCGACCCTCGAGATCCTCCTTTGTAGCCTCATCAAGTTCTTCGTTGCCTAGCTCTTCATCAATAGAGTTTATAGTGGCTGTAAGATCAATCTCCTCTTTAAGTAAAAATTCGCGGAAAAGATCAGCGCGCAGTACTGATTGCAGGGCTGGTGTATCATCACCCACAATCTTAAAATAAATATGGTATATCATGTGTAAATACCTCTTGCTCTACATGAAGAATACTGATATGATCCGGGATAGTAACTTCACGACGAGACAGCGTTCTAAGGAGAGTTGATTTACCAATACCGTTACGGCCAATAAGACCATATCGACGCCCATATGCCAAAGTAATGGAAGCATCAGTAAGAATTCGCTTTCCTGCAAAGGAAATATCGAATTTCTCCACCTTGACGTCTTTGGCCTTCCCTTTGGTTGTTGTATAATCAAGAATCGGATTAACTGCCAAGACATCTCAAATCAGTTGGCTTCTGGTTAATGAGACGAGAAGCCTCATAATTAGTTCTCCGTTCACGCTTTAGCATCTTATCAGCAATTTTTTTCTCGGCTTTCTCGAGCTTCTTGGCATCTACTTGTGAAGCAACTTTACGCTTATTGATTGATTCTAAATCAGTAGAAGTGGGGTCAATTTCAAAGTTGCCGAAATGGCCTGCTGTTGTTTCATGTGGATAGGGGCATCAAGTTGCCGTAGCTTCCTTGGGCCTGTTCCTTCAAGCTCCGCCTGTGTCTTGGTGCGTACTTCGAAGAGCTTTTCAAAAGAACTGCAGATCGAGCTAACTTTATCCTCCTTTTCCAGAGCTCTTGTTAGCAGGGGCTTAAGAAAGTCCTGAAGGAAAATATCTCCTTCATCGGCAATCGAAGCCGAATCTTCGAGGTAGCCTCTTATGTAACTAATAATCGCCTCATCAATATCGGCTATATTTGATTTAATAAGTTCAATCGCCTTGACATTTTTCTTTATGCTGTGCTGGATCAAAAACCATTATAATGCCAACTATATCTTCAGTCTTTTTGCTTGATAAAATTAAGAACAATCTAGAGGTTAAATAGAATGCTCAGGTTTGAAAGTAACTAAACAACAGTCAAGAGGTAAGTAGTTGACGTCGAGGGTCAGCAAGTATAAAATTTGCCAGCAAACTTAGCTGACTCGAGGGTTGGCTTTATCGTGGTTGAATCGGGCTAATTTGACAACTCCATTCCGGGAATATGGACCAGCATTTTATGGCTGCTCATCCTGATGCTTTTTGCATCGGTATAATCGTTCAGATGATGGTTTAAAAAATTGTAACTCGATATCTGATTTTCTTTAGATTTTATAGAATGAACCAAGGGGATATACATTGTGATATGACACTTTTCTTTATTTTCAAGTCCGAAAAATAACATGTTTTAAAAATCCATCCACCATGAATACTATATAATTTACTGTAAAAAATATTAGCCAAGACAGCCAAAGAATCATGCTTGTAACTTGATTGTAAAACCCATACATCATGGGGACTTGGAAAGCAGGAATCAGGGTACCTGGCTTAAGGAGAACCCTGTGAGCTGGAAGGTCACAGGCCAGACAATCATCACCAATCTGGAAAATTTAGCTATGTGATTGAGGGGACCAAAGGAGCTATGTAGCCCAATAGGTAGTATATGACAGTGAAAGAGAGCAAGGCAGGATGTCAGGAATATTCCTGACAAAATGTCTCAAGGAATCAGCATTTGCAACACAATGGCCCCAAATAATAAAAGGATTATTTACAGCAAGAAAAAGAATTTAAAATTTGAATTTTAAAAATCCTGTTTTTTATAGGCCGGCCGCAGACCGCGCAGCCAACTGCCAGGCTCCTGCCAGCCACCCAGTCTGCGGCTGGCGGTGCACCCCTGCCAAATGGAGAACTTCCAAATTGGGAAACCAAAAAAGGAAAATTTCCCAATTCTAAATTTGGGGGAAACTGCTGCCCAAATTGTAAATCTGCTAAATCAGGAAGAGGTTGAAAAGCTACTCTGCACCAAACTTCATGCATTAACTGCACATAATGAATTTGGATGCATGAAAGCATCCAAATATTTCTCATGCTACTGCCAGCCAGGAATTGGCAATACATTGCCACTAAATCCACCCCAATGCCACCCCAGAAAGAGAATCTCAGACAACACCAAGTGTTTAGGGTTCCCAATCCAATGATTTTTATTATTCATGCCTCATCAAGGCCACTAGTGTTGCAACCAAGTTTCCAGACTTGCCTACTAATGTATCTTACAATACACAGGGTGCGCTTGATGAGTCAACCCTTGACGTGTCTATTGACATGAACCAATCTGGTGGCAATGTCAAATGGCGGGCACTTCCTCCTAAGTAGAAGGGCTACCAATTCAGCCTGCTGATCCCCGCACAAGTTATTCCTCAGCTTTGAACCTTACATGGAACACACCACTATGCCACCCCCTTGTGGCCTTGTGGCTTTCCCCATATGGTATATTAATTACAATATTCTACAATAAACAATACTTTATTCTATTCATTCTTGTCCTTTCTAATAGACTGTTGTCTTCCCCAACTCAAATACTGAATCCTCATTGGTTCAGCTGCAACACTAGCATATAATAAAGAACCTTCAATCGATGGTAGATTGTGCTATCATTGAGTGAAATTACCCTCAATCATGTCACATAAAACATTACAAGACTTAAATAAAAGGAAAGTCCAAGACACTAAGCTTTTTCTGCCCTTCCCCAGGAGATAGAAGATGAGTCATTTAATCTTCTCTGCTGTCCTTAAAGCCTGCCTCGGAATTGGGGGCCACCAACAAACTGTCATGAAGCCAGGCATAGGTAGAGGCATTAGGTAACTCTGGACGGGGTACTGCCAGGCCAGTGGGTAATGCTCACCATAGGATGGGTGCTAAATTGATAATATAAGATACAGATCACCCAAGCAAAGACCAGGGCCCAGAGTTGGGCACCATAGTGTCTACCATTCCTGTCAAAGTAATGCAGAGTACTCCAAACAGTTTAGTGGATGTGGTCTCAGTGGCGGTGGGGGGATCCATTGGGCAGTCGGGTCTCAGGGTTAAGGGCGGAGTCATGGGGACAAAGTAGGCAGGCAGGTAATTGTATTTGTCTTTGAACAATCTTGGCAGACTCTTGTACCACTTTCCTTTGTGTCCTATGTATTTGGTTTCTCTAGTCCTTGCCAAGGGGTTGGCAATGAGGATGGTCTCCAAGTTGTACTCTGTGTAGGCCGGGTTGGGCAGGTATTTGGTAAAATGCACAGGTCCAAAGGGGGCTCCTGGGGGACAGTATAGTGCCTGGGTAGGAAGGCAGGTTGGTCTCCAGAGGGGGTGGTTGCCTGATGGTCTACTTGGCCAGAGTTAAGATGGAAGATCACTAAGACTAGATAATGTAAGATTTGTTCAAACCAAAGGTTCATAAAACTTTATTATCAAAAATGACAATATGGTCATCACCATACCGCTGGGGCTTTTATACCATGGATTTTTGCTTCTTCAATTTTTGTAGGGTTCAGGTTTGCAGACAAGGCACTGGCGGGGCATGAATCTTGGCTTAGAGTCTTGAGGGCGGTAGATCCAGGTTGTGCCTGCTCTGATGAACAGAAGTGGAGATGCTTTGTTCCACCACTACTGCTCACCACATCACCTGAGCAGTCAAATTGTATTACCCATTCTGGACTGGAGACTACCATTAGCTGGTGATCATTGATGGTACTGGCAGGAGGCCTTGTTGTAACCTCCTTTAGGCAAGCTAAAACTTCTGCGTAGGTCTGGGTCTTTGGTGGCACAAGGTTAACAGCAATTTAATGAACATTTGGGAAATCATCCTCAAGAGTCTGATAGGTCTTGGAGTAATTCAACAACTTGGGTTTGCAAATCAGCAAGTTGGCAGGTCCCTGTCCATCCTGGGTGACTCAATTAGCCTTTGGAGGGTCAGAGTTCAATTCCAGGGTTTCCAATGCTGATATTTAACTTTCAGTCTTGACACTTGGCAGGCTGGCAGGTTCCTGTTACTCCTGGTTGGGGCAAAGCATCTCTGGCGGGCCAGGGTTTTGCCTAACGGGCAGTCTGGCAGGCTTCCATCTACCCTGGTCAGAACAAGGCTTTTCCTGAGGCCCAGGGTTCAATTCCTGGGTTTTCAATACAAGTATTGAAATGTCATTTGTGACACAAACCTTCAAACCACACAGGCCTTTCCAAGACTCCACCAAATAATACTACTACAAGGAGCCCACACAATTAAACTCCTCTCAGTTGTACTCTTGGACTGCCTTGGTTTTGCCCCATTCAACAACTTTCATAGCTGTCTACACCTTGACATAATATGTACTTACTTACTTTGCGGTAATTTTGGACAATTTAATGTACATGCAAAGGTGTTCTGTTGGGTATTGACAGTATACCCAAGTGTCACCTTGCTTACTGGGTTCCAAGTGTCAAACTTGGCACCATACCTTGCTAAAGTACTTCATCATATATTGGGTATTTATGCAGATGCAGAGTAAGGTTGATGCTAGGATCCTGGAAAGAAACTTGTTGTTGCGCTTTTTGCATTGCAGTACCACAATTATTTGAGATTATAGGGCACAGGGCATTTGCTTGAATACAGTCATATGTGAGGATATGGGTAGCATATTATTAGAAGATCCAGAATTGAATGGAAACAGGATTATTGTCCAGAGATGGTGTCGCGCATTTTGCATTGCAGCACCAAAATTATTGAGATTATAGGGCACAGGGCATTTGCTTGAATACAGTCATATGTGAGGATATGAGTATTATATCAGAAGAGCCAGGATTGAATGGAAACAGGATTCTTTTCCAGAGATGGTGTCACAAATTTTGCATTACAGTGCCACAATTATTTGAGATTATAGGGCACAGGACATTTTCTTGAATACAGTCATATGTGAAAATATGAGTAGTATTGTATCAGAAGAGCCAGGATTGAATAGAACTGTCAGGAATATTCCTGAGAACAACTTTCTACAAGACAACATTTTGGTCATGATGGGTATTAAAGGTCAAAACAATAAATGTCAGCAGTTCCCCCTAATTGGGGAAACTGCCACAAAAACAAAAGGGTTTAAAAAAGAATTTTAAAATTACAAACTTTCAAATTCTGGATTTTATTCCTCAGCCGCACAGCCAGCTGCCAGCCAGCCAGTGGGGGATGGCACACCCTCCACAGCAGGAATGACCACCCCCACCAGATGGAGAAACTGCCAAATTTAGAAACCAAAAAGGCAATTTCCACAAACCTAAATTTAGGGGGGAGTGCTGCTCAAATTTGGAATCTACCAAATTTGGATAGGGCTGACAGGTGCCCTGCAAAGCACTCAATGCAGTAATTGCAGAAGTGTAATTTGGGTGCATGAAAGTACCTGAAGAAACTCCAAAGCAATGCAAGGCCAATATTAACAATCCATTGCTTGCACATCCCCACCAATCCCAATCCCAAAAGTGAATTCCAGACAACACCAAGTGTTTGGGGTCCCCTGTTGTTGTATTTGTAGCAGTAAAGGGTGATAATTTCTACAAACAGCTAGTCAGGATCCTATTTCTTAACACTATACCTGTAGATGGTGTAGTGACAGCCTTTGATAGGACAGAAGAATATAAGGGTATAATGACAAAAC
The DNA here is from genome assembly GCA_014839935.2 of Entomophthora muscae. NCBI lineage: Eukaryota > Fungi > Entomophthoromycota > Entomophthoromycetes > Entomophthorales > Entomophthoraceae > Entomophthora > Entomophthora muscae. The sequence goes on from QTSX02004276.1 coordinate 382,863, forward strand.
TGGTATTTATTATGATAGTGTTGCACTTATATAGTAGGAGTCAGGAGAATTTCCCCCAGGGGAAAGGAGGCACAGACAGAAAGACTTTCCTAATGGAGGAGGGCGGACAGGCACAATAGAAAGTCCCGCACAATGGAACAACCAGTTTCACACAGTTTTCCGTATGGAGGCATGTGGCAATATCTACATTGTTCTATACATAACCTTGGAAGTAAAGCCTGCGTCTGAAGCGCATTTAAAAAGGCACTTAAAACACCCATTTATGAGCGTTTTTAATGTAGTTAACTTTATTAAAACCATGTTGAGAAGAAGCAAATGCATAATTGTTCTGTTGCTCAATCCCTAAGTGGACAACTTAATGTCTAATCCATTCAGGATCTGCAACATTTCCCTCTGCTGGATTAGACAACAGGCTTAAAATTGGCAGGCGTCTCAAGATGACGGCTATGGTGAACAGTAACTCTAGAAGAGTTCCAAGAAGAGCCTTGAAGAAGGTGCAAGTGGTAATTCCAAAGAGGCGCAAGCATACCAGGCCAGTGGAGGTGGAGAGGGCAACAGAGAAGCAGGTAGTCCTGCATGATGTGGACAGCAGCTATCTGTACTTGGGGGTTCAGCTAGATCAGCTACTGGTGCCTCAGCTGGTCTTAGTGGGGACAGACCCATTATTTGCTGCGCTGTTCCTAGCTTTGAGCAAGCCCAGGGAGGTGACAGGAACTGGGTTGCAAAAGGGTAACAGTATCCATCAGCAGTTCTCCATGCAGGCGACGGAAGAATACTTGAAGGCTCAGTTGAAGGATTTCCAATTTGAGGGTCAAGTGCTCTTAGTCTTACAACAGGGGACAGTATCCAGCATAGTGAAGTCAGTCCTTTGCGCTTGGGCAACACCTGGGGTTACAGAGGCTCAACCAGTCACTTGAAAAACTTCTGACAACTTTGAGCAGTGTCTTTGGCAAGCCTTCCAGGAAGTGTTGAAGTTGTACACAGTGGGGGGTACTGCTCATCTGGTACCAATGGTGATGGCTGGCAACCTTGTTCTTTGAGGGATCAACCACTGTGATACCAAGCGGGAGAAGAACATGGGAGTCTTCCTTGAGTGGGCCTTGACTGTATTCTACAGGGGCAGGTAGTCAGATCCCAGTAGAGTATGCCCTTTGCAAGAGTCTTCTGTGGGACTGTATCTTCTTGGGGGTCGCCTTCCCTGTGGAAATTGGGGTCAGTTGTGTGTCTTGCTTGGTGGGGGTTTGTTGCCCAATCCTTGGTCATTGGCTTTGCGGATCTGTAGGTAACCAGTTGTATTTCCTGGCTGCCATTCAGGTGATAGAACAGTTGGTGCAATATTGGAAGAGTCTTGTCAGTATCCATTATCCACTTTGTTCTTTCATTATTATTCCTCATACTTTGGTGCATCACTATCACAAACAGGTAAACACCCATGGAATTTTTTAATTAGGCTTTTGTTTTTTTGGGTTGTTGTCCTCATTGGGGCTTACTCTTGATTGCTAGGAGCAGCATACATAAATTGAGCGTGTACTCTAGTGATCAATTGCCCAGAATGGGGCTCCTTAAGGGTGTAGGAGTTAGGGCCAGTCTTCTGGATAACTTGAACTGGGCCCTGCCAAATGGAGGTCAGTTTGGATTCACAACAGTACCCTCTATTGCTGAAGAAGTAGACTGAGTATCCTACCAGGTAAGTGAGTAAGGTGGGGCGTTTGAATGCAGCTTGTTCTAGGTCCTGCAACTTATGGTTTAAGTTAATGGTGTAGGCCTCTGATTGCAAGCAAATAAGAGTTTGAATCAGCTTGTTGAGGTATGTCTCTGGGGACACAGCCAGGCTGGACTTTACCTAGGAATATAGTAAAGGGGGAAGTCCTGGTTGTCAGCTGTAGAGCAGTTGGAAGGGCGGCTTGCTAGTGGCACAATGGTACCCAATGTTATATACAAAGGTGGCTGCAGGCAGGAAGGTATCTCATTCAGTCTCATGTTGGTGAATGAGCTCCTGGAGTATCTGGACCAGGCTCCCACTAGTGCGCTCTACCATGCCATTTGTCTGTGGGTGATAAGGAGTGGATAGTGTCCCAAAAATTCCCATCAGTTGGTTGAGGCGGGGGATGATATAACTGGTAAAGTTGGTACCATTGTCTTTCAGCAGAATCTGGGGGCAACCACGTTTGTATATGATATTCTCCAGGATGAACATGACTGTCACCAGTCAGATTGTTTGGGAATTGCCTTGGCTCCTACCCATTTATTCAGATGATCAACAGCCACAATGATGAACTTGTTATGACTGTTGATAGCTGGTAAGGGGCCCACTACGTCAATGGGTACTGTGTAGAAGGAAAAATCAGTTTATAAAAGTCTGTGTTAGAACTTGGCAGCCTTAGGCCTCTCAATGTTGTAGTCATGAGAGTGTCAAAACAGCAGGCTCAACCTGCCAGCAAGGTTCCAAGCAAGGGGGTGTGTGACCCGCAATCCAATTACCCAGCCACTTGAAGCCAGACTAGGAAGTCAACTGAAATTCCCAAATCCAACAACATGAACAAATGATCATCCCTTATGGTGGATACCTTGTTTTGGCACTTGACTCATTACCAGGATCAAGCCACCCTCTTCACCATCCAACTGTGTGATCAACACAATCATGTTCCTGTCATCTTTGATTCACAATGACTATATAATCACTACCTCTCAATAAATATTATTGTCTAGCTTCTAAATATTTTCCCCTTGTAACTCTGCTAAAACAGCACAGTTACAACATTGGTAGCACATGTAGGTTCTCCATCCCACCTCATCTTGTAAAATTCCGCCTGTTGCCTATACTTTCCACACCAACAAATCCTTGACAGAATAATGTCTGGCCTCCTGCTGGACTGGACTCTGTACACCCCTGATACCAAGATACCTAAAGGTTTTTTCCTGTACCAGAACACTGTGATCCCACTACCTGCCTTCAACGTCATGTCTGCACAAGGGTTCTTCCAGATGGCCGCCACCATCCTGAAACCAACTGACAAAAACATCATGCCTACCTACATAGCCCAAAGACTACAAAGTGCTGCCTTGGAACCTTTTGATGGGGCCAACAACGGCAACGCTGCCGCATGGATCCAGTCCGCTCAGAGAAAACTGGCCCAGATGGAATGCCTACAGCAATTTTGGATTGCGGAAATCTCCATCCAAATGACCCACAAAACTGGCACCTGATGCAACAAGTGGCACAAGGAACACACTGAGAAGAGCTGGGATACCTTCAAACAAGACTTCTTAGCAATATTTGTGCTTAAGGACACTGCACTCATGATCATATGTCAAGTAAAAAACTTAACCCAGAAAGACACCGTGAAGGGACTCAACTGCGCCTACAAGGAACTCCAACTATGTGCACCCTCTGACATGGCCTTCAACACCCCAGCCACACACCTCATGTACTATGACGCCCTAAAAATCACATTTAATGAGGCATGTGAACCTGGACCAAGGGAATAATCTACAGAGTCTGTATTGTGAGGCGGAGAAAGCAGAACAAACATCCAACGCTCTTCATAAGGCGCAAACTGGAAAACAAGAAAGACCCAAGGATTCTCATGCAGGCAGGTGTTCCACTCAACTACTCCCTGGGAACAACAGGAACAACACCAACCATAAACCCACAGTTTCAAATGGACATGGAAGTGGGAACAATGGCCAGTCAAATTGTACCTGTTTCCGTATCACTGCCACACAAGGTAATCAAGACAAGGGAAAAGCCCAGGGAGAGCATTAAGCAAGCCAAGCTCTCCCCACACAACTCCTGACTTGCCCAATGATGAGTACTGACCTGAGGACGTGGACCAATGCCCAATGATTCAAGTACCCTTGAAGGACCCAGTACTGTACACCATTACCAGACATCCCAATAAACTGATGTCCTATCCTTTCCGTTTTTGCAGTTACACAGGCTCAGAACTCCTGGACTCAGGTGTGGATTGAACCCTAGTCAACAGCAGCTTTGTGGACAAGTTCAGGCTAGCCACTTTTCCTTTGCGGATTAAAAACGTGGTTTTAGCTGATGAACATCACATTGTTGTGACAAGGGAAACTGCCCCCTTCTCTGTCATGCTTGAGAACCTACACTCCACCATCCAAGGTCCCGTCATTGACTTCCCAAAGTTTGACATTGTACTTGGTTTGGATTAGTTACAAAAGAACAATCCTCACATAGACTGGGCAACCTTGGTGTTGTTTATCAAGCGTGAAGGTGTCAACCACCAGATCTACCCTGAATCAGAGGATCAACTCTTACGCAACCACGTCTTTGTGTGCACCACAGAGACCCGGGACAAAAAGGAAAACCGGAAGGCAATTGACCAGGACTCCTGCCAGTACAAGATCATACACTTCAAAGATCACCAGGATACCTCCACACCTCAGGATTGTAATTTTTTGGCCTGCCATCCAGAAATATTCAAGGAAGCCCTACTTGGGTTGCCCCCAGAGAAACACATCCAACATTCCATCCAGCTCAAAGGAGCTGTACCCAAAGCATGTCCTATCTACAGGCTGACCCCAAATAAAGACAACGTGCTATGCGCCTACCTCAAGGATGCGTTGGAGAAAGGACTTATCTGCCCCTCACAATCTCCCTTTGGGGCCGCTGTATTCTTTATGGCCAAGAAGGATGGTACCTTGTGTCTAGTCACAGACTACCAAGCCCTAAAAAAAGTTACCATCAAGAATTGTTGCCCACTATCACTTATTGATGACCTCTTTGACACCTTGGGTGGAGCCACAGTTTTCTCTAATATTGATCTAACCACATGCTACAATCATATGTGTATTAAGGAGGAAGACATTCCCAAAACAGCCTTCTATACTAAATACAGCTCATAAAAGTGTGTGGCACTCAACTTTGGCATGACAAACACCCCCTCCACCTTTATGACCTTCATGAACAAGGTGTTTGCCCTGCACATAGGCAAGGGTGCCTTAGTCTACCTAGACAACATCATTGTCTATAGTCCCTTGGTGGAGAAGCACCACAAAGACCTAGAGGCAGTCTTTGCTACCCTGGCACAACACAATTTGCTGGCCAATCCCTCCGAGTGCCAGTTCTTCTGCAAGCAACTACCTTTCCTGGGACACATAGTCTCAAAAGACAGCATCAAACCCAACAGTCAAAAGATACAGGCCATCTGCAAGATGCCACCACCCAAGGATAAGTCAGAACTCTGCATCTTCCTGGGAATGGTGGCCTATGTACGCCGCTTCATACCTGACTGTGGCGTTTTGACTGCCCCCTTATCTGCCATAACTGGCGCCAAATCCAAGTTTGTGTGGACCCCCCAACATGACCTCTGTTTTAGATGCCTCAAGGAGAAACTCACAATGGCTCCCATCCTACAATACCCCAAACGTGACAGGGAATATCAAATGGAAACCAACGCCTCAGACGCATTCATTGGGGGAGTACTACAAATCAAAAATAATGATGGTGACTTCCTGCCCATAGCCTATGAATCACAAAAGTTGACAGATGGCAAGTGTCAATAACCTATCCATGACAAAGAACTACTGGCCATCATGCACTGCCTAGTCAAATGGCGTTGTTATCTAGAACAACAGGAATAATTCACAGCATTGACCAACCACAAGTTGCTCATATACTTCAAAGCTCAAGCAAATCTATCTTGCCAACAAGCCTGCTGGATGGAACTCTTGGAGAGATTCAATATGCTCATACAGTACAAACCTGGTCCAGAACTTGCCATAGCAGATGCCCTATTATGCCTGTATGTCCGTGCCACAAGAGGAGAAAATGGACTCAGCCCAGATTGGCCCCTCTTGGTACTACGGACAAAAGACAAAGGCTTCCCTCCTGACACAACCAACATAACAAAGAAAACGGTCATCAAAAGCAAACACCTATTTGCTGAGGTGTATGGGACCTTGCACAGAAAAATGTCCAACGGGACAACCATCCCTTACATCCCCACACACCAGCAGGTGGTCACCATCATACAGTATCATAGAGACCTAGGACACACCAAGAGCAGCAACCTATACAAGTTCCTTAAACACAAGGTCTGGTGGTCAACCCTGTACTGTGACGTTCAAGAAGTCCTAGACCAATATGAAGTATGCAAGAAATTTGCTAAAAGCAAAGCCCCTCCAAAATCAGTACTACCCATCTGCGCACAACTACCTTTCAAGATGTGGGCCCTCAGCATGGTTGGCCCCATGCCAGGTGTTGTGAATACCGCCATTCACCATGTTTTGATTTTGCCTTTGTTGGGTTATTTTGAGGACAAATCTCTTTCTTTTGCTTTTGCCCTTTGAAATGAGGCTGGCTCCAAATTGGGAAATACAATTGTTCAGTTTCATGATCCTGCACAACTCACTAGCACCACTTATGATTGTGGCAAGTGATCCTACTGTCCTGGTATTGTTTTGTGGTATTACAAATGACTATATAATGCATTTACTATTTTTCAATAAAATTAAGTTCTATTCACATTTTTGTCTTTGTGTCTCCACATACTTTGGCGCCTCTCTAGCCACATCTAGCAGATATTATTCATTCAGAGCCACAAGGTAATTGCATAAACTTCCCTGCCATTCTAACCAAGACTTAGTACAAATCCAATCCTAAGGTTAGGATTTCCCGTTGTGACTCTGTGCTGCGCCTCAGATCACAACAAAAATGGTGCTCACTACAGGGGCTGTTAGCTCCTTGGTTACCCCCTTTGCAACTACATTTTCAGGACCTTTGCCTCCAACTATAAAAGAAACAACTTCACCTGAAATTACCAGTCCTCCTATTGAGGAAGACATCACCAACCTGCCTATTGTCCCCACTGTGCTGAACCTTGGGAGTGGTCCCTGCCTAGTGGCCTACCCTTTGGGTACTCCTGACTTGGAACAAGTCATGATGGTTGCCCTTGGGATAGCCTGTGATGAGGCCATCCCTTGCCTCCAGCTTCAGTTCAATTGGGCAGAGTACTACAAATTGATTGCAGAGCCACAATTTCCACAGCATCTCCTCTTGGTGGCTGTCTCTGCTGAACATTTCTTGTCCTCCTTTGTACAACCTGCCTTAGCCCATCATCAAATGGTATTAGGGCTCCACGTTCAGGAAATTTTGTTGTTGCAAGCTGCTGTCACCCATCACTGGGATCAGTTTGCGGCCTATCAGCAGTGGATTCATTCCCTGTTTTCCTTAGTATCTTACAATTAGCGCAACTTTGGCACCTCCCAGTCTTGTTTGGTCACTTCCATTGAAAGAATGCACCAATCCATCCCCAAGTATATCAGAGAGCGCCTTCATGAGTTCCACCAACTGGAACAGCCCTGGTGTGCCCAAGTAGGCTCTACTTTAAACGCCTATCTCACCAACTTTGAACAATTTGTGCAACAACTTAACAAGTTCAGTGCTTATTCCTTTGACCAATTACAGCAAGTAGCGGTCCATGATGCAAAGGGCCTCCGCAAACTTGGAGAGGACTTTGATCAAGAAAGGGCTGCTACCGCTGCCACCATTGCCAAACTACAGACTCAAGTAAATGAACTGTCTGCCTCCAAAGCAGATGCCCTGCCTTCTCCTCCATCTGACAAGCTAACAGATAGAGAACAGAGGCTCTGGGATGCCATTCAAGATTTAAAAGCATCTACCTGCAGTCAGGATTGTCCCCCCAAAGTCCATCAGCCTGACCCTCAAGTGCTTGCGCTGACGGCTCAGGTGGCTGAATTACAACAAGAGGTTGCTACTTTGTGTGAGGCAATGGCGTCTGCTGTTAGTCCACCTGAAATTGTGGACAAAGATGGTTGTTGTCCTGGCTTTTCAGGAGCCCCTTGCATCCATTGTGCTAGAGAGTTGATAGCTCTAGCCAATGAAGGGGACCTCCTAAAGCAAGGTCACTCTGAGCTTGATAAAGACGTACAAGAACTAAGTGAAGTGGTCAATTCAGTAAATGACAGGTTCACCCCTTGCCTTTTGGTGGGCCTGTCTCTTACTTCCCGATTGGCTGAGCTTTCCTCAGTAGTAACTGCACAGGGTCAGCGCCTGGATGTTACTGAGCAACAGACTGCCCTTGCTAATAATACAGGTACCCGCACTGCTGAAACCTTGAATACCCTTGAAGATAGTGTTCTCCAGCTGTGGGCCAGGAAGCCCCCACCAATTCAGAAGCAGAATTCTCCCCACTCATAAATGTACTTGATAGCAACAATGGTGGCCCAACTCCAGAATCACATTTAAAGCCTACCTTTAAGCAAGCTTTTGACCCCAGAACCTCAACCTTTGCAGCTTTCCTAACTATCTATGAAACTGTCATGAGAAGAGCCTTGGATGAGGTTAAGAAGGAACACATTCTAACTTGTCTGCACCCAACCTGTCAAGAAGTAGTAGTACTAGAGCTGCCCACTATTGGGACCTGGGAAGATATGAAGCAGCTTATTATTGACAAGATTGATGGTGACCTTAGTTTGGAAGTGAAGAAGGACGCCTTCATGAACATTGCCTTCAAACCAAAGGAGACCCTAGCTGAATTTGCAGATAGATTCTACATGGAAGGACAACAACTGATCACAAGCCGCCAGTTGACTGCACATGAAGCATACATGGCTTGCACTCAATCCCTCAAGGTTAACCAGCTTCTGTGTCTTCACTTCAACGCCCATAAAGCCATGCTTTCTTCCATGAAGAGCATAAAGATTCTGTTGCAGGATATGCACCTTACCCATTCTGATGCAGTTGTGCGGGAGAATTGTGCTGCTTCTACCTCTGGTTTGTCTTCATGTGGGCCGTGTGTCCTTACCATGAACTCACAAAATCCTCCTCAATGACAGGGTTGCCATAACTGTGGACAAATAGGTCCCCATTCCCGAGTCTGCACCAATCCTTGAGTTGAAGGAGCTGATCCCAAAGAACAGGCGGGAAAAGAACAGTCAACCTAGAGGCAGAGACGCTCTCGGTTAACAATTCTTCCCAGTCTCCTCCAATTCCCCCCTCCATTGCTGACTATGAGCCTGCTGACAATGAGGCTCCTCCCATTCTGCTGCTATTCAACAACATATCTGATGACTCTGACATGGACAATTCTGATGTAGAAGATCCTGATGCCTATGGGTACTCTGTCCTGACTGTCCCTGAAACTATTGCAGTCCCTTATAAGCTATGTTCTGGGAAGACTACTACAACTGTCAATCCTCTTCCTGAAGCCAAGGAGGTTGTCTCTCACCCTTACCTAACCCAAGCCAAGAGATCTCCTGTGGTTGTCAAGTCTTCTGAAGAAGCTACTGAGGTTGCTGACGCTGTGTTCAAAAATGCCTCTGTCTTGCTCCCTCTCCAGATGGTCTATAAGAAGTTCCTGGGCCTCAGATGCATGATTGAAAAGTGGGACAAATAACTAACAGAAGCCCAAGACATTCTGACTGTCCTCTCTCCCTTTGTTTGCACCACCACTTGTGTTGAAATATCCATCTAAAAGGTGAAAGTAAGGCTGTCTTAGACACAAGGTCTCCTTTTAATATTGTCTCCTTGAAGCTTGTCAAGAAGCTCAAACTTTCCTCCAACCTTAACTATCATCAATTGTATGGCACAGCTAGGCTGTCCATGACTTGTGCTATAGGAGCTTATTCTGCTCTGCCCATGAAATTTGGAAAGCTGCTCTTGGCCGCGCCTGCCGTTGTCCTGGAGAACAAAAGCTATGACCTGCTAGTTGGTACTCAATTCCTTAGGGAATACAATGGGATCATCAACTTAAAGGATGGCTACCTCTCTATCTTGGGATACAAAGTCCCTCTGATCTTTGAAGAGCCAGTTAAAGTTCCCAGGAAGCGCCTCAAGACATGTGCCTTGGAATATCCCACTGGTGTTTTCACTCTAAAATACTGTACCCATTCTTCCAACATGAAGTGTCCTCCTATGGCTTGCCCCCCCGTCAAAAGGGATTCCTCTCTTGGCCACTTCTTCTGTGACTATTCTGCCTGGGTCTCAGGCTATCCTAGACTCCCAAATATTGTATGAGCTGCCTGAGCGTACATTCCTAGAGTTGTACTCTCCTCCCTTGCTAGGGTGCAACAAACCCTATCTCTGTCCAGGAATCTTGGATGTCTCTCATAAAGACCCTGTTCAACTGCTGAATGCCAACTTGACTGCTCTCCCCCCTACATGTGTCTAGAGGGCAGGTTGTTGGCTATGGCAAGTTGTTGAATGCTCCTGATGTCCTATCTCTCCATCCCTTTGGTACGTTCCAGGACTTTAACTTACCTGAGGATGAGCCACAAGTCCTATCATTGTTCACCGCCCAAGACTTCCTGCAACTATCTCTAGTTCAACAGAAAGAGGTTCTTGATCTCCTGGACTAGTTTTTGGATATCTTTGCTTAGGATAGCACAGATTATGGGTTAGCCAAAGGCGTCATTTCCCAGATTGATACTGGTGATGCTCCCCCTTTATGTGCTAAATCTTACTGCTACAGTCAAAAAGAAGATGCTCAGGTATCTAAAGAGCTTAAGAAACTTTTATATGCTGGACTTCTTGCTCCTTCCCAAAGCCCATGGGCTTCCCCCTTGCTCATACTGAAGAAGAAGGATGGAGGTCATTGTATTATGATGGACTACCAATGCTTGAATTCCTTAACCAAAAAGGATTCCTACCCCTTATCACACATTGACAATGCTCTCTGCTGCCTTGGGGGCTCTAAGTTCTTCTCTGTCATGTATCTGGCTTCTGGATACTGGCAAGTTGATCTCTCTCCCAAAGATAGACAGAAGGCTGCACTCATCACTTCTGAAGGATTGTTTGAGCCCACTCAAATGCCACAAGGACTCTGCAATGCTCCAGCTACTTTCCAACAAGCCATGAATTCCATTTCTTTGATTTGAAGCTCTAGTGTGTTTTAGTGTACTTAGATGATATAACTGTCTTCAGCACCACCTTCACTGATCACTTGGCTCATCTCAAGGAGGTGTTCATAAAGATTTGAGGCCAGACTTAAGTTAAAACCATCTAAGTGTGCTTTCTTCAAGGAACACCTTGAATTCTTGGGCCATTAGGTGACTCAGATAGGAATCTGCCCCATGACTAGAAAGTCAAAGCCATTGACAAAATGCTTCTGCCCACCAACCTGCAAGAAGTTCAAGTCTTTCTGGGCATGATGGGATACTATAGACAATTTATCCCTGATTTTGCTGACACTAGTGAACCCTTGGTCCAACTATTGTGTAATGTCCCTTTCAAATGGACTGCCAGTCAACAACAAGCCTTTGAAATCCTCAAACAAAAACTCAAAGAGGCTTCCATCTTAGTATATACTGACTACAATAAGGAATTCATCTTATATACTGATGCTAGTGACCTGGCTATTGGGGCTATCTTGGCTCAACTGGATGATAAGGGTGTGGATCACCCTGTAGCTTATACCTCTTGAGTCCTGAAAAAGCATGAAAAGAACTACAGTGTAACTGAGAAGGAGTGCCTTGCTGTGCTGCATGCTGTCAAGCAGTTCTGCCACTATGTGTATGGCAACTATTTCACTGTGGTTACTGACCATGATTTGCTTAAATGACTACAACAACTCAAGGAACCCAAAGGACAACTAGCTAGATGGGCTCTCTGATTGCAAGGGTACAACGTCACTGTGCTGCACTGCCCCGGGATTCAACATCAGAATGATGACAGACTGTCCAGAATGCCCATCCTTGCTCTACACCCTGCTGAAGCTGACTGACTGTATGAACTAATTGGATACCTTTTGTCATGGGAGAATGAGACAGGAAGTTTGAGTTGCCCTTTCTAAGCTATCTTAAGACACCCTCATTTGTGACAATCAGGTCTTCAAAAAAGTACAAGACCACTACTTGCCCTATGTAAGGCCTAGTCTTTGCCTTTTGTTGGTGCTGCAAGCTCATAAGGAGATGGGACACAGGGGTGTTGCCAAGACCCATGTCTGGCTCCAGAAGAATTACTTCTGGGAAAATCTTTGCTTGCTGATTCCATATGCTATTTCTAGTTTCCATGATTGCCAGCTCCAACGTCCTAAAGCCGCCGCTCATGAGTTCAAGCTAGTTCCCCCTCAACACGCCTTTCACACTGTCAGTATTGACGCTGTAGGGCCTCTCCCTCCCTCCTGCTCTGGTTGCTGCTTTATCCTAATTTCTGTTGATCATTTTAGCAAGTGGGTAGAAGATTGTTCTACTAAAGACATCACTATCAAGACCACTGCCGCCTTTCTGCTGCAAGATGTATTCTTCCATCATGGTTGCCCTCAAGTGTTGTTGTCTGAAAATGGGACTAACTTCAATGACAAGTTAGTGACCTTGGTGCTTGAAGCCTCAGGATCTCACCAGTCTTTTTCTGCCCCTTATAATCCTTCCACCAATGGGGCAGTTGAGCGCGCCAACTCAACTCTGGCTTCTATTATGAGGAAAATCAATTAATCTGACGCCGCCAACTGGGATCTATAATTACCAGCTGCTCTCTTTGCCTAAAGCCTTAGCAAGCATTGTGTCACTGGGTATTCCCCCTTTGCTATGCTGTATGGTTGTAAGGCCACTACTCTGTCACTCTTGGGGGGCCCCCTACTCTCCTCTGATAAGGCCATGGACCCTGATGAGCACATCAAAGATCTAGTCAACTGCATCATTGATATACAGGCTACTGCCTACATGTCCTCCTATAAGACCAAGCTGCTGGAGCTCTCCCCTGACAATGCCGGGAGATCCCCTAGCCTGATTTTACCATTGGAGACCATGTTCTGTATTATCAACACAGAGTAGGAGGACAAGCTCATAAGCTATACTTGTTGTGGATTGGGCCCTTAGAAGTGACCTTCAAGCAAGGATTGGAGTATATGGTAAAGCTCCTCTCTAGTGGTTGACCTTTTGCTTGCATGCATGCATGCTAAGTTCCTCTGCAAGTATCACCTCTCTAAGGCCAATCTAGAGGGGGGCAATGTTGTGAATGCCGCCATTCACCATATTTTGATTTTGCCTTTGTTGGGTTATTTTGAGGATGAATCTCCTTCCTTTTCTTTTGCCCTTTGAAATGAGGCTGGCTCCAAATTGGGAAATACAATTGTTTAGTTTCCTGATTCTGCGCAACTCACTTGCTGCCGTGATTTGGGCCTTGTGGATGTCTTTGGGTTTAACGTCTATAGTTGCTTGTGGATAGAGTATAGCAGTAGGCCTAAACACAAATTAATACAGGTCCAATGACTCTGTAGTCTTTACCTTTTATTATTAGGTAACAACTAAGTTGAGTAAAAGGCAAGATTTAATATGTGAAAGTATGTTTTTTATTTAGAAAGAAGGGAAGTTTATATACCATCCTGGCTGCACAATGGACGCAGAAGTGTTATTAACACCTGCACCATTGTAAGGAACATTATAGGATCTTCTGGTGTCCACCAGGCTCTTGCATCCGTGTTTTTTCCATCTTGAGATGATCCAGATGAACCAACAGGGAAGAGTGGGTGCACATTACACAAGAGTGACTGCAGCTTGCAGCTGCCCATTACAGAAGCTGCTAGCAATTCCTGAACTGGATCCAATCTGGATGTAACAGTACAGCCATCCTATTGTAACGTCCAAGATACAATTAGAAATACAAATCCGTTGGATCCGGCAGATTTGAGTGCAAACCAGTTTAGTCTTGACCACCAGGATTAATTCCACTGATAGCCTTGACCATTATAAACATGCCGTCTAATTTACAACATTTTCCACCACTAGAATTGGCAAGGGTATAAATAGAGGGCACAGTACTCAAGGGTTGCACATGCCAGATAACCAAGCTGAATCACCAAGGGCTTCCAGAGCTACTACAATTAGAGACAGAGTGGCAGCCAGTAAGGCAGCCAGATTGGCCAAGGAATAGAGCGCTCAGAATAAGAGCCAGAAGAGGGCAGAACAATTGATCAAACTAGTGAAAACTTCTTGGGCGCAGGAGCCAGTGATTCAACTAGAAGCTCAACAGGAGGAAGTAATCACCTGGTTTGATCTCTCTAGCGTTCTAGACTGGAAGAAGGCCAAGTAGGTCAAACTTGGGGAAGGGCCCCATCTTCATGCCTTATTTCAAGAGGTGTTGAAGGATCCCTCTGTATTAACTCAGGCTAAGGTCAAGGAGGGGAATTTCTATCATTTCTGTTTTGATCAAGAAGCAGCATTAAAGTTTGCTGAGGATCAACTTCAAGGATTTGAATGGCAAGGGAAGAAGTTTGACCAGGAACAGATAACCTTGTTTTGGCGGTGCTCTGGGGGATAATCAGGGCTTGGTGCCATGATGGGAAAGTGGACCTGGAAGTAGCCAGTTGGGTTGATAAGGATTGTAAGAACTTCCATATTCAACAAGTAACAGCTGGTCTGCTTACAGCCTTAAATCTTAAGAGCAAGGATATGTATACCAGATTGGTCTTACTTGGGAACTTTCTCACAGTTTCTTTGGATAAGCCAGCAGTGGCTGAGGTGGAGGATGTTCCTATGTTATTTGAGGGACTCATGCAGGAAGTCTACAAACCAGACATTGCCTTGAACCAGAAGTTCTGGAGCAGAGAGCATCTGTTCTGGGATGCCTTGGCAGTAGGAATTGGGTTTCCAGTCTGGATGGGCCTCAACCAAGCACAGGCTTGGGATAAATACCCTAATTACCCTATATTCTGTCTGTGGCACTTCAAGGAGGACTATGCTGAGGAGTACATGGCGGCCTGTGTGGTCCTTCTCACAATGACTTGTCATTTGAAAGCAGTGATTTCCAAACACTGCAAGTTCTAATAAAGCCTTTTTTAGTATATATGCCTTATTCCTTTCTTTCTGCAATGTGGACAACAGCCCATGGCATTTTTTTATTAGGATTTTCTTTTTAAATTGTTGTCCTAAAGGGGAATTACTTCTGATCACTAGGAGCCATACACATATATTGCACATGGACTCTAGTGATCAGTTGTCCAGTGATAGGTTCCTTCAATGTATAACTATCAGGACCTACTTTATGGATGACCTTAACAGGTCCTTGCCATAGGGAGGCAAGTTTGCCTTCACATCCATAGCCTCTGTTGCTATAGAATTAGACTAGGTCTCCAATCTGATAGCTGGGGAGGGCAGGGCGTTTAGCCTGGGCAAGCTCCACATCCTTTTGCTTGGTTCTCAGATTGATAGTGTAGGCTTTGGCCTGTATTCTGATCATAGTCTGAGCCAGCTTATGGAGGTAGGCTTCTGGGGTGACAGCCGGATTAGGTTTCACCAAGGAGTACAGATGAAGAGGTAAACCAGGCTGACGTCCATACAGGAGTTGAAAGGGGGTTTTCTTGTTGCTCTATGATAGCCAATGTTGTAAGCAAAGTTGGCTGCAGGAAGATAAGTGTCTCATTCTGACTCATGTTGGTGCGCTAGTTTCCTGAGGATCTGCACCAAACTTCCATTAGTCTGTTTGACCATTCCATTAGTTTGGGGATGGTATGGGGTGAATAATGTGCCTCTGATACCCATCAGTTGATTTAGTCTGGGTATCATATAGCTGGTGAAGTTGGTTTCATTGTCAGTTAACAGCATCTGAGGACATCTGTGGCGGTAGATGATGTGTTCCAAGATTAACATGGCTGTAGTGAGTGCAGACTGATTTGGGATAGCCTTGGCCTCAACCCACTTGGTCAACTGGTCCATAGCCACTATAATGTACTTGTTTTTCCCTTTTGAGACTGGTAAGGGTCCCACCACATCAATGGCCACAGTATGGAAAGAAAATCCTGGGAGGATCAGCTTGTGCTGGAATCTTGCAACCTTTGGTTGTTCAACATTGCAGTCATGGCAAGCAGCCAGAATCTCAGCGACATCAGAGGGCATTCCTTCCCAGTAGCAATGCTGATGTAACTGAGCAAGGGTCTTTTGTATTCCTCCATGTCCTGTAGCTTTGTGTGAGGCAACTACAGAGTCTGTTCTGAGTGAGGGGCGTACATATGGCAACCAGTTATCCTTGTAAAGCTTAAAGAGTTGATCATCTTTAACCTTGGTGTCCACTGAAAGCTTCTTAAGAACATTTTGGATTTCAGTGGGCTCTTTCCCCACAAAGATTGGTCAATCAGTAGTTTGCCGTAAAGCTCATTGGCAATAGAGGACACAAGGACAATGGTAGGCAATCTTGAGAGGCAATCTGCATTCTGATGGACTGCCCTAGCACGGTGCACTATGTCATAATTAAAGGCTTGAAGTTTGATGGCCCAGCAAGCAAGTCTTTCTTCAGGGTCCTTCAATGTTTTCAGCTATTGGAGGGAAGCATGGTCAGTAACCACAGTAAAGTGTACACCATGTAAGTATACCCTAAACTGCTGGTAAGAGTAAATTACTGCCAGGCATTCCCCTTCAGTCACTGTGTAGTTGCGTTCATACAGTTCAAGGTGCAAGAACAGTAGCCAACAGGGTGTTCTAGTCCATTGTTGTCTAGTTGTGAAAGGACATCACTGATGGCAGTAAGACTAGCATCTGTGTGCACCATAAAAGGTTTATCAAAGTTAGGATAAACTAATACAGGGGCACACATCAGAGTCTGCTTCAGAGCGTTGAAGGCCTTTTGACAGGCTGAGCTCCAAAAGAAGTCCACATCAGCACGTAGAAGGTTGAACAAGGAGTCCCCAAGTGTAGCAAAGTTTGGGATAAACCTGCAGTAGTAACCAATCATTCCAATAAAGACTTGGATATTGCGCTTGTTGGCTGGTACCTGCATCTTGGTGATTGCTTCCACCTTAGCAGATACAGGGCGTAGGCCATCCTTTCTTATCACAAATCCTAGGAATTCTAAGTGTTCCTTGAAGAAACTACATTTACGTGGCTTCAGCTTCAGATTGGCTTTGAGGAACCATTTGAAGACCTCTTCCAAGTGCTGTAAATGCTCAGTGAAGGTTTTGGAAAAGACATTAATGCCATCCAACTATACAAGCACCAATGTGAGCTTTAAGTCACCCATAACTGCATCCATAGCTCTCTGGAAAGTGGCAGGGGCATTTGTTAGTCCCTGGGGCATCTGTGTGGGCTGTAAAAGTCCTTTCTCAGTGATGATGGCACATTTTTCCTGATCCTCAGGTGGAAGATCAATCTGCTAGTAACCACTGATTAGGTACATGGCACTAAAGAACTTAGCTCCTCCCAACCAATCCAAAGTATCAGCAATACGTGGAAGGGGGTAGGAGTCCTTCTTAGTGATGAAGTTTAGTCTTCTATAGTCAATGACCACTCTATTAGAGCCATATTTCTTTTTGACAATAAGAAGGGGAGAAGACCAAAGCTTTTACTGGGTACAAACAAACCAGAGCTTAGTAACTTCTGAAGCTCTTCATTAGCTATAGCTTGGTTTGCTTGGCTACAGCAAATATGGCAAGACCAGATTGGAGGTTGTCCTTGGGTGTCAATGGTATGCTCTACTCCAATGGATTTCCCAAGGTCCAAGTCATCTTTGGCAAAGACTCCCTTGTATTTGTCAAAGAGAGCTAGTGCCTGGTCCTTTTCTGGTTCAGTGAGACTAACCAGGGTGTCACAAGGAATCACAGGCAGGACCAAGGGCTGGTTCATAGGAAGTCCTAGCTCATCAAGTCCAGCAAAGAGTGACGCTTGGAGAAAGTTGGCATGTTCTTCTAGTCTGATGTATCCCAAAAGCTGATTTTTCTGCAAATTCAAAGGGAAAGGACTAAGGTTGACTAGAAAGACCTGGAGCTCTTCTGGTCTAGGCATGACTAGTCCAGGACAGATCCATGGTTCCAGGCAAGAGGCACCATGATGGCCAAAGACTTCATTCCTTCTGGGTCTCAAGTGATTCATCATACTGGTCTGTCCTTGGAGATTCCTTCTGGGTTACATAGTGATGAACATGGAGGATGTGTACAAGGGAATTCCTTTGTACTCCTTGGTTGACAGGGGAAGCATCCTAAGCTTCCTGTGACGTAAGATACAGGCCACAGGAATATCACCATCAGCATACTCCATATTGATGAAGTGAAGATTCTTCTTGGGAAGGTCAACCACCTTAGCACCATTGTAGTACATGGGGATGGTCTGACCTAGAATTTTGAAGGTATTATCACCATGGTTGGTAATAGTCCCATACCTTGTCATGAAACCTGTGCCAATAAGGATATCATAACTGTGGTTGTACAGAACTATAGCAGGGGCAGTTACAATCAACTTCCCAAACCACAGGGAAAATGACAAGTAAGCGCCCAAGGCTTTAGTGGTAAGTGGACCTGCTGTCCCAAATACCTCTTGGCAGTCCAAGTCTGGGGCAAACTTCAATTTCTTGATTAGTTGTAAGGAGATGATATTTTCTGGTGCACTGGAGTCAATAATGGCTCAGACTTTAACCTTGTGTACCATCATATCAATGTAGGTGCAATCTGTTCTATCAGTTCCATTGATTAGAGATGTTACTCAATAGACATCCATATCCTTGTATTTACTAAAGAATTCCTCCAAAGCTGTACACAAGGTAGGACTGAATCCTTTCAAGGCATCCAGAGAAGCAGAGACATTAACAGACTTGAGTATTTGTGCCATTTTCTTGGCACTATCACTCTCATGCGTGAATTCAGTAGTAGGGAGGGTCAGCTGCTCAGCGTAAGGAAGTGCAACTGTTTCCCTGGCTTCAGAGGTGGTCAAGGGTTCCTTCCTTATTCTTCTGCCTCTGGTGAGGGCGTTGATAGCAATAATTCTATGTATCTGGTCTTCTTCTATCTCCTGGGAGTCAGGATAGCAGAGCAAGGGGCTAGTGTCAGGATCAATAGAGCCTAGGCTAGGGATTTCTGGTGTGAGGACTTTGGAGTCTGTGGGTTCCACAATCAGAGCTGTGTCAGGTGGGGGGACACAGCCAGGAGCACCTGGGTCTTCAGGTGGGAGGGGAGAGGGTGGAGAGAGGGGAGGTACATGTACATGGGCAATCAGGGATTTCTCCTCATCCTGGTTGCTTAGCAGTTTTTTGGCTCCTCGTCTTGAGAGGCCTCCTCATCCTCTTGATCTCCTTATGAGTCATACTCCTCTGCTCCTACATGTTTTTTTCTTAGATTATGGTTGCTTGCATTCTCTAGACATGTGTCCTAGCTTCCCACACTTATAGCAAGCATGGTTGCTATTGGTACCAGCTGTTTCTTGAGTGGTAGAGCTTTCATCAGTTTTAGGCTTGTCAGAGAAAGATGGTTTGTTTCTATTCTCTTGAAATGCTCTTGATCCAGAGGGCATGGGCACTTTAAAGTCATCCTTGAATGTGAGCAGGTGGCAAATAAGGTCAGAGACATTGTGGGCTGCATAGATTCTAGACTTCAGAGCAAGAGAGAGGTTCTTGTTAGGTTGTACTGCATTGAGCAGAGCAGACTTGACATCAATGAAGGAAGTAGCCTTCAGGGAGATCAAAGTCTGGGCCTCTAGATAAAACCTATCAGCAAACTCCTGCATGGTTTCTCCTTTTCTGATGCCTTCCTCCACAAAGTCCATTTTCCGGTTGTTGAGGGCTTCTTTGCTGCCAAACTCATCAATTAACGCTTTTGAGACGTTGTCAAAGGTCCATTCACATTCAGGGAGTCTAGGCATGATGATTGTTTAGGTCTCAGAATCTAGGCAGTTAAAGATGGCAGAGTTCTTCATTGCCTCATCAGCCCCATACATTGTGTTCTCAAACAATCTTAAAACATGGTGAAATTACTCTTCCTATCAAATTTTGGCAAGTTGACAGGTTTAAAGTTAGGGATCATGTTGCTTGTGTTGAACAATTGTCTGATGGGAGAGCGGTTGCTTCTGGAAGCTTGATACCTAGCTTCTGAGGCAGCCTGACGTTCCTGCAATCTGGTTTGCTCAGGAGTAGCCAGGGGTTCTCACTCCTCTCTAGTACTGCTTCAGTCATCATGATGTTCCCAGGGATGTTTCTCTGGGCGGCATCATCTTCATCATAGCTATGATAATATTCATTGCCAGAGGAGTGTGCCTGGCTACCCAAGGAAAGTCTACTAATTGACCCAGGTTCCTCAAAGTGTACAGTTCTTCCTCTGGGAGGGGAGTCTGGTAGACAAGCAGTAAGGCAGTCAATTTGATCTTGGAGAGTAAAGATAGTGGCTCTGGTGTCCTTGAGCTATTCTCTGATGACCTGGTTTTCTTTTACCAGTCCATCCACTTCATCTTCTAAGCCTTGGATCTGTTGACGGGTGGTCTCAGCAAAGGTCCAGTTGACCTGTTCTAAGGCGGCCTGTCTCTGTTGGTCATGCTTGGGACCAGCATGGATGGCCTTAAGATCCTTGAGCCCTTCAGCTAATTGAGCCTGGAAAGTGCGTAGGTACCCATACAAGAAGGTATTATCCTGTTGGAGTACCTTCACGTCCTTCTCCAAGGAGCAAAAATGACCAAAGAGTTCCATCACCTCTTTATGGAGCATGTTGTTGTCATTACCAATGGGCTCATCTGTTGTAGTACCAGTGGTTATCTTTTCCAGTTCCTGTACAATGGCCTGGAAGAGGCCTCTGGAGCTTTTGACGTGTCCAGTTACTACAGAGATCTAATGTGGATCCAACCCATAATTGCTAAGGATTTGTTGAACCACCTGGGGAATGTAGTTTTAGAAGGATTGTTCCATAGTCTCCATAAACTGGGTGGAAGACATCTGGTTTCTGACAGCTCAGCAATCTGTTGGTTAACCAAGCCAAAGTTTGAACTGAGATCAGATTACAGGGTCTGTAAGAAGTTCTGTTGGGCCACAATCAATTGCCCTTGATGCAGAATAACATTCTCTTGGCGTGTAAGGTGGACACAATTATGACAGATAGCAAGATGTACAAAGTAGTATAGGTACTACTTCATTTGTTCAATTGTTTTCATGTCCTTTTTGAGCTGGTTTGGAGTGATATGGATCAAGGTTTGGAATCTCTCCCTGATGGAGGGTCCATACACTGGCAGGATTGCCAGGAAAGCCAAGTTCTCCCCATCTTGTACTGCTCCTTCATCCATTCCTTGGATAGTAGAGTCCGAAGTTTGGGAGGAGGGTACAATATTGGCATTCACAGGGTTAAGGATTTCCACATTCAAATTTAAGGTTTGATAGCATTGAATGTAAGGAGGTCTCTGCACATCTCCCATGAATTGGCTCAGTACAGGCAGCTCCTGGGGATTTTGAGGAGTACCATCCTGGTTGGTGGTCTCCAGGAAGGACAGTTCAGGTAACTGCTGGAGTATGCTTTGCAGGTATGCTAAAGCAGAAGCAGAGAGTGAACCATTCTCTCCCTGGGCCAAAACAGGACCACAGTGGGGGTGTCCTGCAGGTTTGGTGTGTTTGGATGAATACATTCTAGGAGTGAGCACCAATGTTGTGATTTGGGCCTGTGGAGGTCTTTGGGTTTAACGTCTATAGTTGCTTGTGGATAGAGTATAGCAGCAGGCCTAAACACAAATTAATACAGGTCTAATGACTCTGTAGTCTTTACCTTTTAATATTAGGTAACAAATAAGTTGAGTAAAAGGCAAGATTTAATATGTGAAAGTATGTTTTTTATTTAGAAAGAAGGGAAGTTTATATACCATCCTGGATGCACAATGGACGCAGAAGTGTTATTAACACCTGCACCATTGTCAGAAACATTACAGGATTTTCTGGTGTCCACCAGGCTCTTGCATCTGTGTTCTTTCCATCTTGGGATGATCTGGACAATCTGACGGGGAAGAGTGGGTGCACATTACTCAAGAGTGGCTGCAGCTGCCCATTACAGAAGCTGCTAGAAATTCCCAAACACAATTCAATCTGGATGTAAAAGTACAGCCATCCTATTGTAATGTCCAAGATACAATTAGAAATACAAATCCGTTGGATCCAACGGATTTGAGTGCAAACCAGTTTAGTATTGACCATCAGGATTAATTCCACTGATAACCTAGACCATTATACACATGCCATCTAATTTACAACACTTGCCCCCACTCATGCTTGTGGCAAGTGATCTTACCGTCCTGGTATTGTTTTGTGGTATCACAAACCACTATATAGTACATTTCCTTTTTTTCAATAAAATTAAGTTCTATTCACATTTTTGTCTTTGTGTCTCCACATACTTTGGCGTCTCTCTAGCCACGTCTAGCAGATATTATTCATTCAGGGCCACAAGGTAATTATATAACCTTCCCTGCCATTCTAACTAAGACTTAGTACAAATCCAATCCTAAGGTTAGGATTTCCCGTTGTGACTCTGTGCTGTGCCTCAGATCACAACACCAGAGAAACACAATGATAAGAAATACATCATCACCGCCATAGACTTTGCTACACAATGGCCAGTAGCCCAAGCAGTAAAGGCGCACACTGGCAATGTTGTGCAGCAGTTCAAGGGAAGAGAATTAATCAGCAAGTTTGGAAAGCCAGAACTCCTGATAACTGACGGAGGGAAAGAATTGACCTCTGAAAACACCATCATATACCTTGCTAAAAATTGGGTCAAAAATACTATGACAACACCATATTACTCTCAGGCCAATGAACATGTAGAGCAGCTAAATGGCAGCTTTGTGAAAGCCTTGGCCAAGCTCACTGCCAGGAGACCTGAAGACTGGTATAAGCAGCTATTGACTGTATTACTTGTGTGCCAAACCTGGGTGAACAGATCCATCATAAAAAGCCCTTTTGAGTTAGTATGCCGCACACAGCCAAATATCATTCAAGTATTGATAGGACCCAAGGTGGAAATCCCAAGAAACTCCCCCCCTCTTTCAGACCCTCAAGTTATAGAGGCCAACAGTAAGCAAACAGAAAAAGAAAACAAACCTCTGCAAAATTTTTTTGTCTTCATCCAAGATAGACATGAAGTTGGGGACAAAGTTTAGGTCATGAACATTGATAAAAGCAAACTAAAACACAAGAAAGTAGGCCCAGTGATCATCCTAAAGGTAAACAAAAATAACACTTACCTTGTGCAAGGACTTAGGAAGCGCAAAAAAGACAAAATCCTCCACCACAATTGCCTGAGACCCTGCATAGCAAGACAAACACAACGCAAAACTTCCCTGCCCACCACAGAACAACAGCTAGTCCAGTATGGTGCCCGGGCTCCTGACAACCTCCCCAATAACCTACCCCCAGAGGAGGCCAACCTTCAGTCAGGGGGTGTTGAAACAGCAGGCTTGACCTGCCAGCAAGGTTCTGAGTAAGTGGGTTTGGGACCTGCAATCCAATTACCTGGCCACTTGAAGCCAGATTAAGAAGTTAACTCAAATTGCCAAATCCAACAACATAAACAAATGCTGATCCCCTATAGTAGATACCTTGTTTTGGCGCTTGACTCATTACCAGGATCAATCCACCCCCTTCACCATCCAACTGTGTGATCAACACTATCATGTTCCTGTTACCCATGATTCACACCAACTATATAATCATTATCTCTCAATAAAGAATATTATCTAGTTTCTAAATATTTTTCCCCTTGTAACTCTGCTAGAACAGCACATTTACGGCATCATGCACTAGGCTTTGGATGCAGCCCAGGTGCATTTGATTGTGGCATACAGCAGGGTGGGTGAACTGTTGTAAATAGTCCTTGATATGTTTGACAGTGAGTAGGTCACAACAGAGCTGGTCAGGGTTGACCTGGGAGAGGATCTGAAAACACACCAAGGAGTTATCAGCAGAAGGTTGCTGAATAGCCAGATATTTAGGACAAGCACCATTTCCAGCAGCACCAGAGTCCATGGCATAGATGGCACTATAGATGGCATCCTCATAATGAGAGGAGTTGGGTTTCTTCTCCAAAGGGACAGGGGCTTGCAGGAGCAGGGGTTGACCAAAAACAATGACTTGGGGACTTTGATGTTATGGCATCAAGTGGCTAAGGGTGGGTAGGCCATAGGGAGCGCCTGCTCTTTCCCCAGCATGGACATTGGCAGCAGTGAAGGCTGGTGCCTGGTGATAGGGGAAAGCACTGGCATAAGGCTCAGCCAGGGGCATTCCTCCCTCCTCATTGAAAGAACCTCAGGGGTGGGGGCTATTGGTGTGGAAAGACATGAGCACCAATGTTGTATTTGTAGTAGTAAAGGGTGCTGATTACTACAAACAGTTAGTAAGGATCCTATTTCTTAATACTATATCTGTAGATGGTATAGTGACAGCCTTTGATAGGACAGAAGAACATAAGGGTATAATGACAAAACTGGTATTTATTATGATAGTGCTGCAGCTATATGGTAGGAGGCGGAGGAATTTCCACCAGGGGAAAGGAGGCACAGACAGAAGGAATTTCCTAATGGAGGAGAGTGGACAGGCACAGTAGAATGTCCTGTGCAATGGAACAACTGGTTTCACACAGCTTTCCTTATGGAGGCATGTGTCAATATCTATGTTGTCCTATTTATAACCTCATAAGTAAAGCCCACACCTGATGCGCATTCAAAAGGCGCTTTGAACACTTGTTTTTTTAGGCGTTTTTAAAGTATTTAACTTTATTAAAACCATGTTGAGAAGAAGTAATTGTGTGATTGTTCTGTTGCTCAATCCCTAAGTGGACAACTTAATGTCTAATCCATTCAGTATCTGCAACACTTGTTCAATATTTTTCACTATTTATGCCCCACCAAGGATTATAGTATATAATAAAGCTCAATCACTTGGTTATAGTTTGTGCTACAATTGAGCAAATTAACCCTTAATTGTTATCAAATAAATAAATCAAGACTTTTACCTTCAGAAAGTTAAAGACACTAAGCTTTTCCGCCTTTCCCCAGGACTATAAGATGAAACATCTTATCTTTTCAGCTGTCTTTACAGCATGCCTAGGGATTGGGGGCCACCAACACTATCAACCGCATGGGCCATTCAAAGATCCATCTGGCAAGTACTTTTACAAGGAGCCGGCGCAGCTCAATTCCTCCAATAAGTAATCCTGGCCCACACTGGTTTTGCCCACTCCACTCAGTCCATAGCTATATACATCTTTATATACTACGTACTCACATATTTTTCCAGTAATTTCAGACGTTATAACATTCATGCAAAGGTCTTTCAATAGATGATGACAGTCTATCCCATTGTGACTGTGCTCACTGGATTCCAAGTGATCAAATTGGTACCCTACTTAGCTAAAATACTTACCCAATTGTTGGGTCTTTACAGTATGATAGCACCACTACTGGGGCTAACTCCAACAGCCTCAGGCTCAACCATGTTTGGATGTCTCACCTTGATATGCTTTACATTCCTGACATCTCTTCTGATCATCTGCTACACATGTCTTTGCTGCTTCCAGGACCTCCAATCTAGAGGAGGGGCCACCCAACCCACAAATACCCACCAGATCTAGAATGTCATCCTAAGCCAGCTTTCTAAATTCACCATCCATTCAACCAAGAAACAAGCAATCTTCACTTTGCTCTCCTTCTCTCATACTCTGTTTGAAGCTGAGCCTACCTGCTTTACCACCAACGTCAAAAAGATCTTTCACGTGGCCAGTCAACTCACCATTCAACAGAAAGACTGGTTTGCCGCCATTGTGCAGAGAGCCTGGACTACGCCACAACTTTAATTCCTTCATCCAGATGCTGTTGGACTCAGTCAGCTCCCCTGAGGATTTGAAAAATACCCGTTGGAAGCTATACTCTCTGAGACAGGGGGCCTCTACCACTGCCCACTACACCAAACAGTTCTTGAAGATCAACAAAGCCCTCAAATTGGATAGTGATGAAGCCTGCTATCTTTATTACACAGGCCTCTCACCCCAGGTACAGGAGTTCCTCCTCTGTGGTGAAACTCATCACCAGTTGGTTGCTTTAATTATGATCATCATTGGGTACTCCTTGATTGTACTAGGATCCTGATCTCTTTCCAATATAGTAGTTGTTCTTGTTGATTATGATTTAAGCTAGGCGCTGGATCATCATTTCAAGTCTAACTAGCTTCCAGATTGTTCATCCACCCTGGCCTTTGGATTGGGAATCTACCAACTTGCTTCCAGATTGCTTATCTACCTGCCTTGGTCCCAAATTAGGACTTCATTGACTGGTTGTTAATTCTATCAATTAATACAGTTCACCAACTGCAGTTACAACTGACCAACTTCCCCATCCTTGCGCCTCTGCAACCCCCTTGTGCCACTGGGGCTGTTTCCATCCTCACTCAATTGTTGTGTCAATCCCTAATAGTTTGAAATTCATTTCCTTCTCTCAACCCCCAATCAATGACCAACTTACCTTGAGCTATCAAGTAAGTTGTAGTATTTAAACCCCTCTTCCTTTTTCTCAATAAAATATATGTTATACCCCCCTTATATTAGATACACCATCAATTACTTTGTTGAGTGTATAATCTAAGAACTGCAAAGACTAGTCTCCTCCCATTGACTAAACTGCCAACTAAGCTTTACTAGAAGTCACTTGTTGAGGATTTGCTTTTGAGTAGTTGCTGCTGCTACTACTCTAACCCCTTTGTTGTTCTCTAGGCTCAGACGCTTTTGTACTACCAACTACTTATCTGGTTTCTGACTTGTAAAGTACCAAGGCCACCGACCAACCCTTTGACTATCCCCCATCACCGTAGTAAGAGTACCACATCTTGGTGCTCACTACAGGGGTTTTTAGCCAATTCCTTTACCAGCCTCTGATTGACGCCCACAAAGCCTCTGACAAGGGAAGAACCTACCTAACATGGTAAACACTAGATCTTCTGGAGCACCACTTTTACCTTTAAATGATGACATCCAACAGGTTGGTTGTCCTAATAGAACAGATTCTCCAGCCAATACAACATCAGCACCATCTCAAGAAAGCGCTGGTAACCCGGGATCAGTTGGCAGCATTCACCCCTAACAGATGAGTCAGTTGTAAGCTGGCATAACCACCTTCCAGCCCTTGACCACCACCTCCAATAATCCCGTCAGACCAGTTCTGTCTCCCCTGGGGAATTGCACCACAGGAAATTGGACCAACTGACCTACCACACCTCTAAACAGGGTACTAAGTAACCCTAACAATTGTCCTAGTCCCATAGAACAACTCCAATCTATGGAGATCCCCATGGACAACCAGCCCTGATCCCTCCTCTGGGACCCTGGGAACCTCCTAGCTGACCATTACGGCAGTCGGTCCCAACCTTTGAGACCTTTAACTTCTCTGCTTCTGGAGTTGGTCAAACTCTTGATTGTTGGCCTTCTGCACCAATATAACCTGTCTCCACCATCCCCAGTCTTCAATTGTTTCTGATTAACCCTCTATTGGCCAAGCCAATACCAATCCCTATCTCCCTCTGGATACTTCAGCGGAAACCACCAACACTGAGAAAGACCTGCAAGAAATTGAGCAAATGATTGAGCACAATAATGGAGCTCTTCCTCAATCAACTGTCAATAGTTTGGACAGATTGACCACGTACACCACCAGGGTTGGCCATCCCAAACTTATGGACACTGTAAATAGACTTAATCAGGTCAATGCCAGCCTCTGAGAGCTCAATAATTGACATGAAGACCTATGACAGTTGGCGGCTATAAGTTCTGAGCGCCAAGGTGAATGGAATAATATCACCAACCAGAAACTGGAAGAGTCCAACGCCCGTGCAAGAGCAACTGCCGTCCATTTAGAAGGGATAACTCAAGAGTCAAATACCTTTTTGGATACTCAGTTTACTCCTCTACGCAACCTAACTGTTGCTTTGGCTGTCAACTTAGAGTCATCTGCGGTTCACCTTGAAGCTCAGGGGACAACCCTCACCAACCACCATTGCCATATTCAAGAATTAATGGAACAGATGAGCCAACTGTCTTGAGCAACCTCTGCGCAAAGTGCTGTTCAATGACAGCAGAATACAGCAATCACTCATGTGGACAATGAGGTTACCAGGTGATTTAATGAAAATTGTACGCAGATTGAAGAGGTACAACACCAATGTACCAAAGATTTAGCTACCACTACTGCTGCAGTAGTGGAACAACTTACCAACTGCAACCAAGGAGTACAACAGGCACACACTGTCAATCAAGACCTAACGGAGCAAGTGGGTGGGTTTACAGCTCGATTGGCCGGCAACTGTGGTAAGCTCAACTCCCCTTAAACTTGACTCCCTGGTACTCAACAAAGTGTCAAGTACCAGGGAGTCAAGTGCCGCATATATGAATCTATTAGTATTTTTGACTTAACCAATTTTAAGCTAATTTTTACTAGTAATTTAGGGGTTTGAAACTAAAAACCAAGGTTAAATTTACTCAAACTTGACTCTGTTTAATAAATCAGTTAGCAAAAATACCAATTTAAGGGGCAATTTATAAGTAAATTTACTAATAGAAATGAGAAAACCTGTGTTTGACACTCTAAACCAAAAAGTGGCCAGTTTGACACTTTTTAAGCCAAATTTTAATTTTATTAATAAAATACATATGCGCTTATATAAAATTTATTATTTACTATTATATTTTATTATTAGTGTCCATAGTTGTTGATTAGGCTCCCAAGCACCACTATACTGGATTTAGTGGCATGGACATTAATCAAATACCCCACCTTGTTTTACTTTATGTCATTCCTGGGTTTTCAGATTAAGTGGTGCCACATAAATTAAGCCCAACTTATTAAGAGATTTCATATGTAATTTGTAAAAAAATTGAAACTTGACACTTTCTTTGTTTGACTATCTCCACTTGACACCCAATTGGTTTCAGATTTAACTAATCAAAGGCTCAGAATTAAGGCTAAATTAATGTGATGCACTATGAGCGCCACTTGACACTTTAACTTGGGGATTAGTACAGAGAGCTTCTTAACGTTTTAACCAACACTATGGTAAATAATTCACTCCCAGCTCCTCCCAGCATACCTTAATCACTAATAAACACATTTCCACTCAATTACTTTTTTAACTTATGTTGTATTTTTTTAATTTTTGAGCATATGATACTGCCTTGCTTTTAGGTTAACTTTTGAACCTGTTTTAAAATTAAGCAAGTTTTATATTTAAAAAAATAAAGTAAATTTGGTGTTTCTGCTTGACTCTGGCATACTTGACAGTGAGAATTCAGCTTTTTCCGGCTAATTGACAGTGCCAAACTTGACACTTTACTATGCTTTGAATTTTCAACTCTCAATAAAAAAAATTCCACATAATAATTTTTTTATTTTTTTGCTATTATAATCTACTACTTTTTCTGCTGCTCTCCATATAATTTTCATATTTTTTTGATTTTCAATAAAACTTTTACATTGATTTAACACTAAGATGTTATGCTGAACCTAAAATCTTTGATGCTTCATAATAAATTCACTTATTTTCTATGTTTTAACCTTTATATCTATACTTTGAGTTTCTATTTTGCTTTTATCTACTTTTTTGTTTTTTTCTTGATAAATAAAACTTTATTTGCATATTTTTTATTTAAATTTTGCTTTTTTACCTCTGTGTTTCTTATCTTTCATACTTCTATTATTTACAATGCTAAACTTTTCTTTAGACAAAATCAAACAAAAACAGCCAACAGCCCAAGCGCCAAGCGCCAAGCCTCCAAGGGCTCCAAAGAAACTGCCTCCACTCCCAAGAGTGCCACGAAGCCTGCAAAGGCAAATTCTCCAACCCCATCTCCTCCCACTCCATCTCCTCCTACTCCTCCCCCTCCACCCTCATCTTCCACATCCCCTTCACCTTCTCCCAAAAATTCCTCCCCCAATAAATCTGATGGTGGTCTTACCAATCACTCCTTTTACTACTCAGAGGCTGACTCTGAGCCCACCAAGGAGCGGCATACCAAGAAATTAAAGGCTGCCAAGGAGCCCACCTCTTCTTCTGGTAAGAAAAAGGAGGCATCCAAGCAGGCACCAAAGAATCCTTCCCCTCCCCCTCCCAATGGCTCTTCCCCTCCTTCCTCATCTGACCCCCAAGATGAGCCAGAGTATTACTCCAAGAAGTTTAAAGCTTCTAGTCATGTGGCTTGGGATCCACTGGCCATCCACAATATCTATAATGTGGACAGAGAGTTTAAAGTTCCCAAGCCTTCCCCTGTTACTTCCCATTTATGTCCGTAAAGGGCAGCCCTGGTTACGTTGCTGACAATTACATCTTCAATTGCAACAACCAAAAGCAGCAGACCAAGAGCAAGCACTTTGTCTGCAAGTATAAGACTTGCAGGGCCCGGCTAAACACCAAGGGCTGGGAGCAAGTAACAGCAGAGAAGGGGGA
The DNA here is from genome assembly GCA_014839935.2 of Entomophthora muscae. Taxonomy (NCBI): domain Eukaryota; kingdom Fungi; phylum Entomophthoromycota; class Entomophthoromycetes; order Entomophthorales; family Entomophthoraceae; genus Entomophthora; species Entomophthora muscae. The sequence goes on from QTSX02004276.1 coordinate 412,990, forward strand.
GCACACTTGCAAGCCACCCAGTCATCTAATCTCTTGGATGTTAAAATGATACCTTGTTCAAGTAATACCCATATCCTCTCATCTCTGGGCTTCTGATCTGGCCATAAAGACTTTGCAACATCTCAAACCCAACAATCTTAAGTTGGTACCAACACAGGAGCAGTTGGTTAAGTTCATCAGCAATAAGTATATCACTGCCAATCCACCTCCCCCAAGGCTTTGGACGTCCTCTCGGAGCTCACACTTACTCATGAGCTTAAGCAGCTTCCAAGTGGGGAGTGCTTCCTTCTCCATGACAACGGGCCTGCCACCAAGGACCGCATAATCTGCTACTTAACTCAGCAGAACCTGATGAAGTTGAAAAGGGCATCAACCTGGCTAGTTGATGGTACCTTTTCCACTTGCCCCCAGATGTTCAAGCAGCTCTGGATGGTCCATTCCCAGATTGACATCCGGGTGATTCTACTTGCGTTCTTTCTTCTTCCTGGGGCCACCAAGGCCATCTATACCCGCGTGCTCTCCATCCTCTGCCAAGCAATTGCCCTCCTTCCTCCTGCCAACAATGACAAATCCAAGAAGACTCCCCCCCACACCCGCACCAACCCACCTGCCTCTGACAAGGACCAAGCCACCCTGGAATTGGAGGAAAAGGCAAGGCTAAGAGCTCTTGGGCCTTGTGTGTGCATTATGGACTTCAGGTCTGCTCAGTTCAATGCATTTGAGCAGCTGTTCAGCAGGGAGGTGCAGGGGTGCCACTTTTACTTCCGCCAAGCAGTTGCCTGTAATGTGCAGGCCCACGCTGAGCTTAGTAGGTTGAGCTAGAGGGATACTTTGGACACCTGCAGATTTGTGCTGGCAATTTAGTGCCTTGGCTTTTTTAAAGCCAGAGCACACTTCTCAGGGGTTCAAGGTGCTCTCAAAGGATCCCTACATAGTGAAGCACCCAGAGTTCAAGCCTTTCCTTGATTACTTTGAGCCCCAGTGGATTGGGAAGGTTGTCACGCAGAGGCGAGGCAAGGCCTGCGCCAAGGCCAACTGGAACGTGTACCAGGCAGCCAACAACGGGGAGCTGAAGACCACTTTGGCATTAGAGGCTTATCACAAGCATCTTAAAGCTAACTTTGGGCTTCATCCAAAGTTTAATAAGTTCTTCTCTCTCCTGCAGCATGAGCAAGAGAAAACAATCTCCAAGCTCCGAGATCTCTCCAACTGCGTCTCCCCCACCAAGTCAACCACCCGCTGTACCCTCTTCACCAAGGCCATCCAGGGTGCGGCTAAGCACAAATACAAGGCCTCTGAGCTTAAGCAGCAGCTTGAGCTTATTGCCACTGCCCTCCAAGAAGGGGCCAAAATGAAACGGGGAAAGAATGATGTGGAATAAGCTTGCTTGCTTGCTCAGTTATATGATTTTTACTTTTAACTTTTAACTTTTTAACTTTAATTTTTACTTATTAGCTTTGATCATTTAGTTTTTAGTTTTAATTTTTAAGTTTTTTAATTTAATTAGATATCAGTGATTGTTCTATGTATGCATGGTAAGTTTGAGATGAATATTTATAGTTGAAAGTAAGTGAAATATCTTAATTTTTGTTAATTTCCAAATAAAACATATGATATTCACAGTTGTGCTTATATGAACTATAACAAATAAATATTAATATTTCTTCATATTTTTCATAACTTTATTTGTTGTGCTTGTGTTTATTTTAGGTTCATTGGAATTTTAATTTGTATGGTAATAAAAAATATATTAATGAAGAGTGTAAATTACATAGTAAAATGAGAAATAATTGCTTATTTCTCCTTATTTCTATTGATAGGGTACTGTTTTTATTGCATTTTTGAGCTCTCTGGGGTCAATTTAGTACACCATAGCTGTAAGGCTAATTTTTATATATTAAAACTTTTCAGTACATCAAGATCTGTTAATTAAAAAAGTGTCAATTTCCTGTTGTCAATCAGGGCAAAAGCTGAATTCTCACTTTACTATAGTGTGAACTACCAGGGAGTTGAGTTTAAGGGAGTCAATCACCAGGGAATCAAATTTACCACAGTTGTCAATTGGCCAACACCACCACTCTACTGAACAATCAAGGACAAGTAGTCAAAGAGCTAAGAGTAGCCACAACTACTCTAGAAGAACGCTTTGACCAATTGGCCATTGGGGATTCCACCACCCACAATCCCACCATCATTGGCAATATTCTCAATCACAGTCAAGCTGATCCTGCTTGCCCTCCCCAGTACACTCCTCCCAACATAGCAACTGGAGCAAATGCTATGCCAATTGGGAGTGCAGGTTCAAGAAGCCACCGTTGTTGCCGCCAGAGAAGTCCTGAGAGTCACCAACGCCAGTCCTGCTGCAGACTCACCAACCCGACTACTCCAATAGTAGTAGTTCTAGTTCTGACTCTGGTTCTGAGGATGAGTCAACAATCTCATCTTCTATGTATCAGCAATGAGTTCACCATGGTTCTAGTTCAGGCAGAACTAAACCAAATAGTCTCTTCAAGACCAAATTCTCCATGAATAGTCACATTGATATCCACATGTGGCTGGAAACTTTCAAAAAGGCTAATGAAGGACTAGGGTCAAGAGAAATGGGTCTAGTCTGTATTTGCATGCTAGATAAAGCAGTATTGGCTGACATCTCTCAGCACCTTCCCATAAACTACAAATACAAGGATGTTAAAAAAGCTCTCCTTAAAGTCTTTGATTCAGAAGCAAGGGACAAAATTGACAGGGATAACTTCCTGGTTCTAAAAAACAAAGAACTTTGAAGATTTCCCCCGTGAATTCCAATCCATGGTAAGTCAGCTGCAGGTGAAAAACCTCATCAGCCCCAACAACTGTTGCTGTGCCCTTTGACATGCCTTGTTACCATACAAGGATCTCTGGCTTGAGTTTTCTGGTCATATTAATGGCCTTCACAACATCACTTCAATTTTAGAGCAAGTCTTTACTTTAGGGAAGCTCAAAACTCAGTTAGATTGTCTAAAGCATACCAACTGACAGGTTTATGCCACCCCAGAACTGTCCCCAATTCCTGTCTATCAACCTTTGTCTTCTTACCAGAGCAATTCTAATGCCCAGTCAACTCCGTATCATATGCAACCTGACTACACAGGCTGCATAATTTGTAAGGAAAAAACACATATGCAAAAGGATTGCCCCAACTTTGCTGTGTACAAGAAATTACAGAGATGTTTAGAAGCAGACCTGAGGGCCAACCTGGAGTTCATGTAGTTTCTACTGAGGACACATTCCACATAGAAGACTACTTCTCTTCCAACAAGGAGTCAAAAAACAAATAGGTGATGGACTCAGGGAGTCCCCATCACCTCTACCTAAACCTCCCCCCAATGACCTAGCTGGTATCTTTTCTGTGCTATCAAACCCAACCAGTAAGAAATCAGTACAGGATTAAAAACTGGAGAAGAGACATGCCTTAATGAAATCTCTTAACTCTAGTATCACCAATCCAACCTTGCGTCCCTATCTGTCCCAACCTGTACCCAACCTGCCCTTGACCAACTCTGATAGCAACTGCAAAGATGTTCCACCATACCCCAACAACTCTTTTGTCAATGTATCTCTTCCCATCCTAATGAAGACTTTCTTGAAAGCTCTACCTATGTTCAAGGATTGCTTGGATGCTCTACAAGAGCATCTAAGAATTGACCCTATATGTAATATCACTAATAATACCATCAACCCTTCCAAAACATGTACATGGGTTCAACTTAAAGTCTTTGATACTCCAATCCACGCTGCCGTCTACACAGGAGCACTGACAGCAATAGTCTCTTCCTGACTTGTATCAAAGCTTTGATTTAAACCAGACTTGGCCTACAGCAAGAGCTTTTCTACCTCAGAAGATCAACAAACCATTGCCGCAGGTGCTTACAGTAGTATCCCATTGATATTTGGTGAGCTAGTCCTAACAACAAGTGCTGTTGTGCTACAATCCACCAGTTATGATATGCTAATAGGTACTGACCTGCTACAAAGATACAATGCCATAATAGCCATGGGTACTGGAACAATAACCCTTATGGGCTATTCTATTCCGTTATTGTTTAATAACAATCAAACCTTGTACACAGTATCACAAGGGAAAGCCAACCCACATCATACCTTAATCAAGTATCCACATGGTGTCATGGGGATCCCTTACCGTCTTGCCAACCCGCATACTAAGACTCTTCAGCCCCATGCTAACTCAGCAACAGGCATCAAGTTAAAGGCTAATCATTTTATGGTGATAGAGCCTTTTATGCAAGTGGTTGTTAGCACATGCATTCTGTTTAATGTTCCTCCTGGAATGTCTCTAAATGTGTTCAGCCTCCCTTACCTGTTGCTGGTCAAACCAATTGCAGCCCCTGGATTTTGTGACAAAGCCAACCATTCAGAACATAAGGTGCTACTGACAAACCTCTTGTCAAAGAAGATTGTCGTCCAAAGACATCAACCAATTGCATACGTCAGGATCAAACCAACCACAGACATTGACTCTGTCTACTATGTAGGAAACTTATCAGAACTAGGGATTTCAAAAACATCTCCAACCCATACTCACTCAGTATTAACCGTAATTTTGCGCAAAGAGATGTCTGGTCTTTATGAGGGGGAGATGTCCAAGTTTGAAAAACTTTTAGATGAGTTCAAAGACATCTTTGCAACATCCAACTTTGACTTAGTTTATGCAAAAGGAGTTGAGCACAAAATCAACGTTGGTGATTCAGCTCCTATCTATCAAAGGTCATATTGTCAATCACCCAAGGACAATGGAATAATTGGTGAAGAAGTTCAACAACTGCTAAGCGCTGGTCTTCTTAAACCATCAAGTAGACCCTGGGCTTCTCTTCTCCTGCTAGTTAAGAAGAAAGATGGCACAAACCAAGTTGTCATCAACTACCAACAGTTGAATCAGATAACCAAGAAAGACAAATACCCTCTGCCACGTATCAACAAAACACTGGACCAACTAGGCAGAGCACATTTCTTCTCAGCAATGGACTTTATCTATGGTTACTGGCAAGTACCAATGGCCAAAGAGGATCAAGAGAAATGCACCCTAATCACAGCAGCGGGATTGTACCAACCAACTAGAATGCCCCAAGGATTAGCAAACGCACCAGCTACCTTCCAATGACTCATGGATAGTACATTTGATGACCTTAAACTAAGTTGTGTTCTCATCTACTTGGACAACATTTTTTTTCTAAGACATTTGATGAACATCTTAGCTACTTGAAGGAAGTCTTCATAAGGCTTCAGAAGAAAGGGTTGAAACGCAAACCTTCTAAGTGCTCTTTCTTTAAGAATCATTTGGAACTTTTGGGTCACATCATTTCTAGCAAAGGAATTAGACCAATCCCAGCCAAGACGTTGGCCATAGCCCAGATGCCTTCCCCCACAGACATGAAAGGAGTTCAAGTAATTCTAGGAATGGCAGGTTACTATTGCCAATTCATTCCCAACTTTGCTGAAATAGCCCAACCACTCTTTCATCTGTTGAAAACTTCCACCAATTTCAATTGGACCAAAGAATGTGAAGAAGCATTTCAATCCTTGAAAGATGTATTGACAACTAATCCTCTGTTAGCGTACCCAGATTATTCCAAGCCTTTTGCTCTGCACACTGACACTTCCAATGTTGCAATTGGTGCTGTTCTGTCTCAGACCAACAACAAAGGCAAGGAACGTCCAGTTGCTTACTTCTCAAGAACTCTTAATAAGCATGAACAGAACTATAGCACTACTGAACGTGAATGCCTAGCTGTTCTGTATGTTATCAAAGAGTGTCAACCTTATGTACATGGAACACACTTTATGGTAGTCACCGACTATTTGAGTCTAGTATGGCTAAGAAAGATGAAGGATCCAGACAGCAGACTAGCAAGATGGGCTGCTAAGCTACAAAACTTTGACTTTGACATTGTCCATCAACCAGGAATCAAACATGGAAATGCTGACGCTCTATCCCAACTACCAATTGTTGCCGCATTATAAGAGGACCTTGATAGTCTTTCTGAGTTGATCAGTTGACCAGACCAATGGAGTTCCTTAGAAGATAAAGTGAAAAGGATGCTCCAACAACTAAGTCAATACACATTCATAAAGGATGGTAAACTCTTCAAGATTTATAAGGGTACCACCCTCCCCTATATTTATCCCTCCAACCAACTTGCTTGTCTTGATGACTTTTACCAACAATTAGGCCACGCCGGGATACAAAAAATGATGAAAACAATGTCAGAATACGTTTATTGGGAAAATATGACCACTGACATTGCAGTATATGTCAAAAAATGTCTCCAGTGCGCTAGGTCTAGAGAAAAACCCAGCCAACACTCCTATCAATCCATTCTGCCTGGATACGCTTTCCAGACTGTGTCCATTGACGTTGTCGGACCACTTCCCAGTGCTGGTCCAGGAAAACTGAAGTATATCATAGTTGCCATAGATCACTTAATCAAGTGGGTTGAAGTCCAACCTGTTGCTTCCGCCAATTCTTTACAGACTGCTAAGTTTGTACTTCAAGAGATTATTTCACAACATGGTTGTCTTGCTACAATCTTAACCAACAATGGAACCAATTTTGTCAAGGCTATATTACCTCGGTTACATGACCTAATGGGAATCCAGAGTACCTCTCCAGCGCCCTACCAACCCAAGACAAATAAAGTTGCTGAAAGAGTTAATGGAACTCTAGTTAGGATACTGAAGAAACTAGAACATGATTGGCCTTCTTCATGGGATATACATCTAGGTGCAGCCGTCATGGCATACTGATTCACTGTACACTCTAGAACTGGTGTAAGCCCATTCAAAATGCTATATGGCCAGCAACCTGGACTCCCTATGCACTTGGTACCATTGAACGCCAACTGTAGTGAATCTAAATACCCTCAACAACTGAACCTCTTGACCAACCAAATAATGAAGACCCAATCTCAAGTGTTCAACAGTCTAAAGGAGTATTGAGTTAAAAGCTACTCACAAGACCAAGTGAATCTACCAACCCTCCTAAAGTTTCAATTTGGTGATCAAGTTCTAATGTACTGACAACAACTCCACAATCCATGGAACAAGCTAGATAGCTTATGGACCAACCCATGTGAAGTCATCGCCAAAGTAGGCTATAATGTCTACAACCTTAAGGATTTAACCTCAGGACAACTTATCAATTGTGTCCATGCTAAATTCCTGAAAGAATGTCCAGCTAACTCTTCAAGACCAGCTGGACCTCTATCTAAGGTTTAGGGTCTGCCCTTCCCTTACCTTTTTTATTATCTCTATTTTTCTATTTTATACCATACCCTTAATTCTATTGTAAGGACAAAACTCAAAGAAAAACATAAACAAATTAAAAAGAGAGAAGAGCTTTATTGCACGTTTCTTATTTGAGAGAAACAACAAACCCAAGGGAATAAAGCACATCTCAAATATGATGCATGATTGACACTGCTTTGCCAACAACATTGGCTTCAAGAGGACAACTAGAGCTAACATTACAAAAGTTCAGAAAATCAGGGAACTTGACTTGATCTAGTTGCGCCACGCCAAAAATCAGAGCCAAAGAGTCCAAAGATCAAGAGCCCAAGACTGGCCAGGAATTCTGATTAAGGCCCATTGGCTAACTAGCTGTATAAGAACTCTGTGAGTTGCAACTTCATTACATCAGGAATTTCCTTGGCTGACAAGTCTTTTTCATGAGTCACTTCAAATAGCATCTCCAAGGTAAGGAGATACAAGAAGCCCATCAACTGGCCATACAAGAAGTTAGATTCCTGGGACAAGGTAATGAATAACAACTCTCGGTATTCTGCAGGACGACGCTTTCCTACTCTGTTCTGAAGAGATTGCCTGAGGAGCCATATAATACTTGCCCAGAAAAGCCCAACTGAGAGCCACGGGACAACAGATTGCCAAGATCTTCTCTTGTTCTTCCTGACTTAAGTCTGAATTAGTTGCTTCCTGAAGGAACCAATCTAGTCACACCTTGTACAACTGTTGTTCAGCTGACAATGCAGTGTTCTCCATACAACGCAAAAAGAGGAATTGGTGTCTTGCCATCAGGAAATTCAACCTTGAACGCCTCAAAAAGTTCTTTCCAGGATGATCCTAGCCAAGCTATGTTGCTGTCAAAATCCATGGGTACCGTGTATCCCATATCAGTGTCCTAAAGAAGATTAGAAAACATTATTTGTTGTTGTTACCTCAGGTATCAGTTTCACTGTGCTAGGGTTCAATGCCTCAGTACGCTTCTTGGATGTTCTTCCATTGACTAACTTCTTGAAGGCTGACACCTCTTTTCAAATGTTCAGGCGCATCTCCTCAGTGGAGTCTTGCTGACTGGAAGGCTTCTCCTTCTCCTTCTCCTTTTTGGTAATGGGAGCCACTGGTTTACATAACAAGATTTGAGGCTTCTTTTTGGTTTGCTCTGCTGGTTTTTGCTGCTCATCAATGTTGGTTGCCTTCTGATAGTTACTGGAAGTACTCATTGAACGTGCTTGCTGGCTACCACTAGCAATAGAGATTATTTGCTGTAGGAAATGCTCTAATTCCTCCATCTCCTTGGAATAGTTGTCCAGCATGTTGGATACTTCAATCAGGCCCTTTGTGATTGTCTTGTTTTCCTCTGCCACAGCTGATTGCTTAGTTACCAGGTCTGCAACAAGTTTCTTGATGTCCTCTATTTTGTTGATCAGGCTCTATGAATTTCCACATTTATAGTCTATTCATGTGGGGGGATGTGTGGTGAAACTCATCACCAGTTGGCCGCTTTAATTATGATCATCATTGGGTACTTCTTGATTGTACTAGGATCCTGATCTCCTTCCAATATAGTAGTTATTGATTATGATTTAAGCTAGGCGCTGGATCATCATTTCAAGTCTAACTAGCTTCCGGATTGTTCATCCACCCTGGCCTTTGGATTGGGAATCTACCAACTTGCTTCCAGATTGCTTATCTACCTGCCTTGGTTCTGAATTAGGACTTCACAGACTGGTTGTTAATTCAATCAATTAATACAGTTCACCAACTGCGGTTAAAACTGACCAACTTCCCCATCCTTGCGCCTCTGCAACCCCCTTGTGCCACTGGGGCTGTTTCCATCCTCCCTCAATTGTTGTGTTGATCCCTAATGGTTTGAAATTCATTTCCCCTCTCTCAACCCCCAAGCAATGACCAACTTACCTTGAGCTATCAAGTAAGTTGTAGTATTTAAACCCCTCTTCCTTTTTCTCAATAAAATATATGTTATACCCCCCTTATATTAGCTACACCATTGATTACTTTGTTGAATGTATAATCTAATAACTGCAAAGGCTAGTCTCCTTCCATCAACTAAACTGCCAACTAAGCTTTACTAGAAGTCACTTGTTGAGTATTTGCTTTTGAGTATTTGCTGTTGCTACTACTCTAAACCCTTTGTTGTTCTCTAGACTTGTTTGCTTTTGTACTACCAACTACTTGTCTGGTTTCTGAGTTGTAAAGTACAAGGCCATCAACCGACCCTTTGACTATTCCCCATCACTGTAGTAAGGGTACCACATCCTCCATCATAAACTTCCTGAGACTTACAATGAGGTCATCCAAGATGTCTAAACCTGGGGATCTCAGTATGAAAATACTATCCCCGCTAAGGCCACCCACCTCAACTCTGTCCAAGTTGAGGCTGCTGGACCCCCCACCAATGCCAAAGCCCCCTGTCTTGGGGTGATCCTTAGACCTAGGGGGCTTTATGCTATCAAGCAAAGAGAAGGCCTGCTGCATGGCACAGGGTCTCTGTTTGTACTGCGGCCTTGCAGGAAACACAGTGATGAACTGTACCACCGCACTACCCAACCTCTTTAAACCTCATCTAATCCCAAGCCTCTTATGGCGGCTGAGGAAGGTGGTAATAAAGCCACCCCTTCTCTTTACTCTACTGTTCCAATTACCCTGGCTTCCAACACCCAGAAGATAAACACCATTGCTCTATTTGGCACAGGAGCCATGGGGAATTTCATTGACCACCTTTTGGTGAAAAGCCTTGACAAGCAGGTCACACCAGGAGGGACTGCCAAGCTGGCCAACAGAAGCACTCTACCAGTGTACTGTGTTATGGAACCAATCACCGTGTGAATTGGAGGGATGAGGTTTGAACTAAACTTCTCATCCCTGAAGAACCTGACCTTTCCTGTCATACTAGGAATGACATGGTGGCAGGAATCCTGATGCAATATTGACTGGGACAACCAGGTACATATCTCCAGTTTGGGTCAGACCGGCACAGCTCCACTTAGAGGCAACTCCATGCCAGCCAGCATGGTCATGACCATAATGATGATTCCCCAACTAGATGAAATGTTGGATGAGTATGCTGACATCTTTAGCAAAATACTGATACATGGTCTTCCTGAACAAAGAGCAGGCAACCTCAGTATTAACCTTCTGCCAGGAAAAACTCCAAAGTGGGGAAAGGTCTATCCCACCATACATGCCCAGGGTCTTGTTCTAAAGGAATAAATCTCTGACCTAATGGCCAAGGGAAACATGAGACAATCTCAATCTTCTTGCTCATCAAAAATCTTTTTTAGTAAAGAAAGGTGAGGGAAGACTACGCCCATGTGTGGGTTACAGCCCCCTGAACACCATCACTGTCAAGGACCAATACCCTGTCCCCTCAGCAGAGCAGCTCATGGACAGACTGACAGGTGCCTTTGTAATCTGAAAACTGTATCTCTGCAATGCATACAACCAGGTCAGGATTGCAGAGGGATAATAATGGAAAACAGTAGTCAGAACAGTTTATGGTCTGTAAGAATACCTGTCATGCCTTTTGAACTCTGCAATGCCCCCTCCACCTTTCAAGCCCTGATGAACAAAAACCTATTTGTCCTCCTGGACAGGGTGGTGATTTACCTGTACAACATCCTAGTATACTCTAAGGACAAAGCCTCAACCTCAGTTGTGACAGAAATTGCAGGATAATAAGAAGTTGTCTCTGTGTGGTGGTGAATCACCCACAAAATCCACAAAGAGTTAATGATTAACCACCAACGCACCTTCAGATACCAGTTTGTGGAATTTACAAATAAGATACTAGGGTTAAGTAAAACAATTAGCCCCAACCAAAAAAGCCCTATATAAATGGCCTGCAAGAGAATCAGAGTGTCTTCAGCATAAAATTCAGGACATTGAGATAGCACAAGAGTTTCAGCTTTGACAGTAGGAGGAACAGCTCCAAGAATGACAGGCATTGACTTAACATTTGGCAGAGACAACAACAAAGTATCAATGGCAGGCCCTGAGCTTCCTGTAATAATCTGGCTAAGGATTAATTATAGGGGATGTAGCTCAAAAGGTCAACTACAGAATGAATTTTTAAAATAAATATTAGACGAAGGGATATTTGATTTTATTGAGTAATTTTTGGGAGGACTCAACCCTTAATAGTTGAAACAGTGAAAATTATTTAATATATATCAAAATATGACTAAGCAATACTGCTTGAATCCTGAGCTCCTTTTCCTTTCATATTGTCAAGTGATTATCTAGTCCAGTTTGAAAAGAAACCATGAGTGACCAACTTCTGATGACCATGCTGATTGATAAGCTCATATCTGGTGACCATCAAATTACATCAATTTATCAACGCCAGTCTGCAGGGGGAATAAGATTCAGCTGGCAGACTGGAGCAGCCGTAACCCATTTTCAATCAACTGTTTAATTTAAAACCTTTAAATTGGTTAATTTTGTTAAAGGGTTTCCAGCTTTTTGAGCCTTCCTGCTAGGCCAAAAAATTCCTGTCATTATGGAATCTACTGTGACATCCTTTGCTTTAGCCGGGGGCACAATACCATCATCCAGGAGATGGGATAAGTAGAAGTTCTTGTGGGCAGGCAGAAGTTTCATTGCCGCTAAGTGTAAGGTCTTGACCATAGTGGTGCAAGGTTATAAACTAAAGTGTGTAGAGCATTATGATTAAGATTCAGAAGGTATAAAAATGTAGGAGCTTTCTGTAACATGTTTTTCCAGAATCCTGCTAAGAAACTAACACTGGGTTACAAAAGGTGTAATAGAGTTTAAGAACCCTAAACAAAGAATATAAAAAAGGCATTTAATAGTGAACAATTAGTAACTAAGGGAATGTCAATATTGGGATACTCTCCATCAGCAAACTGGTATATATAACTATTAAAAGATTACTTAAGGCAAAATAATGGATACAACAAGCCAAAGGCTTGTTGTTTTACAACTTCCATTTATTCAAGAAAAGAAAAGACAAAACTTCAAAATGATTTAATAAAAATGTATAAATCTCTAAAAATTAAGATTTCAAATAAAAAATTTATAAAGATTTGAAAGGTAGAAATCACTTAGAATTTTGGCTTAAAGCCTACTCTTCACAAGCTCTTTATTTATAGAAAAGTCTTTGCCAGTTGTGTAAATGCTAGTCATGGGGAAAGCAGCCAAGAACAGGAGCAACTGGAAAAAGTTGGGTAAACCCTGGAGGAAAAGGGACAACAGAAACCCAGTAAAAACTGCAATTCAGCACGTAAGCTGGGGAAGAGCGGCATTGACATACGCAGGAGGCCTAAAAAGTAAGCAAATTGTGAAAATTATTCTAAATTTGAAGTAGAATATATAGAGCTAATATAATAGCTGGGAAGAAGATTGGGACAACAACAGCAATTCAAATGCAAATAAGCGTAAAACAAGGTAACTAACTTAAAATACTTAATTATTAACTCTTTAAATTAAAATTTCAAAATTTAAAAACAAGCAAAAGATTAACTAAAGCAAAAAAAATAAAGTACTCTTAAAATCCTGCCCTTTGGGGCAGGGCATGACATTACCCCCTCCAGATCCAAGCTCAGGATGTGCTTGAATATAAGAATTGAGGGCCTCAGGACAGTTTGCAAGGTTGGACATTGGCTCCCAAGAACTCTCCTCAACAGAATGCTCTTTCCAAATAACCAGGTATTGAATTTTGCCATAGTGATAACAATGGTTAATTATGGACTCAACCTCATACTTAGGAGTTCCTTCAACCATGTGAGGAGGAGGTGTTTTGTTGTTCTGATGATAAGGAGGGGTGACAGTCTGGAGCTTGAGGAGGGAAACATGGAAGACGTTATGGATGTGGTACCCTGGAGGAAGTTAAATATGGTATGCAACCTTTCCAACCTTTTCTGTTACAAGGAAAGGTCCTATAAATCAGGGACCAAGCTTACAAGAAGGCCATCTGATAAGAAGATTCTTTGTATTTAGATATACAAGATTGTTGACTTGGATGCTCTTTCCTTCCTGACAGTGACAGTTGGCCTGGACTTTTTAAACCTCAATAGCCTTAGAGAGATTTTCTTTTAAGGAATTCTGGATGAGTTGTAGCTGGACCAGAAACTCCTCAGCTGACAGGGAATGGACAGAGGAGATGACAAGGGGACAAAAACAGGAGTATAGCATAAATTTACCATGAACAAGGACATCTTGGTAGAGGAATGGGGGGTAGCATTGTAGGAGTACTGGGCTAAAGGTAAGTGAGAAGCCCAATTGTCTTATTTTTTGTTGGAAAAGCAGCAAAGGAAACATTCTAGTGTCTGGTTTGCACGTTTGGCTTGTCCATCTGACTGGGGATGATAAGACGTGCTAAGGGAGAGGTGAACACCTAGCTGGGTCATAAACCCCTTCCAGAACAGGGAAAGGAATTGTGGACCACGGTCAGAGACAATATTTCTTGGAGTGCCGTGGTGGATAAAGATGTGTTTAACAAAGAGGGAGGCAGTCTGCTTTGCAGTAATGTTGGAATTACAAGGAGAAAAAATAGCCTGTTTTGAGAATCTGTCTACAATGACCAGTATGGCGTCAAAATTTTCAGAATGAGGAAGCTGGACAATGTAATTTAAGGAGACAGACTGCCAAGGACCCCCAGGGACTGGAAGAGGGCATAGAAGACCCACAGGTTTCTGGGTGGAGTGCTTACTTCTCTGGAAAACCAGGCAACTACTGACATATGACTTGACAAAGGTGGACATCTTTGGCCACCAGCAGTGATTGCAGAGTTTAGAAAGGGTTTTCTTATATCCAGAGTGGCCTGCAGCAAGGGAGTCATGGAATGTGATGGTTAGTAGTTGTTGAAGGTCCAAGGAGGGGACTACCAAAAGGTTGTTGAAGTATAACAAACCATCTATCAGGAGAAGGAAGGGTTTGCTTGTCTTATTGTTTGTAATAGCGTCAATGATCTGAGATAAGACCTTGTCAGAAAGCAGGGATTATTGGATTTGCTTCAGTATATTGAGAGTTGTGGTACTAATAACATTGAGTTCAAGGAAACTCTCAGGTAGGAGGACCATCTTGGTGTTAAGGAGTTTGGAGTCTTTGTCAACATCAGATAACAAAGGGTGACAACTAAGAGCGTCAGGTAGGGTATTAAGTATACCCTTCTTGTATACAAGCTTGAAGCAAAAATTTGACATCTCCAGCACCCATCTAGCATGTCTCTGGGAGATGCGGCGCAACTTGGTAAAGTAAAGCAAGTTCTTATGGTCCTTTTAAATGAGGAAAGTCTTGTCAAGTCCCTCAAGGTAGCAACACCAATGCTTGAGTGTTTTGATGATGGAAAGAAGCTCCTTTTTGTGTATGGGGTAGTTTTGTTCAGCTGGAAGGTGTTTTTGGGAGAAGTATGAAACAGGGTTCTGCATCCCATTCCCCCCAAGCTGAAGGAGAACACTGCCAACGGCATAGTTGCTGGCATCAGTCTCAACCAAGAAGGGCTTGGAGGAATCAGGCATCAGGAGGACAGGAGTGAAGACAAAGACAACCTTAGTAGCATCAAAAGCAAGCTGGGCCTCATGTGTCTAGACAAAAGGAATGGAAGGAGAGGTAAGGGTAGTGAGGGGAAAAATTAGAGAAGAAAAATTTTCTACAAACTTACGGCAGTAGTTTGCCAGTCCAAGGAAACCACACAGTTGTGAGCGGTTCTTGAGAACAGGCCCGTTCTGAATAGCATCCACCTTGCTAGGAGAGACAGAAAAACCATTTTGAGTGACAGTGTAGCCAAGAAAATTGACCTCAGTGCAGAAGAATGAGCACTTTGAGGATTTTGCAAATAGGTTGTATTATCTAAGCCTCTGGAGGACCTGGCTGACATGAGCAACATGATCAGATATGGAGGAGAAGTATATGAGAATATTGTCAAGATAAACAACAACAAACTTGTTAAGGAAGGGAAGAAATGCCTCATTAATTAAGGACTGAAAGGTTGACAGAGTGTTAATAATCCAAAGGGCATTACATTGTACTCATACAACCCAAATGGGGTACAGAATGCAGTCTTCCATTTGTGGCCAGGAGAGACTCTGACCTGGTTGAAAGCGCTTCAGAGGTCAATCTTAGTGTATACAGAGCTACCTGTGAGGCAATTGATCAAAGCCTCAGAAGAAAAAATAGGGCATCTATCCTTGATTGTGATCTCATTTAGTGCTCTATAGTTGACACAAGGGCGCTTAGAGCAATCTTATTTACTGACAAAGAAGATGGGGAAGAACTCAGAGACGTGGATTGTGATATGAAGCCTTTAGAGAGTTCTTCATTGATGCAGTTCTTTAGTAGGGTGTTGTCTGAGTCAGAGAGGGGGATAAGCCTTCCCCAGGGAGGAGTGGTGCCTGGTTTAAGGTTTATCTGAATATTATAGGGCCTATTAAGAGGTAGCAAGTTACATTCCTCTTCATTAAAGCAATCCTTGAAGTCAGAGTAACAATAAGGTAATCCATCTTTGTCCTTGGCAGAAAGAGTATCTGGGATTGTACTAGATATAGTAGTCAGGTTCAGTTTGGAGGGAATTGTGCAAAGAGTACCAGATAAAAGAGGTAGCAATTTGAAAATGTCATTGCACGTGAATGAAATCTTGTTGTTTGGGTGATTGAAGTTAAGCAAAGACTCTCTCAGCCACAGGAATCCAAGAATGAATGGGAAGGATAAGTTGGGGGAGGAGTTACAAGTAACACAGAATGGAGAGCCCTTCAAGTCAATGGTGACAGGTTGGAGGATAGGTGTGGCGCCAGTGAGGGTGCTATTTCCCACCTTAACGTCAAGGGATCTGAAAGTGGTGAGTCCAATTAGATTAGCAAGTTTTTCTTCAATGAAGTTGGCATCAGTGCCAGTATCAAGAAGAGCAAGGACTTTGATCTTTCCCAAAGGTCCATTAATAGTTACTAAGATGGTAGGTGACTTGGAAATATTGCTAAGGGAAAGCAAGGTGAGGTTGGAGGTTTTGTTGACAATGGAAGTACACTTGGAGAGAAGGCAGGCTGGTAGAAGATGGTCCTTTGATCCACAGTAGGAGCAGAGTTTATTGTTCCTTCTTCTAAGGACTTCATTGACAGTAAGGCAAAAACCTCCCCCAGCCTTTGGCTTGGTGCCAGGTGGAGGGATTGAAGAAGGTGGTACCTTTTCTGGTACAAACAACCAAGCTCCAGGGGACAGGTTAGAAGAAGGATGTGTTTTTGAGGAAAGGTATCTTTGGTTCCACTTAACCACCTCTCTGATAAGGGGTTCTAATTTGTCAGGGAGGTTGTGGTGGACCAAAAATTCCTGGAGCAAATTTTTGAGGCCTATTCTGTAGAAGCTGTAAGCCTTGGTGTCAGAGGCTTGTAGTCTTGACTGAAGAGAGTGAAACTTCCGGTTGTTTTTGCCAAGTGGAAGCAATCCTTGTGTGAGACCTGCAAACCGGGAAGCAAAGGGGGTAGATGACTCTTTGTCTTCTCCATAGAAGGATAGGAGGGAACTGATAAAGAGATCATAGTTGTGGAGGATACCTGGGTTGTGTATTGAGTGAGAGCTAAACCAATCTCTGTAGTGACCAGTGAGCTTCTCTGCAAGGTAGAGAACCTTCTGGGAGTTGGTGGTGAACTCAGATCTGTAAGCAGTGAAGTGGGCCTGTGAATAAGCTAAAGTGTTAAAAATACTAGGGGGTGGAGAACTATGAGCTAAGGTATTGAGAACTACTGTTTGGTTGGTGTAGGAAGTAGGAGTATGTCCTTCTTTATTACAAAAAACTTTATCATATAACCAACCAAATAAAAAGACTACTAAAGATAACAATGTTACAATAATAATAGAGAGAAACAAGGCTAAAAAGATGGTAGAAGAGATGAAAAAAGTATTGCCTGAGTCAATCCCATGAGAAGCCAAAATACTGTAAGGTCTTGCCCATAGTGGTGCAAGGTTATAACTAAAGCGTGTAGAGAATTAGGATTAAGATTCATAAGGTATAAAAATGTAGGAACTTTCTGTAACATGCTTTTACAGAATTCTGCTAAGAACCTATACTGGGTTACAAAAGGAGTAATAGAGTTTAAGAACCCTAAACAAAGAAGATAAAAAAGGTATTTAATAGTGAACAATTAGTAACTAAGGGAATGTCAATATTGGGATACTATCCATCAGTAAACTGGTATATATAACTATTAAAAGATTTCTTGAGGAAAAATAATGGATACAACAAGCCTAAGGCTTGTTGTTTTACAACTTCCATTTATTCAAGAAAAGAAAAGATGAAACTTTAAAATGAATTAATAAAAATGTATAAATTTCTAAAAATTAAGATCTCAAGTTAAAAAATTGATAAAGATTTGAAGGGTAGAAATCACTTAGAATTTTGGCTTAAAGCCTACTCTTCACAAGCTCTTTATTTATAGAAAAGTCTTTGCCAGTTGTGTAAATGCTAGTCATGGGGAAAGCAGCCAAGAACAGGAGCAACTGGAAAAAGTTGGGTAAAACCTGGAGGAAAAGGGACAACAGAAACCCAGTAAAAACTGCAATTCAGCACGTAAGCTGGGGAAGAGCGGCATTGACATAAGCAGGAGGCTCAAAAAGTAAGCAAATTGTGAAAATTATTCTAAATTTGAAGTAGAATATATAAAGCTAATATAATAGCTGGGAAGAAGATTGGGACAACAACAACAATTCAAACGCAAATAAGTGTAAAATAAAGTAACTAACTTAAAAAACTTAATTATTAACTCTTTAAATTAAAATTTCAAAATTTAAAAATAAGCAAAAGATTAACCAAAGCAAAAAATACTCTAAAAAGCCTGCCCTTTGGGGAAGGGTATGACACTAAGGTAAGTTCAGAGTGATCAATGGCAGTGAGATTGGGCTTATAGAATTCTTGGATAAGATCTGGGGAATTGGAACAATCATAATGAGGAGCCCAGAAATTTTTGGAATTGGGATAGCCTTTCCAAGACACCAAATGTTCCAACTGGCGTTGGTTCTTACGGGAAGCCAGAATACAATTAAACTCATACTTGATTTCTCCTTCCACAGGAATAGGTTGGGAAGAAGAAGTCTCAGTGCCCTTAAAGGGATTGAGTAAGCATTCATGGAATGTATGAAAATTTTAAAGGATGGGGGTAAATCTAACCAATACGCAGAGGGACCAATTTGACGTTCAACCTTGAAGGGACCCACTTGCTTGGGACCTAGCTTGCAACTGGGGACCTTCAATTCCATATTGCGGGCGTCCACCATGACTAGATCACCTGGCCTGTATGTAGGACCTTCTTGGCGCTTGCAATCTGTGTATTCCTTGTAAGTTGTCATGGTGGCGGCAAGAGTAACCTGAAGCTCTGATGAATCTGCAGCAATGCAGCGGCTTGGTCAGTTTCAGCTTCTACATTTCTAATCAATTGAGGACCCATGTTGGGGGAGGATTTGTAATCCACATTGGCATAGAATGGCAAGACTTGAGTTGACATGTGCAGGGCGTTATTATATGTGAACTCTGCCATGGGTAAGTTAGCACACCAGTCATCTTGTTGCGCATTAGTGTAGCAACGTAGGTAGACCTCCAAAATTTGGTTTACCCTCTCCATTTGTCCATCATATTGGGGGTGGAAAACTGTGGAACGGCACAACTTGATACCAAGAATTCCAGTAAAAGCTTCCCAGAACTGAGCAATAAATTGAGGCCTGCAGTCACTCACAATCTCCATTGAGATGCCATGTAGGGAGAAGATCCTATTCACAAACAACCTAGCTGTTTCCACCAAAGTAATTGTGGTTGAGCATTGTACAAAGTGTGCCAATTTTTTCAAATCAATCTACCACCACCATGATTGCATTAAATCCATTAGAATCTGGAAGTTCACCAATGAAATCCACCAACACTGACGTCTAGGGGCCTGTAGCAGGCTACAGTGGAACCAGAAATCCAGTAGTCTTGTTCCATCTTGCCTTGATTAAACACATACCAGGCAGTCTCAATAAAAGATGCTACCTGTACCGTCAAACCTTTCCAAGAAACTATCAGCACATTAGTTTCACCGTTTTGTTTTTCCCTGGGTGGCCTGCCGTAGGACAGGTGTGATGGGCCTCCATGATTTCATCCTTAATGGTTCCCTCTGGGACCCACAAGCAACCTTGATGATATAGAATTGGTCCTATCTTGTGATAACCTTGTGGCTGGCCTATCAGATATGCACATGCTAGTTCCAGTAACCTATCATAACCCTTGGACAGGGGCTGTAAGAACTTGACTTTGGAATATAAGTCTAAGTCTTTACCCTCTTTTAAAGACATGGTAGCAAGTGTAGCAGCCAGAGTTAATACAAAGGGGACCACAGCCTCATCTGGAATCAAATTATGTGTGTTAAACTTGACGTCCATACTAGCATTCAGGAGATGGGAAGTATTTCTGCTCAACGCATCTGTCAAGTGATTATCACTTCCCTTATAGAACTTGTAGAGTAACTTGTTTCTTTTAAGAACCCCATGTCATCTAGATGGCAACCCAACAAAATCCTGGGTTGATAATAGTACATTAGAGCTTTATGGTTGGTTCTCACCACAAAAAAATGACACACCAACATGAGATGATGATGCCAATACCTCAAAGATTCCACAACCACCAACAATTCCTTGTCTTAAATCATGTATCTGTGTTCCCAAGCTTCCATTTACTGGGAGAAGTACCCCATCAGTCTTTCAACACCATTTTCAGCAGTTTGTAGCAACACACTGACCACAGTGTATTTAGAGGCATCTGTTGAGACCACAAAAGGAAAATCTGGGCCCAAATGCTGCAAAACTGGAGAAGACAACAAAAGAGCCTTGACTGCTGTGAATGCTTCTGCACACTCAGGCGTCAAGACTAAAGTTGCTTTCCTGCTAGTCAAATACAAGGGGGCCACCACCTCAGACAGATGAGGGGTAAACCTTTTCAAGAAGGTAAAGATGCCCAAGAAACTGCAAAGTTGGGATACTGTCATAGGAGTAGAATACTCACAAACTTAAGCTTCCTTATAAGAGCAATAGTGTGAGCATCCTCAAAGATAATAGCACCCAAAAAGATAACCTTATGTTAAAGAATTCACACTTACTCCTCTTGGTGATTAAATTGGCCTTAATGATACACTCTATGGCTGCTGATAGATGGTCCTTATGTGACTCCTCATCTGGAGAGAATATCCAGATATTTTCCATGTATGTAATGGCACATACACCTAAGAGATCTCCAAAAACTGAGTCAATCAACCGCTGAAAGCAAGCCGGGGCATTATTCAATCCAAAAGGCATAATGTGGAACTGAAAGATACCTTTCTTTTTTTGGAACGCTGTCAACCACTCCATTCCTTCTGTAATCCTAATATGATTCAATGCATTCAAGAGATCAAGTTTTGATAATACCTTTGCCTTCTCAACACACTGAGAAATCTGTGCTTCAAGAGGCAACAGGTAGGGGTCAGGAATTGTGATATTGTTCAAGTTTCCATAGTCAATACAAGGTCTAAGCAACCCATCAGACTTTTGAACAAACAACAACAGAGAGCAAATTGACAAAACCTTCTTGAAGATTTATCCCTTGGCTGACATGTTACAAGTCCACTCTTCCAAGCATGTGTCTTCCTTTAAAGTCAAAGTGTAAATAGGAGACACAATAAAAATCAGATTAACAGTAACTTTAAAGTCAAATTCAAACTGAGCATTCTTGGGGAGAACCTCTCCCCTAGTTCTGTCAAATGCTGCAGATCAAGGCCAAAGGCATGCCAGTAAGTCTGAACTTACAGTAGTAGGAACAGGAACCAACTGAATTGTATGTGATGACTGCTAAATTCTGATATTTCCAACAATAGTATACAAATGATAATGCTGGAAGAATGGTCCACTTACAATGCATTTTCTTTAAGCAGATTTAATACATTATGGTCCCACCACCAGCCTACTCCTAAGATGATAGGGTACATAAGAGTAGAGCATATGGAAACCTGTGTAGTAAAAGATTGGCCTGCAACTACAAATGTCACTGGCTTCTTAAGTTGAAAAGAGGGAAAAGTTTGACAGTTTCCACCCCTAACTAACATTCCAGGGTGATAATTGAGTTGTAAAAAATTGGCAGTCTCAACACTCATGAAATTCTCAGAAGCATCAGTATCCAACAGAATGGCTGGTTGGAAGATATTTTGGCCGTTATTGATGCTACCATAAAACAAGAAGTAACCAAAAGTAGATTTATTTGCTGAAAACAATGCAACCTCAGCAGGATCTTGCTTCTCATCAGTGGCACAGATAGCAGCTAAGGAGGCAGGGTGCTCCTAAAAGTAACTCTCAATCATTTTTTGGGTGACCTCAGGGAGGACAGGACAATCACAATCAATGGGAATAAGAGGCAACTCCTCAGACTCAACTATCAAAGACTTTGCGGGAACAACGTGTTGGAGTATAGCCAACAAACTCTCAGTGGTTGCCACCACTGGCGCTTTGTTTACCTTGGTGGGGTTGCTCAAAAAGCCAATTGAAACTGAGAAGAAACGTGAGGGAAGCAATCACAACTCTGACTAGTCAAATCCACCACAGAATAATTACCAGAAAATCAGGAGCGTGCAGCAGGGTTAACTTTATTGTAACTGTGCTGTTTTAGCAGAGTTACAAGGGGAAAAATATTTAGAAACTAGATAATATTCTTTATTGAGAGATAATGATTATATAGTTAATGTGAGTCATGGATAACAGGAACATGATAGTGTTGATCACACAGTGGGATGATGAAGGGGGTGGCTTGATCCTGGTAATGAGTCAAGCGCCAAAACAAGGTATCCACTGTAAGGGATCATCATTTGTTCATGTTGTTGGATTTAGAAATTTGAGTTGACTTCCTAGTCTGGCTTCAAGTGACTGGATAATTGGGTTGCAGGTCATAAACCCGCTTACTCAAAACCTTGTTGGCAGGTTGAGCCTGCTGTTTCAACATCTTCAATCTCAATAGCACCTTGTTTGGAAGTCAACTGATTTGAGACCAGAGAAAGAATTTGGCTTACCAGGGCCTCAGTTGTGGTTAACAGGGAATCCCAAACTACCAGATCCTGTGCAGTCTGGTCAACTGCTAACCACAATGCTGAGAGCTTATTACTTTGGGGACATCAATTGTACAGCAGTAGGCAAGAAACTGAGAAAGGAATACCAAGAGTGGAGTAGTACCCTGCTAGAAAGTGCACAACTTTTGATGAACTTTAAGCTCCTCAATAGATACACACACATTATTAATCAAAGGGTATAAAGATGCACTTTCAGTTAACACATGTGGATTGTGCTCTATCACAGACAATAACCATTCACAAGCATTCTCTGAACCATTTGTCATCACATGGTAAACTTGCAATTTGTGAATGAGGCTAGAACTGGAATATAATGATAAAGCCAACAAAACTCCACGCAAAATTTCATCAATGGGTGGAGCAGGAAAATAATCTGGGCACCAAAATAACATGACAAAACAGAAATAAGAAACAGATGATCCAGCCTCAACAACTGTTACCAGAAATAAAAACCACAAATTAAAGAAGAGCCAAACTGAAAACTCAGAAAGGAGCTGATGCAAATAAACATGTTAAACACAGATATCTCAAAAGAACAGGAGAAAAGAAACACAAATTCATGACAAACTGCTTCCAAAAACTCAGGTGTGGAAGAGTTGAGTAGTGTGACAGAAATTGCGGGATAATAAGAAGCTGTCTACATGTGGTGAGGAATCACCCACCATATTCACATAGAGTTAATGATTAACTACCAACGCAGCTTCAGATACCAGTTTGTGGAATTTCTAAATGAGATACTAGGGTTAAGTAAAACAATTAACCCCGACCAAAAAAGCCCTAGATAAATGGCCTGCAAGAGAATCAGAGTGTCTTCAGCACAAAATTCAGGACATTGAGATAGCACAAGAGTTTCAGCTTTGACAGTAGTATGAACAGCTCCAAGATTGACAGGCATTGGATTAACATTTAGCAGAGACAACAACAAAGTATCAATGGCAGGCCCTCAGCTTCCTGTAATAATCTGGCTAAGGATTAATTGTAGGGGATGTAGCTCAAAAGGTCAACTACAGGATGCATTTTTAAAATAAAGATTAGACCAAGGGATATTTGATTTTATTGAGTAATTTTTTGGGAGGACTTGACCCTTAATAGTTGAAACAGTGAAAATTATTCAATATATATCAAAATATGACTAAGCAATACCGCCTGGATACTGGGCTCCTATTCCTTCCACATTGTCAAGTGAGTATCTAGTTTAGTTTGAAAAGAAACCTTGAGTGACCAACTTATGATGACCATGCTGATTAATAAGCTCATATCTGGTGACCATCAAATTATATCAATTTATCAACGCCAGCTTGCAGAGGGAATAAGATTCAGCTGGCAGACTGGAGCAGCCGTAACCCATTATCAATCAATTGTTTGATTCAACTCTTTTAAATTGGTCAATTTTGGTAAAGGGTTTCTGGCTTTTTGAGCCTTCCTACTTGGCCAAATAATTTCTGGCATTATGGAATCTACTGTGACAATAAAATGTCCCTAATTTGGGTAATTATTAATCTAGATTTGGCGCTTATTGCACGTCAACCTATAGAATATCTTCATCTTCACCCAGAACAGGGGATCCTTTCTGGCATGGTCTAATTTATCTACTTCAGTATCACTAACTTCTTCCTTGGCATACTCCAAATGTAATGCTCATTAATGTGATTAATATGGGAATTTGAGATAATGAGGAAATGAACCCAGCGCCTTGGCGCTTGATGTAAAAGTAAAGCAGTGTCTGCAATATTTTCCAGGCGGTGCTTGCAATAATTTTCAGGTGGCGCTTGACATAAAAGTATTTCAGCTCTTTGACGCCTAATCCAGTTGCTAGGCAGCGCTGCGGCGCCTGTGTCCTTTCCAAAGTGGCGTGGCAGCAAATTATGTACCATTTAGTGCCGCAGCGGCACTTATCATTGGCTAATTTAAGGTTCAGGTCAGCAGACTTCTGCTGATCCAATATGAATATAATTTATACTACTAATTTATGTTACTTGGCAGCTGAAATTCATATCTGCAAGCTCTGTCATAATTAGCATCATTGATTTTTATACTGCTAATTTATGGGTTTGGTTGTTGAAACCCTAATCTGTGAGCTCCGTCATAATTGGCACCATTGCTTGGTCAAAATTCCCAACACTTGTTATTGGTGTGAATTGAAAAAGGGGGCTTAGCTAGATTGGGTCAATCTTTAGTGGCTGGAGTAAGAAAAGACATGGTTATTCTGTCACAGTAGTTCTAATTTTCAGAGGAATTGACCATCCTAAACATCAAAAAATGGGAGTTCTAAAATTCTGCATAAAAAATAAAGAATCTCAAGGATTTAAATGTCATCATTGAGAGGATATGTGTTGTGGATGCATCAGTAGGAAAATAGAAATTTCAAATTCAGCCTCTAAGGCCTCCAAAAAGGCTGCTCAAACAATTTGGCACTATTTTAGCAAAAAAAATACCTCCAAAATCTTTGAGACATCATAAACAATGACTGCATAATTTGATGTGCAGAAAATTATGTCAAAATTCTTCAAAACCATAACTGACTTCTGGCTTCACAATAGAAGCTTAGTGGCTATATATCTAATGCTATATCATTAAAGAATAAGTGATTTCCCTAAATCTTAAGTTTTGACACAATTTTCTCATGTTCTTGTTGAGACTTTTAATTTCTGCAGTGCCCTTGTATTATGTTTTTATGGCTAACCAATTTTACTTTTGATTCAATAACAATTCATGCTTCATATATCTCAGATCTTTCTAATCAATTTTCTATAGCAAATTTAGAGTGTGAACTTTTCTTCACAGTTGATGATTTGTCTCCATTTCAGATTTTTGGGGCTTCTTGGTTTCTCAATCATCTTGATTTTACTGAATTTTTCATTTCTAATTTTTGGGCAGGGGTTTCCAGATAATTTCTTCCCTGTTATTTATGTTGTTGCTTAATGTAGTACAAATCTGCTGGGCCCAAAATGAGCCTGAAAAAGCGCTGATGTATACTGTAATTCAGGGCCTGATGGTACAAATACGGGATTGTCAAAACCTTGGTCCAAACTTCAAATCACATTTGTGGGCAACTCAGCTGAGTGAAAAATAAAATATTTAATAAAATCAACCATTTAATTTGACTTTTTTGCTTTATTTAAATTTGTAAATTTTGAATCCCTTGTGCAGATAACCCAACTAACTAAAGACAAAACACATCAAACAAATGAGGGATACATGGATCAGAAATTTGGGGTTTGCCAATTATATACTTCTGGGAAGTATAATAAACAAGATAAAGGGGAAGATTAAGAAGAGAATGCTACTTTATTTAATATGAATATAGGGTATCATATAGTATTATGAGAAGCCACATACTGTCCATGTACGTCATGGAGATCATGGGGCTTATCTGAGTAATGTTCCTCTTAAGTCACAAGGCTTGTTCAAGTTGTGTTCCTTTTAGGATTTGGATTATGTGATTCCTGTAATAGATGGTTGACTGATAGTGGTGCCACCAATTTACTGGCTGGTCAGTGAGTTGTTTGGTAACCCATTTGATGAGTTACTCGGGGTGTTAATTCCCCAAGAGGGAGTAATCAAAGATGTTGCAACAGGTTCTGATGTACAATTTGGTATTTTCTTAAGTCTAATAAATCATAGACAACACAAAAAATTAACAAATATGAAATTTTGCAATTGTCAAATCCAAGAACAAAATCTCAAATAATTATTGAAATGAATTTGAAATAAATTTAATTTATGAGCATCTCAAACAAGAAGTCAAAGGATCTAGAGTGGATTTGTGCTAATTCTTTTAAGGATCATAGGCATTCTCAAAAATCACCCTATTCCATTTTAGGATAGCTAAAATTTAGATGCTTGATTAAAGTAGAATTTAGAAAATGCTAACAATAAAATAGAATTCTATATTAAATTCTCTTTTTATGAAGGTTCTTTTTCCTTGTGGTGGTAATTTTTCTTTTTTGTTGATAATCTGCTTGCATTAAATTGGATAGTTTCACCTCCAGTTGCCTTGGTAATAGGAAATTGAGTTGCCTTCCCAAGGCCATCTGTGGTTGTAAAGGAGACTTGATTTCCTATTGCCAAGGCAACTGGAGGTGAAACTATCCAATTAAATGCAAGCACATTATCAACAAAAAAGAACAGTCACCTCAACAAGGAAAAAGCAACTTGAAAAAGTAGATTGTAATATATAATCCTATTTTATTATTAGTGTTTTCTAAAATTAACTGTAATCAAGAATCTTTGATAGCAATACATAAACACATATTGTTACAGCAGTGGGCCCTTATTTAAGTCACAATTACAAGTAAAAAAGAAAGGTTATGTGTATAAAATATTGAAGTCTTCAAGTAACAATGTACAAATTAATAAGCTAAAATCATAGTGTAGTAAACTGATGATTTTTCTTTTGAAGTTTTTCCTTTTCTACCTTACTGTCACAAGCAACAAATTCCTGCTATCAATTAACAAGGAAAAATCCCAATTACAAGATTCAAACCCTGGGATTCTGCAAGCTGCCAGCCCGCAGGCTCAGCCACCTGTGTTTTTTGGGCTCAAATCAGAGATAGATTTGACTTTGGAGAAACCTCCAAACCCCACTAGTGTAGCACCTTCTATGATCAAACCCTGCCATCTGAGAGATCCCTTAGTATATCCAATAGAAGCGTCAACTCAAGTAATATCCCTGTAATAACTTGGGCCACTGCCAATGGAGTACTGTAGAAATTTTCCCAAGAACAAGGGCCGCCAAATGATGACAAATCCCATGTCTTAAAGAAGTAAATTGAGATTCCCCATCCCAGCCCAACCAATGATGAATTGTCTACATTGGTTGCCACCAAGGATTTCCAAACCCTGGTAAATGCTGCCACCCAGCCCATAAAAATTGGCAAAAGTTTTCACAGTTTTGATGAGCATACTTATATCCAGGAGATGACAGGGAGATGCTCATTGCCATCCTTACTATAAAGTGTTATGAACCTTTGGCTCATGCAGGTTTTGCTCTACCTCATTTTAGCACTTTAAAATTTTCAGTTTGATCTTCCTAGGTCTGTCCCCGCTTCCCACCAAGCCCAGGAAAATGCAGACCAACCAGCCAAATTATTCTGTCCTCCAGGAGTTCCCTACAGCCAGGTCCGTTTTATAGAGTATCCTTCAAGCCCAGACTATTTGAATTTTACCTTAGAGGAAATCCTAATTTACAACATTGAATCCTGTACTAGAGAAACAGAGCTTATTAGTTGTGAAGGAACTTGGATCACTTAACAGTCTTTGATATTTTATAACAAATATAACTACCTGCCCGTGTATTTGATACCAATGATCCCGCAGCCCAACTGTCCACAAGAATCTGTTGCTACTAGTGAGTCCACCTCCATCCAGATATTTGGAGTCATGTAAATCACTCTCACCAGCTTAATCAATTCTATGGTGCCCTCCAGTGGGCCCTGGGCTATCCTCAGAAAATCACTATTGTCGCAACATCTTTGATTACTCCCTCTCGGGGAATTAATGCCCCAAGTAAATCACTGAGTGGCTCACCAAGTGGTTCACCGCCCAGCCAATAAACTGATGTCACCATTATCAGTTAACCATCTATGACAGGGATCACTCAATCCAGGTCCTAAATGGAACACAACTTGATTAAACCTCGTGACTCAAGAGGAACATTACTCAGATAAGCCCCATGACCTCCATGACGTACATGGACAACATTTGGCTTGTCATGATACTATATATTAGCCTATATTCATATTCAATAAAGTATCATTCTCTTCTTAATCTTCCCCTTTATTTTGTTTATTATACTTCCCAGAAGTATAAACTTGACAGTGGTAGCACAGGTAGGTTATCCATACCTACACAACTCAAAAGAAAAATTCCTCCCAAGAAAAGAACCCAAGCAATGTCACTCCCTAGCGGTTGGAGAGATTACAAAGTAGGACAAGACGTTCCCCCAGGACTTGTCATCTACAATAATCTCCTTGTATCCATTGACCAGTACAACGCTCTCAAAACCCGCAGACTGTTCCCTACCACGTCAACCACAACAGCGCCTACACAACCTGGGATACCCAATATTTTGTTTCAGTACTTACATACCGCTGAGATTGGCGCCTTTGCAGGACTACACCGTGAGAACGCCTCTCTTTGGATCAACAGCACCAAGAGCAAGTTCAAACAAGTGGAGTACCCCCCCCCAAAGACTCTGGGTTAGCAAAATTGCCATCCGCGTCACAGGGACTGCCTTGCGTTTTGTTACTGAATGGCTAGTTAACATCCTGACCAGAAGGAAAACTGGGAACTATTCAAAGCTGTGTTCATTAAAAAGTTCTCCATGAAAGATTCAGACATGGTGATTATGACCAAACTCTGAACCTTCAAAATGACAGGAACCATTGAGGAATACATTGCTGCATACAAAGAACTACGTGATTGTGCGCCCAACACCATCAACTTTGATGAACCTGGACTACACCTGGCCTTCTTACACATATTAGACGTCAGTTCAACATGACCTTCTTCAAGAACCTCACAGATGTATTCCTAGAAGGAAAACGCGCAGCTCAGAAGTCTGACAATCTACACGCCTCCAACAAATGCAAGGAAAACCCTGCAGTTAATAGAGAACCTTGCCCTAATAAGCAAAACAACCAAGCCAACAGTACCCAGCCTCAAAACGGGAATCACATGGCACAAGCCAACCAGGCTAGCACCAAAGATACCAACAAGGAGGAAAAAGCTCAGGGGAGTGCTTAGGCAAGCTGCCCTCCCCCTCTTCACAAGACTTGTACAGAGAACAGGACGTGGACTCCATCACCATGATCCAGGTTCCTTCCAGCAACCCTCTACTGTTTGCTGCCCAATCTGGAAATAAACTCCTTACCTATCCTTTCTGTTTTTGCAGATACCAGGGCACAGCACTATTTGACACTGGAGCCAACCAATCACTCATTAACAAGAGCTTTGCAGACCTCATAAAGTTACCTACCATTTGAAGTAACATCAAGAAAGTCATCATGGCGGACAACCGCAGCACACCAGTTACCCACAAGACCAGACCTTTCCGGGCCTAAATTGGAGACGTCCAAACAACAATTAGCAGCCCCATCATCCCAATCCCCAAATACAATATCATACTTGGATTAGATTGGATGCAAAAGACAAAGCCTCACATAGACTGGGACAGTGCCACCCTCACTATCCAGCGAGGAGAAGTCCACCATCATGTGTACCCAACACATCTTGATACCCTCATGAGGGACCACATATTTGTCAAGATCATGGAAACAGAGAAAGAAAATGACATCAGCAAAATCAATTGGAGCACATGTACGTATGAAGTCATCCACTTCAAAAACACAGAAATCCAACTCAAACAGAACCCAATTAGGGACCAGCTGGTCAATGAATTTCCCTCTGTATTCCAAGAATCACTACCCGGGCTGTCCCCTGACCAGGGTATACAACATGAGATCAACCTGAAAGGTAGCGTGCCCAAAGCGCGACTCATCTACTGCCTCACACCACAAGAAAACAACGCCCTGAAAGCTTACCTTGACAAAGCACTCAAGAAAGGCCTCATCAGATCTTCAAAGTCACCCTTTGGTGCCGCTGTCTTCTTTGTAGCAAAGAAAGATGGAGGCCTCCTCCTAGTCACAGACTACAGGGCCCTCAACAAGGTCACAATAAAGAACAGGTATCCTCTGCCCCTAATTGATGACCTTTTTGATGCCCTGTGGGGGGTCCCAAACCTTCACAAAAATTGATTTGACAGCAGGATATCACCAAATTTGCGTGAAACCTGAAGACATTCCAAAGACTGCATTTTGAACTAAATATGGATCCTTTGAATGTGTTGTCCTCAATTTTGGCATGATGAACGCTCCCAGTACCTTTATAACCTTCATGAATGAAGTATTCAAGGAACACATTGGGAAAAGAGCAATCATCTTCCTGGACAACATCATTATTTACAGTCCCAACCTGCAACAACACTGGGAAGACGTCTGCGCAGTCCTCTGTACCCTGAAAGAAAACCAATTGATTGTCAAACCGTCCAAATGTGAGTTCTTCTCAATGAAACTTCTATTTCTTGGCCATATCATCAGCAAGGACGGTATAAAGTCAAATCCAGACAAAATACGTGCTATAACAGAGATGCCAGCCCCAAGGAACAAGAGCAAACTCTGTCTTTCCTTGGAATGGTAGCCTATGTACACAGGTTCATCTCTGACTGGGGCGCTCTTACAGCCCCCTTGTCAGCCATCACTGGGAAAAAAACCAAATTTGTCTGGACACCTTTACGAGATCAACATTTCTGCCAACTGAAAGAGCACATGGTTACTGCCCCCATCCTGCAATACCTGAACCGTGAGGGTATCTATAAGCTAGAAACCGACGCCTCTGATTATGCCATAGGAGGAGTCTTCCGTATCCAAACGGCCCAAAAGGACTTCCTCCCCGTGGCATATGAATCAAGGAAGCTATGAGATGGCAAACAAAGATACCCTATACACAATAAGGAGTTGGTTGCCATCATACACTGCCTCATGAAATGGCAATGCTATCTAGAAGGAGCCCAGACGTTCAAAGTACTCACCAACCATAAGTTGTTGATATTCTTTAAAACATAAGAACACCTGTCAAGAAGACAAGCCAAATGGATGAGTCTCATACAGAGATACCCCATGCAAATTGAATACAAGCCAGGCAGAGAGATGCTTACTGCAGACGCCCTATCAAGGCTATACAATAAACACATCCTCCGTACTAATGGCGACCCCGACTGGCCCATGTTAATCATGGGGAATCTCCAAGAAGGGTTCCCACCTGACACACCAATGGACATCCAAGAGAAAGTCCTCAAGAACAAACATCTTTTCAAAAACGTATATGGTACCCTCCACTGAATCCTTCCAAATGGTGACACTGTACCCTACGTTCCGTCAACACAAAAGATTGAGATAATCCTCCGTTATCACAGAGACTTAGGACACACCCGTAGCAAAAACTTGCATGAATATCTCAAGACCCGCTACTGGTGGCCCAACATGCTAGATGATATTATAGAAGTACTGGAACAATGTGAGGTCTGTGAAAAGTACACCCAAACCAAAGCTCCACCCAAGTCAGTAGTACCTGTATCCATCACACAACCCTTCAAGGTATGGTTGTTAGATATTGTGGTACCTATGCCTGGTGAAAGCAAAGGCAAGAAGTACATCATCACAGCCATCAACTATGCAACCAGATGGCCCATAGCACAAGCCATAAAAGAGCACAAAGGCAATGACGTGAGACAATTCATTGGCAAGGAGATCATAGCTAAGTTTGGAAAGCCTGACCTCTTAATCACAGATGGAGCCACTGAACTCAAAGCTATTGACACCAACATTTATCTTGCCAAAAATGGAATAAAACATGTCACAGCCAGCCCATATCACCCACAAGCAAATGGACGTGTAGAACAACTAAATGGCTCTCTAGTGGAAGCCCTCATTAAGTTATCTGCCAACAATCCAAAAGCCTGGGTCAACATGCTACCAACCGCCATTATGGTCTGCAGAACACGAGTTAACCGCAATATGGGCAAAAGCCCTTATGAACTTGTCTATGGTCAGAAACCGTCACTTGTCAGTACAACCATGGGGCCACAACTGCCACTTCCAAAGAAGATACCAGACAGCAATGACCCAAAAGTACTACAAGCCAGAAAGGACCAAGAGATGATGGAACAACAAAGAGTCCAGCAGGAAGCAATCCTATTGCAACAAGAAAGGTTTCAAGTTGGGGACGAGATCTGGGTTGTCAATCACAACCAACACAAATTAGACCCAGGATTACGTGGAGCAGGCATTGTCATGGAAGTGAAGCCCAATAACACCTACCTCATCAAAGGGATCGGAGCTCAACCCAAACTAAAACATATGCATCATGATCAACTTTGTTTATGTAAGGCAAGAGCAGCCCAACAAAATTCAAGACTCCCTGTTCCCAACGCCAAACTGGATCAGTACCAAGCCTGTATACCAGATACCCTCAAGAAGATTCCTAAGGCTCCGCCTTCCAGCACCCCAGGGGGAGATGTTGCAACATCTTTGATTACTCCCTCTTGGGAAATTAATGCCCCAAGTAAATCACTAAGCGGCTCACCAAGTGGTTCACTGCCCAGCCAATAAACCAGTGGCACCATTATCAGTTAACCATCTATGTCAGGGATCACTCAATCCAGGTCCTAAATGGAACACAACTTGATTAAGCCTTGTGACTCAAGAGGAACATTACTCAGATAAGCCCCATGACCTCCATGACGTACATGGACAACATGTGGCTTGTCATGATACTATATAATATCCTATATTCATATCCAATAAAGTATCATTCTCTTCTTAATTTTCCCCTTTATTCCGTTTATTATACTTTCCAGAAGTATAAACTTGACACTATCCTACATTGTAAAGTTAGCCCCCATCCTGTGGTGGGTCCTTCCCTTCTGGGCCTGCGGGCTGTCCACCCGCAAGTTCTCATGAACCTACCACAGGATGGATCCCTGACACTTACCTTCCTTTCTGAAAAGAAGTTTTGTTGGCCTTTGGCTACTCCAGGGGCCAAAAAACTTTTAAAAAATTCTGTGTTGTCAGGAGGGTGTCTCATATAACATGTATGATATTGTGGTTGCTATATTGGTGATTTGGAGTGCATAATATTGTATCATTTCCAGGTTTAGAAAATTTTATATTTCAATTGATTTTCATGTCTAAACATGGTTATAAAATTGAATTTTTCATTTGAATTTTTCATTTGATTTTATTCAGAGTGGAGCTTCTTAATTTGAATTGAATTGCCCTAAGCTCTTACTGTACATTGAATTTGGATTCCAAATCCTGCAACTATTATTTGAGTTTACTAATGGCATTCATTTGTGTTTTGAAATTTGGTTCATGGATTTGACAACCCCGCAATTCCAAAAAATATAGTAAACTTAATGAAATTGATTGATGGATTCAAACACTTCAAATCTGATTCCAGTTAATTCATTTGTCCACTTGAAACGTGCAGTGTGACTTGAAATTTGCAAAGTGTCTATGAGATCCCACAGTTTGAAATAAAATAGAAATACAAATAATTCAATTTAATTAAAAAAAGGCTAACCCACAAATGTGATTCAAATTTTGGACCAAGGATTTGACCATCCCACATTTCTACCATTGGGTTCTGAGTTTACAGTATATATTTTATTTTTTTTATAAATAAAAGGATAAGATTCATAGCTTTATTTTGATAGTTTATAGTATGAAAAAGTATTTTTTCATGAGTTATTACTGGTTTAAATATAAACATTTGTAATTGGTTCTTTTTTTCAAATTGAACTGTTAAGCTGCGACTTGGGCAGCATGTGTATTAGAAAATGGCCTAATCCCTAAAATAATGGCCCATGTGAGGGGGTGGCATGAGATTGGGCTGAGAATTTACATCAATTGAAAAAGTACTAGGTGCAGCCATGGCCAGGATAGTTTATATCATGCGAGCTTTAAGATAGTTGCACGTTCGCAATCCAAATCAGTGGACGTTGACAGTTTAAATTTCTTACGTGCATTCCGCTTTACTTATTTTTGGTTCGTCGGGTACATATTTAATGGGTACAGCCGAACCCTTCTTAAAATTCAAGCGACATTGTGATGGTTTCTCGTCCCAACATCTTCAGAATTTTGCCATGGTTCAGTAATATAAAGTAGGCCCAACTTTTGCTACTGCTGGGGAAGGTTTATCTTTAAGATTTAGCGGTAGGCTAGAAGTTACTAAATATCACGATCTTTAGTTACAGGTTCCACGATCTCTAGGAAATTGTATGGAAGCCTGGTTAAAAAAAGGCTTTATTGTTTTGATTTTCACCAAAAATCAGTGCACAATATAAGCATATTGAGCTTTCTAGGGTTGTGGTTTTTTTACGGTCATCGTTCAGGCATAGGCAGAAGGAAGATCCTTCAGAGTAAATTTAAATGAATGTTTTTGGCGCTGCGGAAATTATGCTTTTGGCCCAAAACTAAATTCTAGAGACCTCGCTGGGAATTAGATATTCAAACTGTCAGATTGAAAATATATAACGTGTTACAGTTGATTGCTTTACGGTGAGGGTATTAATTAGAATAGGCTACCGATAACTTTGAAGTCGGATTTATAAGGTTAGCCTATAAGCATGCATAATTTTTTATTGAGTTTAATGGGGTTGAAAATATAGTTAATTTCTGGTACTAGGGTAGCTCATTTAAGCTGTATCGAATACCCTGACTTTTTGACAAATAAATAGGATGTGACCGAATTCTTCATCCTGCGATGCATGAGAAGGACGAGAATAGGGTTGACAACAGCAAGCATTGTCATGCCTATGGGGATCAACAGGTATAAGAACTTTGGAGGGCTGTCTAGCCCATAGAAAATCCCTATCAAGGTTGTGGAGAACTTTGGAAAGTAGCACATAATATAAGTAAAGAGGAATAATAGAGCCTTGATAGCGGCCTTTCGAGTAATAGATTCAAGCTGGTTGGGAACGTTGGCGCGGTAACATTTGATGAAGATGGCAATGTAGGAGAAGAATAAAACAAATAGCGGTAGATTGAAAAGAACATCCACTCCAATTCCAGCATACTTGGACCATGTTGTTCCCTTGGGCATGCAAAACAGATGAGAAGGCTCAGGTGCAAACCCACCTATTATCGAATTTCCTGCCAAAAGAACTGCCGCTGCGAGGGCTTCTATACCAAGGGCCATCCAAATAACAACCTGTGGTATTCCACGCTGATAGCAGATGACGCTATATCTCTCGAGTGCCAGTAGACCCATCAGAATCCCTGATAACCCGCACAGGAAAAAAGTTGCCGAGCTCAAAATAGGGCAGTAGAACCACGAAGTGTAGGTTTCGACAGGGCCCAGAATGGGACGAGAGAAGCAAATAGACAGGGTAAATAAAGAAAGGAATAAATCAGTTGCCCCAATTATGCGAATCAAGTGGAATGAGGTACTCTTCTCAGGAATCTTTTTCAGCATGCAAAAGAGAAACACGTTTACAGCTGCACCGAGTATGCTGATGATTACGAGTATCGACAGCACTATCATAGAAGCTGTTTCATCATTTTTGTAACTGTACATAGTTTGTACCATATATCACCAGTTAGCAATTCTCTAACCCCATAATATATCCTGGGAATTGCATGCACTTGTGAAGAGTACATGTGATACCGATATATCTGGCATATAAAACGTAGATTGGCATTTGATGCAGGTACAGCTTGGCATTCTGGTTTGATTAAGCAAGTGCATTGGATAAACAGGGTGGTACAAAGTATCCATTGAAAGCAACTGCTTCCTGAGCGGCTCAATCTATGCTCTTGTCCCACTTGTTGATGCAAGGTAGAGTGATCCATGCTTAAAATTAATGTATTTGATTTATAATTTAAAGTAAATTGGATTGATTTCGTTGCGAGAGGCCAACCAAAATTAATTAAACTGCAAGCTGGGATCGTCTTGCCCCTATTACGTACTCTGCCTACAGTTTAGCTTCAAGCCTCGGCATTCAAAAACCTGATTTAATAGGAAATATTATATTGGTGCCTAATTACCTAGAACATTACACCTCGCGGTTTGTATTCTAATGTTGGGCTTAGAAAAGGTGATGATTGAAGTGCTTTCAGAACCAGGTGTGTAGTCTATACTAGGGCTGCGCCGAACCACACCTGGCAAAAACCAGATTTTACCCACACTCCCGAAAGCTGTTTTATATATTTACAGTGTATAAATAAACAGCATTTTGGGAATGTGGAGCAAAATCCAGTTTTTGTCCAGAAGTGGTCCGCTGCAACTCTAGTCTATACAGGCTTTAAGCTACATCTGCCTTTGGGTAGCAAGCTAAAGCGATTTGATACCAGCAATGAGCAAGCATGAGTCCTGGCTTTAAAAACTGCGATACCGATCACTTTAATTTAATACGGGTAAGTCCTTTAATAACACTGCTTCCTAGCAAGGTTAGGTTCGCTTCTAAATCTTCGAATTCGTCTTAGAAGCAACCAGATTCAATTCTCATGCACCAATTATCTTCACCCATCTATGCATTGTCAGTCACTATTTAATTGATCTTTTTAAGGGTAACAGTGTCCTAGCCAACAGTAAAAAGTAATACAGTACTATAATAAAATGTGGATTTTATTTTTTATCATCTCAACTTCTAGATGTTAACACTTTTTAATTAATTGTACTCGTCATGTATATACTTCTGGGAAGTATAATAAATAAAATAAAGAGGAAAATTAAGAAGAGAATGATACTTTATTGATATGAATGTTGGGGATTATATAGTATCACAGAAAGCCATATGCTGTCCATGTACACCATTGTAGTCATAGGGCTTGTCCAGATAGTGTTTCATTTAGGATTCAGAATGTTTGATCCCCATATAAGACGGGTGGCTGATAAGAGTGCCACCAACTTACTTATTAGTTGGGGAATCACTCAGAAATTACTTCCCCAAGAGAGAGTAATTGTAGATGTTGTGATGCCTTCTTATGGGGTGCTGAAAGGTGGAGCCTTAGGTATTTTCTTGAGAGTGTCAGGGATTTGGGCTTGGTATTGACCCAGTTTTGTGCTGGGGACAGGAAGCCATGAATTATGTTGGGCATTTCTTGCCTTACACAGGCAGAGTTGATCATGATGCATATGTTTCAAGCTTGTGTGAGTACCAATTTCTTAGACAAGGTAGGTATTATTGGACTTTAATTTCATGATGAACCCTGGCCTCTTAACCTTGGATCCTATTTATGTAAGCCATGGTTGACTACCCAGATCTCATCTTCAACCTGGAATTATTCTTTTTAGAGCAGCATTGACTCCCTCTCCACTCTTTCCTTTTCCTTAGTTTCCTGGTCTTGTCTGGCTTGTTGTACAGCGGGGTCACTGCTACTTGGTACCCTTTTAGTTAAAGGTAATCATGGTTCTAATGTGGTACTAACAAAGGCAGGGTTATGCTCATAGACAAGTTCATACAAGCTTTTACCTGTATTGCAGTTGTCAGGGAACCAATCCTGGATGACTAGCCCATCATTTTCTGGGATCAGACGGGCCGCGGGCCAGGCAGGCAGAGCCTACTATAGGATCAGGGCTAACTGTCAGGATTCTCCTGAAATGAAATTGCATTTATTTTCTGGGCTTAATTGATATTTTTAAATTCCTGAATTGAGTTCAAAGCTTCTTTAAAGTAGCCTTTATATCAATTTTGATTTAATTATACAATTTGAACCCCCTAATCCGTGTAAAAACCTGTTTTTCAAATGCATAGAGGCCTCCTCTTGTTTATTTTGTATCTTAAAATTTAATGAACCAATCTCAATGCTTGAACATGTTTCTGAAAGCCTGAAACAAGAGGATTCAAACTGAGCTATAATCAGCACCGTTTACAAATGTAATAATTGTCTTTTGACACAATTTCTGCTTAATTACCCCTGTTTTCTCTCAACTTCAAACACTAAGTGTATAAAATTTTCTATTCCTTCTCTACTCTCATATTCCAATATTCTCTTTCTTGGCTCCTCAAATAAATCTGGTTTATTAAAATCTATTTGATCAACTTTTAGATTTCTTTTATCTGTCTTGGCCTGTTATTTCTGGATAAACCTGAGTTACTTGATTATAGTCTTAAGGCTAGAATTTTTGGTGGCCTTGCTCTAATCAATAATCCAGTTTTCAGCCCCAAAACTGTAAAGCTCTGAGGGGTTCTTATAGCTCTGGACACAGATATATTCCCTAGAGTAACAAAAAAGGTAGGCCAAGTCCATGCACAACCTCTACACAACCTGGAGAATATTGCCCACACTGTGTATGAGCGTTTTGTGCTGGCCTTTATGAAAAAACCTTCCCTCTTTCTTTGGAGCCCCCTCCCACTACAGAGTAGAAATTAATCCAGTTAGAGTTTTTGATCTTCTGGTGCTGTCCTGCCTTAAAGCAATTAGCAGGACAACATAAAATCACAGCCCACACTTTACTGGGTCTTCCTGGCTTGCAGCCTGGGAAATTCGGATATAGGATTTCACATATAGTGGAATCCTAGCCAAATAAGTCTCCTGGCCTGGGAGTCCCTCAACCCAGAGAAAATGTTTCTAAGGACATTCCAGCTGTGATGCTAATGGCAAAAAGGAATGATAATTTTGTACCTGAATTCTCATAATGCACCTAGCCAACCAGGCTGCTGTCCCCTGCATCCAGGCCTGTTACTTTTTTCTTGGGCCCAGGCTATGGATAGATTAGGTTGACACATTTAACTGGCTTCCTCCTGCTGCTTCCAAACCCCCCTCCTATAAAATCCCTGGTACTTTATAATCAGAACCTAAACGTAAAAATGCGGGATTGTCAAATTCTTGGTCCAAATTTTGAATCACTTTGCAGGCAACTCAGCTGAGTGAAAATTAAATTTTTAATAAAATCAACCATTTAATTTGACTTTTATTTATTTAAATTGGCAAATTTTGAATCTCTTGAGCAGATAAATCAATTAAAAAAAGATAAAACACAACAAACAAATGCAGGATAAATGAATCATAAATGCAGGATTCTAATGTACAATTTGGTATTTCCTGTATTTCAAACGAATCATAGACATCATGTAAAAATTAACAAATCTGAAATTGTGGGATTGTCAAATCCAAGAACCAAGTTTCAAATAATAATTGCGAGGAATTTGAAATAAATATAATTTATGGGTGTCTCAAAAAGGATGTTAAATGATCTAAGTGGATTTGTGCTGATTCTTTTAAGAAGCACAGGCATTCTCAAAAAATCACCCTATTCCAGTTTAGGACGACCAAAATTTATATCATAATGATCACAAAATTAACATATTTAACAATAAAATTGACTAAAATATACACTCCTCTTTTTGAGTTTAAGTTTTTTAATAAAAATTTATTATGTCTTCTTCTAATAACAACCAAATAAACGAGCTTTTCCCTGGCCTTGACAAGATTATGCAGGGCTATACTGGGCCTTCCAACAGTGAAGCCTCTGTCTATGGTCTTTCCCAACCCTTAGGACCCTCCCCAAGCACTACCCAGGGTGTGCTCTTTCTCCTGTGTCCTCAAGCATGGCCCTGTTTGCCCATCACACACAGGCAGCTTCTAACCCAAATCACGTATCAACAATGGCATCCGTAACCAGCCAATTGAGCCAAGGAGTCACCCAGGTAAGCCATAATCCAGAAACAGTCAATCAGATGGCAACGTCCAGTTCCCAAGACAGACACATCCCACCTCCAGCCAATCAGCCTGCAAGAACCAGAAGAAAGCTAATTATCCCAAAAATTGTTCTTAAAATGCTTGAAAAGCAAGGGATGCTTATGTCCCTTGGGGAAATTGCGGCTGCAATGGGTTTTGAAAAGCCCACTGTGGCTGCAACCCTGCGAGCCCATGTCAACTGTGCCCCCCTCCCAAGAAGACCCCAACTGGTGCCTGTACTTCAACTGAAGGTGAAAAAGCCTATCTTTTTATGATAAACATCATAAACGTGACCTGCAGATGCCCCTGGTCCAGGTTTAGCTCTAACTGGGACTAAATGGCATTTTCACAAATAAAAGAACAGTCAATTTTTGGATGCACAGAGTTGTGATTGCTGCTAGAATCTTGTCCAATCAAGTTCTCACTGGCCCCAGTTTGGTGGATACCAGCCCATATAGTTCAACCATTATTAATTTCATTAAAGGGAGGGCAATGATGACACACAATGACGTCATGTTCTTATAGTATGTAAAGATTTCTTAAAGCATCCAAGATTATGGATAAAAGTGTATTCAATATGACGTTTACAAGCACGGACCAATTTTGTATCAAT
The DNA here is from genome assembly GCA_014839935.2 of Entomophthora muscae. Taxonomy (NCBI): domain Eukaryota; kingdom Fungi; phylum Entomophthoromycota; class Entomophthoromycetes; order Entomophthorales; family Entomophthoraceae; genus Entomophthora; species Entomophthora muscae. Next base: position 453,219 of record QTSX02004276.1, read on the forward strand.
TTGTTGGGGTTTTGTTGGAAGTTTCCCCATTGAGTGTCAATCATTACTAAGCAATATCAAACACCATTGATGAGTATGCCTACCAGACAGAGCTCAAGGACATGCTGGAGGAGTGGGCTACCCAACAAGCTGTGTACACAGTTGAACTGAGTGCAGAGATGGAGTAGCGGGAATGAGAAGCCAAAGAAATTAGGGCTGTGGGGCATACCTGTTGGTCCTACCCCATCAACCACACTGACATGCATCTTGTAGATGTATGTCTTTAAAATTTTGGTTCAGCTCTCAGGCGCTTAAAGCCTTCCACATACAATGAACTGTGTACCCAAATTGAGAAGGGGTATGAGCTTTTCCCTTCCATGTTTTTCCAGGATTTATCTGATCTCATCTTCTTCTATGCAAGCAATAATGATAAATCCAGAAAGGACTCCTGCCTCCCCCATGCCCATCTATTTGGTTTTTCAAGCCCACATATGTGACAGAAGAAGAATTTGAGCAATTGAATCAATCAGCTCTTTCTGCCTCTTCCCACTCAACAAACCCTGCTTCCCCAACCCCCCATCAAGATCAAGCCACCTGCCTTCCAACCCTGACTCCCAAAGCACCACCCATTCCCTCACTACTATCTCTGATGCCGTCCCTTTCACAGGCGCAGATGAAGGCAATGTTCATTCTGCCCATTCCCTTCCCTACTAGTCCTTTGATGAGTAAAATAAAACTTTTCTTTGTGACAATTTATTAAAATTGATATCTCTCTTTCAATTCATAATTAATAATATTTTCTTTTTACATTATCAACATTTCCCATAATTAATACAATGTTGTACATTTTACAAATAACTTAAAATTATAAGCATATATAATTTTCATCATTAATAATAAAGTAAAGACAATAAACGTAAATATTGCATTAGAATATTGCAATTAGACATCAACTCTTGATATTTAGATATTATGTGCATAGCTCAATGCATTCTGTATAATAAAGTTCATTTTAAGTGTGGCTTTTTTTCATTTTAATTTATATAAATGGACTGTGATTATATTAGGGAGCCATTAACGCTTAGTACAAATATTGATGCATAGTGCATTTTACAGCCTGCATATTTACCTAGTGGTAATAATTCTGTAAAAATTTTAGTCAGATTTGGGAGGTAATAATAATGTAATGGGTTAATATATTACTGTTTAACTCATTACATTATTATTACCTCACAAAATCCGACTAAAAAGTTTATAGAATTATTACTAATAGGTAAATATACAGGCTGTAAAATGCACTAATTTTCAATATTTTTACTAAGCGTTAATGGCTCTAATATAAACACAGTCAATTCATTTTAAATTGTAATGAAAATACCTAGTTTACAGTGGATTTTATTAAACAAAATACATTGAGTTATGCACATAATATCAAAATATCAAGAGTTGACGTCTAATTGCAACATTCTAATCCAATATTTACGTTTATTGTCTTTAATTTATTAATGATGATGAAAAATATGTATGCGTTGAAGATAGTACTATAAAAACCAGTTTTTTGATGTAATTCAAACAAAATGTCAAATATCTACAACTTGATAAATGAATTAGAAGCACAACTACAAAATTTTGTTGAAATAGAAACAAATATCAGGGAAATAGTAACAGGAAAGCTGGGTAACGGGGGCCAGCCACTGATCCAGCCAAAGGAAGATGCTCTGGCTAAACTGGGAAAGATTATAGATGGAAAGAGCAAAGAAGCATTACTTAATCTACAAGGAACAATTTTATCAAGTCTGAAGTTCAATGATGCAGCCTACAACTTGTTGGAGTTCTGGCAAGGGGCCAAAGAGAACAATAAGAAAATCAAACTGATCAAAGAAACTGAAATCTCAAAGGAAATTAACACAAATGAAGAGGAAATTGCTCAAATGGAAACATATGAAAACAAAGCACAATCAAGAAGCAGAAGCGCCACAAGAAGCAATGAAAATTCAACAAATGAAGATAAAGAGAAAGCACAAGTATCACAAAAAATAAGGAAGATCATGTCCAGGAAATCAAATTAAGAGCAGTCAACACTCATGATGTTTGCAAAAGGGGCGCCTATGGCTGAGGGGGCCGCGGGGGAAACATTTAGTAAGTTTATTTATGTTTTAATAAATTTACTTTAGTTATAACAAGAAATAGGGACAAGGTTGTTGAAGTGACAGTCTTTATTCCCAGTTGGTTTTACGGGGGTTACCAATCACTGGTAGCCCCTATAAAGCAAATGAATCAAAATGAAATAAATAAAACAATTCAAATGAACATGAATAATTCTGCAAATATTGAAGCAAAAAAATGAATACTTGCCACCCACAGGGTGCTTGCTGTGGGTTAGGGAAGTCTACAAGCTAGGCAGGACAATCAACTTTAAGGAAATGAATGAAATTCAAAGGAATATCAAGATGAATTTTGATTAATATATTTACAGATGCTGTGAACAATTCCTGTTTCAAATATAAATGAATATGAAAAAAATTAATAGAAACAGACTTTCAAATAGGACCAGAATATCTAAAAGCTGAAATTTTCAACAAAGTGTTCAAAGCATTATCAAATAAAGTCAGGGAAGCAGTCCTAGTGAATAAGTTCAAGCCTTTATTTATTTTGTTTGCCAAGGCATGGGGGTAGGACACACCATTTCAAAAACAGCATCTCAAAAAACTCTATCTCAATCTACGCTATCTCAATTTTTGCTATCTCAATTTTATAGTAAAAACACCATTTCAATTTACAGCATTGCAACTAAAAACAAGTTTTAAATTTTTTAGATTTTTTGAACTCCAAAAATAACCCAAAAAAATCTCAAAAAATAAAATTCAAAAAAATTCTAGGCTTAAAAAGCCTTAGAATTTCAAATCTGCAATAGAAAATGGGGTCTATTAGTAGCAACATAGTTGCGTAAAGCCCAAAAGTTAAAATATACCCAAAAACAACTATTTTCATCAATTATAACTATGATCTATACTTTAAAATAAGCAAATAATTGTATCAAATATCTAATAAAATCAAAATAATGATAAAAGTAAAGGAAAGAAGAGAGAAGATAGAGAGGTGTTTATTGGAAAATGGCTTAAACATTGGTAGAAAGAGCAACTGAGATAGCTGGGAGATGCTCAAGCTTGCTACAGTAGTTTTAAAAGCTATGGCGACAACCAAAAATACCTCAGATTTAAACAAAATGATTTCAGATTTAAACAAAATCCAAGTCACGCAAGATTCAGGATTCAATTAATTTATTAAATTTCATTTAAATACATGGACTTTCAAACAAAAAAACGAAATTTCACTAGCCCATTATACAAAATTATATCAAAGATCAAGCGGTGTAGTTCAAATCACAAGCAAAATGAACTGACACAACAAGTGAAATGGATGGATGCTGTTCTGGAGTATATTAAAATCCAATCAGGATTAATACAAGGTACAAACAGAAGGACTAAAATGAAACAAAACTTGAGCAATCTAGAAGCAAGATTACACAAGCACAAAACAAAATGAACTCACACAAAATGTGTAGTGTGGGCAGCAAAAATAGAAATATAACAGTTTAATAGCCAATCAAACTCTATCCAATTTAGGAACAGAGGCATTTTATTCATTTTAATGGCTCCAGATTTGTATGGAAAGGTTTTGAGAACCTTCCAAATATGGACTCAAGATTACAATAAAAATAAATCATTAAATTTTAAAAGTTCTACTTTTAGTGATTTTATCCTAGATTTTTTACAATGGTTTTTACAAGCAATATCTTTGACGGCGCCAGTAGCCAAGCCAGCTTCAATGGAGGCAAGGCTCAGAACGTTGAGGCACCTGTTTACACCCAAGCCTTTGAGGCAGGTAACAAGGAAGCTGACCTGTACCTGACCACCGACCCCTATGGCTTTGACTTGTTTGAGAGTCACCTAGAGTCTAGCTCTGCCCCTGCTTCCGTACCCACCCCCACACAAGCTGTCCACCAACCAACCAATCAGGATGGCAACCTTGATTTGGAACAACTTCCTGCCACCAGACAACCTGCCCCCCTACAGCCAATCAGGCCTCAGCTCCCCCAACCCAGCACCCAAGCAATGAATCATTCCCGCCCAAATTCTTCAGGAAATTGTGGCACTGAATCTACAGGGTCTGTCCTGGGAACAGATTGCTGCCCAGTTGCAATTTACCCAACCTACTGTGATGCGGAAATTCAACAACCTGATGAACAGGGGGAATCTGATTGGGACAGCCAAGAAGCCCAAGAAGGCTCCCAAGTCACAAATATCTGAGGCATACCCAATCATGCTTGACCTCCTCCAGCAGAATCTTAAGCTTCCCTTGACCCAGGTACGGAAGCAGCTTGCGCACCATAACATATGGGTCTCCAAGCGCATAGTGCAGCTCTGAATGTATGGGAAGGTGGCTTTCATACGGGTTCTTACCAATTTTGCCGGCGACCAATGGGATGGCGCTGAGGATTCCCCATATGAAAATGCCATCAAATCAACCCTGGTCCAATGCCTGACTAGTCTAACTGATGATGTCATGTTCATCTCCTATTACAAGCTATCAATAGCTTTTGATGATTTTGGCAAGCAAGGAAAAGCCGCCGCCGCCAAGAATAGAAGGAATAAGGTCAAGAAGGGGACGTTCATTGGTGCATTTCTGGCTGTTTCAGCCAAGGGTTTTGTCTACTATTGGACAAACACAGATTTCATCAATGGCTACTCATACAGCCATATCCTCAGTAGATTACTCAATTCCTGGGATGGCTCAAATTCCAAGTACCGTGTTTTCTTGAGCCACCAGATGGAGGATAGCTCCACTGCCCTTGAGGCCATCCAGGGACGCGGGCACCAGGCCTCAGTCTACCCCGCCGGCCATGCAGACGTCCATCTGGCTGATGTTGTCTTCTTCAACATGGGATCCACATTACGGGAGCGCCACCCTCAGGCTTTCAATGACCTCTATCTTGGGGTCCTTGACCACAATTTTCTCTTTGGCCACCAGATGGTGACTGACTTGTTTGCACAAATGGTTTTCCATGTGAACATAGGCAATCAATTATGTAAGGATAATCACCTTCCACCTTGGGCCACTGCCACTTACCAGCCCATCCAGCCAATAACTGATGAGGAATACAACAAGTGTTAAATGGCAGCCATCACGCAAAATCCTCCTGCCTCCACCCCCGCCACCAACACCCCTAACCCACAAGCCCTACCCACCCAATCCCAGACCCCCAGGCCAGCACCGCCTCTATGTCTTCCTTCCTGCGTTATTCTGCCTCTTAGGCATCACTCTCCCCCGCCCCAATAAACCCCTGTCACCAAACATTTTCTATTTATATTATCTTTTTTTGAATTTCAATTGTTCATGTTTTCTTTGTTTATAGTTAGTTTTATTCTTTATGTTCAGCTTATTTATATAAAATCATATATTTACTATGTTGTGTATCTAGATCCAGAACACAGTTATTTTTAGCACTTAAACATAGCCCCTTGTGAAAATATTAACAACAATTTGGTGAACAGCTAAATTTGAATTAGAAAATTATAGTGTTAACTGTTTTTAGATAAAGTTGTTACTGATCTGAATTCAAAACCTTAATGATAAACCTTAAACCAATCAGGAGCCAAGTGATAAAGTGATTGTTGTGACATAAAGGGTCATTCAATAATTCTTTGGTGCATGTGCGCTAATTAATATGATTGGCTGGATATTTTGCCATTGTACGCCATTGCCGCTGTGGCAAGTTGTTGATGGACTAGTGATAACCCAGTAGCTGATTGGGCACTAGTCCATCAACAACTTGCCACAGCGGCAATGTCGTAAAATGGCAAAATATCCAGCCAATCATATTAATTAGCGCACATGCACCAAAGAATTATTGAATGACCCTTTATGTCACAACAATCACTTTATCACTTGGCTCCTGATTGGCTTAAGGTTTATCATTAAGGTTTTGAATTCAGATCAGTAACAACTTTATCTAAAAACAGTTAACACTATAATTTTCTAATTCAAATTTAGCTGTTCACCAAATTGTTGTTAATATTTTCACAAGGGGCTATGTCAAGCGCCAAAAATAATATGGTAATCAAGGAAACAATGCCAACACAAAGCAAACAACACATATTGAGATGAGCATAAAACATATACAAAATGGGTAAAAATATGGGATAATGTAGTAGATGGGGAAACAAAAAGGAATAAACAAAGAGGCAACAGTATCAAAATAATACAGAATTTATTGGGGCAAAAGCTATAAAAACATATGGAAAGGTTAGTAAAAAATCAAATGAGAGAACTTGAAAAACTACTCAAAGACCTCAACTTGGCAATTGCCAAAATCAAGGACATCAACCGCAAGGTCAAAGCCAAAGTTAAGTCTTCTGTCCTCACTGGGGACAAAATCAACAAGGTGTCCGCAAAGGCACTATGCCAAAAATGCCAGACACCCCAGAAAAGACCATTGAGCGTCTTCTCAACATCCAGAAGACGGTGGTGGAGGGCCTGCAATTTAAGGCTTACAGTCTTTCTGCACTGTCTGTCTGGGTTGATGACCCAGAGATGTATGAACATCTCAAACCCGCCAAGCGTGCCAGGGCAGAGGATACTGAATTGCCAGAACAATTGATTGCGCCAAGAATGGCCAAGCCGGCCAAGGCTGCAGACAAGGAAGAAACACAAGAAGGTAGCCTAAAAAACAAAATTAATAAATTATCAAAAAACTTACCTTTTTTCTTAGAAAACGTAGACGGCAAACTCTGCCAAGTCCTTGTCCCCTTTGTCCCAGCCACCTTTTATACAAATTATGCCACTCATGTGGCCAAGAAATTGTATATGTCCCCCCCTGTTGTGTGGGAACTGGAGGACCGTATCCACAGGTCCTTTCCTATGTCCAGGGAGGCATTGGTTGGGCTGACACATGGAGAGGGGGCATCCAAGTAGGCAGTTACTGACTACAAGGATGCCCAACTAGTCCGCATGGACCTGGTTAGCCTCAGTGAAGTTTACTGTGTAAAATCTATTGAGCTTATTTGGGATGTCCTGGTGACGCTCCTATTCAAGAATGTACCAGAGATGGGCCGGGCTCATGCGGCTGCTTGCTTCTGCTTCCTGTTGGAGCACACCCTGTCTTACCTGCTGGACAACTTTGGGCGCGCAGTGGGCAAATTGGCTGTTGCAGACGCAACAGCCGTCAAGAAGATAAAAATCCTCCTTGCCAACTTTGGGTTGGCCTGGAGTGCTGACAAGACGGGGGTCCCTGCAGCCATGGAGCTGACCTTTGCAAAGACCAGGCACAATAAGAAGATCAGCATGGTCTATAATAAACTGTGTGAGTTCACGGAAGCCTTTGCTGGGCAAAGGCTTCACTTGGTGGTTTACCTCAGCTATCTTTTCTTCTTTGGGATGAGCGCCAGCATAGAGGATCTAGACGGGGTCCTTCTGGGAATTGACAAGGCCCAGCTCGCACTCGGCGGGAAGAAGGTCCCCCCTGGATATGACTTGGTGGACCATGTAATCCAAGACTCCCTGGTTCTGGCAGGGATTTATGGGTTTGCAGCCCCACCTGAAAAGCTGCTCCTCAGTTTGTACCTTACCCTACTCCCCTTCACTAGCAGGAGGGAGTTTTTTAATAAGGGTGTATCCACTGTCCACAGTGTGGCAGTGGAGGTTGTGCGCCACCTCCATTGCAGGGTGGGTACATACCAAAGAACCCACTACAGGTGCACAATAAAAATATGATTCCAATAAATTTTATTACAATTTATATTATTATTATAAATTTTTATAATTTTTATTTCAGCAAACCAGTTTTGCAAAATATATTGCAGAAACAGTTTTCATAAAAGCACATAATTATATGTTAATAAAAGAAATTCTAACTTTTACATTTTACATTTAATTTTTTTTAAACTATTTTTATATTTATTTGACAAAAGTGATTTAAGTATTTTTGCGTAATCCAGTATTGAGCATTTGGGATTACCTCAGATGGCATAATAAAATAATATATAATAAAATAAATAAATTACTTACATCTATTGATGGATCTTCTGAATGTGATTGCGGGCGTGGAAACATCTAAGTATAAAATGATAATTAATAAATCTTAAATAGTAAATAAGAGAATATAAAAAATTGGACACAATAAGCCTTTAATTGATTGGCTGTTTGGCTAGGCACGCAGAGATGGAAGAATCAACGTGGCCATAGAATTTGGCCACAGTCTCAGCTGGGAGGGTGTGGATCCCGGCCTGCAGCAAATTAAAGAGGTCCTCGGTTGGGGTTCCTTGCTTGACAACTTGCTTGAGCCACCCAAAGACTTCCTCAATGGGATTTAGGAAGGGCAAATAGACTGGGAGGAAGAGAAGGTGTAAATTTTCCGTGGCCAATTGCTGGGGGCCCACAGCAATGCTGGTGTCAATTGATGAAAATTCTTCAAGAATGTCAGCCACTTTGTGGAGACCAACATTGTCCAACACAATGACATTGGTGAAGCCCGGGCTTGTGTGCCTTAGGTGCTCCTGGACCAATTGGAAAAATGATAGAAAGGTCCTGCTGTTATGTAAACCCAATATCATTTGGTAGAGCTTGACCCCCTTTGGACAGAGGAGAGCCACCATCAAGTAGGAGGTGGCGCAAACTGAAGCACGCCAAGACATCCTGTCATTGGAGCCTTTGGGGACATAGCCATACCCATTGCACATTGACGAGGCAAATGCTGATTTGTCAATATAATAAAATTTGACTGTCCCCTTGGCTTTGAGGGCAGTGTACGCCTCTGCATAGTTTTTCTGGACGTCAATGTTGGCTGGGCTGTTTCTGTTGTAGGGGGATACCACAAGCTTTTTCCAAGAAAATTGAATTCCCTTCACCAGATGGTAATAAAAGGAAATAATGGCCTCAATCCCAAAAGTAGATTTAACCATGACCTGTATATTTGCAGTCCAAGATGACAGTCCCAGGTGATCCACTGGTGGATTGCCCATTTGTGCTCCTTGGTGAGTATGGTTGAAACACACAAGGATTTCTCCGCGGTAAGGACACAATCAGTATTGATGAATTTTTGGAAGGTCTTGCTGGCGTTCTTGGGATCCACTCCAACAAGGGCCGCAGCCGCCTTGTAATCAGTCAATTCCTGTATTAGCTTAAGCAGGATGATGTGTTTGATGTCAGGGATGCGCTTCTGGGCAGGCTTTTTAGCGGTGGGGATTGACTTGTTGGCATTGGGCACAACACATGGCATAGGTACCTTGGTATAGAAGGCTGCAACCTTTTTTAACACCAGCTGTCCCTCATTGGTTTGATAGAACTCAGGCTCCTTGTCATCCTCCTGATTGCTATCACTGACGTAGGGCTTGTAGCTAGTATCAAGTACAGGCTTCACCTTCTCCAGCATGGCTGATGGGACTGACTCTTGCCAGTACACAATGTCAAACACATACAAAGTAAGTTCTACCTCCTTGTTTCTAACTTTCTCTGTAGTGGTGACCTTGGTGGGCTTCTGGGTCAGCTTTGGGACCCAAGAGTTTATGCTCTGCACCCTAGCAGCTAGTGCTCCTTGAACTGGCTGTGTCAGTGCAGTGTCACTATGGAACTCTCCTCTCCTGTCTTCTCCTTGAGTAGGCACTTGGGTTGCACTAACTCTATTCTTTGACCCGTGTGGACAACTGCAACTGCGGCACACAACAGGTGTATTGGTACTTGGTTGCTGTGATCCTTCCATTTTAAAATTTAATAAAATATTAAATAAATTTCAATTAAGTTACTTCATATTTTTAATTTTTGCTTTTATCTGAATATGGATATTTAATTAGAGTTTTTCCCATCCAATATCCCAATTATAATTTTTTATTTCTTAATTAGTTGTTTCTGTTTTTACAACACCCATTTTTGAATACCCAAAATAATTTCCACCCATTTTCCTAGATTTTACTGCCAAATTCAAACACCCAACACAATATTTTTAAAATTTATGTTTCAGATCTTGTGTCTTATTTTAGATACCTTGGCATCATTCATGATTACAATCCATTGCACACATTGTGTGAGTGATTTTGTTTACGTAGTGAGTTGCTATTGTGTTTTGTTTTTGGTTTGCGTTTTGACACACCTTGCTTGGGTGTATTTTGTCACCAATTCACATATTAAACATATGTACACCAAAATTCAACTCACATCATTTTGTTTGTGAATCAATTTATTTTGGATTGTATTTTGAATGGTTTTGCTTTGTATGTGAGCCTTTTGTTGCTGTGTTGACCCATTTTGCCCATTAACGCCAATAAATCTGTTAACAGAGTCTATATTTTAACCTGAGAGTTGGATTTTGTTTAAATCTGAATTTTTTTGTTTAAATCTGAGGTATTTTTGGTTGTTGCCATAGCTTTTAAAAATACTGTATTCTTGGGATAGTAGGCAAGGACCACCTTGCTGATTTCAGTATACTTTTTCACCGCTTTGGTCTGCTTAGGGGGATTACCCTTGGTCTTCATACAAGTCTTAAAGAGGCGGGTAGAGATGGCCTGCTGGATTTTAAATGCACCATTACCTGATTGGATTTGGGCTTATGAGCCCGGACTCTTGTGGCAAACTGGCTATGCCACCCTTCAAGGAAAGAGGTTGTCTTGATTAACCTGTCTTTGACCTGCTTATAGCAGTTCCAGGTGATTGAGTCACCACCCTTTCTGATGTGGTGTTCTCCTTGAAACACTCCAACCCATTGAGCTTCATAATACTCTATGAATGAAGCAAAGGCTGCCTGGTTGGCAAGGATATAAGGATGGCAGAGGAGGGCATCGCAAAAGGCATTTGTCTCCCCCCTTTCTCACAAGGGCAAGGGCAGCAAAGCAATTAGAAATGTCCTTGGCTTCTTTAGTGCCTTCAGAGTTGACCAGCTCATGAAGTTCAGAGCACTTTTGGAGGTGGCGGCAGAGTGCCTGCCAGAAGTGGAAATAGCATCCCTGAGGGGAGCTCTTGAAGACTCTAATGAAAGCATTTGCCTGAGCCTGTTAAAAATCCACTACCAGATATTCATGGTAGGGAAGGCTTTATGGCTGCTTTTTGGTTGGGGTGGCTTCCTCTTCCTGGGACTGGGCCTTCTTCTTGCGCCCTCTGGTTTCCTTTGGCTCCTCTTCAATGATTGGGATGATTTCATCCAACTTGGCCTTTAGAATTGTGAGTGCACAGACATATTTGCCCTGCTTTTTGTTGAGAAGGAAGTAAAAAACTAGGAGAGGGACTATATTTCCAACCTGCCCATGGATATTCCAAAGCTGGCTGAAGAGCTTTGGGCAGGTTGAGAAAGTGCCATCTGCAAGCCAGGTCCTGTATTTCAGCAGGCTACATAGATCCTGGCTTGTGGAAAAGCAGATAATACACTCAGGGGCATGTTGACCATCATTGTGAAGAAGGAATCTCTCCTCATGGCGGGATAATTTTTGATCCTTGGTAAGAATCAATTGGTCAATGGAGCTTGCACTGACGCCTTCAATGCTCAGAGCATATCTCTGATCAGTGAGATATATCTGTAATTTTGAGGCGCCATCAACTGTGGTAAGTTAGGTATCATTTAAATTAAGGAGGGCATCATTGACTACCTCAGTGGCAGTTTGATCCTTGGTGGTTGGGATCACCTGGAAAAGAAACCATCAGATAGGTTGATAAAGTGGGTCAAAAGGCTCAGTGCAGTCATGGTTGACAGTTAGGGCTTTAAATCTAGTGAACCCATAAGTAGTGAGTCTAGCTGGGCAGTCAACGCTATCACATTTGTAATGATGTTGACGGATTTATTTCTTCTCATCCTTACAGCTGAAGCTGTAGCCCTTGTAGACAAAGCCAGTACCCCCTTTCTTTGTCATGATGTGGTAGCTGGTTGGATAAGTGGCAGGCACAGAAAAGGTGTCATTTCAATTACATATATTATGTATGGTATTAAGATCCCAGAGCTCAATTCAGTCATCTGCAGGTGCACCAGGCTCCTGCTCCTCTTCCTCTTCAGGTTCTGAGGTAAAATCAGAGTGGCAATTGAAGTTGATAACTTCTCTTGGGGGTCTGAGGGGGAGTACACAAATGGAGAGTGGGGAGGGGGTAGGACTTTTTCCCTCTGGTTCAGGTGATGGAGTTGGGGTCTTGGGGGAAGCTTTGGCCTTATAAGGCTGCTTCTTTGGGGTATTATTGGCCTTCTTGGCCTTGGGAGGAGGAATATTGGACTTTGAGGCCTTGGAGGCCTTGGGCGCAGCTTTAGTGGTAGGCTTGGGAAGCATCTAAAAGCAAATTAGTATCATAATATGAGAAATTTGGGGGTTGGTTTTAAAGAAAAAAATGAGAACGTTTTTAATATAAAAAGTAGTAGTTCTTTTTACATAGATTTATAGAAGAAATCTAAAAATATAATATCAAATTTTCAATGTTTTTTTTGTAAAAATAAATATTTTATTAGTAATGCAAGTATGCAAAATTTTGAGTTTTGACTGAAAACTTTCAGTCAAAATGGTGTTTTTGAAGTGACATAATTGAGGTGCTGTAGCTCAAAAACATAGTGTTTTGGCCATTTTTAATATTAAATTAACAAATTTCCAGTGGAGCTACCTCAACCAGGCCAAAGAGTAAAACTTGAATATTTAAAAACTAGGTTATACAACTGGGGTTAAAAAGTACCCAGTTGTTTAGAGGAGATCAAAAAAATATATTTGCAAAGTTTCAGGCAATTTTTTACATTTTTTTATTAATATGATAGTTGACGTAAATATGTACTTTTGAAAAGTGGAAAGCAAGAATTGTGGTGAGGGAATCAATATAGCGTAGCCTAAAGTAATATGTAACTTCTCCTTATTTTTCCCTATCCATTGTGCGCATCAAATCAATTGGGTGATATGAAACTCGGTGGAATTTGAAGTGACGTAAATCAAAATGGTGTTATCACACCCTTCAATATTAAAATCACTATTAAAATATTTTATTAAGAGAACCCTTATCAATATATACATGTATAATAAAGTTATAAATTACATATAACAAAACTGGTTTTTTATCCAGCAATGACAATCCCTAGAAGGACTATCATAGTGGTGTCTATTTAGGTTGTTCTTAGTATAAGTGTCTTGGATTAATACTATAGGAACATCTTCTGACACTATATAGCAGGCTTTGTTTTAGTTTGGGTATAAGATTATTTTATTTAAAGATAAATAGTGTGATTCAAAATGAGGTAAAGTCAAGATGGCGTAAACACGCCCCACACTAAATAATTTCATATGTAAATAAAGTTAGCAAAATAAGATTTAATTAATCTGACTCAAAGTGACAAAATTGAGATGGCGTAAATTTGAGATGCCATATTATAAAAGTGTATGTGAATTTTAACTATTTTATTGTTTATTTTATTTTCTTGTGATTCAAAATCACTAACACAAAAAACGCCGTCTCAAATTAAATTTGAGATGGCGTAAATCAAAGTGTCATTTTTGAAATGGTGTGTCCTACCACATGGGGGAAGATACAGTTGGGCGCCCTCTGGAACCATATTAAAGCTCATCAAAATGTCCTACATTAACAGATTAACTCAAATATATAAAAATTATGCATGTTTTCTGAAAAATATACCTCAAAGGATTCACGTTGCAATATACCTAGGAATCCTATTACATAGCATATTAAAAACAAATGTTAAAAAGTTAGAGGACATACCAATTCAAATAGACATATCCTGATTAGCACTAAAATGACAGAAGACACTGCAAGGTATAAGACAGTCAAGCACATCCTGTACAACTCCTTTGCATTGGCATCATTTTATGGGTACTATGTGCCTCCTGAAAAGAACCTATTAATCCATTCACTTACCCAATTACCTTTTATTAAACGTTCAGCAACCACTGGGGTGCAGAGCGCCATCCCTCTTGCAATTGCATCCAGAGTTGTCCACCAAGTACAAAAGAGTATGTGGTTCCAATTAGATGCATTAGCATAAAATTTGATTTAAGAGTATAATACCCCAGAATAATTGCATTCCCCTTTGCAATTAGCATCCCCTTAATAAATAATTTCCTCTTGCAATCTAATTTTAGTTTTATTATTTTTAATATTTAAATTTCAATATTAAATTATAGTAGTAATATATGTAAATATATCAAAAATACAGTAGTTATAGTAAGCAAACATGTGAAATAATAAAATATTATATAAAATTTGTTTATTTAGTTGCTTGTCAAGTACAGGTTCATATATTACGTAGTTAAACAACACAAGCTCTATTTATCCACATCAAGCTGCCTGCTCCACTTTTTTAAACAAGTGATTGTTTAGAGCTTGAATTATCTTTCCCTTGTAATACTGTAAATTCAGAACCTGAACGTAAAAATGCAGGATTGTCAAATCCTTGGTCCGAATTTCAAATCACTTTTGCAGGATGGCCTTTTTTTAATTAAATTGATTTTTTGATATTTATTTGAATATTTGAAAATGTGGGAACTCATAGACACTTTGTCAAGTTCAAGTCAAACTGCATATTTCCAATGGACAAAATGAATTAACTGGAATCAGATTTGAAGCGTTCAAATCCATCAGCCATTTTCATTAAGTTTTCTATGTTTTTTGAAATTGCGGGATTGTCAAATCCAAGAACCAAATTTCAAATCTCTTTTGAATGCCACTAGTAAACTCAGATATTAATTGCATGAACTGGATTCCAAATTTTATGTATGCTAAGCACACTAGGAAACACCAACCCAAATAAAGAAGCTCCACCACAACTAAAATCAAACTAAAAATTCAATCTCAATAACCATAATTAGACATAAAAAGTTATTAAACTTTAAAATCATCCAAACCCAGAAAGTATACAATATTATTCACTTCAAATCATGGATATAGAAATTATGTTACTATTCAAGGCTAACTCAAGAGAAAATAACTACCCACAACTAAACCAATAACTCCAAATAAATACATAATTAATCTAAAATATATTTTATATTTTATTTTTATGGACCGTCAATTTTATTCTCAACCTGCTCCTGCACCAGCCCGCAGGGCAGCCTGTCCACGAGAGTGTCCTAGAGGGTCCAAGAACAGACCCAGAACCCAACTCAAGGGGAGTCATGCCAATACACAGGCCTCCCAAGGTGTCATTGCCAGCCAACCACCTCCTGCATCCCAAGCCTGATCAACCAGCCTGAATCCCAGACAGAAGCCACTCTCAAGGCCTGCCACAAAAGTCTCCTACACCAGGGTCACCGGGAACACTGAGGCTACTTACACCTCCACTATATACCCAGTTGTCACCCAGCCCTGCACTCTTGACCCAAGAGTTTCCACTTCCTGCCCCTGCGTCTTTGATACATCATATGAGCCATTGACCACCACCAAAGAGCCATATGCGCCTATTGTGTATTCAACCATTGACAACGCCACAGCAAGCAAGCAAGCAAGCAAGCGTGATCCCACCTTCTACATGAAGGTCCCCATCCCCTATGTTGAGCCTGGTAGCCAGGATGCTGTGGTACCTGCCAAGGACCAGCGTCAGTTGACGGATAGTGAGCGTGAAGCTCTCCTCAACTGCTTGAACGGGGAATGGTGGTTTGGGATATTGCATCCCAATTTGGTGTCACGGTCAGATATATTGGAGACATCAACAAAAAGTACGGCAACACCAGGAGAATTGCCTAATCCACCAAGGCTAAGCGACAGCCCAACCTCCTTCAGCCTATTCACATTGACACAATCAAGCAGTGGGTAGCCAAGTGTTGCCATCTGGACACACTTGCTGTCCAATCAATGATAGCAACAGAGTTTGGGCTTTCTGTTTCTAAAACCCTTGTCTACAAAGCAATGGTCAATTCAGGCTTCTCCTGGAAAGTACTGGGAGCTTCTCCATACAATAAAAACAGTGAAAAGACCATCAAGGATTGACCAATTTATGCCAAGACATATCTGGCACTAAAGGAGACTGGGAATGTCCAGTTCTTCTATATCAACAAATTGTTGTTTTCCTCCTCACTCAGGTCTAGGCATTGGTGGGTCAAGAAGGGATCCAAGGACGGCATAGCCCATTGTGCAGCTGTCTGTTCCCAGACCTATTCCATGGTTGTGCTTCTTGGTCCTTGCAGGTTGGACCAGTATCAGATGATTAAGGGCTCTCATAACAGCGGGACCTTTCTCAATTTTCTCTGAGCTGTCAAGGAGTACCTTCGGATAAATTACAGCGGCACAACCAACGTTGTAGTGCTTGGTAATGTCGGGCTCCACAAAGTGGATCTGGTTGTGTCCAAGTTCCCTCCATCAACAAAAACAGCCATTCTGACAGCCACCACCTTGCAGACTGCCCAATGAGACTCCTCTTCCTTCTGCCCTATTCTCCATTTCTGAATCCAATTGAGGAGGTGTTTGGTTGGATCAAGAATAAGGTGAAACAAGGCCTCCCTCAGGACACAGAGGATCTCTTCAACATTCTTGAGATCAGCCAATTTGTAATGCCACCTGATGTGGTGGCGGCTTTCTATGAGCACTCAAAATCCTTCCTCCCTAAAGCCCTGGCCTCCAAGCCAATCAGATAAATGGATGCTCTGGGTTTTATTTAGTTTTAAAATTATTTAGTTTTTTATTAGGACTCAATAATTATTATTTATACATAATAATATGACGTTTGAATGTATTATAGACATATAAGAATACATAGAACAGGTAAGTAAAATTAATTATACTAGGTATGAGAAATATATTTTTATTATACTGCACTGAATATTATTATTGGCTTTTGCACTAACAAATAAATAGACTAAAAAAAATAGAAATAAATTAGTTTATTTAAATAATTGTGAATCCTTGATGATACTTTGGCTTTTTTAAGCCACAAATTGGACCTTGCATGTCATCATCTGATCCTTGTTATTTCAGTGCCACTATAACCACACAACACGGCAACCAATAATTTTCATGTATTGCTTACTAATTAGTACTTAGGCTGAAGGTCAAGTATATTGATAATGTTTATCAAATCACATTACAAGTAAAAGGTAATTTGAGTTCTAAACAATCATTTGTTTAGAACAATAGTGGAGCAGGCCGCATGATGCGGATAAATTCAATTCTCAATGTTTATCTATGTGATAAATAAACCTGTACTCGACAAGCTAGTAAATAAAAACATTTTAACTTAATTTTAATATTTGACATGGTCACAAATTTAGCTAATGTCTTGTAATAGATTTAAATATATTAATATTATAATTTACATACTAAAATTTAAAATAAAAATAAAAATATTAAAAGTAAAATTATAATTATAAGTTTTAAAAGTTAGATTAAAGTTTAAATAATCAAAATATAACAATTTTATTAAATTGTAATTTATTCAATATCAAAATATTTGATATTAAAAATTTTAATATTGTAATATGTATTATTAAAATTTTAATGTTAACTTTTAGATACTAAATTTTTTAATATTTAAATATGTAATATTAAAAATTTTATAGTAAAATTTTAATATTACATATTTCAATATTAAAAATTTAGTATTAAAATATAAAAAGTAAAAAAAATTAATTTGCAAGGGGAAAATATTTATTGGGGGATGTTGATTGCAAAGGGAATGCAATTATTTCAGGGAATTATATCCCAAAATTAAGTTTTTGGCTAAAGCATATAATTGGATCCACATACTCTTCTGTATGTGGTGGACAACCCTGGATGCAATTGCTAGAGGGGTGGCGCCCTGTACCCCGGTGGTTGTTGATTGTTTGATAAAAGGCAGGCGGGTGAGTGAATTGACTAGCAGGTTTTTAGGGGGGCACATAGTACCTGTATAGCGTTGCCAATGCAAATGAGTCATACAGGACGTGCTCAACTGTCCTATATCCCCGTGGTGTCTTCTGGCGGTTGAGGGCTACGCAGCAAATATCCATGTGAATAGGTACATCCTCCAACTTTTTGACGTTGGTTTTTAATATGCAGTGTAGGAAGATTCCCAGGTATACCGCAACATGGATTCTCTGCAAGGTATACTTTTCTGAGAACATGCATAATTTTTTGAAAGTTTGAACTAATCTATTAATATAGGATGTTTGATTGAACTTGAAGAGGGTTCTGGGGGGCGCCTAACTTGAATCAGCCCCCCAGGCCTTGGCAAACAATATTAATAAAGGTTTAAAATTATTCACAAGGACTGCATCCCCAACTTTATTTGATAGTGCCTTAAATACTTCATTAAAAATTGCAAATTTCAAATATTCATTTCCTATTTGAAAGTCAGTTTTTATTAAATTCTTTTCATATTTGTTGATGTTTGTTAAGGGGAATCTTTGAATGCTTTTGTATATGTATTCATTGAAGTTCAGTTTGATATCCCCGCAAATTTCATTTATTTCTTTGATTTTGATATTTGATCCTAGTTCATATGCTTCCCTTATCCATGGCAAGCACCCCGCAGGTGGTGAATATGCCCTATCTTGAGCTTCAATATTAAAAAAATATTCATATTCTGTTGAATTATTTTATTTATTTGGTTTTTATTTATTTTTTACAGGGGCCACCAGTGACTGGGAACCCCTGTAAAACCAACTTGGCGTATAAGCTGCCACTTCCGCGACCTCAACCCCATTCCTAGTGATGACTAAAATAAATATAAGTAAAACATAAAAAGACTTACTAATTGTTTCCCCTGCGGCCCCCTCAGCCACAGGTGCCACTTTGGCAAACTTCATGAGCGTTGGATGCTCTTCATTAATTTTTCTAGGCTGAATTTTTCTTATCTTTCTTGCAACTTGTGTTTATTCTTGGTTTTCATTTGATAAAGTTTCTGTATTTGGGTCATTATTTGTTAGATTAAGCCAAGGCGCCAGCTTAAGCATTTCAAAGCCTTTTAACTTCTTTGGTATCATTTAAGTCATAAACTTATGTTTTTTGAACATTAGTATAATGCTTAGTTTACTGAAGAAAAGTTTAAGAGTGTAAATTATACAAATAATAGAAATAAATCTTATTTCTATTAGCTGTATTTTTTGCTAAAACCCTTTTTTCTATTTTAATAAGCCAACAATTAAATATATGAGTTGCATGGGAGAGTAATAGCAGCCCCAAAGCTATAATTGCTATTACCCTATCTTTGGCTCATATAATTAATTTCTTAGTTATTTTTAGAAAAAAAAGTTGTTGTATTTAAAAGACTATTTACCCTATGTGAAATATAATTTTTTGTTATGTGTCCAACTTCATGAACATGTCCTACTAATCCTTTAGTAGTATCAGCTCTCTTTGTTTCTCTGTCATCTGTGCAGAACTTTGCACAATAATTTATTTTGGAGTACTCCTTAACATCCTCAAATGTCAAAGGTGAAACATACAGCTCACCATCTTTCATTAAATATGAAAGATTAACATAAAATGCTTTGACTTCAAGCCAGCTTTTTTTAGGCCTAGATTTTCTATCATAGATGTGAAAAAAAATTTTTGGGAAACATCTGAATTATTTACAAGTGTCTCATATAGACCCTTTCTTTCTTCCTCTCTCTCAAAAACCATTTTGAGATCATTTATATTTTTATATACATCTCATTTTCCTTTTGTTTAAATATTTTAGATAATACACCAAAATGACCATCAACAATACTTTTGCCATGACACTCAACAAATCTATTAAACTTAATTGTTCCTTTTATAATTTTAGGTACCTCTTTAAAAAGATAATATAAGAATTCATAAGATCTGAAATGATTACCATTATCAGTCCAAACTTTAATATTTTTAATATTCTTAAATTTATTATTTTTAAGCAGACTTATCAAACACTGACCTGAAAACAAAGAGTCATGAGATAAAATTTCAGATAAAAAGTCATGATACTCATATTTAATTTTCTCATTTTCTTTAAAAGCAATTGCAAATCCTAATAAAGAAATAGGTATTTTCTCATAAAAACAATTATTTGTCTCTATAGGACCCCCACCTATTTTAAAGTTTTCTTTATAGTCTATTACTATAACACATGAATTATTATCAAGATTATTTATATCACTAATATATTCTTTATTTTGATGCTTATAAAACTTTTCATGTAGGTCAATAGATTCCAAATTTTCTTTAATAGATTTAGGCAATGGCAACTTCTTTATACTCAAATCCTTTTTCTTCATTTCTAATGACTTTTTTAAGTTGCAAATGTTACACATATCAGTTTGCTTTTTGCTTTTAATTATATTATTAGGAATAAGCTTATAAAAAGTGGAAAGTGAAATAGAAATATTGTTTTTTATTTTCATATATTTGTAAATTTCTTTTTTTGTTTTCAATAATGAGTATTTTATTTTAGTTGAGTATTCAATCAACTCTTTTTTAATTCTTCATAAATCAATCCAGGGGATTTTTTAGTGAATTGGCTAGTTGGAAATGAATTTTTTGATATATGTTTTAAAATATTTTTTATGTTTTCTTTCTTTACTGAATCATTTTTTCCTTTTTTATTTTTTGAATTTAATGATGCCTTTTTAGCATTTTTTATTTTTTTAGAATATGAATACTCATTTTTTGTCATTTTAAATCCACAATCCCAAAGCTCTTTCAGACTGTAGCTTGATGTAACCAATGCTCTTAGGGAAGGAAGGTGCTTAGCAGGGGACTCTGACATCAATTCCTTTAGGTTGTTAAGGAAATCATCTGTCTTAGAATTTTGTATGACAGGTAAGAAGGTACTTTTTCCAAACTCTGTTTTTAATAAGAAATGCTCAACAAAGCTGTTAAGATCACTGCCAGCAGTAAAAAGGAATGCTTGTTTAAGTATAGAGATTCTTTCTCTCTTAGTAGAAGCCCCCAGTGAGAAGAAGGGTGTCATCTGAGGTGCAAACTTGATAGGTTCCATAATGATAGTGGTTAGGTTCCTTGGCTTGGTTCAGGCAGTTCTTGCTTGGAAATAGATGTGCAGTTATCAGAGAGGAGTAAAGGTGTAGATTGTAAAGTAAATTTCTGTAAAGTTGAGCTGTTTAAATACCATGTTAGCTGAGCTTTCGCACTACAGGCATAAATCCCCAACTGACCCCCAACTGATCTCCTTAATTTATCAATATCACCCCTGAAGTCTGATATCATTGTTTATTTACCCCTTTTTATATTCTGGTTAACTGTTGATATTTCCGCGAATAGTACTTCAATCTCGCTCAAACTAGTATCATTAGAAAGCCCTTAATCTCAGCTTTTGGAATTGTGCTGCAACTTTATATTTCAATACCAATTTAGTATCTTGAAGTGGCTTTGAATGTAAGCTTATAAAATTATTATTTGAAATAAAATATGCTAATTAACTCTTAAAGTATGATATTTTAATCAGTAAACTAAATTTAAAGTATAAATCATTATTTAGCTTACTTTTAGTAACCAACTCAAAAACCTTTTTTTAAATAAACTTAAGTTTATTATAACCTTTAACAGTTCTTAAAAAATGAACTTTATATATTTTAAATCTATCAAAACAAAAATGTTTTTCTAATCACATATAAATATTTGCTTGTATAATTAAATTTGTATCTTATTTTTATAGATACAATGACTAAGGTCATTTTCCATTTAGTTCAAATAAATTTTAACCTTTTTAAATTTAATTAAATAAAGCAAGATTTTGATACATTCTTTTTTATGTTTGAATTTTTTATACATATTATCTCTAGCATACAGTATAAAAATATAATTTTATTAAATAGTTGTATAAAGCTATTTTATTAATATCAAATACTTAAAATTTTGAAAAGAAAAACTTTTACTCTCTTATAAGTTCTTATATATATTTTCTATAAAATCTAACTTAAGAATAAATTACTTATGCAAAATGAGATCACTGAAATTTCAATAAAAGTTCAGTTTTAATTTTAGTTTTAGTTTTTTTTTAACTTTTTACTAGATTTTTTTTTAAAAAATCCAAAATTATTTAATATTTATTAAATATGCAAAAAAGCTATCTGCCCTCTTTTTAAAAAGAGGGATTCAAAAATTATTATATTTTAAATTAAATATTTTAAAAAAGCTAAGATTTTAGGCAACAATTTGATTTCCAACAAAAAGCATCATATCAGTTTTTATTGTATTTTTAGGTTGCTCTTTTTAGAATGATGTCATTTTGTACTAATCAGCTTTCAAGAAATAATGGTATATGAAATAAGATTGTTACTAGCTTTTGATACAGTTTAATTTAGCTGTAAGTAGAAAATGATTAGTTTAATATAGGTTTTTATATTATAAGGATTAAATAAGATTTATTTTGATAAAATTGTTGTAATTATTTAAATTTATTGATAAGAAAATTAAAACAAAATTTTAAAGTTTTAAGTAGCACAGTTAATAGGAAACAGATTAATCTAACAAATAATGACCCATTTCTTGAAGCGCTTCTGCTTCTTGATTGTGTTTAATTTCATCTGTTTTCATTTGATTGTTTTCCTCTTCATTGGTGTTAATTTCCTTTTGAATTTCTGTTCCTTCAATTAGTTTGATCTTATTGTTTTCTTTGGCCCCTGCCAGAACTCCCACAAATTGTAGGCTGCATCATTGAACTTCAGACTTGATAAAATTGTTCCCTGTAGATTAAGTAATTTTTCTTTATTCTTTTCATCTATAATATTTCCCAATTTATCCAGAGCATCTTCTTTTGACTGGATTAGTGGCTGGCCCTCATTACCCAGCTTTCCTGTCACTATTTCCCTGATATTTCTTTTTAAAACAACCTTTTACAGGTGTGCTTCTAATTTGTTGATCAAGTTATAGATTGTTGACATATTGTTTGAATTCCATCAAAAAACTGGTTTTTATAGTACTATCTTCAACGCATACATATTTTTCATCATCATTAATAAATTAAAGACAATAAACGTAAATATTGGATTAGAATATTACAATTAGACGTCAACTCTTGATATTTTGATATTATGTGCATAACTCAATGCATTCTGTTTAATAAAATCCATTTTAAACTTAGCCTTTTTCATTACAATTTAAAATAAATTGACTGTGTTTATATTAGAGAGCCATTAACACTTAGTACAAATATTGATACATAGTGCATTTTACAGCCTGTATATTTACCTATTAGTAATAATTCTATAAACTTTTTAGTTGGATTTTGCGAGGTAATAATAATGTAATGTGTTAATAGAATACTGTTTATTGTCATTAATTGGCTGATTTTCTTTGCTGTGGCAATTGTGCCTTTTCTAATATATACACACTAGTATCCAATTAGTTGGTTTCACATCCAATTGCACAGGCAATAGGAAAACAAGCCGCCACCCCAAGACTGGATGTGGTCAGGGTGGCGGCTTGTTTTCCTATTACCTGTACAATTGGATGTGAAGCCAACCAATTGGATACTAGTGTATAAATATCAGAAAATGCACAATTGCCACAGCAAAGAAAATCAGCCAATTAATGACAATAAACAGTAATTTGTTAACCCATTACATTATTACCTCACAAAATCCAACTGAAAAGTTTACAGAATTATTACCAATAGGTAAATATACAGGCTGTAAAATGCACTAATTTTCAATATTTGTACTAAGCATTAATGGCCCTAATATAAACACAGTCCATTTCATTAAGTTATAATGGAAAAGGCCAAGTTTACAATGGATTTTATTAAACAAAATGCATTGAGTTATGTACATAATATCAAAATATCAAAAGTTGACGTCTAATTGCAATATTCTAATGCAATATTTAAGTTTATTGTCTTTAATTTATTAATGATGATGAAAAATATGTATGCTCATAATTTTAAGCTATTTGTAAAATGTACAAAATTGTATTAATTATGGGAAATGTTGATAATGTAAAAAGAAAATATTATTAATTATGAATTGAAAGAGAGATATCAATTTTAATAAGTTGTCACAAAGAAAAGATTTATTTACTAATCAAAGGACAGGAAGGGGAGGGAATGGGAAGAATGAACATTGCCTTCATCTGTGCCTGTGAAAGAGGCGGCATCAGAGATAGTGGGGAGGGAATGGGTGGTGGTTTGGGAGTCAGGGTTGGAAGGCAGGTGGTGTCAGGAATGCTCTTCCAGACCCTACTGACAACAATTTATCTCTTGGTACAATAGTAGAAATACCCCCTTTTTGGGTTTAATTGGGTCTCCTAAAATTATTTGGTTAGTTAGTAGCAACTGTTCTTTTTTACCTGAGTTCTATGGCCCCAATATAGCTCCAGACAAAGGAAATTCAACAATGGGATTTGAACCCGGGTTTTCCCCTGTCTGTGTTGACTGTCAATTTAAAGAAACCGTTAGTTTAGCTAAAAACAAATTGTTACCTTCAATTAGCAATTCCAGCCAATCAGCTGTTACAATGATCCTTTTGATAGATACTTTTAAGCATTCCAATGACGTTGATAACAGTTTCAACTTTGATTTGGTTACAACTTGCCCATTAACCACTGGTTCTGCTGCTAGTCCCTGCTCTTCTTCCCCAGTTTTGACTGGGGAATAGCTGGTCATCTCCTGCTTTTGTCTGTTCCTTTGTTTGGTTAATTTAAATCAAATATTGTTTTAAACCACTCTGAGGTCAGTATAATGGCTCCAATAAGTCAAATAATTCTGGTTTTAATACCAAACTCCCCAGGATCTCCAAATTTCTCCAAATATCTCCAACTTCATCTCCATGAGTTTGATCTCCTTTATGTTACCTCCAGTTTATCATTTTGCTACCATGCTATATAAGGCTGGTAAGTTATGATCTATTACTTGTTCAATCAATAAAGTCTACATTCACCTAAGTGATTGTTTGTTTATATTTTATTTTGACTTAAACCTCTAAATTCCCAAACCATGAAATTACCCAAGACTCCTGTTATGGATTGGCTTGGGTATAAATGGTTACTCTGGATGGTCTTGATTACAACAGTGTTCACCAGTGTTTCCATAGGTTCCTGCGCTGATTTGGGTACAACACCAGAGTCCCAATTTCTTGACAGCTCTTGGCGCCGTGTGATTCTGGGCGTCTGGTATACCACCACTCCTCTCTCAAATAACTCACCTGTCTGGGAAGAAACCAAGGTTTATGGGTCTACCAACCAGGTTCCCAAGCCTCAAGTTTTCTGTCTGTTGGCTTCGGCCTTTTTGTTATGTTATCTAGGCGCATACTTCTTCTTGGGGTGTTTTAATCCCCTGCTAGGCAGGTACCAACTCCTTGGAGAGTTATTCAATCTAGGGATGGTCTCCTTGCCTGTGGGATCCCTGGTAACGGGATTGAATCCCTCTGCAATCATTCACCACCTAGGGAGTTTACTCCCTAGTGGGTGGGTGCCTGACAGGTGGCTTGATGGGGGGGTTGGGAGGCAGGGTTTGTTGACTGGGAAGGGGCAGCAAGAGCTGATTGCTTCAATTGCTCAAATTCTTCTTCTGTCACATATACTGGCTTGACAAAACAGATGGACTGGCGTGGGGAAGACGGGGGTCCTTTCTGGACTTATCACTATCACTTTCATAGAAGATGCTGAGATCAAATAAGTCCTGGACAGACACAGAAGGGAAAAGCTCATACCCCTTATCAATTTGGGTACATAGTTTGTTGTAGGTGGCAGGCTTTAAGCGCCTGAGGGCAGAACCAAAATTGTAGAGACATAAATCAGCAAGATGCATGTTGGCGTAGTTGATGGGGTAGGACCAGCAGGTATGCCCTGAAGCCTTGATTTCTTGGGTTGCCCATTCCTGCTGCTCCATCTCTGCACTCAGTACAACTGTGTGCACGGTATTTTGTGTGGCCCACTCTTCCATCATGGCCTTGAGCTCCATCTGGTAGGCATACCCATCTGCAGTGTTCAATATTGCCAAGTAATAATTGACGCCCAATGGGGAAACTGCCAATAAAACCCTGACAAACTGATACAATATTGGGCCGCGCTTGTACACGTCAGACTGGATACGCTTCTCTCCAAATTCTTGGATACTTGCAGATACCTTAGCATTTGACAGGAAGATTACATCATTACAGGCCCTCATTGCCCTCCCTTTGATAAAATTAATAATAGTTGAATTGTAGGGGTCAGTGTCCACCAAAATGGGGCCACTGAGAACTTGATTGGACAAGATTCTAGCAGCAACCACAACTCTGTGCATTCACAAATTCACTGTTCTTTTGTTGGTGAAGATGCTGTGGAGTCCCAACTGGAGACATACCTGGACCAGGGGCATCTGCAGGTCATGTTCCATAATGGCCATCATAAGGGGATGGGCTGTATCACCTTTGGTTGAAGTACAGGTACCAGTCAGGGTCTTCTTGGTAGGGAGCCACAGTTGGCGTGGGCTTGCAGGGTTGCAGCCACAGTGGACTTTGCAAAACCCATTGCGGCCGCAATTTCCCCAAGGGACATAAGCATCCCTTGCTTTTCAAGCATTTTAAGAACAGTTTTTGGGATAATTAGCTTTCTTCTGGTTCTTGCAGGCTGATTGGCTGGAGGTGGGATGTGTCTGTCTTGGGAACTGGACGTTGCCATCTGATTGACTGTTTTGGGGTCCTGGGCTCTCTAGGTGACCCCATAGCTAAAATGCTGGTTCTGGATGCCATTGCTGATAAGGGATTTGGGTTGGCAGCTGCCTGTGTATGGTGGGCAAACAGGGTCATGCTAGAAGTTTCAGGAGAAAGAACAGACTCCTGGGTGGGGCTTGCAGAGGGGCCTGTGGGTTGGGAGTGGCCATAGACAGAGGCTTCACTGTTAAGAGATTCTGCGTAGCCCTGCATGATTTCATCAAGGCCAGGGAACAGCCTGTTGACTTGGTTGTTATTGAAATAAGACATAATAAATTTTTATTAAAATTTTAAACTCAAGAAGAAGAATGTATATTTTAGTCAATTTTATTGTTATATATGTTAATTTTGTGAATAATAGGATCTAAATTTTAGCCGTCCTAAATTGGAATAAGGTGGTTTTTGAGAATGCCTATGATTCCTAAAAGAATCAGCACAAATCCACTCTGGATTCTTTAGCATCCTTTTTGAGACACCCATAAATTTTATTTATTTCAAATACCTTGCAATTATGATTTGAAACTTGGGCCTTGGATTTGACAATCCCGCAATTTCAGATTTGTTAAGTTTTACATGATGTCTATGATTTGTTTGAAATACAGGAAATCTCAAAACGTACATTGGAATCCTGCATTTCTGATTCATGTATTCCGCATTTATTTGCTGGGTTTTGTCTTTTGTTAGTTGACTTATCTGCTCAAGAGATTCAAAATTTGCCAATTTAAATAAATCAAAAAAGTCAAATTAAATGTTTAATTTTATTAAATATTTTACTTTTCACTCAGCTGAGTTGCCCGCAAAAGTGATTTGAAATTTGGACCAAGGATTTGACAATCCCACATTTTTACGTTCAGGTTCTGAATTTACAGTATGATTTGATAAACATATTCAATATTATTAACCCACGTCATAAGTACTAATTAATAAAAGATACATGAAAATCATTGGTTTTTGTGTTGTGTGGCTATAATGGCACTAAATCAATAAGATCAGATGATGACTTACAAGGTCTGATTTATGGCTTAAAAAAAGCCAAAGTACTAAAAAGGGCTCATAATTATTTAAATAAAATTAATCTATTCCTATCTTTTTTAATTTATTTATTTGTTAGCTCTACAGTCAATACACTATTTGGTGCATTACAATAAAAATATGTATCTCTATATCCAGTATAATTAATTTTACTTAACTTTTGTACTTATTCTTATATGTCTATAATACAATCAAGCGTCACGTCATTATATATAAATAATATTTTTGAGTTCTAATAAAAACAAAATAAAAACAAATAAAATCCAGAGCATCCATTTATCTGATTGGCTCAGAGTTGAGGGCTTTAGGGAGGAATGATTCAGAGTGCTTGTAAAAAGCTGCCACCACAATTGGTGGCATTGCAGATTGACTGACCTCAATAATGTTAAAGATATCTTTGGTGTCCTGTGGAAGCCATGCTTTAACCTTATTCTTAATTCACCTGAAGACCTCCTTAATTAGGTTAAGGAAAGGAGAATATGGGGGAGGAAGAGGAGTCTCATTGGACAATCAGCAAGACAGTAGTTGGAGAAATGGATATTCTTGTCAATGGGTAGGAACTTGGAAACAACCTGATCCACTTTGTGGAGCCCAAAATTGTTAAGCACAACAATGTTGGTTGTACTGCAAAAATTAATCCAGAGGTACTCCTTGACAGTTTGGAGAAAATTAAGAAATGTTCTGCTATTTTGGGAACCCTTGATCATCTGGTATTGATCCAAATTGCGAGGGCCAAGAAGCGCTACCATTGAATAGGTCTGGGAACAGACAGCTGCACAATGTGCTACACTATCCTTGGACCCCTTCTTGACCCACCCATGCCTAGAACTGAGTGAGGAGGAAAATGACAGTTAGTTGATGTAAAAGAACTGGACATTATCAGTCTTCTTAAGAGCCACATAGGTCTTGGCATAAATGTGTTGATCCTCAATTGTCTTGTTGCTGTTCCTGTTATATAGCAAAACTCCCAGTACTTTTGTGACTGTACTACAGTTACATTGGGCTGTGGTTTCAAAAAGAGGTTGAATTGTGATGAATTTCATAGATTGAAATTCAAAACAATAGGATTGGCCTTGGAGAGACTTTCCAGCGTAGTAATGAACTACCCAGGAATCAATTAGGCTGTACTAATTGAGGGCTGTAATGAATAATCTGAACAGTTCAGATTATGGGACTAGGTGTCTCAAACCAATTTATTAACTGGGAAGGTTAATTAATATATGCTGGGAATATAATTAATGAGGATTTAATTATATTGTTTAATTGCCTTGACTGTGTCAAGAAGTTTGGTTAAGGTTAACCAAAATTAAACCCCTAAATTGTGGTTTAAAGGTGCTGTTTTGGCAAAACTATTAGGTTAGAAGTGCTGCCGCATCACCTAATGGATTTTTAAAGTGCCAAGGCACTGCCTGGGAAAGTTCCTGGGCGCTGTGGTAGCGCCTGGTTCAAGTTTCAAAATGGTTTGATTGTTTTTAATGCAAAAATCATTAATTGCAAAGATAACTAAATGTAGACAATGGTGTCTATGCATTTAGGATTGATCAGCTGGTTCCCAGTTGGAAAAAGGATAGCTTGGATCAGGAATATGTATATTCCATAGGGCTTTGGCACCAGAAGTCTGGAATGCTTCAAGCCAAAGCAATACATTTTCACAGAAATAATCAGGTGATTCTGTAATGTATAGGGCACATTCTTATAAATTGAGAGTGTGAAGATCTTTTTGGTAAAGGTCTTGATTGAAGGACGCTTTTGTGTCATAAACCATGTGATAGGAATCCAGGTGTGATTCCAGAACCGGAGGGGTTTTCAGCCAAATGTACCCTGATTTGTATATAATGGAAACATGATAATAATTAATAAAAAAATGATACTTATGTGTGGCAATGGTTGCTTTCCCCTCAATCTTTTTATGCTTTGTGTTTTTGGCTTTTAACTGAAATAAGACTACCATGGAATGAAAGAGATGGTCTGCAGCTAAGATTATGGGAAGCAAAAAACGTGGAAGTAATCACCAGATGACGACAAGTTTAACGCCAAGATTGCTTGCCCAGAATCCAAGCTCATTGAAGCCTACATAAAGGATTCCCTGTCAAACCGTAAAAAAGTCAGACTGGGATAATCAAAAAGCAAGCATGAATTTCCTGGATCCGTCACAACTTTCCAGGAGAAGCCCAAATCAACCATGGTCATGTAAACAAGGGTTTTTGAAACCAAAATCCCAAACTCTGTGGCTAACATTGATTGGACAACAAGTGTTCCCAGGTGGCAATCCTTGGTTACCCACTGCTTGATTGCCTTGAAATGGATGGGTTGAAGTAGGTTGGGCTGCTGCTTAGCCTTGTGAATTTGGGTATTCTGGTGCTGCCGTACTTTTTGTTGATATCTCCAATATATCTGACCGTGACACCAAATTGGGATGCAATATCCCAGACTGCCATTCCCCTGTTTAAGCAGTTGAGGAGAGATTAACTCTCACTATCTGTCAACCAACGCCAGCCCTTGGAAGATACTGCAGCATCCTGGCTAGAAGGCTCAACACAGGGGATGGGAATCTTCATGTAGAAGGTGGGATTACACTTGCTTGTGGTGGTGCTGTCAATAGTTTAATACACAATAGGCGCAGATGGCTCAACAGTGGTGGCCAATGGCTCATAGGAGGTATCAAAAACTGCGGGGCAAGAAGTGCGACTCTTGGATCATGAGTGTGGGGATGGGTGACAACTGGGTACACGGTGAAGGTTTAAGTAACCTCAGTGTTCCCAGTGGCTCTTGTATAGAAGACTTTGGTGGCAGGCCTTGAGAGTGGCTTCTGTCTGGGATTCAGGCTACTGTTCCTGGCTTGAGATGAAGGAGGAGGTTGGCTGGCGCTAACGCCTTGGGAGGCCTGTGTGTTGACATTACTCCCCTCAAGTTTGGTTCTGGGTCTATTTTTGGACTTTCTGGGACGCCCTTGTGAACAGGCTGCCCCGTGGGCTGGTACAGGAGCTGGTTGGGAATGCAATTTTTGGTCCATAAAAATAAAATAAGATATATATTTTAGATTACATATATATTTATTTAGATTTTAGGGTTATTTGTGGGTAGTTGTTTTCTCTTGATTTAGCCTTGAATAGTAACAGAATTTCTATATCTATGATTTGAAGTGTATAATATTGTGTACTTTCCAGGTTTGGATAGTTTTAGAGTTTAATCACTTTTTATGTCTAACATGATTATCAAGATTAAATTTTCATTTGATTTTAGTTGTGGTGGAGCTTCTTGATTTGGGTTGGTGTTTCCTAGTGTGCTTACTGTAAATTAAATTTGGATTCCATTTCCTGCAATTATTATTTGAGTTTACTAGTGGCATTCAAAAGTGATTTGAAATTTGGTTCTTGGATTTGAAAATCCCACAATTCCAAAAAACATAGTAAACTTAATGAAAATGGTTGAAAGATTTGAACGCTTTAAATCTGATTCCAGTTAATTAATTTTGTCCATTAGAATTGTGCAGTTTGACTTGAAATTTGCAAAGTGTCTATGAGTTTCCATAGTTTGAAAGATTCAAATAGAAATACAAAGAATTCAATTTAATTAAAAAAAGGCCATCCCATAAAAGTGATTTGAAATTTGGACCAAGGATTTGATAATCCCGCATTTTTACATTTAGGTTCTGAATTTACAGTACCACTCCCATGTATATAATGGAAGCAAGGGCCATTTGGTCCCTTGATTACCAATTATGATTATTAAATAAAACTCCTGATTCTTTCAAATTTACTTTTTATTAAGTGGTTTTGATTTAATAACACAGACTATTTTCCTGATTTCTGCTGCTGCCCCCTCCTCCCGCTCTCCTTTGGTCCACTGTCCTGCTGCCTGTCTGCCCATGTTTTTTTATGGGATTTGATCCAAGAAGATCCAAACCCTGTTCAAATTCTCAGTAAGTAGGTAAACCCACAACTTTGTCCTCCAAAATCTCAAACTTAACAAACCAACAACAACTTGATCCTCTCAGTTCTTGTGGCCCGTCTGCCTGGGGTGTTGTTATTAAAACTCATTATACAGAATTTTGCCTCTTTTCTTTAAGTCATTTATAGTGAATATGATGCCAGTCTTCTCATTGCTATGAACTACAGCCCCAGACAATTGGGATATACTCTCCTTGGCTGAACAACACTATGTACCCAATCCTGGCCTGTTCTCAGATCTCTTTTTACATATGACCCAGGTTTTTATCATCCTCAACACATTTACCAAACTGGCTTGGATAGGTCTCTATTCTGAGGATATATCACTTTTACAGGATCCAGGAATTGAGGAATTCTCTTTTAAAGATCAGAACAACACTGAACTTATGTCAGTTTTGAACCACTTCCTTCTATCCTTGCAGCAGTTTTCTCTATGAATCTGGATTCCCACCTCATCTGGGATTGATCTCTATGGTTGTTGTTGGGTGCTTTGGTTATGGGCTTAAACATATATTTTTCACCCTTGTCCCAGTTTGCCTCTCCCTAGAGGCCTCTTAGAGCGGCCATCCCAGTCCTTCACTGGATGACATCCTGGTGGATGGTTCTACTTGAATAGGAGTCAGACTTTGTTAGTCTAGCCCCCCCTTTCTCACAGAAACAAACTCAAAGAGGTACAACATGGATTTTATTACCCAAGACCATGGGCTGGAAGCTGAGATTATAGTTTCAATCACCCCAGAAAAAGTGATGTAAACTATTCTAAACAGCTTATTGGAGCTGTCTGTGGGAATTCATACACAGACACAGGAATTGGTTTGGGGGTGAGAGGCAGCTTCATGTCTAGTTGATAAACAGGGAAGAAGTTGTATCTATCTTTAAATAGTAGTATCATGAATATTCCTGAAACTAGCCAAATTTATACTTTTGTTCTAATTTTGCACAAGAAAAGAATTATGGACTCAAATAATCCTCAATATAGTCTTGATTTTCCACCCCTGAAACAGGAAAATGATTTTATCAAGGTCCAAACAGAACTTGACTCAGTATGGAATAATTTATCAGCTGGGCAGGCGCCTGCTGCGGCTGTGCAGGCACCCACCAGCTCTCCCTGTCAGCCATCTGTAACCCAGGGAGCTGCGGGGCAGCCCTCTGCCAGCAGGCCTCCTGTTTACTTGCCCCCCAGGGCCCAGCCAGCCACCCAAGTCCCAGGCTCCACCCCCCTCTAGCCAATCAGATTCCATCCAAGGGATTAACCAATCAAATAAGTCCCAGAAATTGGGGATGAAAATAGAGGACAGGTCATGCAGCCCTGAACAATTCAGGAATAATATCCAAACCTTGACCATCAATCCTGGCCCCAAACAATGGGGATCTGGGTCCCCAGACCACATGGTTGGGACCAAACTCTTGCCAAACCCAACCACCTAAAAAAAAGTAAACCATAAAGAGGACATGAACCCTTTGCCTCTCATGCTCAAGGTCAAGTCAGAACCCATTAGTCCAAGCCAAGAATTTGAAATCCAGCCACTGATAATAGGTAAACAAAGATTTAACCTTATTCCAATTGCCCAATTTCAGCCCTCATCAACCAAATTTTGGGGTTCACTCATTCACTGCTTTCACTCCCACTTGCAAAACTTTGCAATGTAGGAGGTACTATAAATAAAATATCCTCTCTCAGTGATAGTTTGTGCTGTTATTGAGAGGCAATATCCATCAATAATATCAGTTAATCTCTACTCTTACCCCAACTACTAGATTAGTTTGAATCTACCCTCAATCACCAACAAAGCAAAGATAAATCAACTTATCTTCACAGCTGTGCTCACATCTTGCCTAGGGATTAGAGGGTACCAGCCTGATCCTGCAACTTTTGGGCCCTCATCAGAAGGGCTAGGCCAAACCTAATATGAAGAACCAGGTCAGCTTAACTCATCCTACACTGGGTCCTGGCCTCCCCTGGTGTTGCATCACTCCACCTTGTCTGTTGCCTTGTACACCTTGATATACTACGTCTTGATCTACTTTGCTGGCAGCTTCAGCCGGTACAACACCCCTTCTAAGGTGTGTCTATGGATGATGATCATTTACCCCATTGTCACAGCCTTTAGAGGGTTCCAAATCACCAACCTCCTACCATACTTATTGCAGCTAGTACCCACTACCCTTGGGTATTACATTCAGCATCTTTTGGGAGAGCATGGATATTGTAAGAGAGGGGGGCTAAACTAACTAAGTTTGGCTCCCATCCCAGTGAAAGGAACCATCAGGATGCCGCCCAGTGAAGAACCAGGATGACCGCTCTAAGGGGGGACCAGAAGGAGGACATAGGGGGCAGTTGAGGGAAGTAGGAGTTCAATCCCATCAACACAAGGCCAGTGATCACCCAAGGGGCACAAGAGACAACGGGAGGAGGAATCTCAAGAACCTCAGGGGAGACTGACGTGCTCTCATTTGTGCTAAAAAGGGGAGACACAGATGTCTTCTCTCCCTTGGTGGAGGGCAAGACATAATCAACAGCATTCAAATCTAAGTCATCACACATCAAGCTTTTTACCACAGCCTCTCCAGAGAGGAGGAGACCACTAGGAAAATCCATAAGGCTAGAGGGGTGGTCCCCACAAGCCGGGCAGAAGAAGTGATTTTTGATCACAAGTCAGGCAAGGTTGACCAAAGGAGCAATAGGAACGGGGCCAAGGAAAACACAACAAATTTTAACACAGGGAGTATCATGGCTGTGATCTCCTCAAAATTTGGGGAAGATTTGTATGGTTTCTGTATGGTAAATAATAAAAAATAGGGCACTGGGGAAGCCACAAGCAGAAGACCAGAGAAAGCAGCAGAGCGGGTCCAGATGGCTTGGCAGTGGTCTTGGATGGCTTGGGTAGGCGTAAAAGCAAAAACAGGTTTGAAACTGATGAATTTAAAGAGAAAACCAAAGTAAAAATAGGATTTTATAATGATTTTAACTATAAACTTAGAGTTTGAGCGTAAGCTTTGAAAGCAAAAGTAAAGACAATAGCAACTATACACTTGAGTCTGTTTTAATGATCCCAGAAGAGGGGCTAAGTTTAAAGTGGGTCACAGTAAGTTAAACTTAAAGATAATGACTAACACTTTAAAATCTAATTGACAGGGACTCCAAAATAGGGGCTCCAAACAACACAATTCTTTAAAATAAAAACAGACAGAATTCCAAACTTTTAATGAAATTGACAATTGACAAGCAGGGGACATAAAGTTCCCTGACATGGTTAAAAGGGAGTGAGTTGCTGTGAAATGATCACCTGACCATTTTGTGTTGCATGTGATTGTCTGGGTGATAAATTTTGCTGGCCAGAGCCAGGGGTGCTGGAGAGTTTCAGATTAATTTCTGCGGGTCCATCTGATTGGCTGGAAGACACCTTAACCAGTTCAGGCTCATTTGAATTTCTGGTCCTAGATGTGGCATCATTTGATTGGGCAGTCCTGATTGTTTTTAAAAGGGGACAACATCATGCTAACAAATAGTCCAAATTGACCAGTGTTTCTTCCCAGGCCAGAGCAGCCAAAGCCAGAGGATCTGCAGGGTAGGCCAGAAAAAATCTCTCATCAACAGTATGAGCTAAATCTCCTAGAGAATTGAGTGGCTTGGCTGTAATTTTTGCCCCTTTTTTAGTGCGGTGGGGGAAAACAGTTTGATCCAAGGCCAGAGATGGCAGTGAATTTACAGATATGGTGGTTATACATCAATATCTTGTTGGCCCAGGAAGAGTCTGTTGTACATGCTGAGCAGTACAAGCTGATATTGTTAAATGATTAAGCCTTTCATATTTCTCCTACAGAGATAGACAGGGAGGGTCATTTAGGTGGGTGTAATATTACAGCCCTTGCTGGTCTTTTATTAGGAGAGCTTTTCAAAAGGTAGGCTGTTAATTGAACATAATGCTCCTACCACTGTTGTAGCTTAACTAATTATAGTTTAGCATTTTGATTAGAGAAGATAACAGTACAGAATGGAATCAGAATGAGATATTAGTAATAAGATGTTCTTTATGAGAATTAATGGTAATTCTTATACTGGTATAGTGGCCACTGGGCCACTAAGGGGGAGGCATAATCTATATAAGGTGTGAATCTGTATACAATGAGGTAATGTTAGGGATTGTCATTGTAATTAGGTTGGCTCCTTATGGGAAATATGGGATTCTTCTTTATTGAGGAATTAAGAGGGGCTGTGATTTTAGACCTGTCATAATACAATTATTCAAGAACCCCCTCTATATTATGAGATATGGTGGTGACTAGAATGTTGATTCTATTTGCAGCAAATGGATATAAGGTATTTGCTATTAATTATGTCAGGAAGCCAGGAACAGTTAGAGGCATTAGGCGGCTTGGGATAGGGTGCAGCCAAGCTGGCAGGTAAAGCCCACTATAGAATGGGTACTAACTTGATAATTTAAGATACAGATTGCCCAAGTAAGGACCAGGGTCCAGAGTTAGGGATCATGGAATCCACCAATACTGTCAAAGTAATGTAGAGTACTCCAAAAAGTTGAGTGGATATGGTCTCAGCGGCGGTGGAGGGTTCCATTGGGCAGTCTGGTCTTGGGGTTAAGGGTGGAGTCATGGGGACAAAGTATGCTGGCAGATAATTATACTTGTCTTTGAACAATAAGGGTGGCACCCCAATCCTCTTTTCTTTGTGTCCTATGTATTTGGTTTCTCTAGTCCTTGCTAAGAGATTGGCAATGATGATGGTTTCCAAGTTGTATTCCAAGTAGGCAGGGTTGGGCGGGCATTCAGTAAAGTACACAGGTTCAAAGGGGGATGCAGGGGGACAGTATAGTGCCTGAGGTGGATTGGCAGGTTGGTTTCTGGAGGGGGAAGTTGCCTGATTATCTACTTGGCTGGTGTTGAGATGAAATATCACTAAGACTAGATAGGGTAGTGTGACAGTCCACATGTGTCAGAAACCCACCCGCTCAGAAACATACCACCCAAAAGGTGTATGGCCGCAGATGGGTTCAACCCTGTGATTAGAGAACCAATTGGAAGAGAGATCATCCCCATATGGAACAATTCTCCAATAAGACGGTATTGACCCAAAAGGGGGTTAAATCTTCCCAACAGGAAGTAAGCCCTAAGATAACTTAGGAGGAAAACAGAAGCCAAGGGATGAAATAAAGAAGAACTGGGCGGACTGGTCCCCATGACCTGTGGTTCATCTGTGATTGGGGGATTTGGTGACAGTGGGGTGGCAGTGTACCATATGCCTGGTACCACTCAGCGCCACAACTTTTCAAAGTAATTGGGAGGAGGTGAACCAGAATCTGCTCTGGTTCCAAAAGAAAGGCTTGCAGTAAGGGACTGTACAAGGAGCAACCGAACCAACCATTTATACCCAGATGGTCCCCATTGGGATGACTTGGGTAGCATCATGGTGTTTGATTTCAGGATTTGAGAGCAGGCAAAAAGATAAATCAACTAGGTTGGTAAATTGACTTTATTAACTGAATAGGTAATAATGCTGAAAGCTGGAGCCTTATATAGGCTGTCATTGATGTCCGATTTGCAGATAATCAGGGGAATTTGAGGATAAAGTTGGGGGGAACTTGGCAGGGGGAGCTTTGATTTAAATTTCAAAAAGATTATTTTTAAAATTATCTAAACCCCTGCTGAGGCTTCTCCAACAGCTGGGTGTTATTTACCCCAGCTGTTGGAGAACCAACAGTTTGGGGGAGGCATCTGGGGTGCAGATGCTTGACAGAAGCAGATAATACTTGTTTTACTTGATTTAAATCAAGTACAGAGCTTACTGGTAACTAAATGTTGTTATTGTTTGAATTGTAATCAATTTCAAAAGCTCCAGGAGCCGTTGCAACATCTGATTGGCTACAGGCAGTCATTTTGCGCATCGTCAAAGGTAAGTTCAAACTTGAAATACTAATATTATCTAGATAAACAATAGACAACTGAGAGGACGCGGGTTCAATCCCCGTGTTGGACCAGGGAGTGGCCTCCAGACTTGAATCAAGGGAAATCAAAGGTAATTTAGGACAGTTATTACATACTAATAATTCCTTTTTAGGACCTGAGGAACAGTCCAACTTAGGGGAAGTGTTTTCAGACCCAGGATCAACCAAGATTTTGTTGTTGTTGTCAGGAAAGAAAGCAAAAGCATTCCTAACAACATGTTTGGTGGTTTGCAGGTGGGGCTTATGTTGACCAAGTGTAAGTTTAGTGACTTTTGTTGAAGAAGTAGCTGTAGGACTGGTCTGAGCTGTTGGAGACTGAAATGAGCTGGCCAAAGGAACAGAAGATGATGAAGAACTAGTGGTCCGGAGAAATGAGCCAAGATTTTTCTGAATTGATTTGCCAAAGTGGGAAAATGTAGAATGTTTTTCCTTGGTTTAGTAGTAAAATCAAGAAGGAATGTGGATAGAAGTGTGGGTAAGATATTTATTTATTTATTAAGTTCCTAGGATATATGAAGGTATGTTGCTATGAGAGCTGGATACAAAGTTGTTTTGGTGGGACGTTTTCCTTGGATTTTACAAGATTTGTAAATATATGGGGGAAAACGTTAAAGAGGTCCAGAAAGAACAGTTTAAATAGTATTCTACTATTTAAATGGGTTTAGGTTAAATTCAGGGAAGACTGATGCCGGAATAATGGACTGGTTAATGCTTTGGTGCACAAAGAGTTGTTGCTTTGAGCGGTTTGAGCTGTGGAAATTATTTTCCTAGTTGGATCCCGGTGAAACATCAGAAATGATCTATTTCTGCGCTCTGCATTCATTTGTTGAGTTCTGGGAGGTTTACTGATGAAAATGATTGGTTGGAAGCCAAAAGCTTAAAGTATAAGCAAGGAAATAGTGAATTAATACTTAAAGCTTTTGAAAAAGTAAGTATGTAAGCTTAAGTTACTATAGAAAAAAGTGAGCGGCACTGGTTTAAGCTTCTGAAGAAAGCCATTTTGAAGGCAGAACCGTTGGGAAAAGGATACTATAAGAAGGTGGCTGGCTGGAAAGTTACAGTGTCTTTCTGGGTCTTTTTGGAGGTCTTTCCAGGTCTTTGACGGGGTCTTTCTGAGGCTTTTTGAGTTTCTGCCAAGAGGTTTTTGGAAGCCTTTTGATCACCAGCAGGAGCTTGATTGGACTGATACAAGTGGAATACCAAGGCCACTAAAGATATACAGAGAGCTTAAGCCCAAAATAACGGAACAGGAGCCCAAGAATAAGGAGCTGGATCCTAAGCGCGGTGCAGAAGTCTGATTCTAAGGCGCCAGAGTCCAAGTTTAAGGAGAAGAAGTCCAAGACTAAGGTGCAGGAGTCCAAGATCAAATACAAGGAGTCCAAGATATTGTTGTAGGACTCCAAGTATTGGCAAATACATCTTGTTTCCTTGACCCCCCAGGCCATATACCAGAAGGTTTCTAAGGGGATCTTCCTTCTGAGAATGAATAAAAGCCCATTTTGACCCCTATACATATTTCTGAGATACATTTTCCCTTACTAGAGAATGTCAACCCCTTTCAGCCAGTCCCTGGCTATGATCCAGGACACACTTTGGGGACTGGTGGACAGGAACCCCACAGGTAGAATATGTTAAGCCAAAGGTTTATAAAACTTTATTATCAAAAATGACAATGTGGTCATCACCACACTGCCAGCGTTCTTATACCATGTGATTTTTCTTCTTTGCTTTTTGAAGGCTTCAAGTCCATGGGCAATTTGCTGGCAGGACATGGATCTTAGCTTAGTGTCTTGAGAGCAGCAGGTCCCAGTTGGTTTGCTCTGGCAAACAGAAGTGGTGATGCTTAATTTTGCCGCTGTTGTTCACCATGTCACCTGAGCTGAGTAATTACATTCCCCTTTCTGGACTGGGGACTAGCGGCAGTTGGTGCTTGTTGGCAGGGCTAGTAGTAGGTCTTTTCCCAACCTCCTTTAGGCAGGCCATGTCTCATGTGTATGTATGGGCCTTCAGTGGCACTGGTTCAGTGGCAATCTGGCAACCATTCAGGGAATCCTTGTTATTAAGCTGGCGGGTTGTGGGGTAATTTAACAACTCAAGTCTGTGACTTAACGGGTCAGCAGGTCCTGGGCCATCCTAGGGGGCTTGATCTTCCTTCAGAGGACTGGGGTTCAGCTCTTGGGTTTTCAATACAAGTATTGAAATGTCATTCATGACAAATTGAACCAATCACCAATAAATTTCTGAATAACCCTGTTACACACACTTTTAAAAAGGTTAACCACTGTATTTAAAATTTTAAAGCAAACCTTCATAATCATTTTCAATAAACTTATTTTTTACTTACCCTTATTTATAGGACCCAGATTCAGATAAAAGATACCATTTTAGCATCTTTCAAATATGGTTCTCATTTAAACCTATGATGATAACCATTCTTTCATAACCTAGCTGCAAAACAAGGGGTTTATAAATGATAGGAGTATCAAACTCTGGCTTATTATGATACTGGTGTTGAATTAAATATAAAATTCATTTAAATTTCAATTTTTACATGCTGATTTTGGTGACAAAGGATGAAAACTTGGTTTAAATTCCCCATCCTTGTAATTTCAATCTACATTCTTCTCCCTTGTATTCTTAACTTTTAACTTGAGTTATTTGGTTATAGGAGCTTGTACAGAGGCAGATACTGTAGTCCCCATATGTTGATAGTGATTCTCCCATATGTTTAGGTGAAAAATCATGTGTTATTCTTTATAATACTGGATATGAGTTTGTTAATGTTAAGCAAATTGGGGGTAGGTGAGTAGGAAATAAAACTAAGCTCTCAACTACAATAAAAATTGCAGTTTCAGCAACAACCAGAAGGTTTTCACTAACAATTTTTGGGAGACTAAAGGGATAATTAAATAATATGAACACCAAAAGCAACAGACAAAACCAAATGACCAGAACTACTAACAAATTTTGAACTTTATTAGGTTAGATAATGATGAAGCAAGGTCTTTGACAACTCTTGCATTCATTTAAAGGAAGGGGATGGAATTTAGATGGAAGTTGAATGTCCAAAACTGATTGACCAATGATATGAGGGAATATAGATGCATTTCTTGAGGCAAAAGAATCTGGACAAATTTGAATGGGTAAAATCAAAGAAAAAACTGACTCAACTAAAATTGAGGAACCTGTCTTGGATGCAGTTACCACTGCTCCTGGCCTCTCATGCATATGATATTTAACCAGAGGTGTCTCTTGGGTGGGTTAAGTAGGGACATCTTCAAACTAATTCTGCAAGTAATATTGTGAGGACTGTCACAATCATAGTTTTCCTGGATATGGTTTGGACAAAGCACTACCACCTGGGAAAACCTGGCCCAAAGCCCTGCCTGCTTGCAGTGATTGTAGATTTAAATCTAACAATCAATCACAAGTGGGTGGTGGTACAGGAAATTGGGTCTGAGTGGGGTGCAGATGCATCACTGTCAGGAATATTCCTGAAATCAACCCTGTAGGAAACAGCATTGTGGCCACAATGGGACCCACAGGTCAAAGCAACAAATGGCAGCAGTCCCCTCTAATTGGGGAAACTGCCGCAAAACAGGAGGGGCAACAAAAAGAATTTAAAAAATCTTTTAATTTTAAGTTTGGCTTTTATAGCCCAGCCACAGGCCACGCGGCTGCCCGCCAGCAGGGGGCAGCACCCCCCCCCCCCCACAGTGGGACCATCCACCCCTGATGGATGGGGAAATTTCCAGATTAGGAAACCTGAAAAGGCAATCTCCCTAAACCCAAAAAGGGGGGAACTGCTGCCCAAATTTAGAATCTACCAAAGTTGGAAGGGGCTGACAAGCTACCCAGCACAACAATTCCTGCATTAACTGCAAAGTTAAATTTGGATGCATGAAAGCATCCAATGAGGCACCAAACTAATGCAAGCCCAGAAGTAACAATTCATTGC
Source organism: Entomophthora muscae (assembly GCA_014839935.2). Lineage (NCBI taxonomy): Eukaryota > Fungi > Entomophthoromycota > Entomophthoromycetes > Entomophthorales > Entomophthoraceae > Entomophthora > Entomophthora muscae. The sequence continues at coordinate 494,632 of QTSX02004276.1, forward strand.
CTGTACATCCTTTTCAATTCACCTCCCAAAAGGGAATTTCAGACAACATCAAGTGTTTGGGGTTCCCTGTCCATTGTTTTGCACTATTCATGCCTCACCAAGGATGATAGTATATAATAAAGATCAATCACTTGATGGTAGTTTGTGCTATCATTGAGTGAAATTATCCCTCAATAGTATCACATAATTCAATCAAAACCTTACCCTACAAGAAGTTAAAATACACTAAGCTTTGTCTGCCCTTCCCCAGGACCAGAAGATGAACCATCTTATCTTCTCAGCTGTCCTCACAGCATGCCTAGGGATTGGGGGCCACCAATATAATCAACCACATGGGCCATTCAACAATCCATCTGGCAAGTACTTTTACAAGGAGCCGGCGCAGCTCAACTCCTCCAATCAGTACTCCTGGCCCACACTGGTTTTGCCCCACTCCACTCAGTTTGTAGCCATATACACCTGTATATACTACTTACTCACGTATTTTGACGGTAATTTTGGACAATATAATATACACATCAAGGTCTTTCAATGGATGATGACAGTCTATCCAATTTTGACAGCGCTCACAGGGTTCCAAGTTGCCAACTTGATCCCTTACTTAGCTAAAATACTCCCCCAATTGTTGGGTCTTTACGCTTACGCCCAATTTCTCCTACTTTGACCTGCTGGTCATCAAATGCTGACCTCAAAGGAGATCAGGTAACAGCTTACAGATACCACCAATGATGGTTCTGTAAGCTGTCTAAATATTGTGTGCAAGGAGGCCACCACATCAAGATGCACCCAAAGGCTTTAAGTAATAATTGTCCCCATCAAACTAGCTTAGTAGTTTAATATTTTTCCCAAATAAAATATCTTGCCTCATGATTCACTTATTACAATATTTCCCAATAAGATTTTTAATAACCAGATTACTAGATTCTGCTTTCTCACATCTGCAATTTCCTGGTAATCTCCCTCCTCCTGCTGAAATGATTCCTGAAACCTTCAAAATTGAATATGAGCCCACCTATGCTGCTGATTTCTTGATGTTGAGCCAAGTTAAGGTCTTCCTGCTGTACCTGTGCACAATCTTCTGCTGCACCTTTCTTTATTCACTCTTCAAGGGTTATCATTTCCAAGCAAACACACATCATCTCTTACTCATTGGTAATGTCATCCTAATGTGGGTGTACATTCCCCATTTGATTGATTACAACAAGCTCTCACTCTACTTCACTATGACAAGGACTTTTATTGGTTTTTAGTAAATCTTTGGATAAACATCCAGACATAATTTGGCAGAGATCCCCAAGCATTTGGTGAGGATTGAAGTAGAGGCCCAAGTGGGAGGTGTAACTTTAAGAATGTTGTGTTGTTGGTTTGCACCGATTTGATATTAAGTTTCATTTGTATAATCAAAGCCCAAAATTAAATATATGTTAAGCTGGAAATCCGAGGAAATTAATTATGTAAATGTACAAGCCTTGTTTTTTATTACAGTCAAACCAAATTCAAAGGGTTGGAAATATGCTTGTTGGGCCTTTTTAAACAAATCCTACTTCACATTGTAAAAGTAGGGATACTTTAAGGTTGGTGGAAAATATATGGTACTTGTGCTTTAAAAAATAAAGGATGCCTTGATGTATCTTTTTTAAATGATCAAGGGAACCTTTTTAGGAATTGTATACCGATCCGAGAGCTTAAAGCTATCAAAGCAAGTGTATAATTAAAGGCCCCAGTGCTAAAAATAATAAACATCTAGCATTGTGAGTAAAAGCATTTGCTAAATGTAGCTAAGATTATATCCTCTTTTGGGACATGCGTATGAATTTTCATATTACGTAAGGTCAGTGCGTAAAGAATTTCTGCCGTGTGATTAACTTTGATAAGTTAAAATTTTTAGCTTGCTGTCAAAAGTTTCATTATTTCATGGCTGTTGGTTTACCCCCAAATCTAAACATAAATTAATTGATTCGTCAGATCAAAGGATCGAAAGATTACATCTGTTCGGAGCAATTCCTATGATCAGCCAATAGTGAAGAAGTAATCAAGGAAACAGGCAAATCATAACAAAGCATCTGGTAGTAAACCAAAAGAAACCCTTGTATGTCGTAGACCAATCAGATTTCTTAACCCCCACATTAAATCATTCACTAGGTTACTCACTTTCAAAGCTTTCCAGTAGCTGGGTTTAGTATCTCTTTCTAATGTTAGCACGTTTTGGAATTAACGCCTTAAAATCAAACTTCTCTAAAAGAGTTTTGAACGTAGCCCAACCAGCTCGTCTTATTTCTTACTCTGCTATTTCCAGAGGAGGTAAGATTTCTAGCTTAAATTGGTGAGCTTAATTTTTTATTTTCAGGACATCACGGGCATGATCCTATCATTGTTGGTCCTGGTGGCAAGGCTGGTGAAGTTCCCACCGATCTTGAACAGGCAGCCGGTCATGCACGTCTCGAACTTCTTGCTGATATGGAAGGCCGTGAATTTTTCGATTTGACTCCCCCTACAATGACTCATCATGGCACCAAGAAGAATCCCGTTTTTGTTGAGTCTACTGATCCTCTCCGATATGTGGCTTGCACAGGTATTAAAATTTGCTTTTTTTTCTAAGGCTTGATTCAGGTTTTCCTGTTGATTCCCATGAAGCACTTTGGTTAACTCTTGAAAGCCAGCACGAGTTTGATCGCTGCCCCGAATGTGGTTCCGTCTTCAAACTTAAGCAAGTTGAATACCCTGACATTCCTCAGGGTGCTCTTCTTGAACATCATGAACACGTTGAGCCCGAAAAACTTTCGTAGACATAAAGCAAGTGTGTTAACTTTTTATAAGAAGAGGGGCCTATTCCACTTTTTCTTTAGTATTTAAATCACCATATGGCCTTTGTCTTAGATCCTTCGTCTTCCTTACGCGGTATTTTTTCTTTTTAGTCTAAAACTTCTATCTGCTCGTATTAATCCTCTAAAATTGGTAAAGTTAGTTTCTGGTATCGATCAAATTTTTCATATTATCACATGATATCATTGACATAAGTTTTGTATACCTTAACAGCTATTGGGGCAGCAACTTTGATAATGTTCTTCAAGCAGGGCTTTCTAGTTTCACATTTCTTATTCTGAGATGCCTCTTTTATCTCGCTCACTTACATTTTAATTCTTTTTTGTTTGTCGTCCCACTTTGAGTTACCTTTTTAAGAATTGAACCCCAACGGCAACCTCTGGCCTGAGATTAAAAGTTGTGCTTGTCCATTGAATCAATACTAGTCATCCGATGCAGGTTGGCTATCTCTTCCTGCTTAGTAGTTGTCCTTGCTGTGCTCGCTTCGATTAAACGCGAGTTATTCACAGTTAAATAATGTAAAGTTTCTCCAAGTAATGTGCCCGGCTAACAATGGCTTGCCTTGAGGCTTGCTGTAGCTAGTCAGGTGAAGAAGGTTGAGAATTTAGTTTGACACACATGATTATTTTAAATGATGCTTTTTCATGCTATTGTATCTATAAAATTGGATCAGTTTTGTCTCAAAAATAAAATACAATTTCATGAATTTAGTAGATACTATCATTACGTACCTCAGATTTTACAAAATTAACCAAATTGATATAAGCTAGCTAGCTGTTAAATTAACGAGTGGCCTTTTATCAACTGGTTCAAATTGGACATGCATTCTAGCAGCAAAATTGGAATTAATGGCAAGACCCTCTCAACCCTGAATCACTTACAGCAGTTTTCACAGCTATGGCACTAGGCAAAGATAACTCAGATTTGAACAAATGCACTCAGATTTAAGCCAAATCTAAGTAAGGAGAGTTCCAGGCTGCAAATAATTTGAATATTTTTGGTGAAAGGCCAAACAAGAAACACAAATGTGCTCACTCAAAAACAAAATCACATCAAACTACAAAGTCCAGACTAAAACCAAAATGACCTGGTGCAACAAGTGAAATAGATTAGGGACATTCCAGAATATATTATAATGCTATCAGGATTCAGATGAGGCCTCAAAAGAAGGGCTAAATAGAAAAAAATTAGAGCAACCAAGAAGTAAAGTTTCAAAAACACAAAACAAAATGAAGTCACACAAGATGTGTAGTATGAGCAGCCTAAAATAGAAAATTGACAGTTAATAACAAATCAACAGCTATCCAATTTAGGAACAGAGACATTTTATTCATTTTCATGACTCCATATTTGTATAAAATGGTTTTGAGAACTTTCCAAATATGGGCTCAAGATTATAATAAAACTAAATCATAAAATTATAAACTTCTACTTTTAGTGATTTTATCCTAGGTTTTATTTTAAGATGGTTTTCAACAGCAATATTTTTGATGGTGCCAGCTTCAATGGAGGTGAGGCTCAGAACGTGGAGGCACCTGTTTACACCCAAGCCTTTGACACGGGTAATGAGAAAGCTGACCTGTACCTGACCCCCAATCCCTATGACTTTGACTTGTTCAATAGTCACTTTGCGTCTAGCTCTGCCCCCTCTCCCTTTCCTGATCCTGCACAAGGTGCCAACCAACCAGCCAATCAGAATGACAACCCTAGTTTGGAACAACTGCTCACCATCAGAAAAACCTGCTCCCCCTTCAGCCAATCAGGCTTCAGCTCCTGCGGCCCAGCGCACCAAGCACTGAATAATTACTGCCCAAATTCTCCAAGAAATTGTGGCACCCAATCAGTTGGGCCTAACTTGGAACCAAATTGCTAACCAATTGGAATCTACCCAATCTACCATCATACAGGAATTTAATAGCCTAATGGATAATAGGAATTCAATTGTAAAGACCAAGAAGCAGAAGAAGGCACCCAAGTCCCAGATTAACAAAGCATATCCTATTATGATTGATCTTCTGCAGTGGGGCCCCAAGCTTCCCCTGACCCAGGTACAGAAACAACTTGCCCACCATGGCATATGAGTTTCAGAGCGTATGGTGCAGCTCTGGATGTATGGAAAAGTGTCCTTGGCCTTGGTGCTGACCAATTTTAGTGGGGACCAAGAGATAGCAGCAGGAATTCCTGATATGATCCTGCCATAGAATCCACTCTCATCTGATGCCTGGCAAGTTTTTCTGATGACAACATGCTCATCCCATACTACAAGTAGCCTGTTGTGTTTGAAATTTTTGGCAAAAAGAAAGAGCCAATAAGACCAATGTAAGGAAGAAGGTCAAAGGGAGGACTCTTATTGATGCAACCCTGGCTGTTTCACCTAAGGGCTCTGTCTATTATCAGACAACCCCTGATTACGCTAACAATTACAAGTATAGACAGATACTCAGCAAATTACTCAACTCACGAGGCAGCTCAAATTCCACCTATCAGGACTTCTTGAGCCTCCAGATAGGAAATAATTCCAAGGCTATTAAATGACAAGGGTATCAGACATTGATGTATCCTATCAGCCACACAGAACTTCATCTAGTTGATACCATGCTCTACAATATTGGGGACATTGTCCAAGAGCAATACTCAAAGTATTTCAATTATCTAGTCTTGGTGTACAAGACCACACTCCCTCCTTGATCAGCAGACGGTACCTGGCTTTTTTGCCCAAATCATCTTTCATAAAAACAGGGCTGCTTTTTAAACACATTTGGAGCAGTTTTCAGGTGTGGATTGATGTTGTTCAAGTAGAGAACTGCTGTCCAAGATATGTAAATGGTTGTTGTTTTATTTATTGCCCAGCCCTGATGGCTGGAGTTTGATCTTTATCCTTGGGATGTTAATAGGATAGCTCCCTAAAGAGTACTTTGAAAGAGTGAAAATGAGTGCCCTGGGAGAGTTATAACAAGGTTTATAAGCTTCTTTAGACCAATTGGGGTGAAAATACAGCTGGGCTTCCCTGGGATGATGAAATGCTGCCGCATTAAACTTATACCAACTGGGGCTGAAATACAGTTGGTTTTTCTTTTCCCAAAATAGGATTAAAGTTTCTTGGTCTATGACTTATTAGTAGCTTTAAAGAGGTTGTACTGCTACTGAGCAAGTATAGAGTGCCTAGAGCTGTCATTGAGGTGGCTTTTTAAAGAAACAGCTGCCAAACTTAATGATTTGATGGTGTCTAAAAAGTAAAGTTGGTAACTTTAAAAAAGCTCAAGCTAACCACTTGAATGAACACAGTGAAATAAAGTAGCACAAAGATGCTTGTCACTAAGAACTTTTCAGAGAAGGGTAGCAGTAAGATTGTCAAAACAACAGGCTTGACCCACCAGCAAGGTTCTGAGTAAGCGTGTTTGTGACCTGCAATCTGATTATTCATTCACCTGAAGCCAAGTTAGGAAGTCAACTTGAATTACCAAATGCAATAACATGAACAAATGATAATCCCTCCTGGTGGGTAACTCATTTTGGCGCTTGACTCATTATAAGGATCAAGCCACCCCCTTCAACATCCTACAGTGTGATTAACACTATCATGTTCCTCTTATCCTTGATTCACAATAGCTATATAATCACTATCTCTCAATAAAGATTATTATCTAGTTTCTAAATATTTTCCCCTTGTAACTTTGCTAAAGCAGCACAGTTACAACATTGGTAGTACAGTAGGTTTTCCATCCTACTTTATTCCCCAAAATTCTGCCTGTTGCCTTTACCCGCCATGGTCAACAAATCCTTGATAGAATCATGTCTGGCCTCCCGCTGGACTGGACTCCGTACACACCTGGTACTGAAATACCCAATGACTTTGTCCTGTATCAGAACATGGTGATCCTGATCTCTGCCTTCAACGCCATGTCTGCACAAGGGTTATTCCAGGCTTCCCCCACTATGCTTTGTCCAACTGATGAAAATACCATGCCCACCTACATAGCCCAAAGACTTTAAAGCGCTGCCCTGGAACCTTTTGCTGGAGCCAACGACAATAACACCGTGGCATGGATCTAGTCTGCCCAGAGCAAGCTGGCTCAGATGGAATGCCCACAGCAGTTTTGGATTGCAGAAATTTCCATTTGCCTGACCCATGACGCTGGCACCTGATGCAACAAGTGGCATGAAGAGCACACCAACAAGAACTGGGATACCTTTAAGCAAGACTTCCTGGAAAGATTTGTGCTTAAAGATACAGCACTCATGATCATACGCCAAGTAAAGAACCTGACCCAGACAGGCACTGTGAAGGAACTTACCTGCGCCTACAAGAAACTCTGACTTTGTGCACCATCCAACATGGCTTTTGACACCCCAGCCACATACCTCATGTACTACAATACCCTCAAGTTGCATTTGATGAGACATGTGAACCTGGACCAGGTGACCAACCTGCAAAGCTTGTACTGTGAAGCAGAGAAAGTGGAGCAAACCTTCTACACACTTCATAAGGCACAAACTGGGAAATAAGAAAGACCCAAGGATTCCCATCCAGGCAGGCTCTCCTCTCAACCACCCCCTGGAGGCAACAGGAATAACACCCTCCATAACCCCACAGGTTTTAATGAACATGGAAATGGAAACAAAGGCCAGTCAAACCGGACCCATTTCCGTGTCATAGCCACGCAAGACAACCAAGACAAGGGAAAAGCCCAGGAGAGCACTAAGTGAGCCAAGCTCTCCCCATACAACTCCTGACTTGCCCAATGATGAGTACCAACCCAATGATGTGGACCGATGCCCAATGATCCAGGTGCCTTCAGAGGACCCGGTACTGTATACCATTGTCAGACATCTCAATAAATTGATGTCTTATCCTTTCCGCTTTTGCAGTTACACAGGCTCAGCACTCCTGGATTCAGGTGCAGATTGAACCCTAGTCAACAGCAGCTTTGTAGACAAGTTCAAGCTGGCCACTAATCCTTTGCGGATTAAAAATGTGGTCCTGGCTGATGAACACCACATTGCTGTGACAAGGGAAACCACCCCCTTCTCTGTCATGCTCAAGAACCTCCACTCCACCATTCAAGGCCCCGTCATTGACTTCCCAAAGTTTGATATTGTGCTGAGGTTAGACTGGCTACAAAAAAACCATCCCCATGTAGACTGAGCAACCTCTGTACTGACCATCAAACGTGAAGGTGTCAATCACCAGATCTATCCTGACTCAGTAGATAAACTCCTTCACAACCATGTCTTTGTATGTATCACAGAGACCTTGTACAAAAAGGAGAACCTCAAGGCAATTGACTGGGACTCTTGCCAGTACAAGATTATATATTTCAAAGATTACCAGGACACCATCACACCTCAGGATTGTGAAATTGTAGCCCGGTATCCAGAAATCTTCAAGGAGGCTCTACCTGGGTTGCCCCTGGAGAAACACATCCAACACTCCATCCAACTCAAGGGAGCTGTACCTAAGGCGCAGCCCATCTATTGCCTCACCCCAAATGAGGACAACTCTCTATGTGCTTACCTCAAGAAGGCATTGGAGAAGGGATTTATCTGCCCCTAACAGCCCCCTTTTGGTGCTGATGTATTCTTTGTAGCAAAGAAAGATGGTACTCTGCGCTTAGTCACAGACTACTGAGCCATAAATGAAGTTATCATCAAGAATTGTTACCCACTACCACTCATTTACAACCTCTTTGATGCCTTGGGCGGCGCTACAGTCTTCTCTAAGATTGACCTGATTGCAGGCTATAACCAGATACATATCAAGGAAAAATACATTCCCAAAACAGCCTTCTGCACTAAATACATTTGTACAAGTGTGTGGTACTCAAATTTGGAATGAAAAACACCCTGTCAACCTTTGTAACCTTCATGAACAAGGTGTTTGCTCCCCACATTGGCAAGCATGTCCTGGTATACCTGGACAATATTATTTTCTAAAGTCCCTCGGTGGAACAGCATCACAAGGACCTAGAGGCAGTCTTTGCCACCCTAGCGCAACATAAGCTGCTAGCCAAGCCCTCCAAGTGCCAGTTCTTCCGCGAGCAGCTACCCTTCTTGGGACACATAGTTTTAAAAGACTGCATTAAACCTGATAGCCAGAAAATCCAGACTATTTGCAAAATGCCACCACCCAAAGACAAGTCAGAACTCCACACTTTCCTGGGAATGGTTGCTTATGTACAACAATTCATACCAAACTGTGGCGTTCTGACTGCACCTCTGTCTGCCATAACTGGTGCCAAATCCAAGTTTGTATGGACCCCCCAACGCAACCTTTGCTTCAGACGCCTCAAAGAGAAACTCACAACAGCACCCATCCTACAATACCCCAAACATGATGGAGAATATCAAATGGAGACAGACGCCTCTGACGCATCCATAGGAGGGGTACTACAAATAAAAAATAACAATGGCTAATTCTTACCTGTGGCCTAGGAATCATGCAAGTTGACAGATGGCAAGTGCTGGTATCCCATACATGACAAGGAGCTGCTGGCAATTGTGCACTTCCTAGTCAAATGGCGTTATTACCTAGAGCAACAAGAAGAATTCACAGCCCTGACAGACCACAAATCACTCATCTACTTCAAACCCCAAGCAAACCTATCCTGCAGACAAGCCTAATGAATGGAGCTTCTGGAGAGGTTCAACATGCTAATCTAATATAATCCTGGCCAGAGCTCACCATGGCTGATGCGCTTTCACACCTATACATCAGAGTCACAAGGGGCAAGAATGGGCTCAATCCAGACTGGCCTCTCCTGGTGCTTTGTACAAAGGACAAATGTTTCCCCCCTGGTACTACAGATATAACAAAAGAACTATCATTGCCGTGTTCTGATGCGTGGCACAGACACAAACTAGGGGAATCCTAACCTTAGGATTGGATTCATACTAAGTCTTGGTTAGATGACAGGGAAGGCTATGTGATTACCTTGTGGCCCTGGATGAATAATCTCTACTAGTTGTGGCTAGAGAGAGGCGCCAAAGTACTGGAAGACACAAAGACAAATATGTTAATAGAACTTAATTTTTATTTGTGAATAAGAAATGTAATATATAGTGGTTTTTGATACCACAAAACAATACCAGGATAGTAGGATCACTTGCCACAAGCATGAGTGGGGCAAGTGAGTTGTGCAAAGTCAGAAAACCAAACAATTATATTTCCCAGTTTGGATATAGACTCATTTTGAGAGGCAAAAGCAAAAGAGAGATATTTGTCCTCAAAATAACCCATCAAAGGCAAAATCAAAACATGGTGAATGGCAGCATTCACAACAGTCATTAAGAACAAGCACCTATTTGCTGACGTATATGGAACCCTACACCAAAAAATGTCCAACGTAACAACCATCCCATATATTCCCACACATCAGCAAGTCAATACAATCTTACGCTACCACAGATATCTGGGCCATACAAAAAGCCGCAACCTTTACAAATTCCTTAAACACAAATCCTGGTGGCTGACCTTATATCAGGACGTTCAGGAAGTCTTGGATCAGTGCAAAGTATGTGAGAAATTTGCAAAGAGTGAGACCCTGCCTAAATCAGTATTACCCATTTGTACACAACTACTATTCAAGGTGTGGGCCCTGGATATTGTGGGCCCTATGCCCAGGAAACATAATGACAAGAAGTACATCATCACCACAATAAACTTTACCACATGATGGCCAGTGGAACAAGCAGTTAAAACACATACAGGCAATGATGTATGATGCTTCATAGGAAAAGAAATCATCAGCAAGCTTGGAAAACCAGAACTCCTGATAACTGACAGAGGCAAAGAATTGACCTCTGAAGATACCCATGTATACCTCACCAAGAATGGGGTCCAGCACACAGTGACAACACCTTACTATCCTCAGGCCAATGGTTGCGTGGAGCGGCTGAATGGCAGCCTTGTGCAAGCCTTGGCCAAGCTCACCGCCAAGAGACCTGAGGACTGGTACAAGCAGCTACCAACTGCATTGCTTGTATGCCGGACCCGTGTGAACAGATCCACCGGCAAAAGCCTCTTTGATCTAGTTTATAGAACACAACCTAATATCATCCAGGCGCTATCAGGACCCAAGCTGGAGATGCCAAGCAAGGTCCCCCCCGCTTGGATCCCCAGGTCATACAGGCCAATAGCAACCAATCAGAAAAAGAAGAAAAGCGTCTACAAAAGAACTTTGTCCCCATCCAAGACAGACACAAGGTTGGCAACAAGGTCTGGGTCATGAATACCAACAAAAGTAAACTACAACCAGAAAAAGTTGGCCCTGCCATCATCCTAAAGGTAAACAAAAACAACACTTACCTTGTGCAAGGACTTGGGAAACAAAAACAAGACAAAGTCCTCCACCATGATTGCCTCAGACCTTGCAAGGCAAGACAAAAGCAATGAGAGACTGTGCTACCTGCCACTGAACAACAGTTAGTCCAGTATGGCGCCCGGGCTCCTGACAACCTCCCTGACAACCTGCCCCCAGAGGAGGATAACCTTCAGCCAGGGGGGTGTCAAAACAGCAGGCTCAACCCACCAGCAAGGTTCTGAGTAAGCAGGTTTGTGACCCACAATCCAATTATCCAGCCACTTGAAGTCAAGTTAAGAAGTCAACTCAGATTACCAAATGCAATAACATGAACAAATGATGATCCCTCCTGGTGGGTAACTCATTTTAGTGCTTGACTCATTATAAGGATCAAGCCACCCCCTTCAACATCCCACAGTGTGATCAACACTATCATGTTCCTGTTATCCACAATTCACAATAAATATATAATCATTATCTCTCAATAAAGAATACTATCTAGTTTCTAAATATTTTTCCCCTTGTAACTCTGCTAAAACAGCACAGGTACAACAAGATGTTTGCCTCTGGCAGTGGTAGTAGAGAAAGAAAGTTGTAATGAAGTTCGTTCCATTAAAAAAGATTGTTATGCAAAGGCACTAGTAGTAGTTGAAAGTTTTTTTTTGATAGATAGGTATAGTATTATGCTTTTAGTATGTGTTTGGAGCAGCCCAGTAAATTGTTGAAGAGAGCACTGAAGCATTTTTCCAAAATAATGTACTAATAAGAGCAGGATTCAAAACGTTTTTATGGGTTGCTTTTCCATGATTTTAATATGAGAGTAAGAATATGAGTAAACTTTTAAATAAAATCCAGGGACACCAGCTTAAATAGTTATGTAATGTTGAAAGCCCTTTGGTAAACAATTGTAGACTAAAGCCTTAACCCTATAATGTTTATGTTGAACAAATCTATATATGTCAATAAAGTCTGCAGAAGTGATTAGACCAAGGCATTTAACAACTCATAAGGAGTGAAATAAGGACTAAGTTGCTTTATTAAACCTAAGAACATAAAATAAAGACCTTTTTTAACAATAGAATATTGATTTGAAAATTTGACTTCTAGATCAGGGAATTGGTCTGCATCAATGAGAGGGTTAAAACTGTTAAGGGCTAAAGTATGGGTATTAATGTAAAAACTACTTAATTAGTGATAGAGGAAATCAAATAGTATCATTGTTCAAAATAAAAACTAATGAGTAAAGAATGGTAAAAAATGATAAATATAAATGAGAATAAAAATACAGGCCATATAAACTAACAAGTACCTTTTTGAGGTGAAATTTGAACAGTCTCAACTTTAAGTTGAGACTGAGAAAACTCAAGCTATTTATTTCTGCTTGGGTTTTGAGGTGATTTACAATTTTGGGGAGGCTAAACAAAATTGGTTAGTCTTAAAATCAAGGGCAAAAAAGTAGTAAATATCATGAAAAAAGTAGCTAAATTTAAGAAGTTAGCTTATGTACCAAGGAGGAAGAGAAAGCATAAGGAGGGGATGACACAATCTAAAGTAGGAGCAAAAAAGAACCAGAGGAAGCAAGAAAGCCATTCAAAAGTAAAAATTTGGTGTTTGCAGCAAAAAAACAAAAGAAGTAATTTCTCTGAATTAATCACTAATATTTGTGTATAGGCACTAAGTTCAAAACCCATAGCAGTTAAAGGTAAATTTTGAAAAAAACCCTAATAGCTTAAAATCTTACAATAAAATACCGGAATTTGGAGGAAAGAGATAGGAATTGGTGATGAAGAGAATAAAAATTGCTGATCATGTACTGGACCATAGTTGAAGCACAGGAAATAATAATGCTTGGATGTTGCAAAATCCTTCATAATAGCAGGGTAAAAATATGATTCCTGTCAAGTTATTTGTTATGTGAATTGGCTGGTTTTAAACAAAGGTGAGTTTTGTGCTAAAACAGGGAGCCTGTGAGAGAGGGGGCAAACTAACTAAGTTTGGCTCCAATTCCGGGGAGACAAACCACCAGGATGCCACCCAGTGAAGTACTGGGACAGCCGCTCTGAGGGGGACCAGAGGGAAGACACCAGGGACAGTTGGGGAAAGTAGGCATTCAGTCTCATCAACACAAGCCAGCAACAGCGCCCATGTTGACACTAATAATGTTGACACTATAGTAAAGTGACAACCCAGTTCTACATAATGTCCTCTCCTGGATGTTGTCACTTTTTTAATTAACAACACACTTTATCCTGAACATTTTTAATATAAAAAATATTTTTAAATACATTATTATACTAAAATAACTCCAGAGAGCCCAGAAATACAATAAAAAATATCACAAGTAATAAGAATAAGAAGATATAAGCAAGTATCTTTCAATTTGCTATAAAAAACACTCTTTATTATAAAATTATTTTTTATTCCCATAAAAGTTAAAATTCCAATGAACCAAAAATAAAGATAATTAATATATCTAAAAAACTACAAAATTTAAGAAAATTATATTTTTAATTTATCATACTTTATATAAACACAACTGAAAATATATCATACCTTAAAGATAAATTAACAAAATATAAGATAATTCTTACTAAACCACATTGAAACTGTATCTGAAACTTATTATTTATAACTAAAAAGATTAGTACTATCCAAATAAATAAATATAAAAATCAAAAGTAAAAAGGATCCAGGCAAAGCAAAGTTTACTGGGCTGATTGAAGCCACCAGCAAGAGCAGTTGCTACATCTTCTAGGTACTTTTTGATCTCTGCCACCTTATAATTCTTCTTGACCACCTTCTGGATGTCTTCCTAGTATTCCTGGTCCTTGGACTTCCGCTTCTTGGGGGCCACCCGGTTGGCCAGGTTGCAGAACTTGGAGACAGTCCGGGCCTGCTCCTCTTGTAGCTTGGAGAAGAACTTGTTATATTTGGGGTTGGTCCCAAACTTCACCTTCAGGTGCTAATGCCAAACCTCAAGGCTAGAGGTGGTCTTCATCTCCCCCTTGAGGCAGGCGCCTTGACAGTTCCAAGGGGCAGTGGCCCTGCTATTACCTCTCCAGGCAGTCACCTTCTTGCCCACCCATTGCCACTCAAAGTAATCCAGGTAGCCTTTTAAGATGGTGGAGTGCTTCTTCACGTAAGCATCCTCCAGGAGGGCCTCAAAGCCAAGCCCAGTATGCTCCAGGCGCACAAAAGCCAAGGCAGCAAACTGAGTCAGGGCAAAGCAGCACTTCCCCTTACCATTGTTAAGATACTTGTCAAAAAGGCCTTTCTCACTCTTGAGATTCTTGACAAGGGCCTGCCTAAAATGGAAGAAGCAGCCCTGGACTTCTCCATCAAAGGTGGCCTGGAAGGCTCTGAACTGAGTAAGCTCAAATTTCATGATAATCACCTTTGGCCCAAGTGAGTGTGCACGAGCTAGCTGCTCTGCAGCTAGGGTGGACTCATCCTTCTCAGAAGAGGAGGTATTGGCCCTTGTGGCGTGGGTGGGAGGGGGGAGCTGGTTAGTGGGAAGGGAGCTCAAAGCATCCTGAACAATTTTGAATGCTCTGGCTTAGACCTCTGTCTTGACACCAGGCAGGAGAAAGAAAACAAGGGGGATAACCTGGGCATCAAACTTCCTGTGCAGGACCCAAAGCGCTTGAAAAGGGTTGGGCAAGTTGCAAATGTGCCATCATACAGCCAGGTGGTAGCAGTGCTAAGATGCTCCAGGTTTTGATCTGTGGAGTAGGCAATGATCCTATCCTCCACTTCCTGCCCATTGTCATGGAGCAGGAACATCTCACCATCCTCAGTTCTCTTGAGGGCATCAGTGAGGACCAGGTCTTTAATTGTGGTGGAGCTCTTGACCAGGGAATTGAGGGCTTGGCCTATCACTAACAAACTTAATCAACTGGGTGTGGGTTGGCACCCTCTTCAGATTGGTGGGGAAGAGGTACTTGCACGCAAGCACAGCCAGCTGGGTGGCAGAAAGATCTTTGGAGGTGGGTATCACCTTGACAAGATACCATTTCAGGAGACAGGATACGGTTATATTGGGCATTGTGCAAGTGTGCACACCCTTAATTGTTTGGACTAAGTCCTAGCGCTCAGTATTGAGCCACACTGGGCAGGAGTGGTCCTCACAGGTATAGTGGTGGCTCTTGAAGCCCCAGTTGGAGTTATTGCAGGAGAAGATGTAACCATTTGCTACCATGGCTGGCCCCCCTTTGACGCTCATTACAGGGAAGTATTTTGGCAAGGTGGAAGGAACCATGAGCTTTCCATCAACATTGCAGATATTGTGGGCTACAAGAGGGTCCCATGGGCCATCAGGAGCATGGCAGAAGCCAGGGAAGTAATCAGGGTGGGGCTTTGAATCATCCCCTGATGAAATTGAAGGAGGGGAGTTTGGTAAGGGGAAGCAGAAGGGGGCTTATCTTAGTGCTCTTCATGTGTAGGAGACTTATCCTTTGGAGGGGACTTCTTGGCCTGGAGCCGCTTCTTGGTAGGCTCTTTGTCTGAAGCAGAGTTATAGAAACCGTGGTCAGTAACTGAATCATCAGTTTCCTCACCCCCAGTGGAGTGAACAGGGCTCTTCTTGGGAGAGGGCTCAGGGGAAGGCTTTTAGGAGGGCTTAGGAGTAGCCTTCTTTGATGAGACAGGCTTTTTCTTTGGAGTCTTGGGGGCCTTGGAGGGACGCTTGGTATCCTTTTGTTGCTTTGAGGTTTTATTGTCCTAAAATAATAAGTAAAAGGGTTTAAAATAAAGCAATGTATTTAAAAAACAAAGCAAAACAACTATAAAACATTTTAAATAAAAAATAAACTTTATATGGTTTTTATTGGCATTTAAAAGTTAAAAAATATTTGTGTTTTTTATTTTATTATAGTTATAAATAAAAGGTAAAAGTTAAGAGATTTATGTAAAAGTACTATATTTATATATAGATTTTAATTTAAAAATTAGCAAATATGAAAGAAAAAAGTCAAAAATACAACATATCAAAAATTCAGGTGATTTTATTATGTAAAACATAAAGTTTCATATGTGAGAAATGAAAAGCATTGACATTATGATTGACAATTAGTAAAAAAGCTGAATTCTCACTGTTGATTAGAAAAATTGTAGACATTATTATTGAAAACATTAACACTATCAACATTTTCTTGAAAATTTACTATGAAAAGCATATTATGCTTAATTAAATTTAAGTGGTCTAGCAAATAATAACTGTTTTCTGTGTATTTTTGTTCATATAATAAAATTTAAAAAAAAAATATGAAAATAAGTTGAAAAATTATCAAAGTTCTTTATTTCATTATTGAAAATTATATTTGGGTAGTGGTAATATGATATTTTACCATTGTATATATTGGAAGTTGTTAAGAAAGTTGTCTTCAGTAATGACAAGGGTAAAGTGTTGGCAACGTCACTTACAACATATTTTATAGGAGGTGGCATATTACTTTAAGCTTAATTGCGCCACTCTAATTTGCTTAACTCCACCCCAGCAGATGATCACAAGCAAATAGACAACATTTATGAGTTTCAACATTGTTTTTAATAATAATTTCTATAGCAACTTACATAGTAACTCACACTTGAATTATTGGATCACTGTTAGCCACCAATCCCCTTAATATATTAAAGCCGGAATAAGTGCCACATATATATTTATAAGATGAACATTTCAACAATCAACTGTATGCATAATGCCTTTTTCTATATATTAATGTAATAAAAATATTTTTAACTGTGCACTCAATTTTTTACTGCAGATGTTTTAGTTTTAGTATTAAAAATAAGTTTGGCTTAAAAAGTGTCAACATTGTCACTTTTACATTGTGAAAACAATTAAAAAATAAACTCATTTTTATTAATAAATGTAAAGAAAAAATCTGGTTAAATCAAGATTTTTTAATAAGCTTAATATTAAATTGTATCAAAATGGCCACAACTTTGTCGTGTTTTCTGGGTTCACACCCCTGAACGCTTTAAAAAATGGGAATTAAGCTAGCACAACTAGCAAAAAAACATAGGAGATTTTGAGTTTTGAATCAACAGTGACCATGTTGACAAAGTGTCAGCATGGGCGCTGTTGCCCACAAGCCCGGTGAGCAACCAAGGAGTGCAAGAGGGAGCGCAAACCAAGGCCTCAGGTGTCAAAAGGGGTACAAAGACCTCATCCTCCAGGGGGGAGGTGAGGGTGCAGATACCTCCTCATCAAGTGGAGCAAGTGAGGCGGGGTCCAGAGAGTGCAGATCCAAATCATTGCAGGTGAGACCCTTAACAAGAGCCTCTCCAGAGATGAGAAGACCACCAGGGAGGTGCAACAGATTAGATGGGTCATTGCCCACAAGGCAGGCTAAAGAGGAGATACAAGACCAAATATCAGGGGAAGTGGTCCAAAGGAGCATCAAAAAGGGAGTCAGAGAAAACACCACAAACTTTAGTACAGGGAGTATCATGGTTATGTTTGCCAGAAATTTTGGAGTCCAGAGGTGTTATTTTTAGTCTGATTTACTATATGAAATGGGCCAACTAGGGGAGCTGCAAGCCAGCAACTCTCAAAATTAGTCAATTGGATTTGGCAGCCTTGGAGTTGGTCTTGGGTGGCTTTATTGGTGCCTGGATCAAGATCGGGGTTGAAATCAAGTAAAAAACAAGAAAAATCTAAGGTAAAAATAGATAATTATATTGATTTTTAACTTGAATTTTGAATTCAAAGTACAGTTTTGAAAGTGTAACTACTTAAAGTTACAGCTATACACTGGCACTTCCCCTAGGAGTTTCAAGGAAGATGCCAGGTTCAAACAAAACCAAATAAAGGTAATATACGTTAAGGAAATAACTAACACATCTAAAATTTAATAGAGAACTCAAACTAGAGTTTGAACTTATCAAAAATTACAAAAGTTGCAGACAAAGATCCTAAATTTTAATTATGAATAAAGAATCAACAAGCAGGGGACTGAAAGTCCCCTGACTATGTTTAAAGGATGGGTTGTCAAGTGATCAATCACATGACCAACTGACTGGAGTCTGATTGGCCAGGAGAGAAATTTTATTGACCTAAGTCAGGGGAGCTGGGGAGTTTCAAAATAATTTCCAGGTCACCCTCTGATTGGCTAGAGTTGCCTTCAGGGCCTTGTAAATCATTTGACTTTAAAAAACCAATGTGGGTTGACTTGATTGGGCTGTTCTAATGCTCTTTAACAACAATTGACACCAGGCTAGTAAATAGTCCGAATTAATTAGGGTTTCTTCTATGGAAGGGACAGTGAAGGGTGGAGCATTTACAGTGTATGCAACTATAAATCTTTCATCAACAGTGTGGGCTAGATCTTCAAGTGAATTTAGTGGTTTATCTTAACTTTGATAGGATTTCTTTGTACAACAAGGAAAGACTTCTCTATCCAAGGCCAAAGAGAGCAGTGAATTTACAGAACCAGTTAATAATTTGGCACACAAAGTGCTAAAAATTCAAGAAGTTTTGTAGATGAAAAATTAATTTTCTGTTTGGATTGTGGTAGAACTTCATAACTGGTGAAGTTTGAAAGTTGCAATTATTGGTTGAGCTGGAGGCTTGTTTATTGATAAATATCATTTATTGGAAGCCAAAAGCTTAAAGTATGATTGAGAAAATATTGAAGCAGCACTTTAAAACTTTTGAGAAATTAAGTTTGAAAGCTTAATTTATTATAGTAAAAGGTGATGTCATTAGTTTAAGATTTTTAAAAAAGCCATTCTGAAGGGGAAAATGTTGAGGACAATGTACTATAGATAGAAGGTTAACTGGAAAGTTGAAAGATCTTTTATATATCTTTCAATTTCAAGCAGGATCTTTGTTGAGCGCTTAATTTTTATCTTAATGATTACATATATGATTGATTTGAAATAACCAGATGTCTTCTGAAGCGCTCAGAAGTCTTATCTGAAGAAGTAGATATCAAAAAACTCCATAATGATGAAAAATCAGAAAGTTTCTAAGGGGGTATTCCTTCTTTTAATAAAGAATATCTCAACTACTACTATCTCTTTTTGTGAAAGAAAACCTTTCTAGTGATAATGATTTTGGAGCTGCTCAAGAGTATCAGAAGAATCAGAACTGTAGCCTGTTCACTAATAAAAATTTCCTGGTTGAGAAATGCGTAAAGTTATGAAAATAACCTTGAGATCTGGGATATTTTTTACCAAATATTGTCATTCAAACAGCCTCCTAGATGGTTAAACTGCATTGGTAGACTATTTATTGCTTTTAAATATGTTTTCTCTAGTTATCAATTACTAATAGTGATTGGGGGCGTAATGAGTTTTGCTTGAAATTGTAATATCATTCAAATTTGTTTTTTATAGAGCTAATATATCTTCAGAATGTCATCCTAACCCAGTTAGTCTCTGTCTTTGATCCAGGACACACCTTGGTGACCTCTCAGGAGCAATAGCACCACAGTGTTTCTGGACCAATCAGAGAAATAATATGAATACCCCATTATTATGGGATTATTTGATACATCACAATCCCCTTTGAACCAAGGATGCCACCATGAAATAGGTGGTGGCTCAGACTGAAGCACAATGAGATACTCTGTTCTTGGGACCTTTAGGCTCATATCAATATGCAATACACTTAGACAATGCAAAAGCTGATTAGTTGAGGTAGTAGAATTTTACTGTTATTTTGTCCTTGAGAGAAGTGTAGGCCTCTGCATATTTTTAGCCTGACTAAATATTGGCTTATACTTTTTAACTATAGGGAGATACACTGAGTTTTTATTTCAGAAAAATTGGAGCCCCATGGCCACACAGTAGTAGAAAAAACTTGAGACCTCTATCCTAAAGGTGAACTTGACTATATACTGAATATTTGCCAGTTCAAGATGAAAGTCTTGGTTTATTCACTGGTGAATGGCCTATTTCTGCTCCTTATTGAACAGGGTAGACATGTATTTGGGTTTTTTCATTAGGAGAATTTGGCTATTGTTAGGATACTGGTGTCAAGTATATACTTCTGGGAAGTATAATAAATGAGATAAAAGGGGAAAATTAAGAAGATAATGATACTTTATTGGATATGAATATATGTTAATATATAGTATCATGGAAAGCCATATACTGTCCATGTACGTCATGGAGGTCATGGGGCTTATCTGAGTAATGTTCCTCTTAAGTCACAAGGCTTATTCAAGTTGTGTTCCTTTTAGGATCTGGATGTTTGATCCCCGTAATAGATGGTCAAATGATAGTGGTGCCACCAACTTAATGATCAGTTGGTGAGACATTTTGTGACTCCTTTAGTGAACTACTTGGGGTGTTAATTCCCCAAGAGGGAGTAATCAAAGATGTTGCAGCATCTCCCCCTGGGGGTGCTGGAAGGCAGAGCCTTGGGAATTTTCTTGAGAGTGTTGGGGATGCGTTCTTGGTACTGATTCAGTTTGGTGTTGGGGACAGGAATTCTGGAGCCGCATTGGGCTGTCCTTGCTTTGCACAGGCAGAGTCAATCATGGTGCATAAATTTAAGTTTGGTTTTTGTGCTAATTCTTTTGACAAGGTAGGTGTTGTTAGGTTTGACTACCATGACAATGCCTGGTCCACATAACCCTGGATCTAACTTCTGCTGGTCATGATTGACAACCCAGATTTTGTCCCCAACCTGAAATTGTTCTTGCTTCAAAGGGACTGTCTCTCTTGCAATCCTTTTCCGCTCCATATCCTCTTGGTCTTTTCTAGCACAGTGTACGTTGGGGTCACTGTTGTCTGGTACCTTCTTGGGTATAGGTAACTGTGGTCCTGTGGCAGTACTAAAAAGGGTGGGGTTATGCCCATAGACAAGTTTGTACAGGCTTTTGTCTGTATTTCAATTGACTTGGGTTCTGCATACCATGAGTGCTGTTGGCAGCATGTCAACCCAGGCTTTTGGATTTTTAGCGGATAACTTACTGAGGACTTCCACTAGTGAGCTGTTTAGTCATTCTACTCGTCCATTTGCTTGTGGGTGGTACAGACTGGTAATGATATACTTTATTCTGTTTTTGGAAAGATATATATTGATGTCAAGGGCCTTAAGTTTTCTGCCTATGTCTGTGATTAAGAGGTCAGGTTTCCAAAAATTGGCTATGATTTCTTTTCCAATAAATTGCCTTAAATTATTGCCTTTGTGTTCTTTTGTAGCTTGCGCTACAGGCCATCTGGTGGCATATTTGATAGCTGTTATGATGTACTTTTTGCCTTTGCTTTTATCAGGCATTAGTCCCACAATATCCAGTAACCACACCTTGAAGGGTTGTGTGATGGATACTGGTACTACTGACTTGGGTGATGCCTTGGTTCAGGTGTACTTTTCACATACTTTGCACTGTTCTAATACTTCTCGGATATCATCTAGCATGTTGGGCCACTAGTAGCGTGTCTTGAGGTATTCATGCAAGTTTTGGCTGTGGGTGTGGCCCAAGTCTTTGTGATATTGGAGGATTGTGTCAATCTTTTGCATTGACAGGATGTAAGGTACAGTGCCACTATTTGGAAGGATTTGGTGCAGAGTGCCATATACAAATTTGAACAGATGTTTATTTTTAAAGACCTTCTCTTGGATGTCCGTTGGTATGCCAGGTGGGAACCCTTCCCAGAGATTCCCCATTATTAACATGGGCCAGTCAGGGTCCCCATCAGCGCAAAGGACATGTTTGCTGTATAGCCAAGACAGGGCATCTGCAGTAAGCATTTCCTTGCCTGGATTGTATTCAATTTGCATTGGGTACCTCTGTATGAGGCTCATCCACTTGGCTTGCCTTCTTGACAAGTTTTGTTGTTTTTGAAGAATATTAACAATTTGTGGTTGGTGAGTACTTTGAACATTTGGGCCCATTCTAGATAGCATTGCCATTTCATGAGACAATGTATGATGGCCACCAACTCTTTATTATGTATGGGGTATCTTTGTTTGCCGTCAGATAGCTTCCTTGAATCATATGCCACAGGTAGGAAGTCTTTTTCTGCTGTTTGGAATCAGAGTACCCCTCCTATGACTTAGTCAGATGTGTCGTTTCTAACTTGTAGACTCCTTCACAGTTTGGGTACTGGAGAATAGGAGCAGTGACCATACGTTCTTTTATTTGGCAGAAGTGCTGGTCTTATAGTGGCGTCCAGACAAACTTGGTTGTTTTGCCTGTAATGGCAGATAGAGGAGATGTTAGGGTACCCCAGTCAGGGATGAACCTTCCCACATAGGCCACCATTCCAAGGAAGGTACAGAGTTTGCTCTTATTTATTGGGGCTGGCACTTCAGTTATGGCACATATCTTGTCTGGATCTGGTTTGATTCTGTCCTTGCTGATAATGTGACCAAGAAATTCAAGTTCAGCCAAAACAAACTCATACTTTGATGGTTTTGCAATTAGTTGATTTTCTTTAAGGGTGCAGAGGACCAGGCAGATGTCTTTCCAGTGTTGCTTCAAATTTGGGCTGTAGATGATGATGTTGTCCAGGTATATAATTATGTGTTTCCCAATGTGTTCTTTGAAGACCTTATTCATGAAGGTCAAAAAGGTACTGGGGGCATTGGTCACCCCAAAATTGAGAGCAACACATTCAAAGGATCCATATTTAGTTCTGAAGGCGGTCTTTGGGATATCTTCAGGCTTTACTCAAATTTGGTGATAGCCTGCTTTCAGATCAATTTTTATAAATATTTGGGACCCCCCCCCAGGGTGTCAAAAAGGTTGTCAATCAGGGGCAGGGGATACCTGTTCTTAATTGTGACCTTGTTGAGTGCTCTGTAGTCTGTGACAAGGCAGAGTCCTCTGTCTTTCTTTGTTACAAAGAAGACAGCAGCATCAAACAGCAACTTTGATGGTTGTATGAGTCATTTCTTGAGGGCTTTGTCAAGATAAGCTTTTAGGGTGCCGTCCTCTTGTGGTATGAGGTAGTAGATAGGGTGTGCTTTAGGTACACTTCTTTTGAGGTCAATCTCATGTTGTATGCCACAGTCTGGTGGTAAAGCTGGTAGGGCTTCTCAGAAGATGGAAGGAAACTCACTGACTAGTTGATCACAGATATTGTTCTCTTCACATCTGGTCTCTGTATTTTTGAAGTGGAAAGCTTTGTATGTAAAGGAATTCCAGTTGATCTTGCTAGGGTCAATTTCCTCTTCTGTCTTCACAATTTTCACAAACATGTGATCCCTCATAAGCGTATCAAAATGAGTTGGGTAAACATGGTGATGCACCTTGCCTTGTTGCATGGTGAGGGTAGCGCTATCCCAGTCAATATGAGGTTTGGTCTTTCTCATCCAATCCAGGCCAAGTATCACATCATACTTGGGGATTAGTATGATAGGACCACTGAGCATGGTTTGCACGTCTCTGATTTGGACGCAGAAAGGTTTAGCCTCTTGGGTGACTGGTGTGCTTTGGTTGTCTGCCAGAATGACCCTTTTGATATTGCTTCAACCTGTTGGCAGTCTCATGAGGTTGGAAATTTTCTTATTGATGTAAGATTGGTCTGCTCCAGTGTTGAATAGTGTGGTGCCCTTATATCTGCAAAAACAGAAAATAAGTGAGGAGTTTATTTCCAGTTTGGGCGGCAAATAGTAGAGGATTGCTGGAAGGTACTTGGATCATGGTGATTGAATCCATATCCTGGTCCCTGTACAAGTCTTGTAAGTTAGGGGAGAGCGGCTTGTCTAAGCACTCCCCTGAGCTTTTCCCTTCTTGTTGGTGTCTTCAGTACTTGCTTGGTTAGCCTGTGCTGTATGGTTCACGTTTTGAGAAGAGATTTATTGCTTCAATTATTTTGCTTATTAGGGCGAGGGTCCTTCTTTGAAGTGAGACTCTCTTTTTGCTTGTTTTTTACATGTATATTGTCAGATTTCTGAGCTGTGTGTTTTCCTTCCAAGAATACATATTCAAGGTTCTTGCAGCAGGTCATGTCAAACTGACATCTGATATGTGTAGGGAGGCTGTTGTAAAAGTCCAGTCGAGGTCCAGCCTCATCAAAATTGATGGTGTTGGGAGCTTGATCATGTATGTCTTCATATGCTGCAAAGTCTCCTTGGTAGTTCCTATCATCTTGAAGGTTCTGAGATCTGTCATGATCACAACATCAGAATACTTTATGGAAAACTTTCCAGGAAGGTGTCTTTAAACATGTCCCAGTCTTTGTTGTGATCAGGGTGTTGGTTGAACCATTTGCTTACAAAGTGTGAGGCATTCCCAGTAATGTGTAAGGTAATTTCACTTGCCCAGAGTTTCTGGTGGTAGCCTACTTATGTGAACTTGCTTTGTGTGCTATTGATTCAGAGGTTGGCATTTTCCTGGTGTAACCCTGCAAATGTCCCAATTTCTGCTGAGCGTAGGTGTTAGAATACAATATTAGATATTTTGGGCTGTTGTGGCTCTGTTGTGGTTGGAGTTATGTGTAGCAGTTTGCAGGCTTTGAGAGTGTTGTACTGTTCAATAGGCACAAGGACGTTGTCGTAGATGACAAAGCCTGCAGGGATGTCTCATCTTTCTTCATAGTCTCTCCAACCGGTAGGGAGGGCCATTTTTTGGGTCTTTTTCTTGGGAGGAATTTTTCCTTTGAGTTGGGTAGGTATGGATAACATATCTGTGCTACCACTGTTGAGTTTATACTTCTGGAAAGTATAATAAACAAAATAAAAGGGAAAATTAATAAGATAATGATACTTTATTTGATATGAATATAGGATAATATATAGTATCATGGAAAGTCACATGCTGTCCATGTACGTCATGGAAGTCATGAGGCTTATCTGAGTAATGTTCTCTCAATTCACGAGGCTTATTCAAGTTGTGTTCCGTTTAGGATCTGGATTGTTTGATCCCCGTAATAGATGGTCAGCTGATAGTAGTGCCACTGACCTATTGGTTGGTTGGTGAGCCATTCAGGGACTCATTAAGTGATATACTTGGGGCATTAATTCCCTGAGAGGGAGTAATTAAAGATGTTGCAACAGAGGTATTTTTCCTTTTAAGTTGTTTAGGTGTGGATAGCTTACCTGTGCTACCACTGTCAAGTATATACTTCTTGGTAGCATAATAAACAAGATAAAGGGGAAATTAAGAAGAGAATGATACTTTATTGAATATGAGTTTAGAGTATTATATAGTATCATGAGAAGGCATATATTGTCCATGTACGTCATGGCGGTCATGAGGCTTGTCCAAGTAGTTTTCTGCTTAGGACTCAAAATTTTTGATTCCTGTAATAGATGGGTGATTGATAAGAGTGCCACCAACTTACTGATTAGTCAGGAAATCATTCAGGAAGTTACTTGGGAGTTACTTTCCTGAGAGGGATCAATTGAAGATGTTGCAACAATAGTTTAAAAATAATATTCAACAGCTGAAACTGCTCTAATTTAATATCATGTGACTTGCACAAAATAATATCATGTTTCATCCTTGAAAATCATTTTAATTTCATATCTTGTGTCCAGCACAAAAAATCATCTATTTTATCATTGAAAGTCACTCTCCATTTATATTTTGTGACCTACACAATGGAGTATGCACAAATTGTGACCTGCTCCAAAAGTTGCAAACAAATCTATTCAGATTGTTTTGTGACCTAACCCAAAGCATGCTAGAAAACAGTTTAGTGAAATTTGTGATCACACAATTGCTGTGACTGTCCCAATCCTAGTTGCATCACAAATTGTGATGATTTTGGCGCTTAGCCCACTCTACAGATGATTCAATTTTGCTTGGCGCCACAACTTTGAAAACCACTGTACAATGTTTAAGATGACGATCAGAATGGTGGGAGTTGCCTGGTTTTACTATCAACTCCCATGCTAATCATTAAAATAGTGCATGGAAATGCGTAATTAGGGATGCTTTTGGCCACAATAGCATGCTAAAATATTTGTATTTTATGAAATAACTCTGACAAGAGTGGCCCAAAATCGAAACTAGCCGGAGCTTGGCCGAAGCATCCCAGGCATGATACTTATCAGGGGTGCATGACTTCCATTTATCAGATCATAAGAAGGAATCATAATAAATTGGTATCGGTAAAACAACTCTCTTAAGATTCCCCATAAAAGTTGCATTGTTTTTCTTAGAGATTAGTTTTTAAAAAGAGTCTCCGGAATTTTAGTGCCGAAGTCCAGAACAAACAGATGTCGAAATTAGAATGGCCGACCGCCTCTAATTGACTAATAAAAGCTATTTTAAAATGGGATTAGAAAGACTGACAAGGCCTTGTTGACTAAAGTTGCAGAGAGGATTTTATAATCTAACTTATCTTATTTCAATAGCTGCATTTTGAATTATGTAAAAGGTTCTGGTAATTTATTTCGGATCAATACCAGATACTAAACCCAGAAGCCCCACTCCTTGCATGAGCACCATTGCAGTACTTAGGCCTAGAGCACCTAGTCTCATTGTTGATTCCTCAATTTTCGCATATTTATCACTTAAATCGTATCTTTCAAATGAACTTTCTTGAATCTCAGTTAGTATTTTATGGCTCATACCATCGCAACAAAATCAATATTATCACACATATAATATGTGTTCCATTCATCTTGTGGTCAGCAGAGGTTGCACTTGGTAAACTTAGCCTTGAAATCGGAACTTTTAAACCACTGCCTTTAAACGATTTTGTAGTTACGCTGGATCTCCCATTCCTCGCTTCCCTGCTATACTCTGTATATTACATCTCGCTTGATGCCATTCCAGGTTTAATCTACACTCCTATTCTTTTGGCCATGTCTCATCATGCTTCACTGTACTCTAAACTTTCACATTCTGGGTATACTGCACTTTATATTCATGTTGTTTGCTGGATTGCTCAATTTTTATCTCATGGGTTTGCTGAAAAACGAGCACCTGCCTTGATTGATGGGTTTTTTCAGGCAATCACTTTGGCACCATTCTTTGTATTCTATGAGGTCTTGTTTTACTTTGGCTTTAGAAAAGACCTTCAAAAGCGCATCAACGAAAGGATTTCTCGGAATCTAGGTGCATACCACACACAACTCTTGCGCGAGAAAAAGGCTCGCTGATATTCTCGCCTTCCTCTTTACAACTTACCTTAATTGCTTCTTTCTTCTGCAAAGGAAACTCATTGCGATTTTCAACCTTAACTTTATAAATTGGTAGCAACAAGTTCTATTAGAAATTATATCAAAATCTCAATGGCTTTATAAAGTAAAACTAGCAAGCCAACTTAATATTTACCTTGATTTTAGAATTATTTAGGGATATAGAGCGAATAATTTAGCATTTAAACAGTCAGAAGCAAGCTGCATCAATATAATTTACTAAAGTTTAAATAAGCAGAATAAACAAGTTATAATGAGATCTAATTTTTAGTACATGATCAAGTTAAGTATTACATGAAGCACACGTAGGTTTTTCTAGAGCCAATAAACATGGTAGCGAAAGTCTCATATTTCATATCTGTCCTCTTTATTGAGTTGTCTTGGCTTCTGATGTAAAAAGCCTTAAAGATTTGGCTTTCCGAAGAGATTTCAACCGATTCATCTGGTGGTCAGGGCTAACTTACGTTTAAATAAATTTGCCAGGTTTGCTCTCCCTGGTGTATAACTTAACTGGATTTAAACATTTATGGATTCCTTACTTAATTCAGGGTTTAATCCTTGAGAACTAAGTTAATGCTGGCTGATTGATTTTAACAGCATAATATTGCGTCTTTAGACTATGGCTTTGTTCGGTGAATGCAAAGACAGGGCTCTTCATTCTCTAGAACCATAGTCCAAAAACTGGAGTCTGTTCATCCAAGGTTAAATTTGCCTAAATTTCTGTAAACTATTTAGTCTTTGTAAGAAGATACATCAACCTCCTTAAGTAATGGGTCAACAGCATTATTTAAGATAATGCAAGATTTTACAAATCAAAAACGAGTGAAATTAGTATAAAAAGATGCACTGCAAAATTTTACACAAGGCTTTAAAAAGTATGTGTCAAGTTTATACTTCTGGGAAGTATAATAAACAAAATAAAGGGGAAGATTAAGAAGAGAATGATACTTTATTTGATATGAATATAGGATGTTATATAGTATCATGACAAGCCACATGCCGTCCATGTACATCATGGAGGTCATGGGGCTTATCTGAGTAATGTTCCTCTTGAGTCACGAGGCTTAATCAAGTTGTGTTCCATTTAGGACCTGGATTGAGTGATCCTCATCATAGATGGTTAACTGATAATGGTGCCACCAGTTTATTACCTGGGCAGTAAACCACTCAGTGAGTCGCTCGGTGATTTACTCGGGGCGTTAATTCCCCGAGAGGGAGTAATCGAAGATGTTGCGACATCTCCCCCTGGGGTGCTGGAAGGTTGAGCCTTGGGAATCTTCTTGAGAGTATCTGGTACACATGCTTGATATTGGTCCAGTTTGGCGTTGGGTACAGGAAGCCTTGAATTTTGTTGGGCTGCTCTTGCCTTACACAAACGGAGTCGGTCATGGTGCATATGTTTCAGTTCAGTTCGAGCTCTAATCCCTTTGATGAGGTAGGTGTTATTGGGCTACACTTCCATGACAATGCCTGGTCCGCGTAACCCTGGGTCTAGTTTGTGTTGGTCGTGATTGACAACCCAGATCTCATCCCCGACTTGGAACCTTTCTTGTTGCAATAGGATTGCTTCCCGCTGGGCTCTTTGTTGTTCCATTACTTCTTGGTCCTTTCTGGCTTGTAGTATTTTTGGGTTATTGCTGTCTGGTATCTTCTTTGGAAGTGGCAGTTGTGGTCCCGTGGTTGTAATGACAAGTGAGGGTTTCTGACCATAGACAAGTTCATAAGGGCTTTTGCCCGTATTGCAGTTGACTCGTGTTCTGCAGACCATGAGGGCGGTTGGTAGCATGTTGACCCAGGCTTTTGGATTGTTGGCAGACAACTTACTGAGGGCTTCCACTAAAGAGCTGTTTAGTCATTCTATATGACCATTTGCTTGTGGGTGATATGGGCTGGCTATGATGTGTCTTATTCCATTTTTGGCAAGATAGATATTGGTGTCAATAGCTTTAAGTTCAGTGCCTACATCTGTGATAAAGAGGTCAGGCTTTCCAAACTTTGCTATGATCTCCTTGCCAATGAATTGTCTCACATCATTGCCTTTGTGCTCTTTTGTGGCTTGTGCTACGGGCCATCTGGTTGTGTAGTCAATGGCTGTGATAATGTACTTCTTTCCTTTGCTTTCACCAGGCATAGGTCCCACAATATCCAACAATCATACCTTGAAGGGTTGTGTGATGGATACAGGTACTACTGACTTAGGTGGAGCTTTGGTTTGTGCGTACTTCTAACAGACCTCACATTGTTCCAGTACCTCTCTGATATCATCTAGCATGTTGGGCCACCAGTAGCAAGTCTTGAGATATTCATGCAAGTTTCTGCTACAGATGTGCCCCAAGTCTCTGTGATAACGGAGGATTGTGTCAATCTTTTGTGTTGACGGGACTTAAGGTACAGTGTCACCATTGGGGAGGATTTGGTGAAGGATACCATATATGTTTTTGAACAGATGTTTGTTCTTGAGAACTTTTTCTTGGATGTCCATTGGTGTGCCAGGTGGGAACCCTTCCTGGAGATTCCCCATGATTAACATGGGCCAGTTAGAGTCTCTATCAGTGCAAAGGATCTGTTTATTGTATAGCCTTGATAGGGTGTCTGCAGTAAGCATCTCCTTGCCTGGCTTGTATTCAATTTGCATGGGGTATCTCTGTATGAGACTCATCCATTTGGATTGTCTTCTTGGCAGGTGTTGCTATGTCTTGAAGAATATCAACAACTTGTGGTCAGTGAGTACTTTGAACGTCTGGGCTCCTTCCAGATAGCATTGCCATTTCATGAGGCAATGTATGATGGCGACCAATTCCTTATTGTGTATGAGGTATCTTTGTTTGCTGTCCAATAGCTTCCTTGATTCATATGCCATGGGAAGGAAGTCCTTTTGGGCCGTTTGGATACGGAGAATTTCTTCTATGGCATAGTCCGAGGTGTTGGTTTCTAGCTCATAGATACCCTCACAGTTTGGGTATTGTAGGATGGGAGCGGCAACCATTTGTTCCTTCAGCTAGAGGAAATGTTGGTCTCATAAGGGTGTCCAGACAAATTTGGTTGTTTCCCAGTGATGGCTGACAAGGGGGCTGTTAGGGCGCCCCAGTCAGGGATGAACCTGCATACATAGGCTACCATTCCAAGGAAAGTGTGGAGTTTACTCTTATTCCTTAGGGTTGGCATCTCTGTTATAGCGCGTATTTTGTCTGGATCCGGTTTGATACCGTCCTTGCTGATGATATGGCCAAGAAATAGAAGTTTTATTGGGAAGAACTCACATTTGGACGGTTTGACAATCAATTGGTTTTCTTTCAGGGTACAGAGGACTGTGCAGACGTCCTTCCAGTGTTGTTGCTGGTTAGGACTGTAAATGATGATGTTGTCCAGGTAGATAATTGCTCTTTTCCCAATGTGTTCCTTGAATACTTCATTAATTAAGGTTATAAAGGTGCTGGGAGTGTTTGCCATGCCAAAATTGAGGACAACACATTCAAAGGATCCATATTTAGTTTGAAATGCGGTCTTTGGAATGTCTTCAGGTTTCACGCAAATTTGGTGGTAACATGCTGTCAAATCAATTTTTGTAAAGATTTGGGACCCCCCCCAGGGCATCAAAAAGGTCATCAATTAGGGGCAGAGGATACCTGTTCTTTATTGTGACCTTGTTGAGGGCCCTGTAGTCTGTGACTAGGAGGAGGCCTCCATCTTTCTTTGCTACAAAGAAGACAGCGGCACTAAAGGGTGATTTTGAGGGTCTGATGAAGCCCTTCTCAAGTGCTTTATCAAGGTAAGCTTTCAGAGTGTCGTCTTCTTGTGGTGTAAGGCAGTAGATGGGTTGTGTTTTAGGCACACTGCCTTTTAGGTTAATCTCATGTTAGATACCCCAATCAGGGGGCAACCTGGGTAGTGTTTCTTGGAATACAGAGGGAAATTCATTGGCTAGCTGGTCTCTAATTGGGTTCTGTTTGTATTGAGTTTCTGTGTTTTTGAAATGTATGACCTCATACGTATATGTGCTCCAATTGATTTTGCTGATGTCAGTTTCTTTCTCTGTTTTCATGATCTTTACAAAGATGTGGTCCCTCATGAGGGTGTTGAGATGTGTTGGGTACACGTGATGGTGGACTTCTCCTTGCTGGATAGTGAGGGTGGCACTGTCCCAATTGATGTGAGGCTTTGTCTTTTGCATCCAATCTAATCCAAGTATGATACCGTATTTGGGGATTGGAATGATGGGGCCACTAATTGTTGTTTGGACGTCTCCAATTTGGGCCCGGAAAGGTTTTGGTTGTGGGTAACTGGTGTGCTGCGGTTGTCTGCCATGATGACTTTCTTGATGCTACTCCAAATGATAGGTAACTTCATGAGGTCTGCAAAACTCTTGTTAATGAGTGATTGATTGGATCCAGTGTTGAATAGTGCTGTGCCCTGGTATCTGCAAAAATGGAAAGGATAGGTAAGGAGTTTATTTCCAGATTGGGCAGCAAACAGTAGAGGATTGCTGGAGGGAACCTGGATCATGGTGATTGAGTCCACGTCCTGTTCTCTGTACAAGTCTTGTGAAGAGGGGGAGAGCGGCTTGTCTAAGCACTCCCCTGAGCTTTTTCCTCCTTGTTGGTATCTTTGGTGCTGGCCTGGTTGGCTTGTGCAGTGCGGTTCCCGTTTCAAGGTTGGGTACTGTTGGCTCAGTTATTTTGCTTATTAGGGCAAGGCTCTCTCTTAACTGCAGGGTTTTTCTTGCGCTTGTTGGTGGTGTTTAGATTGTCAGACTTCTGAGCTGCGTGTTTTCCTTCTAGGAATACATCTTCAAGGTTCTTGCAGCAGGTCATATTGAACTGATATCTAATGTGTGTGGGAAGGCCATTGTAGAAGTCCAGGCGTGGCCCAGGTTCATCAAAGTTGATGGTGTTGGGCGCACGGTCACACAGCTCTTCATATGCTGCAATCTACTCTTCAATGATTCCTGTCATTCTGAAGGTTTGAAGCTTGGTCATAATCATCACGTCTGAGTCCTTCATGGAGAACTTTTTGAGGAATGTGGCCTTGAACAATTCCCAATTTTTCTTCTGTTCAGGATGTTGGGCTAGCCATTTGGTAACAAAGTGTGAAGCAGTTTCTATGACATGGAGGGCAATTTTGCTGACCCAGAGTCTTTGGGGGTACTCCACTTGTTCAAACTTACTCTCAGTGCTGTTGATCCAAAGTGAAGCATTTTCCTGGCGTAGTCCTGCAAAGGCGCCAATCTCAGTGGTACGTAAGCGTTGAAACACAATATTGGGTATCTCAGGTTGTGTAGGCGTTGTTGTGATTGGCGTGGTAGTAAACAGTCTGCGGGTTTTGAGGGTGTTGTACTGGTCAATGGGTACAAGGAGATTATTGTAGATGACAAGGCCTGGGGAAACGTCTTGTCCTACTTTGTAATCTCTCCAACCGTTAGGGAGTGACATTGCTTGTGTTATTTTCTTGGGAGGAATTTTTTCTTTGAGTTGGCTAGGTATGCATAACCTACCTGTGCTACCACTGTCAAGTTTATACTTCTGGGAAGTATAATAAACAAAATAAAGGGGAAGATTAAGAAGAAAATGATACTTTATTTGATATAAATATAGGATATTATATAGTATCATGACAAGCCACATGCCGTCCATGTATGTCATGGAGATCATGGGGCTTATCTGAGTAATGTTTCTCTTAAGTCACAAGGCTTAATCAAGTTGTGTTCCATTTAGAACCTGGATTGAGTGATCCTTGTCATAGATGGTTAACTGATAATGGTGCCACCAGTTTATTACCTGGGCAGTGAACCACTCAGTGAGTCGCTCAGTGATTTACTTGGGGCATTAATTTCCTGAGAGGGAGTAATTGAAGATATTGCAACATATGCAAAAATAAATAAAAGTGAAACAAATATAAAACAGAATTGAAAATATACATTATTATAACTTTTTTTATCTTTATAAGAGGTAAGCTCTTAAAATGCTTATGAAACAGAGCCTCCTTATCAAACTTATTCTAGATAATAGATTTGAGATTAGAGAATCTTTGAATGTAAAAGATGGCTAAAACAAGAAAATACCTGAGTATATTTGCAGTCAAGTTATCTTAGCAAAAGATATGGGGTTATCTTATAGAAAAGTAAGTAGTAAACTTAAGAATGGTGCTGAAACTACTCAAGGAATTTACCTACTGTTGCGTATATACTTCTGAGAAGTATAATAAATGAGATAAAGGGGAAATTTAAGAAGAGAATGATACTTTATTGGGTATGAATATAGGATGATATATAGTATTATAGAAAGCCACATACTATCCATGTACGTCATGAAAGTCATGGGGCTTATCTGAGTAATGTTCCTCTTAAGTCACAAGGTGTTACGGTAGAAAATCAAATGAAAGGGATAGTGTGTCCTTGTAAAACCAGAAACCAGTGAAGAACCACAGCCAAACCCTTGAAAGAAATAGACAACTTAAATGCTGTCATAGACAAAAAATGGGTCAAATCTGGGCTTGCCCAAATAGCCCTGGAATATCTGGACCTGCCTTATTTCCCCCCAAATAATTATGACAAGAAAATTATGTGTTATACATTATTTGGGGATGGCAGCGCTCAACCCACTGGTTGCCGAAATTTTCAAATTATGATGTCATTGACTCAAATTTCAATGCAGGACCTTCAACTGCTGAAAATATTCTTGTCAGCCAATCAGATGCCACAGAACCCCCTCCTCTCCCATCCTGAACTCCCTTAAGACTTCCAAATTCCCCTCTAGAAACTTGTTTCTAGATAGCTTAATTTCTTTCAAAATAAAAGAAAGTTTATCCCAAAATTATGGCTTATCTGGGGCTGTTTGCCCCTGTCCTCAAAAGATTAGCCTTTGTGGCAGTCAAGGTAGTTGTGGACTCCATGGCCGCAACTTGGAATGCCCTTTACATGCTGATGCCTTCAGATTCTTTCTCTAATTTACCCTTGCAAGTCATTTGCTTATTGATCATTTTAACCTCAATCTTCTGCTATACTACCATTGGATCCAAGATGTTGAAACCATCCTCCCAATTTGGTCTCCTGCTTGTCAAACAACTCACAATTTGTTTATTATATCCTCACCGTATTTTCTTGAATCATGATGCATACTGTTTCACTATAACACAAGGCTTATTCAAGTTGTGTTTTGTTTAAGATCTGGATTGTTTGATTCCTGTAATAGATGGCTGAATGATAGTAGTGCCACGGACTTAATGATTAGCTGGTGACCCATTTGGTGAATCACTTGTGTGTTAATCCTTCAGAGGGAGTAATCAAAGGTGTTGCAACACATTATACACAAATGAGGAGCCATGAAAATAAATAAGATGCCCTAGTTCCTAAATTGGATAGCTGTTGATTGGCTGTTAAACTATTAATTTTCTATTTTAGGCTGCACATACTACACATCTTGTGTGACTTCATTCTGTTTTGTGTTTGTGGAATCTCACTTCTAGATTGCTCAAATTTTGTTTGATTTTGGTTCTTCTGTTGGTGCCTCAGTTGAATCCTGATTAGATTATAATATATTCCAGAACAGCATCCATCCATCTCACTTGTTGTGTCAGTTCATTTTGTTTGTGGTTTAAACTACGCCACTTGATGTTTGATATAATTTTGTATAATGTGCTAGTGATATTCCGTTCATAGTTTGAAATTCTGCCAGCTCACCAAAAAAGCTTAAATTATTTGATTATTGAATCTCGCCCGACTTAAAGCTTGCTTAAACCTGAGTCCATTCCGTTTAAATCTGAAGTGTTTCTGCTTGGCGCCATAGCTTTGAAAACTGCTGTGTATATGCTGTAGATCGATTTGATAACTCGAGGGGAAACGGAATGTGTCCAATGGGTTCAAAGCTATGGTGAAGCCCACACATGATATAAAATTATGCTTGTAATTTTGAGCCGGGCATTTTAGATAGTTATGAGACAGTGGGGCGATACAGGTTTAAATAGCTTATTAAAACAAAGTATGCGAGATTAATGATGCTTCTTTGATGGATTTGTGTATCTGGTTGATAATGAAGACCCTGAATATTGACATAAGTTATGCAACCTAGAATTAAAAGTTTTATAATTTGGAATTCTTAATGGTAAACTGGCACTTATTTGGTAACTAAGCTTAAGTCTGTTTTCTAGTTGATCCAACATCACTATTTTCTCATTGATTATAAATTCCAACTAAATAGATCAATAGGAAGAGCTAGCTTAATTGTGAGTTGGCTAGCATGCATTACCTAGCTATTAGATCTAGGTTAACTGATAACAAGTTTTGCTATATGGACAGTTTGAATTCCTATTTTGGGGGGTTCATGAATCAGGTGATAGATCAACCTTGACCGCTTGGATGAAAAGTTATCTTTCAGTCATTGAATCAAGCCAGTTTTAAATCGGTACTTCAGAATAGCCAGTCTGGGAATGACTTTGGTAGCTTTGAGGGGTGTTAAAGAGTTTTCTGGAGACGATCTACCCCCGCATTTAGACGTATGCCTTGATTGGAAAGTAAGAAGCTGGTTTAGTTGGGTTGGAATCGAAGTGGATGAATTCACAAAGCTTGGAGTGCCTTGGCCGGGACCAAGGTTAGTGCAGGTTGACGCTGTAGAAATGGTTTCGTGTTCTAGAAGGATGGGTAAAACTATAGGTTGCGGTAGATACATTGAAGTTAAATGACAGGTTGTTTTGGAATGGAAGCGGTTGGGGAGTGATTTTTCTAAGTGATGACAATGTGGTTTAACATAAGTTTACCTTTATACGGTATGCTATGATTACGTTTGTTTTTATGATGGATATGTACCGTTTAAGTGATGTGTGAAATAAAAGGCATATGCTTACTTTTGTATTAATGGATAGATTTAAACTTGAAAAGACCAAGGCTCTTGCCCAATGAATGTAGTTTGAAGAGGGGAGTAAGCAGGTAACCTGAACTTGTTTAATAACTTGTATCCGCCACAGTAAGCTTTTTAAGATGGGTGACAAAGGTTTGAAGGGAGACATCTTCGGTAAAGATGCGGGTGCCATCCCCACCGCCGCCTCCGTAGGGGTCAGTGGCGTGGGTAGAGCTGGGGTTGAGCTTGGAAAGAAGGAAGCGGGCCTGGGACCCATTCTGGTCGCAGACAATGTATCGTGGGATTGGGAATCTTGTGGCAAGCAGTTCCTAGATAGTTAGTCAAGCGGTATAACATTGGATTACCAGTGCATCCTGCTTAGGGGCTTCAAGTAGCTGTTTGAAGTTCTCGTAGCCCTCCTGCTCGTGATAGCCAATCTTGCGCCATTGGGCAAGAGTCTCGCCGTGCCAGATAAGCAAGTGGAAGAAGGTATCGAGGAGAAGAACTACGTCGGGTTTGGCGGATTGGGAATCAAGCAGCACGGGCTCTGGATCGGCATCAAAGGCATAGGAGGTAAGGGTGGGTTGAATCATCAATAGGGAGTTATTGCAGTCCTCGCGGTTCAGAATGTGGCGATAGTAGGCAGTTTCGTCAGGGGAGTTATTAAACACTTGCAGGAATTGGGAGCGGCGGAGATGGAACATGAACTGTGGGTAGTGCACGAAATTAGGCCCAAGACGGAAGGACTCGGGATCATCTTTGGTGTACTGAGCGAACTTCTGGCAAAGCCGAACCAACGTGCGGTCAATCCATTTTTGGATGCCGGCTTCGTCAGTCTCGGATTTAAAGATGGCGACTCGGGCCATGAGCACAGAAGCAGCTTCTTGATCAAACATCAGTGGGATGTTGGGGCTGGTGCCCTCAACCCAGCTACGAGCCACAGTGGTGACGCGCAATCGGTAATGGCCAGCAGAGTGTTGGTAGCGCGTCACGAACTGAATCAATCCACGCGATCCAGGCTGCAACGCCTGAGGTTCTTGGTTGGCGACTTCAAAGAAGACTGCAGCGGTAGTGGTTGGTGTCAATCCACAGAATTTCCAAGCTGATGTGCCACCAATGCCAATCTCTGTGTCTCCTACGCATGCAGACTTGGCAGCGCCAGGGACAAAGTGGGGGGGAGGCAGGCCCTATAAGCCCGGATACTTTAAGGTCGGGAGAGGTCTGGACCTCAAGCGTGGCATTGAAAGCCATCTGCAAGTGACCCTCGGCATCCTTGGACAAGAGCTTTTGGAAAGACTGGCGAAAGATGGCGGTGTTGAAGGAGTCGGCTAGAATCATCACTCCTCCTGTTGCGTTGGCCATAGATTTCATTTCATGCAGCCCGACTTGATCGAGGCACCCGACAAAGATATCGATGGCATGCCCGTTCTCAGCCGCACGCCTGGAGATGGCTTCGTAGTGCTTCACAGCTGCGTGGTGATACTTGGCAGAGCCACGCTCGATGTCGGTGTGCGAGCGCAGAGGCTCACGCTTTTCGATGCCTACAATAGCACCACTGCCAACAGTAGGTGCCCCACCCGTAAACAGCATGATGCGGCCCCCTGTGCTGGGGAACGAAAGCTCCATGATGCTCGATGCTAGGTTCATTGCGACACCCGTGCAACGTTGCGCACGCTTGTCAGCGGGAATGGTCCATGGGTCGCACTGAAGGCCTTCAATAATAGAAGTCAAGTTAAACTCGCATTGACTGAGCGGCAAAAGAAATCTGCTGGCGCCATAAAGCTGAGGTGCGTTGCTGGCGGCAGGGCGAATAACTTGGGAGATACCCAAGATGGATTGGATGTTTTCCAATTTGTAGTCTTTGGAGCCCTGGAAGGTGTACGACTTGGGACACTCAGCATATCCCAGCTCATACACCTGTGCCATAGTGCCATAAGTGATCAGCCCAACAAGAGCATTGGGAGGCAGCAAGGAGAGTGAAATCACCAGCGAATCCTTGAGAGCTGTGAGATCTTCCTGGTCTAAACAGACATCAACCACATAGAAAAAGATAGGTGGGAGAGTGGTGGAATGACCAAGGATATACTCGATGGTAGAGTAGTTGGTTAGGAGCTCTGCAGGCAGATTAGTTTGAGAGATGTCCTTGTAATGAGGAGGAAGCGGATTACGAGACAGACAAAAGGGACATATCCAGAGCTTTGCCCGGACATCCAACTGGCTATCCTTTGCTTTAGCTGAGTCGCTTTATGACATACCTGTAGGGGTTCAGTACACCCTTGCACGGAGGTTTACACAGGACTGGTTCGTAGTAAACTGGAGGAGCATCTTCTCTCTCTTTAAGAGGAGTATACAGACAAGCAATAGGAACCACCTTACGGGAAACCTCTTGCTTGGTATTAGCAAAGGCATTCCAAGAGAAGCGGACTCCATCGGTATCCTCAATCTGATTGAAATCCATTTCCCTAAATTTCAAGTTAGCCTCGCCAGCTTTGCTTAAAAACACTCAATGGAAAGAGCTGATCAGTCTTCTTTGGTAGTTTACCCCGAAACATATAGCAATGATGGACATGCATGTTATTTCAAACTAAGCTCCTTGGAAGCATATCAACATATAACAATTTTAATCGAGGCACGTTTAAAAGTTAAATATAAATCTTCACAGGAGACCTGCTATCTTTATCGAAAGTTTATGCAAAACATCATCTTGAGCATAAATCCACCACGAAATGGAGTTCGAAGGACCTCTTACAAGGCATGAATAAATTAAGGTAACCATTAAAACAGGAAAAATTTGACTCCAAACCAACTAAGCTTAGTTTAGAACCCTTGAGTTCAAATCACCAAAACCTAAGTTCATCGGTACTTTAGAAGTTGACACTTATCTGACCGGTACAGCTGCACTTTCAGAAAAACTTTCAGTCAGTTATTGAATCAAGTTCAATTAAGGTTTAAAACTTATTTTTATTTCATGTGGCTATTGTCAAAATTTAGAAATCATGAAGTAGCAGGCTATGCTTATGAAAACGAGCAGGAAGGATTCTAGTAGCAATTGTACCAAGTTTGCATAGCTAAAATTGCTTGATTGGTACTATTAACCTTTTGTGATGCCAAAACCCCCAGACTAACCCCTATTATCCGAGACACAGCAAAGCTTTCCAGACAATAAAATAAAAAAGGATTTAAAATTCTGAGTGGTTTGCTCTTTAATAACACTTTAAAAGTGAAACCAGAAAAGTTAGATCTTTAAAATATCAAAACAAATCCAAGTGAAACACAAATTAACTGAAGTTTGGTGAAATTCCAAAAACAATAGGAATATTTTCCAATCCAATGCTACTTACAAAATATTTAGCTCAAGCCAACCAAGTTACCTAAGAGATGAGTATACTTAAGCCCAAAGTTTCCAGGCTCAATCCCCTCCGACGTGACTTGGGATCTTAAACTTCCACGTGTCGCTGAGATTGTCGATTGTCCATTTGTAGAAGTGGTGCATGAGCACTCTTTAATTCGTCAGCAGAACTTTCCCATCTCAACACTGCTTTAAACATGTTTCATATAAATCCCTACACTATAACTATTGCTAGCCCTATTACTTCAATTGTTACCCAGAAATCCCGCCCTGATTTAAAATCAATTAAATTAAGTCAACTGCGCTTATTACAAAGATTAAGTTGACTAGTGGATTCGTCCAAAGGATTGCTATACAAGCGTGAGGTAGCGGCATGCTGCCAAACGAGCCAAGCTGTGCCACACTCAGCTATACTCTTTCACAGCAGCCTGCTGATATAAATTTCTTGTATTCCAGCTGGAAGATACATGAGCTGTTTATCAAAAACCTATTTTAATTTCTTTTTAATCCCAGAGATTAAAAGGATAGTTGATCAAGTTATCACGCCTGAAGCTTTTTGATATGAAAATTAACATGATCTGATACTTTAATGTTAGGAGAAATATGTGAATGGGGTTTAGCAAGAAATGAAAGAGTTTTCTACCCCCTGCCCCATCCCTTTATAGATGCCCCAACCTCTTTGGTACAAGTTTGACTGCTTAATTATCATGATCTATATTATTTATTATGTTATTGGGCTATAAACAATTTTTATCTGCCGTTTTAAAATATATCCTTCACTCATACGATGAAGAGGATACTTTTTACTTTTTTGTGCAAAGTATGGAATAAAAGGTTAATCTGTATATGAAGGATATATTAAAATGCTTACTCAGGCCAAGGGTCTTGGTGGAGGAGGGCTTCTGGGTAGACAAAATTCTGGGTCATATCCTGATTATGGTTGATGTCAACTAAGGCAACACCACCTTGCACATCATCATGACAGTGAAGAGCAACATAGAGCTGGTCATGGGAAAATGAATCATGATGTTGCAACATCTTTGATTACTCCCTCTTGGGGAATTAACACCCTGAGTAAATCACCAAACGACTCACTGAATGGTTCACTGTCCAGCCAATAAACGGATGGCACCATTATCAGTTAACCATCTATGACGGGGATCACTCAATCCAGGTCCTAAATGGAACACAACTTGATTAAGCCTTGTGACTCAAGAGGAACATTACTCAGATAAGCCCCATGACCTCCATGATGTACATGGACAGTATGTGGCTTGTCATGATACTATATATTAGCCTATATTCATATTAAATAAAGTATAATTCTATTCTTAAATCTTTCCCTTATTTTGTTTATTATACTTCCCAGAAGTATAAACTCAACAATGGTTAAGACCAATGCCTACATGTCTTAAGGACTGTCTCTGAAACTTGTTGATTTCATGGCAAATCCAAGGCAGATAAAAACCTGCCCGCACTGAAGAGTAATATAAAGCTCCTTCTCAACCATCTTTAGGAAAAAGATAAGGTAGCAGCAGCCCTGATAAAAACCATATATGATAGTGGTTTTAATTGTGCTCCAGAAAAAAGCTGTACCTATAGCCATTATACCATTGCAAAGTATTATTCTTGGAGCATCCACCTTTAGAGTGAGGTGAGATAGAGACAAGCTGTTACAGTTAAGAGATTGCATGACATTAGCAGTAACAAAATTAGTGATATCTAATTCTTCTGGATCAGTAAAGTTCTTATCATTGTAGCCATGAGTGGTTTCAAGGTAAAAGTTAAGGGTGGGCTACATTGTCTCAAAAATGGTGTATTAAATTATGCCATCTTACAGATTAGTTTTTAGATGTTATTTTTTACGCCAGTGATGTTGAATTGCTAAAAAACAATAAACCAGCTAAAATTTAAATTTACAACCCAGCATCTCAATTTTGTCATCTCATCCCAAATCAATAACCCTGTCCTGCTACATCTATTCACCTAACAAAACACATGGGGTGGGACATGTTTATGCCATCTTGATTTACAACATTCTATCACTTACTTAAATAAGCTCAAAGTATCACTAAAGTAAAGTTTTTTGTATACCCCCCAAAGATGTTCTCATAGCATCAATACAAGGCACTGATATTAAGATCAACCTAAAAAGTACTACCAAGGCAGGTTTACAGTAGTTTTTACTGCTATGGCGCTGAGCAAAATCAACTCAAACGTAAACAAAATAACCTCACTGTGATGGTCCACATGTAAACAATTTTGCAGGTGAGGGTTGATTTGGCTTCAAATAAAGACGCTATGCTGAAGATTGATAATGTGTTGTTGGTTTGTTACAGGTAGAGGCCTAGTAGGGAATGGTAACTACTAGGAAAGATAAGGCCTCACTAGTAGGTGAAAAGACTACTAGAGGCAGATGTTGCCCCACCTAGCAGAAGATATTGGCTGCTGTGGGCTAGAGGTCCTCACCTAGCAGGAAACTGTGGCTGCTTGGGGTGAGGAATGAGATAGCTCAGCAGGATACTTTATCTGCTTGGGGTGGGGAGCAATACAGCCTGATGAGTAGTGTGTGCTGCTCAGGCCGGAAGATGTTTAGACCCTGGCAGGTAATACCAGCTGCCAGGGTAGAAGAGTGTGCCAGCATGATAGGCCACTTGGCTACCAGGCTGTAAGTTTTGGACCCATGGCAGGTAGCATGGGCTGCCAGGGAGGGGAAGAGCTCTGAGGGCTCTACGTACCCTGATACGCTTACAGGAGGTCTGTGAGAAAGCATCCTATCTAACAGACTGGTAGGGTGTCCTTGTTTATGTTTCTATGGGAGCTTTGGGAAGAACCCAAAGTGAGCATTGGAGGGCATTGATTTGCTCAGAGGTTTTATCAAGGCAGTTTGCTCAGGGAAGCAAGCTGCAGAACTTGGTGTGATCAGGCCTCTGGGAAGTAGAGCTGATTACTCTGCAACTGAAAGCCCAGACTTAATCACTTGGGTGGGTAAAAACAACAACATAGGATTTAAGGATCTATGGTTGGATGGCCTAAGTGGAATGCCACTTGCAAGGGCCCAGTCAAACGCCAGTTCAATGTAGACTCAT
The DNA here is from genome assembly GCA_014839935.2 of Entomophthora muscae. Classification (NCBI taxonomy): domain Eukaryota; kingdom Fungi; phylum Entomophthoromycota; class Entomophthoromycetes; order Entomophthorales; family Entomophthoraceae; genus Entomophthora; species Entomophthora muscae. Next base: position 537,072 of record QTSX02004276.1, read on the forward strand.
GCCTGGGTCTACAGGTTCTGGTAACAGAGACTGAGATAAAGAACCAAGGTGGTTCACAGAATCAGCAGAGAAGACTAGTGAGAGGAACTCTTTGATCACAGTGAAGACTAGTTGAGGGACTGTTGGTTCATGTTGAAGTTTGGAGCCAAAAGGGTTCATTGTGCAGGTGGGACCAAGGTGGTTACTAGTGAGAATAAACTGAAGGATGGAAAGATCATGATGAAGGAGTAGCTGATCATGAAAAAGTAGCAGGAGGACTGGATCAAGTGGATTACAAAGACCACAAGGACTACAGAAGGAGCTGAAGACCAAGCTAAAGGTGTAAAAGCCCAAGATAAAGCAGTCAGAGCTAAGGATAAGGAGCCAGAGCTGAAACAGACCGCAGGAGCCCAAGGTAAAGGTGCAAGAGCCAAGACCAAAGCGGAGGAGCCAAAAACCAAGTACAAGGAGTCCAAGAGATTGTTGGAGGACTCCAAGTATTGACAAACCTATATTATTTCCCTTACCCAGGCATTATATCAGAAGGTTTCTAAGGGGATCTGCCTTCTGACTGTGAATAAAGGCCTATTACAACCCCTGCCCAAATTTCCCAGTGATTAGAATACAAGCCCAATGAGTGAAATACCTCATATCTTTTACCCTAGTCAAGGGAAAGAAGATACAGTAGTTTTAAAAGCTATGGCAACAATTAAAAATACCTCATATTTAAACAAAATGATTTCAGATTTAAACAAAATCCAAGTGTACGCAAGATTCAGGATTCAATTAATTTATAAAATTTCAGTTAATAAATGAACTGTCAAACAAAAAAAATTTCACTAGCCCGTTATACAAAATTATATCAAACATCAAGCGGTGTAGTTCAAACCACAAACAAAATGAACTGACACAACAAGTGAAATGGATGGATGCTGTTCCAGAGAATATTATAATCCAATCAGGATTCATATGAGGCACCAACAGAAGAACTAAAATGCAAAAAAACTTGAGAAATCTAGAAGCAAGATTACACAAGCACAAAACAAAATGAACCCACACAAAATGTGTAGTGTGGGCAGCCTAAAATAGAAAAATAATAGTTTTACAGCCAATCAACAGCTATCCAATTTAGGAACATAGGCATTTTATCCATTTTCATGGCTCCAGATTTGTATGAAAAGGTTTTGAGAACCTCCCAAATATGGACTCAAGATTACAATAAAAATAAATCATTAAATTTTAAAATTTCTACTTTTAGTGATTTTATCCTAGATTTTTTACAATGATTTTTACAAGCAATATCTTTGACAGTGCCAGCAGCCAAGCCAGCTTCAATGGAGGCAAGGCTCAGAACGTGGAGGCACCTGTTTACACCCAAGCCTTTGAGGCAGGTAACAAGGAAGCTGACCTGTACCTGACCACGACCCCTATGGCTTTGACTTGTTTGAGAGTCACTTAGTGTCTAGCTCTGCCCCTGCTCCCGTACCCACCCCCCACAAGCTGCCCACCAACCAACCAATCAGGATGGCAACCTTGATTTGGAACAACTTCCTGCCACCAGCCAACCTGCCCCCCTAGAGCCAATCAGGCTTCAGCTCCCCCGGCCCAGTGCCCCAAGCAACAAATAATCACTGCCCAAATTCTTCAGGAAATTGTGGCACTGAATCTACAGGGTCTGTCCTGGGAACAGATTGCCGCCCAGTTGCAATTTACCTGAGCTACTGTCATGCGGGAATTCAACAACCTGATGAATAAGGAGAATCTGATTGGGACAGCCAAGAAGCCCAGAAGGCCCCCAAGTCACAAATATCTGAGGCATACCCAATCATGCTTGACCTCCTCCAGCAGGATCCCAAGCTTTTATTGACCCAGGCCCAGAAGCAACTTGCGCACCATAACATATGGGTGTCTGAGCGCATGGTGCAGCTCTGGATGTATGGGAAGGTGGCTTTCATACGGGTTCTTATCAATTTTGCCAGCAACCAATGGGATGGCGCTGAGGATTCCCCATATGACACCACCATCAAATCAACCCTGGTCTAATGCCTGACTAGTCTAACTAATGATGTCATGTTCATCTCCTATTACAAGCTATCAATAGCTTTTGATGATTTTGGCAAGCAAGAAAAAGCCGCTGCCAAGAATAGAAGGAAGAAGTTCAAGACAGGGACGTTCATTGGTGCATTTCTGGCTGTTTCAGCCAAGGGTTTTGTCTACTATTGGACAAACACAGATTTCATCAATGGCTACTCATACAGCCATATCCTCAGTAGATTACTCAACTCCTGGGATGGCTCAAATTCCAAGTACTGTGTTTTCTTGAGCCACCAGATGGAGGATAGCTCTACTGCCCTTGAGGCCATCAAGAGACTTGGGCACCAGGCCTCAGTCTACCCTGCCGGCCATGCAGAAGTCCATCTGGCTGATGCCGTCTTCTTTAACATGGGATCTACTTTACAGGAGGGCCACCCTCAGGCTTTCAACAACCTCTATCTTGGGGTCCTTGACCACAATTTTCTCTTTGGTTGCCAGATGATGGCTGACTTGTTTGCACAAATGGTTTTCCATGTGAACATGGGCAACCAATCACGTAAGGATAAGCGCCTTACACCTCAGGCCACTGCCACCTACCAGCCCATCCAGCCAATGACCAATGAGGAATACAACAAGCGTTATATGGCAGCCATCACACAAAATCCTCCTGCCTCCACCCCCGCCACCAACACCCCTAACCCGCAAGCCCAACCCACCCAATCCCTAACCCCCAGGTCAGCACTGCCTCTACGTCTTCCTTCCCGCGTTATTCTGCCTCCTAGGCATCACTCTCCCCCGCCCCAATAAACTCCTGTCACCAAAAATTTTCTATTTATATTACCTTTTTTTGAATTTCAATTGTTCATGTTCTCTTTGTTTATAGTTAGTTTTATTCTTTATGTTCAGCTTATTTCTATAAAATCATACATTTACTATGTCGTGTATCTAGATCCAGAACACAGTTATTTTTAGCACTTAAACATAGCCCCTTGTGAAAATATTAACAACAATTTGGTGATCAGCTAAATTTGAATTAGAAAATTATGTGTTAACTGTTTTTAGATAAAGTTGTTACTGATCCAAATTCAAAACCTTAATGATAAACTTTAAGCCAATCAGGATCCAAGTGAGAAAGTGATTGTTGTGACATAAAGGGACATTCAATAATTCTTTGGTGTATGTGCGCTAATTAATATGATTGGCTGGATATTTTGCCATTGTACGCCATTGCCACTGTGGCAAGTTGTTGACAAAATAGTACTAACCCAGCAGCTGGTTGGGCACTAGTCCACCAACAACTTGCCACAGTGGCAATGGCGTACAATGGCAAAACATCCAGCCAATCATATTAATTAGCGCACATGCACCAAAGAATTATTGAATGACCCTTTATGTCACAACAATCACTTTATCACTTGGCTCCTGATTAGCTTAAAGTTTATCATTAAGGTTTTGAATTTGGATCAGTAACAACTTTATCTAAAAAAGTTAACACTATAATTTTCTAATTCAAATTTAGCTGATCACCAAATTGTTGTTAATATTTTCACAAGGGGCTATGTCAAGCGCCAAAAATAATATGGTAAGCAAGGAAACAATGCCAACACAAAGCAAATAACACATATTGAGATGAGCATAAAACATATACAAAATGGGTAAAAAGATGGGATAATGTAGTAGATGGGAAAACAAAAAGGAATAAACAAAGAGGCAACAGTATCAAAATAATACAGAATTTATTGGGGAAAAAGCTATAAAAACATATGAAAAGGTTAGTAAAAAAATCAAATGAGAGAACTCAAAAAACTACTCAAAGACCTTGACTTGGCAATTGCCAAAATCAAGGACATTGACCGCAAGGTCAAAGCCAAAGTTAAGTCTGCCGTCCTCACTGGGGAAAAAATTGACAAGGTGTCTGCAAAGGCACTAATGACAAATTTACCAGATACCCCAGAGAAGACCATCAAGCATCTTCTCAACATCAAGAAAACGGTGGTTGAGGGCCTCCAGTTCAAGGCGTACAATATTTCTGCGCCGTCTGTTTGGGTTGACAACCCAGAGATGTATGAACATCTCAAACCCACCAAGCGTGACAGGGCAGAGGATACTGAATTGCCAGCGCAATTGATTGTGCCAAAAATGGCCAAGCCGGCTGAGGCTGCAGACTAGGAAGAAACACAAGAAGGTAGCCTAAAAAACAAAATTAATAAATTTTCAAAATACTTACCTTTTTTTAGAAAATGTAGACAGCAAACTCCACCAAGTCCTGGTCCCCTTTGCCCTGGCCACCTTTTATGAAATTATGCCACTCATGTGGCCAAGCAATTGTATCTGTCCCCCCCTGTTGTGCGGGAGCTGGAGGACCACATCCGCTGGTCCTTTCCTATGTCAAGGGAGGCATTGGCTGGGCTGACGCATAGAGAGGGGGGCATCTGAGTGGGCATTTACTGCCTACAAGGATGCCCAACTGGTCCGCCTGGACCCGGTTAACCTCAGTGGAGTTTACTGTGTAAACTCCATTGAGCTTGTTTGGGATGTCCTGGCAACGCTCCCATTCAAGAATGTACTGGAGATGGGCCGGGCTCATGCGGCTGCTTGCTTATGCTTCCTGTTGGAGCATACCCTATCTTATCTTCTGGACAGCTTTGGGCGCGCAGTGGGCAAATTGGCTGTTGCAGACGCAACAGCTGTCAAGAAAACTAAGATCCTCCTTGCAGACTTTGGGCTAGCCTGGAGTGCAGATGAGACAGGGCTCCCCTTGGCAATGGATCTTACCTTTGAAAAGACCAGGCACAATAAGAAGATCAGTGCTGTAAATTCACTGCCACCCCTGGCATTGGATTGCAAAATCTTTCCCCGCCGCACCAAGAAAGGTCCAAAAACCCCAGCCAAACCCCTTAATTCTTTAGAGGATTTGGCGCATACAGTTGACAAGAGGTTTGTGTTGGCCTACCCCGCGGATTTGTTGCCTTTGGCAGCCCCCTCCTGGGAAGAAACTCTGGTTAATTTGGACTTCCTCTTGGCTTGGTGTTGCCCACATTTAAAGACTATTAGAATCAACCAATCAAATGTGGCCACATCAACAACCAACAACTCAAATGAACTTCAAATACATGGGACTCCTTCTAGCCAATCAAATGGCCCCGCAGAAATTGGGTTAAAATATTCCAGTCCCCCTGGTTCTGTCCCACAAAAATTCTCCCCTGGCCAATCAGATTCAGTTCCAAAAATTATGTGATCAATCCCCCTTCTTTTAACACAGCAAGGGGACCCTCAGTCCCCTGCTTGTCTATTTTCAATTAGATTAAAGGCTTGATTTCAGTTTAAAACTTTAAAGTTTGTAGTAGTGGAGTCCTCAGTTTGGAGTCTCCCTATTTATAAATTTAAAAAGTGTTAGTTGTGGTTATTAAGCTTACCTTGTGGCAGCCTGGTTCAAACCTGTCTCCACCTCTGGCTCTCTATACAGAAGCTCAAGCGTATAGTTTCTTTGTTTTTGCTTTTGTTTACAAAAAACACAGCTTGAACTTGAGTTTTCATTTGAAATTCAATATAATCTTTGCTTTAAATTTGAGTTTTCAGTTGAATTTCCCACTTCAAACCCGCTTTCTGATTCTGCCCTTCCCCCAGGCACCCGCAAACATGCCCGAGGCCCCCAGACCCATTCTGCTGTTGCTTTTAATTACCAGCTTGCAGTTATCCCTACTGGGGTTTATTTTAATAATTTTTAACCCAAAAATTATACCATCCTACTCTAAAATCCAAGGAGAACACAACCATGATACTGCCAGCTATTAAATTTGTTGTTTTTTCTTTGGGACCCTTTTTGCTACTCCTGTGGTCAACTTCCCCAGACCTGTGGTCAAGAATCTCTTCTTCTGCGCGCCTCATGAGCAAAGATCCTCCCAGCCTCTTGAGTCTTCCCAGTAGCCTCTTTTATTCTGGAGAGGCTGTGATGAAGGGCTTGACATGTGATGACCTGGATTTGGGTGACATTGACCATGCCCCTCTTGCTCCTGTGGGTGAAGAGGCGTCAATGCCCCCTTTCCTGACCTGGAGGAGAGTGGCTTGGCGTCTTTACGCGCTCCTGTGATATCTCTTCCCAACCCTACCTGTACACCCTGGTTACTCACAGGCTTGGCGCTGATGGCACTGAATGCATATCTGCCTCTGATGTCCTCTGTGTCCTCCCTGTGGTACCCCTTTTGAGCAGCCATCCCATTTCTACACTGGGCGGCATTCTGGTGGTTTGTTTTGCCTGGATGGGAGCCAAACTTAGTTAGTTTAGCCCCCCTCTCTCACAAGTGCGGTCTATAATAAATTGTGTGAGTTCACGGAAGCCTTTTCTGGGCAAAGGCTTCACTTGGTGGTTTACCTTGGCTATCTTTTCATCTTTGGGATGAGCGCCAGTGTAGAGGATCTAGACAGGGTCCTTCTGGGAATTGACAAGGCCCAGCTTGCACTTGACGGGAAGAAGGTCCCCCCTGGATATGACTCAGTGGACCATGTAATCCAAGACGCCCTGGTCCTGGCAGGGATTTACGGGTTTGCAGCCCCGCCTGAAAAACTGCTCCTCAGTTTGCACCTTACCCTACTCCCCTTCACCAGCAGGAGGGAGTTTTTTAATAAGGGTGTATCCACCGTCCACGGTGTGGCAGTGGAGGTTATGCGCCACCTCCATTGCAGGGTGGGTACATACCAAAGAACCCACTACAGGCGTTTGCAATAAATTATCTCTTCTAATAAAAATCATTACAAATCATATTATTTTTATTATAATAAAACTGTCTAATTCTTATTTCAGCAAACCAGTTTTGTAAAATATATTGCAGAAACAGTTTTCATAAAAGCATAAAATTATACGTTAATAAAATAAATTCCAACCTGTACATTTTATGTTTAATTTTTATAAGACTATTTTATATTTATTTGACAAAGTGGTATAAATCTATTTGCGTAATCCAGTATCAAGCGTTTAGGATTACCTCAGATGGCATAATAAAATAATATATAATAAAATAAATAAATTAATTAAATATATTGATGGTCCTTCTGAATGTGATTGTGGGTGTGGAAACATCTAAATATAAAATGATAATCAATAAATCTTGAATAGTAAATAAGAGAATATAAAAAATTAAACACACTAAGCCTTTAATTGATTGGTTGTTTGGCTAGGCATGCAGGGATGAACAAATCAGCTTGGCCATAGAATTTGGCCATGGTCTCAGCTGGGAGGGTGTGGATCCCAGCCTACAGCAAATTAAAGAGGTCCTCGGTCCCAGTTGGGGTTCCTTGCTTGACAACTTGCTTGAGCCACCCAAAGACTTCCTTGATGGGATTTAGAAAGGGCAAATAGGCTGGGAGGAAGAGAAGGCGCAAATTTGCCGTGGCTAATTGCTGGGGGCCCACAGCAATGCTGGTGTCAATTGATGGAAATTCTTCAAGAATGTCAGCCACTTTGTGGAGACCAACATTGTCCAACACAATAACATTGGTGAAGCCAGGGCTTGTGCACCTCAGGTGCTCCTGGACCAATCAGAGAAATGATAGAAAGGTCCTGCTGTTATGCAAACCCAATATCATTTGGTAGAGCTTGACCCCCTTTGTACCGAGGAGAGCCACTATCAAGTAGGCTGTGGTACAGACTGCAGCACGCCAAGCCATCCCGTCATTGGAGCCTTTGGGGACATAGCCATACCCATTGCACATTGACAAGGCAAATGCCAATTTGTCAATATAGTAAAATTTTACTGTCCCCCTGGCTTTGAGGGCAGTGTACTCCTCTGCGTATTTTTTCCAGGTCTTGACATTGACTGGGCTGTTTCTGTTATAGGGGGTACCCCAAGCTTTTCCAAGAAAATTGCATTTCCTTCACCAGATGGTAGTAAAAGGAAATCAAGGCCTCAATCCCAAAAGTAGATTTGACCATGGCCTGTATATTTGCCAGTTCAAGATGGCAGTTCTGGGTGATCCACTGGCGGATTGCCCATTTGTGCTCCTTGGTGAGCATGGTTGAAACACGCAAGGATTTCTCCGCGGCAAGGACATGACCAGTATTGATGAATTTTTGGAAGGTCTTGCTGGCGTACTTGGGATCCACTCCAACAAGGGCCGCGGCTGCCTTGTAATCACTTGATTCCCACATTAGCTTAAGCAGGATGATGCGTTTGATGTCAGGGATGCGCTTCTGGGCGGGCTTTTTAGCAGCGGGGATTGACTTGTTGGCATTGGGCACAACACAGGGCATAGGTACCTTGGTATAGAAGGCTGTAACCTTTTTAACACCAGCTGTCCCTCATTGGTTTGATAGGACTTGGGCTCCTTGTCATCCTCCTGATTGTCATTACTGACATAGGGCTTGTAGCTAGTATCAAGTACAGGCTTCATCTTCTCCAGCATGGCTGACAGGACCAACTCTTGCTGTTACACAATGTCAAACACATACAAAGTAAGTTCTACCTCCTTTTTTCTAACTTTCTTTGTAGTGGTGACCTTGGTGGGCTTCCAGGTCAGCTTTAGGACCCAAGGGTTTATGCTCTGCACCCTAGCAGCTTGTGCTCCTTGAACCAGCTGTGTCAGTGCAGCTTCACTATGGAACTCTCCTCTCCTGTCTCCTCCTTGAGTAGGCACTTGGGTTGCACTAAATCTATTCTTTGACCCACAGGGTAACCGCAACTGCGGCGCACAACGGGTGTATTGGTACTCTGTTGCTGTGTTTCTTCCATTTTAAAATTTAATAAAATATTAAATAAATTTCAATTAAGTTACTCCCTAATTTTATTTTTTTCTTTTATCCAAATATGGATATTTAATTAGAGTTTTTCCCACCCAATATCCCAACTATAGATTTTTTATTTCTTAATTAGTTGTTTTTGGTTTTACAACACCCATTTTAGAATACTCAAAAAAAAATCCACCCATTTTCCTAGATTTTACTTCCAAATTCAAACACCCAACACAATATTTTTAAAATTTTTATTTCAGATCTTGTGTCTTATTTTAGATACCTTGGTATCATTCATGATTACAATCCATTGCACACATTTTGTGAGTGATTTTGTTTACGTAGTGAGTTGCTATTGTGTTTTGTTTTTGGTTTTCATTTTGATACACCTTGCTTGAGTGTATTTTGTCACCAATTCAAATATTAAACATATGTACACCAAAATTCAACTCACATCATTTTGTTTGTGAATCAATGTATTTTGGATTGTATTTTGAATGGTTTTTCTTTGTGTGTCAGCTCTTTGTTGCTATGTTGACTCATTTTGCCCATTAACAGCAATAAATCCTGTTAACAGAGTGTATATTTTAACCTGAGAGTTGGATTTTGTTTAATTCTGAAATCATTTTGTTTAAATCTGAGGTATTTTTGGTTGTTGCCAGAGCTTTTAAAACCACTGTATCTATTGTCAAAGTTGTAGGAGATTTGCCACTAGTAAGTCTTCCCAGGAGGAGTGGGGGAGATTGACTAGGTGTCAGGAAAGCCTTTTCTGTTTTTCCTGACAACAACAAGGAAATTTTGGTAGTTCCAGGGCCTGTAAACTCTTCTCCTAATTTAGACCTTTCTCCAGGACCTAGAAATGGGTTATTTGTACATAGTATCAGCTCAATATTACCTTTAAAAAGCTTGAATTCAAGCCCAGAGGCCACTTTCTGGGCCAGTACGGGGATTGAATCCAGGTCCTCTTGCTCTCCAGTTAATTGCCTAAACAATGTTAGTAATTCAAATTCAAATTTACCTTTGTTGCCTTTTGAGATGCCTTCCTCCAGCCAATCAGAATTTACAACTGGCTCAGGAGTTCTTGATTTTGCTTTTAATTCAAATTTCAATTCAGTCAAGTGTCTACGGGGCTCCATAGTTGTTTGGGATAATCCAGACTACAGAGCCTCCCCTTCTGGTGATTTTCCCAACCATCAGAAGCTCCCCCAAGCTGTGGCTTCTCAAACAGCTGGGGTAAATGACACTTAGCTGTTTGAGAAGGCCCAGCAGGGGTGATTGATTACTTTAAAATAATTTTATTTTATTTTCAAGCCAAAGCCAAGCTTCCCCTGCCAAGTTCCTTCCCCAATATTATCTCCAACTCCCCTTGAAACTGCAAATTGTATATCTCTTGACAGCCTATAAAAGGCTCCATCTTGTCAATATTACTAATTGTTCAGTTAATAAAGTCAATTTACTGTACTCCATTTGATTCATTCTTGCTTGCTCACCAGTCTTGAAATCCAGCACCATGAAACTACCCAAGTATTCCCAATGGGGACCATTTGGGTATAAATGGTTGGTTTGGCTGCTCCTTGTCCAGTCCTTTACTGCAAGCGTATCCCTTGGAACCAGAGCCAATTCTGGTTCATCTCCTCCTAATTAACTTGACAAGTTGTGGCGCCAAGTGATACCAGGCGTATGATACACTGCCACTCCATTGTGACAGAACCCCCCCCCCCCCCCATTACAGAGAAACTGCAGGTCATGGGGGCCAGTCCACTGGCTCCTTCCCTATTCCATCCTTTAGCTTTGGCTTTTCTGCTCAGTTATCTTGGAGCTTACTTCCTTTTGGGAAGATTCAATCCTCTTTTGGGTTGATACTGACTTAATGGAGAATTATTTCATATGGGAATGGTCTCTATCCCCATTGGTTCTCTAGTCACAGGGTTGAATCCATCTGCAGCCATACACCATTTTGATGGTATGTTTCTGAGCGGATGGGTTCCTGACACTAGGCATCTTGAGATGAAAGATAGGAGAAGGAAGTTTATAGGGAATGAATTTACTAGATTGATACAAGACTGGTACAGGACCACAGAGGGGTTAGCGCCCCCTGAAGTACAGGTGCATGATAGAGATGCCTGCCTAGTAATTGTAAAGGTTCTGAAAGAGTCTGCAGTTATGCAGGCCAAGTACAAGCTTTTGACCAACCACTCACCACTGCTGGGGAATGATGGCTCCTCCAAGCTGGTCCCTGGCTATGAACCAGGACAAACTTTGGGGACTGGCAACCAGGAACCCCACACTCACCATCAAACAAAATCCAATTATCCACACAAAGCATGCACTCTGTTGACAGGGATTGGGGCGTTGATGGGAAAAATAACCCAGTCATGCAAAAAAGACAGGCTGCAAGCAAAAACAATTGTTTCTGGACACCAAGTGTACTACACTGCTCCGTCAGGGATCGGTGGAGCAGGAGTAAATACAGGCATGGCCCATCAGAGGATGGGACTTAACTTTACCAGGTAGAATAGGGCTTTCCCTGCCATGGCTCACGGGCCAGTCACTGGCAAGACAGAGCTAATCAATCTGTAAGTGCCAGGTATAGCACACCAAAGAATTGACTACTCTGGTCAGTAGGGCTGGAAATAAGTGGGAGTGTGATAGTGGGTTTGGGAGTTGGTGAGGGTTTTATTAGAACTAGGTAGGCAGAAGAATTGTTGTATTTTCCATTGAATATCAGAAGATACACAGTGATTCCCTTGTCTTTGCAGACAATATGATATGTGTCTTTGTGAGTGTCTGGTCTGATGTACCCCAACAGATCTTCCAAAGTCCACAGTTCTTGCTGGGGTTTGAGAGATACTCAGTGAAGTGTACATGGCCAAATGGGGCATCAGGGGGCAGTAGTAATAAGGTGTTTCTGGGTCTCCAGCTGGGGCTTGATATTTAACTCATGAGTGTAAGTATTAGTATCTGGGCAATTGCAGGCAGAAGAATATCAGAAATATATATGGAAATAGATTGATGAATAAAAGGTTCATAACAAGCTTTATTGGGTAATAATTACAATACTGATCCTCACAGGTGCTCTTGGACTATATAGCTTCTTACCTGTAAGTGCCTCTTGGCATTCTTCCTGGGCTATCTTGGTGGCATATTTGGGCATCTTATTCTGTTGTCTGTTTGGCAGACTTGTTTTTATTTTTAAGATCTTCAGGAACAGTTGTTTGGCCTGCTAGTGGTCTATTTTGCCTGTCTGGTCATTGGCTGTGACAGAACTGATTGTAGGTATCATGGGACTACAGTCAATTTGATTACTAATTTGGGATTGGCCTGAAAAGCTTTGGTGACCCATGTCTTCTTGAATAAAAAAGGGGCTCTCAATTGGGAGCCCTAAATTACTTAATGGAGGGTGGGCTTGAAATGGGGGCACTGGGCAGCTAAAATTAGTCTGCCCAGGCCCAGTTGAGCCCCCCAAGGCTTGGGCATAGCTTCTGGGGCCTGGAATGGGCCCCACAGCAGTAGGCACAGCAGGAGTAATTCCTGCACCTGAATATTTGGGGGCAGGAAGATATTCCATCAAATTTGATCCAACTATCTTTTCTTCTTAAATAAAATATTTGACTTTAAAATAAAAAATAAAAATACTTTATTTAGTAATAAAAGCTATTCTTTAAACATATAACTATTTTTAATTTTATTTTTTTGTCTAAAAAAGACTTGATTTTAAATCTTTACCTTATAAAAATATAATTAAATTAAATTAACTGCCATAAAATAAAATAAGAACAAAAAATGGTACAAATAATAATTTTATATAATGTAGTTTCTTTAATTTTTTGAGCTCTTTATTTTTTATTGTTGTGAAGTTAAATATTTTACATGCAAAGAAAAAAATAGTTGGATCAAATTTGACAGAAAATCTGTTGGCAGAAAAAAAATTGATGGAATATTTTCCTGCCCCAATATTTGCATTTTGAAGCAAATTCAGGTGCGGGCGCGGTCCTGTTGCCTGCAACCCCCCTTGTGGCAGGATGTGGGTTCAATACCTACAGAGGGGTTTGAATTTGTTACTTCCCTAACAGATTGAGATGCAATACAAAATACCTGAAATAACACACAAAATTATTACAATTGCCCTTTGAGATAGGTATGCTTATTATTCAAATTGAGGACAAAATACACTTGGTTGCAGTGAGTCAAAACTTAACCCAAAACAAAGCACAATGGCAACTCAACCCCCAAAAAAATCTGTCAGGAATATTCCTGACACTAGCAAATTGCTAAAATAATCCTAACTTATAACAAGAAGGAAATTTTGGGTTCATATGACCCCCAATATAACCAAGATTTTATGACCCTAAACCAGGAAAAAAACAAAAAGATTGAGGTCCAAATGGAACTTGGTTTTGACCAAAATATTTTATCATCTGGACAGGTGCTTGTCAGTCCCTCCTGCCAGCCACCTGCGTCCCAGACAGCCACAAGCCTGCCTTGCCTGCCAGCTATCTGCCTGCCCAACTGTCCCCCATGGTCTAGCCAGCTGCCAGCGGGCCTCCTGGGTCCCAGCCTGCCACCAGCCAGTCATCTGGGTCCCAGCCACTCCCCTTCAGCCAATCAGAGGGCACTCTTATATGTGGCCAATCAAATAAGTCCCTAACCACAGGGTCAGAATTAGGGAACAATCCCTGCCCTCCAGAACAAGGACAAACCAAAGCTGCAAGTTTGAGCACCAATACTGACACCAACCAAAGGGGATCTGAGACACAGACCACATGGTTGGGGCCAGACTCCAGCCAAACCATGCCCTCTAGTACAAAAATAGATTTTGAGAATATCTTGGATCCTTTCCTCCACATGAACCAAGATTAATAAGAGGTTATTGGTTCCATTCAAGAGCTGCCAAGCCAGCAACATATTATAGGAGAACAATAGTTATGCTTATTACAATTGCCTGATTTCAGCTCTCACCATCTAAGATCTTGGGGTCCTCAATCCTCTGTTTTCACTCCCACTTGTAAAACTTTGTACAGTGGGGGCAGCTATAAATAAAGGATCCTATCTCAGTGTTAGCTTGTGCTATCACTGAGAGAATACCACTCAATAATGGCAACTGTGGTAAGTTTGACTCCCTGGTGATTGACTCCCTGGTACTTGACACTTTGTTGAGTACCAGGGAGTTGAGTGCTGCATATGTGAATCTATTAGTATTTCTGGCTTAACCATTTTTAAGCTAACTTTTAATAGTAATTTAGGGGTTTGAAACCAAAAACCAAGGGTAAATTTACTCAGACTCAACTCTGTTTAATAAATCAGTTAGCTAAAATACCAATTTAAGGGGCAATTTATAAGTAAATTTACTAATAGAAATGAAAAAACCTGTGTTCAACACTCTAAACCAAAAAGTGACCAGTTTGACACTTTTTAAGCCAAATTTTAATTTTATTAATAAAATAAATATGCGCTTATATAAAATTTATTATTTACTATTATATTTTTATTATTAGTGTCCATAGTTGTTGATTAAGCTCCCAAGCACCACTATACTGGATTTAGTGGTATAGACATTAATCAATTAACCCACTTGTTTTACATTATGTCATTCCTGGGCTTTTGGATTAAGTGGTGCCACATAAATTAAGCCCAATTTATTAAGAGATTTCAAATGTAATTTATAAAAAACTGAAACTTGACACCTTCTTTGTTTGACTCTATCCACTTGACACCCAATTGGTTCTGAATTAAACTAATCAAAGGCTCAGAATTAAGGCTAAATTAATATGTGACACACTATGAGCGCCACTCAACACTCACCCACTTGACACTTTAACTTGGGGATTAGTACAGAGAGCTTCTTAACGTATTAAATAACACTATGGTAAATAATTCACTCCCAGCTCCTCCCAGCATACCTTAATCACTAATAAACACATTTCCACTCATTTACTTTTTTAACTTATGTTGTATTTTTTTAATTTTTGAGCATATGATACTGCCTTGCTTTTAGGTTAACTTTTGAACCCATTTTAAATTTAAGCAAGTTTTATATGTAAAAAGAATATAGTAAATTTGATGTTTCTGCTTGACTCTGGCATACTTGACAGTGAGAATTCAGCTTTTCCCAGCTGATTGACAGTGCCAAACTTGATACTTTACTATGTTTTGAATTTTCAACTCTCAATAAAAAATTCCACATAATATATTTTATTTTTTTTGCTATTATAATGTACTACTTTTTCTGCTGCTCTCCATATAATTTTCATATATTTTTTTATTTTCAAGTAAACTTTTACACTGATTTAATACTAAGATGTTATGCTGACCTAAAATCTTTGATACTTCATCATAAATTCACTTATTTTCTATGTTTTAACCTTTATATCTATACTTTGAGTTTCTATTTTGCTTCTATTTACTTTTTATGTATTTTTTTCTTGGTAAAAAAACTTTATTTGCATACTTTTCATCTAACTTTTGCTTTGTTTTACCTCTGTGTTTCATATCTTTCATACTTCTATTATTTATAATGCTAAACTCTTCTTTAGACAAAATCAAACAAGAACAGCCAACAGCCCAAGCGCCAAGCCTCCAAGGGCTTCAAAGAAACTGCCTCCACTCCCAAGTGTTCCAAGAAGCCTGCAAAAGCAAAGTCTCCAACCCTATCTCCTCCCACTCCATCTCCTCCTACTCCCCCCCTCCACCCTCATCTTCCACATCCCCTTCACCTTCCCAAAAAATTCCTCCCCCAATAAATCTGATGGTTATCTTACCAAGCACTCCTTTTACCACTCAGAGGCCAACTCCAAGCCCACCAAGGAGCGGCATACCAAGAAAGTAAAGGCTACCAAGGAGCCCACCTCTTTTTCTAGTAAGAAAAAGGAGGCATCCAAGCAGGCCTAAAAGAACCCTCCCCTCCCCCTCCTGATAGCTCTTCCCCCCTCCCTCATCTGATCCCCAAGATGAGCCAGAGGAGTACTCCAAGAAGTTCAAAGCTTCTGGTCATGTGGCTTGGGATCCACTGGCCATCCACAATATCTGTAATGTAGACAGAGAGTTTAAAGTTCCCAAGCGCTTCCCCTGTTACTTACCAATCATGTATGTAAAGGGCAGCCCTGGTTACTTAGCTGACAACTACATCTTTAATTGCAACAACCAAAAGCGGCAGACCAAGAGCAAGCACTTTGTCTGTGAGGATAAGACTTGTGGGGCCTGGCTAAACACCAAGGGCTGGGAGCAAGTAACAGCAGAGAAAGGGGGAGCACACTTGTGAGCCCCACAATCATCTAATCACTCAGATGTTAAAATGGTACCTTGTTCAAGTAATTCCCACATCCTCTCATCTCCGGGCTTCTGATCTGGCCATAAAGGCGTTGCAACATCTCAAACCCAATATTCTTAAGTTGGTGCCAACTCAAGAGCAGTTGGTTAAGTTCATCAGCAATAAGCGTATTGCTGCCAATCCCCCTCCCCCCAAGGATTTGGACGTCATCTTGGAGCTTACACTCACCCACAAGCTCAAGCAGCTTCTAAGTGGGGAGCGCTTCCTGCTCCATGACAACAGGCCTGCTGCCAAGGACTATATAATATGCTACTCAACTCAGCAGAACCTGATGGAGTTGAAAAAGGCGTCAACCTGGCTAGTTGATGGTACCTTTGCCACTTGTCCCCAGATGTTCCAGCAGCTCTTGATGGTCCATGCCCAGATTGGCATCCAGGTGATTCCACTTGCGTTCTTTCTTCTTCCTGGGGCCACCAAGGCCATCTATACCTGCGCGTTCTCCATCCTCTGCCAAGCAATTGCCCTCCTTCTTCCTGCCAAAGATGACGAATCCAAGAAGATTTCCCCCACACCCGCGCCAACCCACCTGCCTCTGACAAGGACCAGGCCACTCTGGACTCAGAGGAAAAGGCAAGGCTAAGAGCTCTTGGGCCTTGCATGTGCATTATTGATTTTGAGCCTGCTCAGTTCAATGCATTTGAGCAGCTGTTCAGCAAGGAGGTGCAGGGGTGCCACTTCCCCTTCCGCTAAGCAGTTGCTTGTAATGTGTAGGCCCATGCCGAGCTTAGTAGTTTGAGCTGGAGGGATACTTTGGACTCCTGCAGATTTGTGCTGGCACAATTCAGTGCCATGGCTTTTTTAAAGCCAGAGCACACTGCGCAGGGGTTTGAGGTGCTCTCAAAGGATCTTTACATAGTGAAGCACCCAGAGTTTAAGCCTTTCCTTGAGTACTTTGAGCCCCAGTGGATTGGGAAGGTTGTCACGCAGAGGCAAGGCAAGGCCTGTGCCAAGGCCAGCTGGAACATGTACCAGGCAGCCGTCAACAGGGAGCTGAAGACTACTTTGGAATTATAGACTTATCACAAGCATCTTAAAGCCAATTTTGGGCTTCATCCAAAGTTTAATAAGTTCTTCTCTCTCCTGCAGCATGAACAAGAGAAAACAATCTCCAAGCTCCAAGATCTCTCCAACTGTGTCCCCCCTACCAAGCCAACCACCCGCTGTACCCTCTTCACCAAGGCCCTCCAGGGTGTGGCTAAGCACAAATACAAGGCCTCTGAGCTTAAGCAGCAGCTTGAGCCTATTGCCACTGCCCTCCTGGAAGGGGCCAAAATGAAACAGGGAAAGAAAGATGAGGAATAAACTTACTTACTTGCTTGCTCAGTTATATGATTTTTACTTTTAACTTTTTAACTTTAATTTTTACCTATTAGCTTTGTTCATTTAGTTATTAGTTTTAATTTTTAAGTTTTTTTAATTAGTTAGCAGTGATTGTTCTATGTATGCATGGTAGTTTGAGATGAATATTTATAGTTGACAGTAAGTGAAATATCTTATTTTTTGTTAATTCCAAATAAAACATATGATATTCACAGTTGTACTTATATGAACTATATCGAATAAATATTAATATTTCTTCTTATTTTGCGTAACTTTATTTGTTGTGCTTGTGTTTTTTTGGTCCATTGGAATTTTAATTTTTATGGTAATAAAAAATATTTTGATAATGAAGAGTGTAAATTACATAGTAAAATGAGAAATAATTGCTTATTTCTCCTTATTTCTATTATTAAGTGTACTGTTTTCATTGCATTTTGAGCTCTCTGGGGTCACTTTAGTATAACATAGCTGTAAGGCCTAATTTTTTATATTAAAAGGTTTCAGTACATCAAGATCTGTTAATTTAAAAAGTGTCAATTTCCAGTTATCAATCAGGGCAAAAGCTGAATTCTCACTTTACTATAGTGTTGACTACCAGGGAGTCTAGTTTAAGGGAGTCAAACTTACCACAGTTGCCTGAAAAAGCCCCAATGTCTGTGGTAAATAGGTGTTGAAAGACAATACTGGGTATCTTGGGCATCTGCAGGATTGTAGGAGTTGTAGGCAGATTTAGAAGCCTTTTGGTGTGAAGAAGGTTGTATTGTTTGGTGGGGACAAGGAAATTGTTACAGATGGTGTATCCTGTGGGGATGTCTTGTCTCTCTTTGTAGTCTCTCCAATCTGCGGGAAGGGCCATTTTTTGGCTCTTTTTCTTGGAGGAATTTTTCTTTATAGTTGCGTAGATGTGGATAATCTACCTGTGCTACCACTGTCAAGTATATACCTCTGGGAAGTATAATAAACAAGATAAAATGGGGAAATTAAGAAGAGAATGATACTTTATTAGATATGAATATAGATTGATATATAGTATCATGGAAAGCCACATACTGTCCATGTACGTCATGGAGGTCATGGGGTTTATCTGAGTAATGTCCTACTTAGGTCACAAGGCTGATTCAAGTTGTTTTCTATTTAAGATCTGAATTCTTTGATCCCTGTAATAGATGGTCAAATGATAGTGGTGCCACTGACTTAATGATTAGTTGATGAGCCATTCAGTGACTCCTTTGGTGAACTACTTGGGGAATTAATTCCCTGAGAGGGATTAACCAAAGATGTTGTAACACTGGCTGTATAGTTTATTAAAAATTGAATATACACAACAATACCCACGGCCTTCTTGCAGTCCACAGTGTCCTATATCAACTTAAATATAAGGCACAGTATATTGGGATTACCCTTTTAAGTTGTCTTTTTGGGCATGAAGGTTTTAGGATTCTGTTTTGCACCTGGCACACTTGGCATAGACGCTTTGTTGTAAAAGGCTGTGAGCTTTTTCAGCACTCACTACCCTTGTACTTTTATATAGCCCTCTGGCTCTTTGTAGTTGTCTTAGTTGTAATTGTTTACATAAGTATCATATTTAGTGTCAAGTATTGGCTGGACCTTTTTTTATCATGATTTCAAAAACAGACTCATGATAATAAACATGATCAAGTACCAAATAATTTAACACAAATTTCTTCTAACTTGTGCTTCCTGGACAAGTTGTTGCGTCTGTGTGACATCAACATTACTCACTGTTTATTGACCTCTTTTCTGAGTGGGAACTTGTGTTGCACTCACTTGGTTTTTTGGCCCACAAGGACACCCCCAACTTTGATGCACACTATCTAAATTTTTGCAACTGAACTAATTATAGATCACATTAAGATTAGGAAAGACAGCAGTCTAATAGAAATGACAAATAATATAAATAAGTCTTAGCTTTATTTGAAAGGTGGTAGTTAATATACCAGAAAAGGAAGCCACTAATTTATCAGGGGTGACATTGTGGCAGGATCCAGGTATGGCATGAGCAGCAAATTTCTAATTGAGAGATCAGTGCTCAGGAATTGGTTACACACCTAATTAAGAGTTATTGACCATATTCTGACATTGGCAGTGAGATGCCCAAAGTTGTTAGATACATTATGAGGCATCTTTATGAGAGGCCTCTATGTATTGTAAGATACATTAGCAAATGGGAAGTCAATCTTGTTTGCAACAGCATTGTTGTTTTGATGTTGTGTTTCTTCCATTTTATGATGTAATAAAATCATAAATCAGGATCAATCAAGTTACAACTCTTGGTTTACAATTTATCTTGTCAAAATAGCAGGCTTGACCCGCCAGCAAGGTTCTGAGTAAGCAGGTTTGTGACCCGCAATCCAATTATCCATTCACTCAAAGCTAAGTTAGGAAGACAACTCGGATTTCCAAATACAATAACATGAACAGAAGCTGATCCTTCCCGGTGGGTAACTTGTTTTAGCGCTTGACTCATTACAAGGATCAATACACCTCCTTCAACATCTCACAGTGTGATCAACGCTATCATGTTCCTATTATCCACAATTCACAATGACTATATAATACTTATCTCTCAATAAAGAATATTATGTAGTTTCCAAATATTTCCCCCTTGTAACTCTGCTAAAAAAGCACAGTTAAACAATCTTTTATCTGAAAATGATTAATTGAATAAAATATACATTATCCAACCACCTATTTATAATTTTTGTATATTGATTTGTCAGTTTTGGTTTTAAAAACCCATTATAGAACCAATAAATGAATTTCAAACAATTTACCCAGATTTAAAGCATATTTAGACACTCAGAACCAATTTTTTATGATCCAGAATCATATTGTGTGTCTTATTTTGGATATCTAGGTATCATGCTTGGGTACAGCTCACTTTGTATAGCCACTGAGTGATTGTGTAATACCCAAGGGCGTTAGGTACTAGCTGCAACAGGTATGACAGGAGGTTAGCAATTTGGAACCCTGTCAATGCTGTGTCAATTAAATATATGGTCATCACCCATTGAAACACCTTGGCAGGGGTTTTTTACCAGCCAAAGCTGCTGACAAAGTAGTCAAGATGTAGTACGTGAAGATCTACAAGGTGATGGATAGGATGGAGTGAGGTGACACCAGGGAAGGCCAGGGCCAAGTGTAGGAGGAATTAAGCTGACCTGGTTCTTCATATTAGGCTTGGCCTAGCCCTTCTGGTGACAGCCCAAAGGTGGCAGAACCAGGTTGGTACCCTCCAATCTCTAGGCAAGCTGTGAGCACAGCTGTGAAGATGAGATGATTCATCTTCACTGGGTTGGGGTTTGAGGGTGGATTCAAAATAATCTAGTGGTTGGGGTAAATTTAGGGGTTAACTGGTATTATTGGGCAACTGTGGTAAGTTCAACTCCCTGGTGATTGACTCCCTTAAACTTGACTCCCTGGTATTGAAACTATAGTAAAGTGAGAATTCAGCTTTTGCCCTGATTGACAACTGAAAATTGACACTTTTTTATTTAAAGGATCTTGATGTACTGAAAACTTTTAATATAATAAAATCAAGCCTTACAGCTATTGTATACTAAAGTGACCTAAGAGATCTCAAAATGCAATAAAAAAGTACAATAATTAATAGAAATAAGGAGAAATAAGCAATTATTTCTCATTTTACTATGTAATTTACACTCTTCATTATAAAAATATTTTTTATTACCAGAAAAATTAAAATTACAATTTCCCGAAAAAACACAAGCACAACAAATAAAGTTATGCAAAATATGAAGAAATATCAATATTTATTTGATATAGTTCATATAAGCACAACTGTGAATATCATATGTTTTATTTGGAAATTAACAAAAATTAAGATATTTCACTTACTGTTGACTATAAATATTCATCTCAAACTTACCATGCATACATAGAACAATTACTTCTAACTATTTAAATTAAAAAAACTTAAAATTAAAACTAAAAACTAAATGATCAAAGCTAATAAGTAAAAATTAAAGTTAAAAAGTTAAAAGTTAAAAGTAAAAATCATATAACTGAGCAAGCAAGCAAGTAAGTTTATTCCTCATCTTTCTTTCCCTGTTTTATTTTAGCCCCTTCCAGGAGGGCAGTGGAAATAAGCTCAAGCTGCTGCTTAAGCTCAGAGGCCTTGTATTTGTGCTTAGCTGCACCCTGGATGGCCTTGGTGAAGAGGGTACAGCGGATGGTTGGCTTGGTAGGGGGGACACGATTGGAGAGATCTTGGAGCTTGGAGATTGTTTTCTCTTGCTCATGCTGCAGGAGAGAGAAGAACTTATTAAACTTTGGATGAAGCCCAAAGTTGGCTTTAAGATGCTTGTGATAAGTCTCTAATGCCAAAGTGGTCTTCAGCTCCCTGTTGACGGCCGCCTGGTACACGTTCCAGCTGGCCTTGGCACAGGCCTTGCCTTGCCTCTGCGTGACAACCTTCCCAATCCACTGGAGCTCAAAGTACTCAAGGAAAGGCTTAAACTCTGGGTGCTTCACTATGTAAAGATCCTTTGAGAGCACCTCAAACCCCTGCGCAGTGTGCTCTGGCTTTAAAAAAGCCATGGCACTGAATTGTGCCAGCATAAATCTGCAGGAGTCCTACGTATCCCTCCAGCTCAACCTACTAAGCTCGGCATGGGACTGCACATTACAAGCAACTGCTTAGCAGAAGGGGAAGTGGCACCCCTGCATCTCCTTGCTGAACAGCTGCTCAAATGCATTGAACTGAGCAGGCTCAAAATCAAAAATGCACACACAAGCCCAAGAGCTCTTAGCCTTGCCTTTTCCTCTGAGCCCAGGGTGGCCTGGTCCTTGTCAGAGGCAGGTGGGTTGGTGCAGGTGTGGGGGGAATCTTCTTGGATTTGTCATCTTTGGCAGGAGGAAGGAGGGCAATTGCTTGGAAGAGGATGGAGAACGCGCAGGTATAGATGGCCTTGGTGGCCCCAGGAAGAAGAAAGAACACAAGTGGAATCACCTGGATGTCAATCTGGGCATGGATCATCCGGAGCTGCTGGAACATCTGGGGGCAAGTGGCAAAGGTATCATCAACTAGCCAGGATGACGCCCTTTTCAACTCCATCAGGTTCTGCTGAGTTGAGTAGCATATTATGCAGTCCTTGGGGGCAGGCCTGTTGTCATGGAGCAGGAAGCGCTCCCCACTTGGAAGCTGCTTAAACTCATGAGTGAGTGTGAGCTCCAAGAGGACGTCCAAAGCCTTGGGGGGAGGGGGATTGGCAGCAATACGCTTATTGCTGATGAACTTAACCAACTGCTCTTGAGTTGGCACCAACTTAAGAATATTGGGTTTGAGATGTTGCAACGCCTTTATGGCCAGATCAGAAGCCCAGAGATGAGAGGATGCAGGTATTACTTGAACAAGGTAACTTTTTAATATCCAAGTGATTAGATGATTGGGGGGCTCACAAGTGTGCTCCCCCTTCTCCGCCGTTACTTGCTCCCAGCCCTTGGTGTTTAGCCGGGCCCCACAAGTCTTATCCTCACAGACAAAGTGCTTGCTCTTGGTCTGCCGCTTTTGGTTGTTGCAATTGAAGATGTAGTTGTCAGCAACGTAACCAGGGCTGCCCTTTACATACATGATTGGGAAGTAACAGGTAAAGCGCTTGGGAACTTTAAACTCTCTGTCTACACTACAGATATTGTGGATGGCCAGTGGATCCCAAGCCACATGACCAGAAGCTTTGAACTTCTTGGAGTACTCCTCTGGCTTATCTTGGGGATCAGATGAGGGAGGGGGGAAGAGCCATCAGGAGGGGGAGGGGAGGGTTCTTTTAGGCCTGCTTGGATGCCTCCTTTTTCTTACTAGAAGAAGAGGTGGGCTTCTTGGTAGCCTTTACTTTCTTGATATGCCACTCCTTGGTGGGCTTGGAGTTGGCCTCTGAGTGGTAAAAGGAGTGCTTGGTAAGATCACCATCAGATTTATTGGGGGAGGAATTTTTTGGGAAGGTGAAGGGGATGTGGAAGATGAGGGTGGAGGGGGGAGGAGTAGAAGGAGATGGAGGAGATGGGGTTAGAGACTTTGCCTTTGTAGGCTTCTTGGAACACTTGGGAGTGAAGACAGTTTCTTGGAACCCTTGGAGGCTTGGCGCTTGGGCTGTTGGCTGTTCTTGTTTGATTTGTCTAAAGAAGAGTTTAGCATTATAAATAATAGAAGTATGAAAGATATGAAACACAGAGTTAAAACAAAGCAAAATTTAAATGAAAAGTATGCAAATAAAGCTTTATTTATCAAGAAAAAAACATAAAAAAGTAAATAGAAGCAAAATAGAAACTCAAAGTATAGATATAAAGGTTAAAACATAGAAAATAAGTGAATTTATGATGAAGTATCAAAGATGTTAGGTCAGCATAACATCTTTGTGTTAAAATAGTGTAAAAGTTTACTTGAAAATAAAAAATATATGAAAATTATATGGAGAGCAGCAGAAAAATTAGTAGATTATAATAGCAAAAAAATAAAAAATATTATGTGGAATTTTTTATTGAGAGTTGAAAATTCAAAACATAGTAAAGTGTCAAGTTTGGCACTGTCAATCAGCTGGGAAAAGCTGAATTCTCACTGTCAAGTATGCCAGAGTCAAGCAGAAACACCAAATTTACTTTATTTTTTTAAATATAAAACTTGCTTAATTTTAAAACAGGTTCAAAAGTTAACCTAAAAGCAAGGCAGTATCATATGCTCAAAAATTAAAAAAATACAACATAAGTTAAAAAAGTAAATGAGTGGAAATGTGTTTATTAGTGATTAAGGTATGCTGGGAGGAGCTGGGAGTGAATTATTTACCATAGTGTTATTTAATACGTTAAGAAGCTCTCTGTACTAATCCCCAAGTTAAAGTGTCAAGTGGGTGAGTGTCAAGTAGCGCTCATAGTGTATCACATATTAATTTAGCCTTAATTCCGAGCCTTTATTTATTTTAATTCAAAACCAATTGGGTGTCAAGTGGATAGAGTCAAACAAAGAAGGTGTCAAGTTTCAGTTTTTTATAAATTACATTTGAAATCTCTTAATAAATTGGGCTTAATTTATGTGGCACCACTTAATCCAAAAACCTGGGAATGACATAATGTAAAACAAGTGGTTGTATTTGATTAATGTCTATACCACTAAATCCAGTATAGTGGTGCTTGGGAGCTTAATCAACAGCTATGGACACTAATAATAAAAATATAATAGTAAATAATAAATTTTATATAAGCACATATTTATTTTATTAATAAAATTAAAATTTGGCTTTAAAAGTGTCGAACTGGTCACTTTTTGGTTTAAAGTGTCAAACACAGTTTTTTTCATTTCTATTAGTAAATTTACTTATAAATTGCCCCTTAAATTGGTATTTTAGATAACCAATTTATTAAACAGAGTTGAGTCTGAGTAAATTTAACCTTGGTTTTTGGGTTTGAACCCCTAGATTACTAGTAAAAATTAGCTTAAAATTGGTTAAGCCAAAAATACTAATAGATTCACATATGCGGCACTCAACTCCCTGGTACTTGACAAAGTGTTGAGTGCCAGGGAGTCAATCACCAGTGAGTCAAACTTACCATAGTTGTTATTTTTCAGGGTTACACCAGGAAAACGCCTCCCTCTGGATCAACAGTACTGAAAGCAAGTTTGAACAAGTAGAATATCCCCACAGACTCTTGGTCAGTGAGATTGCCCTTTGTGTCACAGGGAGCGCGCCACATTTTGTAAGTGGGTGGCTAGCACAGCACCCCAACCAGAAGGAGAACTGGGAAATGTTCAAAACCTCTTTCCTTGAAATGTTCTCCATGAAGGACTCCAACATTGTGATCATGACTGAACTCAGAATGTTTAAAATGACAGGAACAATTGAGGAGTACATTCC
Organism: Entomophthora muscae; assembly: GCA_014839935.2. Taxonomy (NCBI): domain Eukaryota; kingdom Fungi; phylum Entomophthoromycota; class Entomophthoromycetes; order Entomophthorales; family Entomophthoraceae; genus Entomophthora; species Entomophthora muscae. Next base: position 562,342 of record QTSX02004276.1, read on the forward strand.
TGCATACAAAGACCTACAAGACCGCACACCCAACACCATCAACTTTGATGAATCCGGACCACAACTAGACTTATACAATGGCTTCTGTCAAGCTTTTGTGTCTTTGTTGAAGGATTCTTATTAATTGTCATATTGGAGTTTGTTGATAGCTGTTTGTATGGCAACAACCTGGGCTACTAGTTGGGTCTGCATATGGCTACAAACTGACGGCTTCTTTCAGCCCATAGGAGAAGTTCACTCTTCTGAAAGTGGACAGCTGAGGGCTCTCACTTGGATACGTTCTGACTACTAGGTGTTGGCTAGTAGTGATACACTGATAGAGATATATAATCTTTATCTACAAGGGTGAATATTCTGCTCAATCTCTAATTAGAAGAGCACCTTATATAGGGTAGATAAGCCCTCTTCTCAGAATTATTATCTGACGCTTCTAACTCTTATTGACTAGTCTCCTATCCCCCAGACTATCAATCACAGCTCCCAGAGCTAGGAAGCCATGTCGTGAAGGCATGGGACTACAATTAATTTCTGGGCCTCATGTATATATAAGAGGGTCCCAGAGGCATCTCATCTACTGTTAATGCAAATTATAGTGTTTGTTACTCTGTAAATGGGTAATTCACACCTCACATTGTCAGTTAAATGACCTTTCATATCTTTTTCATTTTTAGAGTTGAGCCCAGACACTTGAATGTTTGACAGAGGCGTGTCCCTCAATAATATTCTGGCATATCCTTGATCCATCAAAATAATTGTCTAATTTGTGAACCAATAGATAGCCTATCAATGGATTGTGATCAAGCTTTGGAGTAACTATCAATATTTTTATTACCCAAAACTATCAATGGAATCACACTGATACTTCATTAATATTGACAGCTGTGTGGTGTTTGGTCATTAGAAGCCAACAATTCAGAAAAATGATGGTCAAGTCTACCACATTATTTAAAAATCATGAAAGCCTCCCCACACACATCAGACGTCAGTTTGACATGAACACAGCAAGAACCTCCAAGACATATTCTTGGAAGAAACACAAGCTGCACATAAATCAGGTGACCTGTATTAATCAACAAATGGAAAGAGAGTCCCTCAACAAAGAAAGATACTCAAACCAACCCAACAAACAAACAAACAAACCAAGTCAACAACCCTCACTCTCAAGGCAGAAATTTAAAACTCAGGTGAACCAGATGAGCACTGAGAATTTATCAAAGAAGAAAAAACAGGGGAGAAATTAGACAAGCCACCCTCTCTTGAATTGCAAGACTCATACAGGGATCAAGACATGGACTCAATTATCATGAACCAAGTACCCTCAGAAACACTATGCTGTTTACAGCCCAAGCCAGAAATAAAAACCTTGCTTATCCTTTCTGGTTTTGACAATATCAAAGCATATAATTATTTAACACTATATCAGATCATTATCATATTAAAGAATCCTGACCTTATAAAGTTAGTTATCACTAAAAGAAAAATGCAACAATTAATTATAGCAATAACAGAAGTGACCCAGTCATCAGAGAAGCCAAACTATTAAATGCACAAATACGGAACATCAAAAATACCCTAGTATCAGGGAATTCTCTCCTGACTACATTAATTGTTTGGACACCAGTTTTCAAGACACAAAAGCAAATATAACCAAAAACAAAGTTTTGAACACCAGTTGGAACTCTGGCCTTGAGACAGACAGGAATCAAACCTGGAACCCTAAAGAAAAGCCTATCATTGGTCTAAAGTCAATTTTTCAGCATATATTACCTATTTATATTGATTTGATTCATCCTAATTTTGCTCCTGCTTTTACTTCTAGTTCTGTAATTATTAGTATTCTACTAGGCAACATCATTTACTGCTCAAATGCTAATTGGCTGCCTGGACCACCTCTGACTCTTGCTAAACCACTGGTCTATATTTTAATGAGACACTGTATAGGATTTACAATGATAATAGCCTGAATCACTGCTTAATTGTGGTTGCTCTTGTGGCTTGTTCCTTGAATCTCTCCTTTCAATATTTGATACATAAGATTATTAAGCTCCACATACAATCACTAATGGTATAGAAAATGCTTTCAGCCATAATTTTAGTGAAACTTGGTTTTAAATTCCCTCCTACTTATTTATCTTCTTAAATGCTTATAGCTAATCACTGGGGTGTTTAAGTGAGCTCCATTTATTATTTTTACTTGTTCCAACAATAAATATTATCTTTTCTATTTCAGCTTGCACACACTTCTATGTTTAAATTACTCTTAGAACCATGAAGGGAAATTATTTCCTGTTCTGGTTTCTAATCCCTTTACTGATTGTTGTCCTTCCCTTGAAGGACCAACCAGTACCACCAATTGGCGTAACTCCTCACAAGATGATTCCCATTGAGAGTAGTCCATTACTAATGGTTGGTTTAAGTATTTTTCTAGACATGAGGGAAGAAAATTCCATTATGGCTGCTCCCCTACTCCGCCTCCCAAAGCCAATATTTCCTTTGTTAGACCTAACATGTCCTGCTACCTGTTGATGTACCTGGTAGGGTACTACCTCTTAGGAAGTTTTAGCTCCCTGATGGGGAGATTTTCCTACCTAGGTTAATTTAGACACCTTAAAATAGTTACAATTCCAATTGGTTTGGTTATTGCAGGGCTCAACTTAGGGGCTTTGGCCCACAAGATTGGGGAATTATTCCCTTTTAAGTAGGTTCATGACACCTAGATGGAAAAATCATACTAATATCTAAATATAGTGCAGTGCTAGGGCTTTACTGAATGAGGAAGAAAAAACCACACATTTATTGGGAAAGCTCCACCTTCATGATTTAACAGGATGAATTTCATCATCATGTCTGCCCTACACACCTTGATACACTCATTCAAGACCACATATTTGTCAAGATCACTGAGACTTAAGAGGAAAGAGTCATCAGTGTTGTGTTCTGAGGCGCGGCACAGATACACAACGGGGAATCCTAACCTTAGGATTGGATTTGTACTAAGTCTTGGTTAGACTGGCAGGGAAGGCTATGTGATTACTTTGTGGCCCTGATTGAATAATATATAATAGACATGCTAGAGAGGCGCCAAAGTACTTGAAGACACAAAGACAAGAATGTGAATAGAACTTAATTTTTATTGGTGAATATGAAATGGAATATATAGTGGTTGACAATACCACAAAACACTATCAGGACAGTAGGATCACTTGTCACAAGCATGAGTGAGGCAAGTGAGTTGCGCAGAATTTAAGGAAACTGAACAATTGAATTTCCCAATTTGGAGCCAGATTCATTTTGAGGGGCAAAAGCAAAAGAGAGAGATTTATCCTCAAAATAACCCATCAAAGGCGAAATTGAAACATAGTGATTGACAGCATTCACAACAATCAGCAATATTGATGGAAATACTTACAGTTATTAGATCATTCATTTCAAGAATGCATAGTCATACAATAACAAGATACTATATACTAACAACTAATCCAGGAATTCCTTTCTGCCTTTCAGGAGAAATATACTAAGGTCATCCCCTGACAGAAACATACAATATGAAACTGATCTTGATGAGAGTATACCCAAGGCAAGAGCTATCTATTGTATGACATCACATGAAGGCAACACCCTAAAATATTAACCAAACAAAGAGATATAAAAGGAACTTATAAGACCATCAAAATCTTCATTTGGTATAGCTGTTTTAATTATGGCAAGGAAGATGGTTGCCTCTGACTTGTAACCAATTATTGAGCACTTAAAGAATTTAAAATTAATAACAGGTATCTCATGCCTCTAATTAATAATATCTTTGGTGCCTTAGGGGGTCACATGTCTTCACTAAAATTGGCCTGACTCTAGGACATCACAAACCCCAAGTCAAATTTTAAGACCTACAATAAAACCTGTGAGGGCCTACTCCTTAAGAAATAAAGATATAGTTATCAAGGTAGAACTTCAGTGATAGTTTAGTTATCACTAAGTAAAATATTATTTCTTTATAGTATTTTCATTGATTAGAAGACAAAGACAATACAATGAAGTCATGGAAGAAGTTAATCATAAAAAAGATGCAGAAATACAGCTCATAATTCAAAAACACTGGAATAATCTCATGTTTTCTTAAAAGGGGGTTCCCAATAGGTCTTAATTGCTTAAGAAAAGCTTTTGGGCATTTTAAGGGATTTTTAATGCGGGTTTAATCATTGGAATCTGAAGAATAATTGATTAAATAATTATGCATCAACAATTTATACATTAAGTACTTTATTAGTGTGGGGTGCATAAAAAATCAACATCAATTAATTTGCAATTTCCCTATTAAGTGATCAAAATTAAAATAATTTACCATTTCTTATTAGTCAAATTAAGATTAGTTCTGTATATTTCAGGAGAATCCTGACACAAACCCAAGGATATCCCAAAACATCATCCAGAACTAAATATGGTTCCTTTGAGTGTGTAATTCTGAACTTTAGCATGACCAATGCTCCCAGTACCTTTTGTGACATGCATAAATTAGATGTCCAAGGAAAATACTGAAAGGCGCATAATAGTCTATCTATGTAATAAATGGGGGGCAGTGACCAATAAGTGGTGAAGATATTTGGTATAATGAACCAAACAAACTCCTAAACCACATAAACAACGGCCAAAATTACTAGTACTTGAATAAAAGTGGCATTTAAGCCCAAGAAACTATTGATAATGGTCAGTAAGACGGCAACTGCAAGAATAAAAATTTGAATACATTTAATTTCAGTATATATTCAAATATTTCAAGAAAATAATATTCAATAATGAAATTTTTATACTCTAAAACTTAATAAATTAAAATGATGAAAATGATTTTTTAAAAAATCTAGAATTGTTTTGAGGTTTTTACTATGTTTCTATATTTGAGCAATTATAAACCATGATAGCACCATAAGAGCTACCATAATAGTTCATAAGGATTATAATTTACAAAGTCTATAGTAAGTTTAAAATGACTAAAAGAAATAACAGAAATGGGAAAACAGCTATCTGCTAGAGAGTTTTTGGAATCTAACTTTGTGATTTGGTTATATAAAATCTAGATGAAATAATCATCTACAGCCTAACTAAGAAAAAACACTGAAAAGATATCCATATATTACTTACAAAATTACAAGACAAGCAACTGGTTACCCAACCATCCAAGTGTGAGTTCTTCTCTAACAAGTTGCCCTTATTAGGGAACATTGCCAGCAAGGACAGAATAAAAACAGAAACCAAAAAGGTAAGAGCTATAAATGGAAGGCCAGCACCTTGGAACAAAAGTGAACTCTGTACTTTTCTGGGGATGATTGTGCATGTCAGAAGATTCATCCCAGACTAGAAAGTGTTGATTGTCCTTTTATCTGTGTCAGGAATATTCCTTACACTGGTATCTATGTTACCAAATTGACTTCAATAGGGAAAGTACAGGAAAATATCCCATTATCTAGGCCACAGATTATTCAAAACATGCCTCAAACAAGCAAGATATATGATGCAAACACATTAAGTATTGTCATGTATATACTTATGGGAAGTAAGATAAATATGATAAAGTGAAAATTAAGAAGATAATGATACTTTATTGGATATGAAAATAGGATAATATATAGTATCATGGAAAGCCACATACTGTCCATGTACCTCATGGAGGTCATGGGGCTTATCTGAGTAATGTTTCTCTTAAGTCACAAGGCTTATTCAAGTTGTGTTTCACTTAGGATCTGGAATATTTAATCCCCATAATAGATGACTGAATGATAGTAGTGCCACTGACTTAATGATTAGCTGGTGAGTTGTTTGGTGACCCATTTGGTGATCTACTGGGTGTTAATTCCTCAGAAGAGTAATTGAAGATGTTGCAATATCTCCTCCTGGGGTGCTGGAAGGCGGAGCCTTGGGAATTTTCTTAAGAATGTTGGGGATACAAGCTTGGTATTGATCCAATTTGCTTTGGGGACAGAGAGTCTGGAATTTTGTTTGGCTGTTCTTGCTTTACACAAGCAGAGTTGGTTGTGTTGAATACATTTTAATTCTTTTTGGGCTCCAATTCCCTTGATGAGGTAGGTATTGTTGGGCTTGACTTCCATGACAATGCCTGGTCCACGTAAACCTGGGTCCAAATTGTGCTGGTTATGATAGACAACCCAGATTTTGTCCCCAACTTAGAATCTTTCCTGCTGTAGTGGGATTGTTTCCCTCTCAACTCTTTTGCATTCCATTTCCTCTTGGTCTTTTCTAGCGTGTTGTACGTTAGGATCACTGCCATCTGGCACCTTTTTGAGCAGAGGTAATTGTGGTCCTGTGGTTGTACTGACAAGAGCAGGCTTTTGCCCATAGACAAGTTTTTACAGACTTTTGCCTGTGTTGTGGTTGACTTGTGTTCTACAGACCATGAGTGCTGTTGGTAGCATATTGACCCATATTTTTGAATTGTTAGCAGATAACTTAAGAGGGCTTCTACTAGTGAGCGGTTTAGTTTTTCTACTTGTCCATTTGCTTGCAGTGTAACAGGATGGCTGTGACATGTCTTATTCCGTTCTTGACAATATAGATATTGGTGTCAATGGCCTTAAGTTTGGTGCCTCTATCTGTGATCAGAAGGTCAGGCTTTCCAAACTTTGATATGATTTCTTTTCCAATAAATTGTCTCATATCATTGCCTTTGTGTTCTTTTGTGGCTTATGCCACAGGCCATCTGGTTGCATAGTTGATAGCTATTATGATGTAATTCTTACCCTTTCTTTCACCAGGTATTTGTCCCACAATATCCAATGACTATACCTTGAAGAGTTGTGTGATAGATACAGGTCTACTGACTTGGGTGGTGCCTTGGTTTGAGTGTACTTCTCACAGACTTTGAATTGTTCCAGTACCTCTTTAATATCATCTAGCATGCTGGGTCCTAGTAGCATGTTTTGAGATACTTGTGTAAGTTCCTGCTATAGGTGTATCCCAGCTCTCTGTGATATTGAAGGATTGTATCAATCTTTTGTGTTGATGGGACGTAAGGTACGGTGTCACCATTTGGAAGTATTTGGCGCAGAGTGCCATAAACAAATTTGAACAGATTTATGTTCTTAAGGACCTTCTCTTGGATGTTCATTGGGGTGCCAGGTGGGAACCCTTCCCAGAGATTCCCCATGATTAACATGGGCCAGTCAGGGTCCCCATCAGCGCAAAGGACATGTTTTCTGTATAGCCTTGACAGGGCATCTGCAGTAAGCATTTTCTTGCCTGGCTTGTATTCAATTTTGTATTGGGTACCTCTGTATGAGGTTCATCTACTTGGCTTGTCTTCTTGAAAAGTGTTGTTGTGTTTTGAAGAATATCACCAACTTGTGATCAGTGAGTACTTTGAACGTTTGGGCCCCTTCTAGATAGCATTGCATTTCATGAGGCAATGTATGATGGCCACCAGTTCTTTATTGTGTATGGGATATCTTTGTTAACTATTAGATAGTTTCCTTGACTTTTACGCCACAGGAAGGAAGTCATTTTCTGCTGTTTGGATATGGAGTACCCCTTGTTGCAGATTGAATGGATTAGACATTAAGTTGTCTATCTAGGAATTGAGCGACAGAATGATTGTGCAATTGTGCTATTGCATCCTGATTTTGCTAGGGATAAATACGTTTAAAACGCCTCTAAAATGGGTGTTCAATTTGCCTTTCAAATGCGCTCAAGGTATGGGCTTTACTTCTGTGATTATAAATAGAACAGCAAACTTATTTATATCTACCTCCTTAAGGAAAGCCGCGTGGAAGCAGTCATTCTCTTGCGGTGGACTTTTAGCTGTGCTAATTCACTCTCCTTCATTAGGGCAGTCCTTCTGTCTGTGCCTCCCTGCCCCTGGTGGCCATTCCCCTGCCTCACACTATATAAGTGCAATACTATCTAAATAAACACCAGTTTTGTCTATACACCTTATTATTCTTCTGTCCTTCATAGGCTGTCACTATACCATAAACAGGTATAGTATTTAGAATTAGGTCACTGACTAACTGTTTGTAGAAACTAGCAACCCTTTGCTGCAACTTTTACAACATTGGCGCTCATGTCTTACAACACCAACAGCCTCCACCCCCGCAGTCCTTTCAATGAGGAGAGAGGAATGCCCCTGGCTCAGTCTCCTGCCACTGCTTCTCCTTACCACCAGGCACTGGCCTTTACTGATGCTAATGCCCATGCTGGGGAAAGAGTAGGTACTCCCTATGGCCTGCCCAACCTTAGACACTTCATGCCAGAACATCAACACTCCCAGGCTATTTTTTTGGCCAACCACTGCTTCTACAAGCCCCTGCCCCCTTTGAAGATGGACACCAACTCTTCACCTTCTGAGGACGCCATCTGTAGTGGCATACACGCCATGGATGCTGATGCTGCTGGCAATGGTGCTTGCTCTGAATACCTGGCCATTCAGCAGCCTTCTGCTGAAAACTCCTTGGATTTCTTTCAGAATCTCTCCCAGGTCAACCCTGACCAGCTCTGCTGTGACCTCTGTACTGTTGAACATATCAAGGACTACCTACACCAATTTTCCCATCCTGCTGTATGCCACAACCAAATGCACCTGGGCCACATCCAAAGCCTAGTGCATGACCAGGGAATACTGGTATCTAACCAACAGACGTTCCTCCAGGTCCTTTACTCTGAGCTTGGAAATACTTTCATCACTGTCAATCAGTATCTTGCCAAAGTCACCAACACCCAGAACACCATGATCCACTGGGTCAATGCCATTGAAGTGGGTATAGCTAAGCTAGTTCCAGTGCATGTGGTACAGACCCTCACCCATCAGGGTGTAGACGCCAATTGGATTAGTGTGGTTACAAACCACGTGCTGGAGAATGGCCCCATGGTTTGAAGCCTGACTCATGAGGTGGAAGTCTTAGCCTGCCGCCTTGCCACCATCCCCTTGTTCACCCTCACTTCTGCCGCCACCAACAACTCCCCTTCCAGCGCCCTTCTTGGTCGAGACATCCTTGAGCTCTTTGATCACTACAAGAAGATGCAGATAGAATTGGTCCAGCAGAGTGCTAATCTTGCCTTCCTGATTGATGGCTACCACACTTTGTCAGAACTTCAGGATTGTCTCAAACTTTGTCAATCACATGATAGAGCCAAAGCCAGACCCAAGTCAGGAAGGACAAGGAAGTAATAGCCTTGCTCCAAGCTGATCTTGCCACCCACAAAAAGCGCATCACCTCTCTGGACAATGACTTGGATATCATCTGTCAGGAGAACAAGGTCTACCAAGATGAGCTGGACAAGCAACAACTTCTCCTGGACACCTTCCAGAGCCAATTAGATAGGATGGACAGTAAGATTATGGCTGTCAACTTACAGGCCATGTTCATCAACTCCAAGAGTCACCACAGTTCACTGAGGTCCTCTAGTCCTGAGTTCTATCATAGCTACAAAAGCAATGAGGACCACACTTGGTTGGCTCCTAACACTGTACGAGTATTAGAGCCAGTACTGGAGTCTGAGGATGACGTCCTGGCCACCCCTGAAGCTTCTGGAGCTGCTCAAGACAGAGAAGGTGAATGCAAAGCCCAGCAAGAGGAAAATTGTTGCCGCGCCTGTGAGGCTAGGTTTGCTACCTCCACTCTCAGCTGTTTCTATCTCACCTGCTCTCCAGTGAGGATCATACCTGCTCCCCTTCAACATGGCTCCAACAACTTCAAGCCCGTCAATCTACTCAAGTTTGACTGCAAGAGCAATGTGGCCATGTTCTTACGTCTGTACCAGAACTCCATGTATGGCGCAGACAATGCCATGAGGGACTCCACAATCATCAAATGTCTGGATGCTGAGACTCAAACCATTATCTTGCTACGTCTCCCTGAGAATGGCTGGACTTTTGCCAACGTCTCCAGAGCCTTGACAGAAGAATTTGGTAGCCAATAAGCACTCCTCAGTCTTAAGATGTACTTTGCCAACACCAAGTTAAAGGTGAGGGAAACCCTAGAAGACTTCACTTCTAGGTTCTACCTTGAAGCTCAAACTCTGTTGTCTATGAGTGTGGTGCAGTTTATTGATGTGCAGTCAGCACTCCTTAATGCTGTACGTGTCAACTGGGAACTATATCTGGCCCTTAAGTCAGGCATTTACAACGCTTGCACCGTACCAGATCTGATCTGCCCCCTACACACCTACAAGGAGGAGTTCAAAGTCCCTCTTCCTGAAGGCCTCCCTTGCCAGCAATCTGAGCATAGATCCCGTGTGGCTGTCAAGATGCCCAAGCCTTTCAACAAGGTTGGGCCTACTCCAGTCATTAATGGCCCCTGTACTTGCTTAAAATGTGGTATGGCTAGCCACTTCTCTTGGGAATGTAGGAATCCACGCCAAAAGATCTATCATGTAGGCATGGAGGACACTGAGGAGGACTACGCCAAGGACGCTGATATTGAGGAGGACAATGAGGACCAGTCAAAAAACTACTAAGCAGCCAGGACAAGGAGAAATCCTTGGCTGCCTTTGTAATTTTGACACCCTCATCTCCCCCATACTACTGCCCCCTGACAAACCAGATCAGAGGCCTGCTGCCTTGCCATCCTCTGGGACCAACCCTAAGGATGAACCCTCTCTGATTGACTTCAACTCCCAACCAATACATGAGGATGCGGAGTCTGACAGAGTTCAAGAGGACCTCCTCCATTGAGTCCTCACTATTAACAGCAAACTCATTGGACTACACTTTGCCCTGAGGTGGTTATCCCCCAAATATCTTGGAGAACAGTATCCTTACCCTATGCTGAATAACTGGCTCAACCAGGCGTTGAAGTCACTCATGAGGAGGACAGTGCTGAACAACTGGCCAAGCTGCTCTGCACAGTAAACGTCTCAGCACTGCTAGAATCCCTCAAGGAAGTAAGCCCAGCTGTGAGAGCTGCCATGGCTATCTTCCTGGAAAAGTTCAAAAGACTAAGCGTACACCAGGTCTCAAAGATTGTGGAGATCAGAGAGGACCACCAGGATTGCACCTATATCAACCTGGTAGTGAACAAGACTCATGTCCGGGCCATACTGGATACTGGTGCCCCTGGAAACATTATATCCTCTCGGCTGGTTAGGAAGCTTAAGCTGGCACCATAATTAGCCTACCACAAAGAGTTTAGTACTTCTGGGCCACTGAGCACCAGAGAAAAAGTAGCCTACTCTTCTCTCCCTCTTTGCTTTGGGAAGCTAATGGTCACTGCTCCTGCTATAGTTCTGGAAAACAACAGCTATGACATTCTTATTGGGACTAGCTTCATGGTTCAGTATGGCACTGTGACTAACCATGGAGACCATACATTTGGAATCTTGGTCCATTTCATACCCATGTTCTATCATGGTGATTACCCATCTGACCTGCCCTTACAACGTCTGCACTACAACAATCTGGAGTACACCAACAGAGTGCTTTCAGTTGCTTATACACTGCGTAGTAAGAAGTTCAAGGTGCTACCTCTCTCAATTGGGGAAGTCAAGGGTATCCCAGTCTACGCCTCCTGTAATGTGACTATCCCACCTGGCACCCAGGTGATCCACAATACATGCCTCTTACTGGCTCTACCAGCTAGCACTCATGGAGAAATCTTTGGCAACCCTAATGCATCCAGACTAGAATCATGAGTTGCACCAGGCATCCTCATTCCAAGTGAGAAGGAGGTACTCATACTCTTGGCCAACATGAGCCGTGAAGCTATGGTTATCTCCAAACACCAACTTCTGGCTTATATAAAACTGGAAGAGCATGCCAACCTACAGGAGACTGCCCCCTTTGCGGACTTCTCTGAGTTGGGTTTACCCTGTGAGCAACCACTAGTGCTATTGATCATAAGCTGCAACTCTCTATCTGGCCTCTCTGAAGAGCAGAAGGATCAAGCTATGGATCTCTTCAACCAGTATAAAGATGTGTTTGCCAAGAATGATTATGACCTGGGCAAGGCTGCAGATATTGCTCATCATATTGACACCCAAGGCAGTCCACCTATCTGCTCCAGACCTATACAGCACAGTTAAATCAATCATGCCATGGCTAACAAAGAGCTTCAGAAGCTATTGGGATCTGGCTTACTGGTCCCCAGTAAAAGCCCTTGGGCTTCCCCTCTCCTGATTGTCAAAAAGAAGGACAGCAGCAACCGTGTGGTGATTGACTACCGTCAACTGAATGCTGTTACCAAGAAGGATTCATATCCCCTCCCTTGTATTGACAATACCTTGGACCAACTGGGTGGCGCCAAGTTCTTCAGCACCATGGACCTTATCAGTGGGTACTGGCAGATTGACCTACCCCCTACTGATCAAGAAAAATGTGCAATCATCACTGACCAAGGGCTATTCCATCCCACAAGGATGCCTATAGGTCCGTCCAATGCCCCAGCTACCTTTCAACGGGCTATGGATGCAGTGATGGGTGACCTCAAACTCACCAGTGTCTTGGTCTACCTGGATGACATTAATTTGTTCTCCCAAACCTTTAATGATCACCTACAACACTTGAAGGAAGTCTTTCAGAGGTTACTTGCAGCTAATCTCAAGCTCAAGCCATGCAAGTGCAACTTCTTCAAGGAGAACCTTGAGTTCTTGGAGCTCATCATTAGCCAAGATGGACTCCTCCCTGTACCTCTGAAGGTGGAAGCCATTGAGCAAATGCAGATCCCAGCCAATAAGCGGGACGTGCAGGTCTTCCTGTGGATGATTGAGTACTACCGCCGCTTCATCCCCAACTTTGTATCCCTGGGTGACCCCCTTTTTCAGCTTCTCTGAGCTGATAAGGAATTCTTCTAGAGCCCAGCGTACCAATCTGCCTTCAATGCTCTCAAAGGAACACTGACTGCAGCCCCTGTGCTGGCCTACCCTGACTTTGCCAAGCCGTTTGTGGTTCATACAGATGCTAGTCTGACGGCAATTGGGGGTGTTCTCTCCCAACTGGACTCTGACGGATTTGAACACCCTGTTGGATACTGCTCATGTATGCTTAATGTTCACAAGAGGAACTACACTGTCACCAAACAAGAGTGTCTGGCTGTGATATACTCCTACCAACAGTTCAGAGTCTATCTCCATGGGGTACATTTCACGGTTGTAACAGATCATGCCTCCTTGCAATGGCTGAAGACCCTCAAAGACCCTGAAGAACGGCTGGCGCGTTGGCCATTAAACTTCAGGCTTATGACTATGAGATTATTCATTGAGCTGGGGCAGCCCACCAGAATACTGGCTGTCTCTCCTGCCTTCCCACTGTTGCCTTAGTATCCCCCATGGCTGACATTCTCTATGCCAAGCTTATGTAGGATCCTTTTTGTGGGGAGAGGAGCCAGTAGAGATACAGAGGGCTCTCAAGAAGTTAGCTGTTGATACCAAGGTCTCTAAGGGACAACTACTGAAGCTTTTTGGATACTCTTGGCTACCTTACATACGCCCATCCCTACGCATGGACTCAGTGGTGGCCGCTCACAAGACTACTGGCCATGGTGGCATACAGAAGACGTTAGCTCTGCTATAACAGCACTGCTTCTGGGAAGGAATGCACACTGACGTAGTAGATACGCTAGCCAACTGTCATGACTGCAACATTGAGAGGCCTAAGGTTGCCAAGTTCCAACACAGACTTGTACGCCCTGGGTTTGCCTTCCACACTGTAGCCATTGACGTAGTGGGCCCCCTGCCAGCTACCAACAGTTTCAATAAGTTCATCATTGTGGCAGTTGACCATATGACTAAATGGGTAGAGGCCAAGGCAATTCCCAATCAATCTGCACTGGTGACAGCCACGTTTATCATGGAGAATATCATATACAAACATGGTTGCCCCCAGATTCTGCTGACAGACAATGGTACCAACTTCATCAGTTATATCATCCCCTGCCTCAACCAACTGATGGGAATTTTTGGGACACTATCCACTCCTTATCATCCACAGACAAATGGCATGGTAGAGCATACTAATATGAGCCTGGTCCATATACTCCAGAAGCTCAGTCACCAACATGAGACTGAATGGGATACCTTCCTGCCTGCAGCCACCTTTGCATACAACATTGGGTATCATCAGGCCACTGGCAAGCCGCCCTTCTAACTGCTCTACGGCCAGCAACCAGGACTCTCCCCTTTACTATATTCCTTGGTAAAACCCAGCCTGGCTGTGTCCCCAGAGGCGTACCTCAACAAGCTGGTTCAAACTCTTATTTACTTGCAATCAGAGGCCTATACTGTAAACTTAAACCATAAGTTGCAGGACCTAGAACAAGCTGCATCCAAACGCCCTGCCTTACCCACTTACCTGGTAGGAGACTCAGTCTACTTCTTCAGCAATAGAGGGTATGGCTGAAAATCCAAACTTGCCTCCCTTTGGCAAGGTCCAGTTCAAGTTATCCAGAAGACTGGCCCCAACTCCTACACCCTTAAGGAGCCCTATTATGGGCAATTGATTACTAGAGTACATGCTCAGTATATGTGTGATGCTCCTAGTGACCAAGAGTAAGCCCCAATGAGGACAACAACCCAAAAAAATAAAAGCCCAATTAAAAAATTCCATGGGTTGTTGTCCTGTTTGCAATAGTGTTGCACCAAAGTATGAGGAATAAGAATAAAAGAACAAGGTGTTTATTGGAGACTGACAAGGCTCTTCCTGTACCACACCAACTGTTCTACCACCTGAATGACAGCCAGGAAACACAACTGGTTACCTACAGATCTGCAAAGCTGATGACTAAGGATTGGGCAACAAACCCCCACCTAACGAGACATATGATTGACCACAACACCATAGCCGCTACCTAGAGACGCCAAGCCATTCTTGACCCTGTTTTCTAATCCAGTGGAGGGAAATGTTGCAGATTGAATGGATTAGACATTAAGTTGTCTATCTAGGAATTTAGTGACAGAACAGTTGTGCAATTGCGCTATTGCATCCTGATTTTACTAGAGATAAAGACGTTTAAAACATCTCTAAAATGGGTGTTCAATTTGCCTTTCAAATGCGCACAAGGAACAGGCTTTACTTCTGCAACTATAAATAGATCAACAAAGTTATTTATATCTACCTCCTTAAGGAAAGCTGTGTGGAAGCAGTTGTTCTCTTGCAGTGGACTTTTAGCTGTGCCAATCCACTCTCTTCTATTAGGGAAGTCCTTCTGTCTGTGCCTCCCTGCCCCTGGTGGCAATTCCCTTGCCTCACACTATATAAGTGCAATACTATCTAAATAAACACCAGTTTTGTCTATACACTTTATTATTATTCTGTCCTTCATAGGCTGTCACTATACCATCACCAGGTATAGTATTAAGAATTAGGTCACTAACTAACTGTTTGTAGAAACTAGCAACCCTTTGCTGCAACTTTTATGGCACCCCTCCTATGGCGTAGTCAGATTTTTTGGTTTCTAATTCATAAATTCCCTTGCAATTTGGATACTGGAGGATAGGAGTGGTAACCATACACTCTTTTAGTTGACAGAAGTTTTATTCTTTAGGGGTGTCCAGAAAAACTTGGTTTTTTTGACCGTAAGGGCAGACAGGGGGCTGTCAGGGCACCCCAATCAGGGATAAACCTTCTTATATAGACTAATATTCCAAAGAATGAACGGAGTTTGCTTTTATAGCTTGGGGCTGGCATTTTGGTTATGGCACATATCTTGTCTGGATCTGGTTTGATTCTGTCCTTGCTGATAATGTGACCAAGGAATGCAAGTTCAGCCAAAACAAACTCATACTTTGATGGTTTTGCAATTATTTGATTTTCTTTAAGGGTGCAGAGGACCAGGCAGATGTCTTTCCAGTGTTGCTTCAAGTTTGGGCTGTAGATGATAATGTTGTCCAGGTATATAATTGTGTGTTTCCCAATGTGTTCTTAGAAGACCTTGTTCATGAAGGTCACAAAGGTTTTGGGGGCATTAGTCATCCCAAAATTGAGGACAATACATTCAAAGGATCTGTATTTAGTTCTAACTGCAGTCTTTGGGATATCTTCAGGCTTTACTCAAATTTGGTGATAGCTTGCTGCCAAATCAATTTTTGTGAAGATTTGGGACCCCCAGGGTGTCAAAAAGGTTGTCAATCAGGGGCAGGGGATACCTGTTCTTTATTGTGACCTTGTTGAGCGCTCTGTAGTCTGTGACTAGACAGAGTCCTCTGTCTTTCTTTGTTACAAAGAAGACAGCAGCACCAAACGGCAACTTTGATGGTTGTATGAGTCCTTTCTTGAGGGCTTTGTCAAGATAAGCTTTTAGGGTGCCGTCCTCTTGTGGTGTGAGGCAGTAGATAGGTTGTGTTTTAGGCACAATTCCTTTGAGATTGATTTTTTGTTGTATACCATGGTTGGGTGGTAACCCTGGTAGGGCTTCTTGAAGACATAAGGGAATTCACTGACCAGCTGATCTCAGATGTAGACTTTCTCATGTCTGGTTTCTTTATTTTTAAAGTGAATAACTTTGTATGTGCAGGTATTTCATTTGATTTTGCTAGGATCAGTTTCCTCTTCTGTTTTCATAGTTTTCACAAACACATGGTCTCTCATGAGTGTTGAGGTGAGTTGGGTAATCATGGTGATGCACCTTGCCTTGTTGTATGGTGAGGGTAGCGCTATCCCAGTCAATATGGGGTTTGGTCTTTCTCATCCAATCCAGGCCAAGTATAACATTGTACTTGGGGATTGATATGATGGGGCCACTGAGCGTGGTTTGAACGTCTCAAATTAGGGTGCAGAAAGATTTTGCCTCTTGAGTGTCTGGTGTGCTTCTGTTGTCTGCCATGATGATCCTCTTGATATTGCTGTGGCTTTTAGTTAGTTTCATTAGGTCAGAAATTTTCTTGTTGGTGATAGATTGGTCTGCTCCAGTATCAAATAGTGCAGTGACCTAGTATCTGCAAAAGAAGAAATGATAAGTGAGGAGTTTATTTCCAGTTTGGGTAGCAAATAGTAGAGGGTTGCTGGAGAGTACTTGGATCATGATGATTGAGTCCACATTCTGGTCCCTGTACAAGTCTTGTAGGTTGGGGGAGGGTGGCTTGCCTAAGCACTCCCCTGAGCTTTTCCCTCCTAATTGGTATCTTTGGTGCTGTCCTGGTTGACTTGTGCAGTGCAATTCCTGGTTCAAGGATGGGTATTGTTGACTCAGTTGTTTTGCTTATTGGGGTGAGGCTCTCTCTTAGCTGCAGGGTTTTCCTTGAGCTTGTTGGTGGCGTGTAGATTGTCAGACTTCTGAGCTGCATGTTTCCCATCTAAGAATACATCCTCAAGGTTCTTGCAGCAAGTCATATCAAACTGACGTCTAATGTGTGTGGGAAGGCCATTGTAGAAGTCTAGGCACAGCCCAGGTTCATTGAAGTTGATGGTGTTGAGTGCGTGGTCACATAGTCCTTCATATGCTGCAATGTACTCTTCAATGGTTCCTGTCATTTTGAAAGTTTGGAGCTTGGTCATGATGACTACATATGAATCCTTCATGGAGAACTTTTTGAGGAATGCAGCCTTGAATACTTCCCAATTATCCTTCTGGTCAGGGTGTTGGGCTAGCCATTTGGTTACAAAACATGAAGCAGTCCCTGTGACACAAAGGGCAATCTCGCTGACCCAGAGTCTTTGAGGGTAGTCCACTTATTCAAACCTGCTTTGCGTACTGTTGATCCAGAGGGTGGCGTTTTTGCGGCGTAGTCCTGCAAAGGTGCCAATTTCAGCGGTGTGCAGGCTTTGAAACACAATATTGGGTATCTTAGGCTGCAGAGGCGCTGTTGTGGTTGGTGTGATGGGAAACAGTCTGCGGGCTTTGAGAGCATTGTACTGATCAATGGGAACAATGATGTTATTGTAGATGACAAGGCCTTCAGGAACATCTTGCCCTACTTTGTAATCTCTCCAGCTGTTAGGGAGTGACATTGTTTGGGTTCTTTTCTAGGGAGAAATTTTTCCTTTGAGTTTGGTAGGTATGGATAACCTACCTGTGCTACCACTATCAAGTTTATACTTCTGGGAAGTATAATAAACAAAATAAGGGGAAGATTTAAGAAGAGAATGATAATTTATTGATATGAGTTTAAAGTATTATACAGTATCATGAGAAGCTACATGTTGTCCATGTACGTCATGGTAATCATGGGGCTTATCCAAGTAACTGTTTCTCTTAAGTCATGAGGCCTGTCTGAGTAGTGTTCTGCTTAGGATTTGAAATATTTGATCCCTGTAGTAGATGGTTGACTGATAGTAGTGCCACCAATTTGTATTTAGTTGATGAGACATTTGGTGACTCATTTGGTGATCTACCTGGGGTGTTAATTCCCCAAGAGGGATTAATAAAATATTTTGCAACAGTATTAAAACAAAGCTTAAAACAAGCAAGAATATTTTAACCACCAAGCAGGCACGCCTCCACCCCACAGGTGTCTGTTGCCACTGTGCAGACGCCCACTGTCACCTTCCCTGCCACCCACTCTGACAGCCATCCTGAATGTACCCTCCATCACTGCACTGGAGTCCACTATCATCACACAGACGCCCACTGCAATTGTGCAGGTGTCTGCCACAACTGCGCAGATGTCTGCTGCTACTCACCCTTCCAGTTGGCTGCCAGATTGCCCACCCGCTCATTCCCACCAACCACCCTGTCTTCAGTCAGCTGGCTGCCTCCTGCCTACTTGTAATAGCTGGCCAGTCCCCCTCCACTCAATGGGGATATAGCCAAATTAGATAACTAAAAAAGGTAATCCCCAAAAATCCCAATTTGGAGGGAACTGCTGTTCATATGGGGAATCACCCTAAAGCAGAAGGAACTAACAAGCTCATCAATACCCAAATTATGCCCCTACATTCAGTAAGTGAATTTGGGTTTATGAAAATAGGGCCAAACTCTTGAAAAACCCAATTCTCTTCCTTGGCAGTAGCCCAGCCAGAATCTATTGGCACCAGCCAAGTGTTGCCCCTCCAGCTACAGATAGCAGGTGAACAAAATTTGGTCCTCTTCTAAATACCAAACTCCAACCCTCACAATCCAAACTTTAGGCTTATCAATCCCCTGATTTTACTCCCATTTTCAAAACTTTGCGCAGTGAGAGACACTATAAATAAAGGACCTATTCTAATAATAGGTTGTACTACAGTAGTTTTCAACCCTGTTGAGATAAACATATATTAGTCAGTTTAGAACGCATAAACTCAGTCTAAAAACGAAATCAAAGTGGATCCAAATCTTTTGTAATTTAATATAAATTCCTTAATTTTTGATTTTGTTTTTAGACTGAGTTTATTTTCTCTAAACTGACTAGTATACATTTATCTCAACAGGTTTGAAAACTACTGTATCATTGAGAGAATTTATCCTCTTTAATATCACTTTAAACATTATTTTCAACAGAATCTAGGAAATAACTCTAAGCTTAGTTACTCCTTCCCAGGATCAGAAGATGAATCTCTTTACCTTATTTGCTGTGCTCACAGCTTACCCTGGGTTTGGGTCCACCAGTTCAATTCCAACCAGTATGAGCCCATGCTGGACAACACTACCAATATTTATTATGATAAAAAACCACAACTAGCTTCTTCTTACACTCAGCCCTGGCCCCTACTAGAGCCCACTAATCCTATCATGTTCATTACTGTCTATACCACCAAGTATATCAAGTCCACATACTTGGCTGAGTTACTGCCCTGTACAATGGGTTGTTACTATCTGCAATCACTGGCAGGATAACAAAGCTTGTATGGACATCACTATAAGAATAAAACTTCTGTCAATTGAAGGACAGCATGGTTACTGCACCTATACTCTAATATCCTTACTGTTAGGGGAGCTAAAGATTGGAAACAGGTGTCTCCAATAACGCCATTAGTTCAGTGCTCATAATATAGACAATAGACAAGTATTTCCTCTCTGTTACATAAAATTAAAGAAGCTCTTGGATGTTGAACAAATATAACCCATCTGTCAGGGAAACAACCTTGGGTGGATGTCCCATCATTTTCTGGGATTGGGCAGGCTGGATGATTGGTGTGCAGAGCCCATCATAGGATTGGTGCTAACTTAAAGATTTATTACATAGATTTTCTCACCCAAGAACAAGGGTGGAAACCAGGAATATAGTGTCAATCACCCCAGTAATAGTGATGCAAGCTATTTCAAACAGCTTACTGGCATGGTCTAGGGGGAGATTGAGTACAGACACAAGCATTGGTTTGGGGGTGAGAGGCAGCTTCATGTCCAGTTGGTAGGCAGAGAGAAGGTTGTTTTATCCTTAAACAGTCAGGGCTCAGTAATTAAAAAAGGTTCCCTTTTGTTATATCTGGTCAGCTCATTAGACCAGGCCAAAGGATCCTGTGCTAGTATATTTTCAGAGGAATAGTCTCTGTATTCATGATTTAAAGGGTACACTGTGAAGTGGACAAGACCAAAGGGAGCACCTGGAGGACAATAAGTTGTGTGTGGTGTGGCAGGTTGGTAGGAAAGATTAGAGTTGAATTGATTAATAAGTAAGATAAAATATGGCAATATTTGAGAGAACCAATATCCCATAATCTTTATTTAAGAATAGCAATAAATTCTAGTGCAAGATCCATGGGTTTAATAAGTATCCCATCACTAGACTTTACATCTACTATAGGGGATCCATAATAAGATTAGGAAAGCTGGATTTAAGTGGCCAGAACACCTGGGTTTGGGACAGAAAAATGGTACTGTTGCAGGTGGAGTTTTCATTGGCTTAATGCTTCAGGAGGGTAATGCTATCCTTCTTCTCTTGAGAAATAATCTTGGGTGCGGCATTTAGGTATATATTTTCATCATTTGGAGGGGCTTTATTGGCCATCAAGGTAAACTTTAAGCTCATTAAGCTAATAGTAGGAATTTCTTTGCCTCTATTAGGCAATTTATTTTGTCCTTTGCTGAGCTCTATGGTTGATAAGTCTTCACTATTGGCTTTATCCTGAAAGTCATTTGCGGCCTGAGCTCAAGAGGTTTTAATCCCAAAAGAAAAATGTGGGCAGCTGGCCCCCTGGTTGTCAGGGCTGGCAGCCTGCAGGTAGTTGTGACCAGGATTTGAAACCTTCTCCATAATTTGGGGTTTGGAAAGAGAAAAATTTTCATTCCTGGCACCATCCATGATAAGGAGTTGATAGCATTTTTCCATTATCTGATATAATGGCTTTGTTATATGGAAGGTATACAGATATTATAAGTGTTAACTGACCATGAATCCATAGTGTTCTTCAAAACACAACAGCACCTCTCACAAAGGCAAGCTGAATAGATGAGCTTTATTTTCATTAGTTACAGTTCACTTCTAATATTGAAGTAAGATCCAGAACAAGGATTAAACCCTGGTCCTTGTTTCCTGCAGTCTGCCAGTTTTTAAGGCCAAGAGAATGGCATCCTGCACCCAATCAAGAGCAAACCTAAAAGTAAAATTTGATGTGAACCTGCCAGGACCAAAATACTTGCCAACATCACAGGGATTAACAAAAAAACACACCTACATCAGACGTTAGAAGCTTGTCCAAAGTCACAATCTGCAAAACTAGCAGGTTGGGTAGTGAAATAAACAACCCCACCAATGAGAAATCCCCTGGACCTGCCCCAGGTCCAAGACATGACACTATGCCCTGAAAACCCCCCAAACCAGTAACAAAATTGATAAACAGAGAAGTACAAAAGTTTATTCTATATTAACAATCAATGGCAACCTGTCTGCATCTGACATCAGAAGTTTATCTGGAGTGACAACATGTGATATGGCAGGTTGGGCGGCCAAATCAGCAATTATGCTAATAATAAATGCCCTAAACCCGTCCAATGCCCAAGAAACGGCACTTGACCTGTGAACCTGCCCAATATCAATAACCAAGTTGATGAACAGAAAGGTTCATAAGTCTATTCTACAGTGATAGCCAATAGCAGCCTTCTTATACCTGATGCCACCCTGCTAACCCTAGAGTCACAACACCAGCCTGCCCAAGATCAAGAAACCTGACCTAATGATTAGTTCTGCATAAATTTACTCCCCCCTTTGGCCCTGGATAGGACTATTTCCCCCTGAAGTACAAAGAAAACAGCTCAAAACTCATTTGAACCACTTAAGTCCCTCAAGGATTTAGCCCACATGGTTGATGAGAGATTTGTGTTAGTGTATCCTTCCCAAGTAGCATCCACCAATTATTTGGTTTGTATTTCTACATGGGAAGAACCCCTAATCAGTTTAGACTACTTGTTGGCCTGAGCTTGTCCTCATTTAAAACAAATGAAGTGGAATTAATCAAGACGCGCTTCTGCTAAATTGACTGGTTCCATTCTAATTGGATTAAATGCTGCTCCAAATCATCACCAAGGTAGCAGCCAATCAGAGTTGATGACATAAATTAGTGCAAACCCTTTCAAACCACTAGATTCACCATTACAAAATTTCTCTTGCACCCAATCAAATCCGCGCCTTGGGTCAGCTGACCCTGAATTCTAAAACCATCCCTTATAGCAAGACAAGAGACTTTCAGTCCCCTGCTTGCACATTTTAACAATTAAAGTTTAAACTTTGACACTTTGAATTTTATAGTTTTTTGGGCCCCTTTTGTTGTTCCTATCATTTTCTGAAATTTTTAGTTAAGGTTTTATATTTTCCTTACCTTCACATTGTGCCTCACTTCACAGTGTCCCTTTCAAAGCCCCTAAAGACAGTGTTAGCATTGATATTAAAGCTTACCTTAGTTGCTTTCAAGATACAACTTCAACTTTTAAATTTAGTATTAGAGTTCCTATATTACCATACTTTAAGTTCAAATTGCTTTGCTCTTGCTCTGCTTACCCCAGTGTTTGCGCTCCACCCAAGCTTCAAGCTTGAGAGTATTTTGCTCTTGCTCTGCTTGCGCCCCGTATTACTCTCTGCCCAAGTTCCCAGTTTGAACCAAGTTGCCCCAGACCAAATTTTGAAGTCTGTTTCCTTCTGACCCCGGTTTTATTAACCTAGCTTTTCTGCAGCCTCCAGCCATTTAATTAGTGTTGTCTCAAATATGTTGGTTCCTGTGATCAGGTTTGTAGTCTACAATTTGGCTCCAGTTCTCCTGATGATCTGGTCAACTTCCCCAGACCTCTGGGTTCATTTATCTTTGTCTGCCTCCTATGTGGGAGAAGATCTCTACCATCTTATAGTTCTACTTGAGGACCTACCATGTTGTTCCCAAGACCTGGTTACCAAAGGAGGGAAGCTGGTTAAGAGCCTTACCAGTGACAATTTGGAGTTCTTGCCTCTCAGTTCTGACCCTGTGGCTTCTCCAGAAACGCTTGTTGCCCCAGTACCTCCCTCATTTGAGCCAGAGTCCTCTGCCCCAAAGCCCAATCTGGCTCCTCCTGACCTTGCTCCTAGGCGCACCCCGTGGTTGCTTGGTCTCTTGGTGTTAATGGGTTTGAAATCATACCTCCCTCAGTTGTCTCCTGTGTTGTCCTTCTGGACACACTTACAAGCGGTCATCCCAGTTTTACACTGGATGGTATCCTGGTGGATCTTTCCTCTGGGATGGGAGCTGGACTTAGTCAGTTTAGCTCCCCTCTCTTAAGCCTGACAGAGTAGTATAAATACCTGCCAGGCCAAGACCAAGCCCCACTGTAATCTTGAGTAATAAAGCTGTTATGAACCTTTGATTCAACCAAATCTTGCCATATATTATACTTGTTTTCTATCACCTTCATATAAAATCTACAGATCATGTTGCTTTTTCTATCATGCCAGTAGATCCTGCAGACCCCACACCTACATTATTCTGCCTCCCTGGTGCTTCTTTTGGACCAACATATTACCAAATACCCATTGAACCCAGTATTTTCTGAGTTCACCTTAGAGAAGATCCTTCTTGCCAACCCCTGGCAAGATCCTTAAAATCTGATACCTCTGGCAGAGAATACTGGTAAACAGTAAAGCCCCATCTTTTTAGGGACAAATACAACAACCCATCTTTATATTTTGTTCCTATTACTCCTTCTTTCACCCCACAGACCAACCACCCACAAGATCTAGGAGCTGCTAATGAGACCACATCCGCCCAACTATTTGGTATAATGTATATTTCACTGACAAAGTTGCTGGACTTTATGGTCCCTACTAGTGGCCCCTGGTCCCTGTTAGTCTAGTCCCTCTTTTTCATTATCAAGCTAGCATCAATATTGAGATGTGCATTCCCCAATGGCCTATCAGCTCCACTTCTTGCGTCTGCTGCTTCCCCAACCCACACCTGGCTCCCTGAAAATTATCCAAAGGTACCCCATATCATTGAACACAAATCAGGAAAAAGCTATTTACAACAGACACTCTATCAAGATTGTACCATAAACATCTACTCTTCACAAATGATTAAGACCCTAATTAAACCTTAATAGCTATGGGGAATCTTCAATATGTTTCCTCACCTATTACTCCTTAAAATTTTCAATTAAAAGTACTTAATAACAAGCATCTTTTCAAAAAGATCTATGCTACTCTCCACTAAATATTTCCAAGTGAAGATAAGTACCTTGAATTCTGTTAGCTCAAAATATTGAGATCATCCTTTGTTATCACAGATAATTAAGACACATCTTTAGCAGGAACCTAAATGATTACCTCAAAAACTTTTGATGATATAAAAATATGCTAGATAATATCATTTAAGTCCTAAATTAATGTGAATTATGCATGTATCATACATGCTCTAAGGCATCACTAACTCATTAATCCCTGTTTTTATAGCCCAATCATTCAATTTTTGGGCACTAGACATTGTGAGACATATGCCAGGAGACTAAAAAAGAAAAAATACATTTTCACAGCCATCAATTATGCAACAAGATGGATTTAGCACAAGATAACAAGGATAACAAGGGAAACAATGTAAGATAGTTTATAAGCAAAGAAATAATTGCCTAGTTTGGAGAACCATATCTCCTGATCACAGATGAAGAAACAGAGCACACCTTTGATAACAGCAGTATTTACTTTGCCAATAATGGTATCAAGAACACTTTCAGCAGTCCCTATAATCCCTAAGATTATGGCAGGGTTAAAAGACTAAATGGTTCACTATTAGAAGAATTAAGCAAACTTTTAGATAAAAACCATTGTATACAGGCTAATATGTTACCAATAGCACTCATGGTATATCACATCTGTATAAATATGATAAAGTCAAGAACCCATGTAAACTTGTATATGGAAATAATTGAATATAGCCAGTACTACTCTGAGACCAAATCTACTCTTATCTAATAATTACCTAAAGACAATGACCCTGCAGTACAACAAACCAGGTAAGTCAAATAAGACAACAAAAAGAAATAGGAAGAGAGAAACAATAACACTCCAGGAAGATATATCCAAGTAGTAGATGAAATCTTGGTTGTAAAGCATTATCTACACAATTTGAATCCAGGACTAAGAGGACCCAACATTGTTATTAAAGTCAAGCCAAACAAACCTACTCCATCAAAGGAATTATTACATGTATTGTATTGGAGCTCATGTATCATTATTAATTTTACCTATGTAAAGCAAGAAATGCCCAGAAAAACTCTCAAATACCTATAAACAATGTAAATTTGGATTAATATCAAGCACAAATCCTGGATGATATCAAAAAAACTAAAATCTCCACACTCTAGCACCCCAGGAGAGATAATGCAATATCTATGATTTCTCTCTCTTTTGAAATCATTTCCATGAGACTTGACTCAACTAACAAATCATCAGTGGCACTCATGCCACACTATCAAGCTGTACAGGCATCAAACATTTCTATAATAATAAGAACAATAACTGGACAAGCCCCATGGCTGCCATGACATACAAGTACAGTATCTGGCTTTCCATGATACTATATAACAAATTATCTCAATATCAAATAATTTCTGCTTCTCTTCTTAATTTTCTCATTTATCTTGTTTTATATGCTTCCAAGAAGTTTATAATTGTCACTATAAAATACTGACTTGGAGAAAAGATCAAAGATAACATTCTGGCTAAACATTCTGTCCTATTCCTTTAGATCCATTATTCTATAAGCCATGTCCTTCAGATCCCTGGATCAGATTATATTGTCAATATTATAAATCACAATATTGATAAAATGATATTCTGAATATGTCAGGGATCCACTAATTGGGGAGTTTTCCCCCTATTGAGTGTAAGAAAGCCCCAATATTAAACTTTTTTAAAGATGCATCAACTAGAAGTCTCACCATTCTCACATTAATAGCTTGTCACAAGAATCTAAATATCCCTAAAAGGGGAGAGAGCTGTTGAAGTATGTAGTAAAGGCCAATATATCATATCACATACCAAGGAACATCCAGATGTATGATGGGAGTAATAGAAGCTTTTTTACATATGGGAAATGTAAACAGTGGGGACCAAATCTGTACCATACTGATTTTTTGACAGCTTTCAGTGGGAACAGGATGAAGTTTAGGCCTTCCTTCTGCAATTACTCATTTGGATTTAAAAAATAGCATAATGAAGACTTGTACAGGATAGAGAGGTGTGGGGTTCCTGTCCACCAGTCCCCAAAGTGTGTCCTGTATTGTAGCCAGGAACCAGCTGGAAGGGATTGTCATTCTCTAGTAAGGGAAAATGTATCTCAGAAATATGTATAGGGGTCAAAATGGGCTTTTATTTACTCTCAGAAGGAAGTTCCCCTTAGAAACCTTCTGGTATATAGCCCAGGGGGTCAAGGAAACAATATGGATTTGCCAATACTTGGAGTCCTCCAACAATATCTTGGACTCCTTGTACTTGTTCTTGGACTCCTGCACCTTAAACTTGGACTCTGGCGCCGCGCTTAGGATCCAGCTTTTTATTATTGGGCTCCTGCTCCGTTATTGTGGGCTTCAGCTCTCTTTATAGCTCCAGTGGCCTTGTTATTCCACTTGTATAAGTACAACCAAGCTCCTGCTGGTGATCAAAAGGCTTCCAAAACCTCTTGGAAGAAACTCAAAAGGCCTCAGAAAGACCCCATCAAAGAGCCTGGAAAGACCCTGTAACTTTCCAGCCAGCCACCTTCTTATAGTGTCCTTTTTCCAACGTTTCCGCCTTCAAAATGGCTCTCTTCAGAAGCTTAAACCATTGCCGCTCACTTTTTCCTATAATAACTTAAGCTTACATACTTACTTTCTCAAAAGCTTAAAGTATTAATTCACTATTTCCTTGCTTATACTTTAAGCTTTTGGCTTCCAACCAATCATTTTCATCAGAAAACCTCCCAGAACTCAACCATGGATGCAGAGCGCAGAAATAGACTATTTCTGAAGTTCCACTGGGATCCAAATAGTAAAATAATTTCCACAGATCAAACCGCTCAAAGCAACAACTCTTTGTGCACCAAAGCAAAAACCGGTCCATTATTCCAGCACCAGTCTTCCCTTCATTCAACCTGAACCAATTTAAATAGTAGAATACCATTTAAACTGTTCTTTTTGGACCTCTTCAACGTTTTCCCCATATATTTACAAATCTTGTAAAGTCCAAGGAAAACGTCCCACCAAAACAACTTTGAATCCAGCTCTCATAGCAACATACCTTCATCTATCCTAAGAACTTAATAAATAAATATCTTACCCACACTTCTATCCATATTACTTATTGATTTTATTACCAAACCAAGGCAAAAAGTTCTACATTTTCCCACTTTGGCAAATCAATTTGGTAAAATCTTGGCTCATTTCTCTGGACCACCAGTTCTTCATCATCTTCTGATCCTTCAGCCAGCTCATATTCCAGCTCTTCAGCTTAACCAGTAGCCAGTCTATCTTAGACAACAAAAAGCTCATTTCAGTCTTTCAACAGCTTATCAGTCCTCTGGCTACTTCTTTATTATGACCAGCTACTCCTGCATCATGATCTCTGAGCCCTTCAACATATCCTCACTAGGAACCATCTTGGTTCCACCTGCACAATGAACTAGTTTGGTTCCAAACTTTAATATGAACCAACAGTCCTTCAACTAGCCTTCTCTGTGATCAAACAGTTCCTCTCACTAGTCTTCTCTGCTGATTCTGTGAACCACATTGGTTCTTTATCTCAGTCCCCATTACCAGAACCTGTAGACCCAGGCATGAGTCTATATTGAACTGGTGTTTGACTGGGCGCTCACAAGTGGCATTCTACTTAGGCTATCCAACCATAGATCCCTAAAGCCTATGTTGTTGTTTTTACCCACCCAGGTGATTAAGTCTGGGCTTTCAGTTGCAGAGTAATCAGCTCTACTTCCCAGAGGCCTGATCACACCAAGTTCTGCAGCTTGCTTCCCTGAGCAAACTGCCTTGATGAAACCTCTGAGCAAATCTATGACCTCTAATGCTCACTTTGGGTTCTTCTCAAAGCTCCCATAGGAGCATAAACAAGGACACCCTACCAGTATGTTAGGTAGTATGCTTGCTCACAGACTTCCTGTAAGTGTATCAGGGTACATAGAGCCCTCAGAGCTCTTCCCCTCCCTGGCATCCCACGCTACCTACCAGGAATCCAAAACTTACAGCCCTGGTAGGCATCTGCTACCATGCTGGCACAAACTTCTACCCTGGCAGCCCATGTTACCTGTCAGGGCTAAACGTCTTCCAGCATGAGCAGCAAACACTACCCATCAGGCTGGATCACTCCCCACCCCAAACAGACAAAGTTCCCTGCTGAGCTATCTCATTCCTCACCCCAAGCAGCCACAGTTTCCTGCTAGGTGAGGACCTCTAGTCCACAGCAGCCAATATCTTCTTCTGGGTGGAGGCAACATCTGCCTCTAGTAGTCTTTACATCTACTAGCTAGGCCTTACTATCCCTAGTATCCATCATTCCCTACTAGGCCTCCACCTACAACAAACAACCTAACTTTTTCTTGGCTAACACTAGCCCCGCCTACAAACCACCAAACATGTGGACCGTCACAAGAGGCTTGCTCATAGCCTAACCCTGAAATTTATTCTACTCATCAGTTGTAAATATAGAATTATTTATTGAATGTGATATAAAGAGATATAATAAGTTGTTGGTGCAATCACGCAATACAAAAGGAGGGAGCTTAAAAACTAAGCTTGTGATTGGGGGTGGACTCAGTACTTAACACACCTTGATGTGTTTGGAGGAATAGATGCAAGGATTACTTGCAGGCCTTCATCAGACTACAGCCTGTAAGAGTGATAAAAAAGGCTTTTAATGTTAAACAGATTATTAATTCATAGACTTGGTCCTTATCCATGCTTGGAATGGTGATGGGTTGGGTTTTGGGGTTTAATTGGTTATTTATATTCTTGCTTATGTTTGTGCATTCTTCAGGAACTTTGTTCTTATCTTGATTGGCTGTGTGATAAAGTTTTTACTTCAAGTAATTTGATGTATTACTAGTTGATGTATCTGATTTGTTGTTTAAAAAGGTCCTCTTGATTTTGTGCTCAAGAAAGTTGTTATATTTATCTAATTGGTTAAGAGACATTGCTTTGGTAGCCTTGCCTTTGGATACACATTCAATTTTGCTATCTAACTTACATGACTGGTTTAAGATTGTTGCCTTGATGTCTTTCTTCATGGTCTCACATTTGAATCTGATATTAGTCTTATGCAATTGGCTTATATTTTTCTCCTGGTTGATCTCACACTTAAAACTTTATTTGGTTTTCAAATCCCTTAAATCTTATTGGTTGCCCTAAGCTATCCAGATGTTTTTTTTCTTCTTTGAGCACCCAAATTTCATTTTTGAAATATCTAACTGGCTGGAGTCTCTGATTGAATTTGGTTTGGAGTGGTTTTCACAATTATTATAGTTTATCACAAGATCTGATTGGATGTCCTTAGTGTTAAAACAGCAGGCTTAACCTGCCAGCAAGGTTCCAAGTAAGCAGGTTTGCAAACCGCAATCTGATATAGTCACTTAAAGCCAAACTAGGAAGTTGACTCAAATTTCCAAATTCAACAACATGAACAAGAAATGATCCCTTAAAGTGGATACCTTGTTTTGGTGCTTGACTCATTACCAGGATCAAGACACCCCCTTCATCATCCAGCTGTGTGATCAACACAACCATGTTCATCTTATCCTTGATTCACAATAGCTATATAATCACTATCTCTCAGTAAAGATTATTATCTATTATCTAAATATTTTCCCCTTGTAACTTTGCTAAAATAGCACAGTCACAACATTGGTAGCACAGGTAGGTTTTCCATCCTACTTTATTCCCCAAAATTCTGCATGTTGCCTGTACTTACTGCACTCAACAAATTCTTTATAGAACCATGTCTGGCCTCTCACTGGATTAGACACCATACACACCCAATGCTAAAATATCTGATGGCTTCATACTCTACCAGAACACAGTAATTCCGCTCTCTGCTTTCAACGCCTGGATGGCACAGGGTTTCTTACAAGCATTTGTAATTCCTCCTTGAGCGCTTGATGAAAGCATCATGCCAGCCTAAATAGCCCAGAGACTCCAAAACGCTTCCTTGGAATCATTTTCTGGAGCCAATGACAGCAACACCACAGCATGGATTCAATCTGCTCAGAGCAAACTGGCAAAAATGGAATACCCACAACACTTCTGGATTGCAGAGATCTCCATTTGGTTAACACACAACTCTGGCACCTGGTGCAACAAGTGGCATGAGGATCACACCAAGAAATATTGGAACACCTTCAAGTGGGACTTCTTAGCAAGGTTTGTGCTAAAGGATACCACACTTATGATTATACGCCAAGTGAAAAATTCATCCAAACAGGCACAGTAAAGGAGCTCACCCGCACTTATGAGAAACTCCAAATATGTGCTCTCTCAGATATGGCCTTTGACACTCCAGCTATCCACCTCATGTACTACAACGCACTCAAGTTGCACGTAATGAGACATATGAACCTGGACCAGGTGACCAATCTTCAAAGCCTATATTGTAAGGCAGAGAAATCAGAGCAAACAACCAACGCCCTTCACAAGGCACAAACTGGGAAAAGAGAGAGACCCAAAGATTCTACTCAACAGGACGCTCTAATTGCCCACCTCCTGGAAATAATAATAGTGCAAACCATAAACCCACAAGCTCAAATAGACATGGAAACGTGAACAACAGCCAGTCAACCTGTACCCATTTCTGTATCACTGCCACAAAAGACAATCAAGACAAGGTAAAAGCCTGGGTAGAGCACTAAGCAAGCCAAGCTCTCCCTGCACAACTCCTGGCTCACCCAATGGTGAATACTGACCTGAGGACGTGGACCAATGCTCAATGATCCAAGTGTCCTTGGAAGACCCAGTAATTTACACCATTACCAGACATCCCAATAAACTGATGTCCTATTCTTTCTAATTTTGCAGTTACACAGGCTTAGCACTCCTGGACTCAGGCGCAGACCAAACCCTAGTCAACAGCAGCTTTGCTGACAAGTTCAAGCTGACCACTAATCCTTTACAGATTAAAAATGTGGTCCTAGACAACAAACATCACATTTCTGTGACAAGGGAAACTGCCCCATTCTCTGTCATGCTAGAGAGCCTAAATTCCACCATCCAGGGTCCTGACATTGATTTTCCCAAGTTTGATATTGTGCTGGGACTGGACTGGTTGCAGAGGAATAATCCCCACATAGACTGAGCAACCTCAGTACTTACCATCAAGCGTGAAGGTTTCAATCACCAGATATACCCTGACTCAGTGGACCAACTCCTGCACAACCACGTTTTGGTACACATTAATGAAACCCTGGACAAAAAGAAGAACCTTAAGGTAATTGATGAGGACTCCTGCCAGTATGAGATCATACACTTCAAGGATCACCAGGATACCACTAGGCCACAGGATTGCAACATTGTGGCCTGCCATCTTAAAATATTCAAAGAGGCTCTACCAGTATTACCACCTGATAAGCACATATAACACTCCATCCAAATCAAAGGAGCTGTACCTAGGGCAACCCATCTACCAAATTACCCCAAACAAAGACAACAACCTATGTGCTTACCTCAAGGAGTAGTTAGAAAAAGGACTTATCTACTCCTCACAATCTCCTTCTAGTTCTGCTATATTCTTTATGGCAAAGAAAGATGGTACCCTTTGATTGATCACAGAATACTGAGCCCTCAACAAAGTTGCCATCAAGAAGTGTTTCCCACTTCCACTCATTGACAACCTCTTTGATGCCCTGGGTGGCACCACAGTTTTCTCCAAAATTGACCTAACTGCAGGCCACAACAAAGTCTGCATCAAGAAGGAATATACCCAAAACGGATTTCCACACTAATTACAGGTCATACAAGTGTGTGGTGCTCAATTTTGGGATGACAAACGCACCTTCAACCTTTGTGACCTTCATGATTAAGGTATTTGCCCCCCACATTGGCAAACATGCCCTAGTTTACCTGGACAATATCATTGTCTATAGCCCTTTGGTAGAACAACACCACAAGGACCTGAAAGCAGTCTTTGCTACCCTGAAATAACACAAACTGTTGGCCAAGCCCTCCAAGTATCAGTTCTTTGGCAAGCAACTGCCATTCCTGGGACACAGTCTCAAAAGACGGTGTTAGAGTAAATTGGTAAGCTGCATTATTCAAAGAGAGGCAATGAGGATAGAGTAAACACATTGACAATTGTCTGAGAAGTAGGAAACCAAATTGGGAGGACGGTTTGATCATCTTGGTGCCTCTGGTAGTATAACAGAGGATGGAGATAAAAATTGTCAAAATGCAAATGACTTGCAGGGGTAAATTAGAGAAAGAGCCCAAAGACAGCACCATGCAAAGAGCGGGTGGGGTTGTGCCCACGGAATCTATGGCAAGCTTGATCATGACAACAGCTAATTGGTCAAGAATGGGGGCAAACAGCCCCAGATGAGCCATCATTTTTTGGGAAGACTTTCTTTTATTTTTTAGTGAAAATAAGCTATCTAGAAACAAGTTTCTAGAGGGGAATTTGGAAGTCTTAAGGGAGTTCAGGATGGGAGAGGAGGGGGGTTCTGTGGCATCTGATTGGCTGACAAGAATATTTTCAGCAGTTGAAGGTCCTGCATTGAAATTTGAGTCAATGACATCATAATTCAAAATTTTTGGCAACCAGTGGGTTGAGCGCTGCCATCTCCAAATAGTGTATAACATGTAATTTTCTTGTCATAATTATTTGGGGAAAAATAAGAAAAGTCCAGATTTTTGAGGGCTATTTGGGCAATCCCAGCTTTGACCCATTTTTTTTCTATGACAGCATTTAAGTTGTCAATTTCTTTCAGGGGTTTGGCTGCGGTTCTTTGCTGATTTTGGGTTTTACAAGAGCGCACTATCCCTTCCATTTGATTCTCTACCGTAACAGACAGCATCAAACCCAAAAGTCAAAAGATACAGGTCATCTGCAAGATGCCACCACCCAAAGACAAGTCAGATCTCCGTACATTCCTGGGAATGGCTGCCTACGTACAACAATTGATCCCTAACTGTGGTGTCCTGACTGCACCTATGTCCACCATAACTGGCGCCAAATCCAAGTTTGTATGGACCCCTAACGCAACCTTTGCTTCAGACGTCTTAAAGAGAAGCTCACAATTGCACCAATCCTACAATACCCCAAAAGCAATGGGGAACATCAAATGGAGACAGACACCTCTGATGCATCCATTGGGGGAGTATTAAAAATCAAGAACAATGATGGCAACTTCCTGCCCATAGCCTATGAGTCACGTAAACTGACAGACGGCAAGTTTCAATACCCCATACATGACAAGGAATTGTTGGTAATCATACACTGCCTGGTCAAATGATGTTGTCACTTGGAACGCCAGGAGGAACTCATGGCATTAACTGACCACAAATCACTAATATACTTTAAAATGCAGGCAAATCTTTCCTGCCAACAAACATGTTATATGGAGCTCCTAGAAGGGTTCAATATGATCATAAAATACAAACCTGGTTCAGAACTTGCCATGGCAGATGCACTCTCACGCCTGTATGTTAGAGCCACAAGGGGCAAGAGCGGGCTTGACCTAGACTGGCCTCTCCTGGCACTCCAGATTAAGGACAAGGGCTTCCCCCCTGGTACCACAGACATAACCAAAGAAACAGTCATCAATAATGAGCACCTATTTACAGACGTGTATGGGACTTTACATCACAAAATGACTGACAGAACCACCATCCCTTACATCCCTACACATCAGCAAATTGATACCATCCTACGTTACCAAAGAGACCTAGGACATACCAAAAGCCAAAACCTCTACAAGTTTCTTAAACACAAAGCATTGTGGTCAACCCTATACCAGGAGGTCCAGGAAGTCCTAGATCAATGTGAAGTATTTGAAAAGTTTGCAAAAAGCAACACCCCACCTAATTCTGTATTGCCTATTTTCATGCAACTACCCTCCAAAGTGTGGGCCCTAGATATTGTAGAACCCATACCAGGGAAGCACAAAAAATACATAATCACTGCCATTGACTTTGCCACTTGCTGGCCAGTGGCGCAAGCAGCAAAAACTCACACAGGCAATGACATACAGTGGTTAATAGGGAAATAAATCATCAGTAAGTTTGGAAAGCCAGAACTTCTGATAATCAAAGGAGGCAAGGAACTGACCTCTGAAGATACCAATGTATACCTCACCAAGAATGGGTTCCAACACACAATTAAAACATATTACCATCCTCAGGCCAAAGGATGTGCGAAGCAGCTGAACGGTAGCCTAGTGTAGGCTCTAGCCAAGCTCACTGCCCGGAGACCTGAGGACTGATATAAGCAGCTACTGAGTGCATTGCTTGTATGCCAGACCCATGTAAACAGATCCACTGGGAAAAGCCCCTTCAACCTAGTTTATAGCACACAACCCAATATCATCCAAGTGCTATCAGGACCCAAGCTGGAAATTCCTGACAAAGTTTCACCCCAATCAGACCCCCAAGTCACACAGGCCAACAGTGACCAACTTGAAAGAGAAGAAAAATGCTTACAGAATACCTTTATCCACATCCAAGACAGACAAAGGTTGATGACAAATTCTGGGTAATTAGTACCAACAAGAGTAACTTACAGCCAGAAAAGTGGGCCCTGCCATCATACTAAAGGT
Source organism: Entomophthora muscae (assembly GCA_014839935.2). Classification (NCBI taxonomy): domain Eukaryota; kingdom Fungi; phylum Entomophthoromycota; class Entomophthoromycetes; order Entomophthorales; family Entomophthoraceae; genus Entomophthora; species Entomophthora muscae. The sequence goes on from QTSX02004276.1 coordinate 597,365, forward strand.
AAACAAAAACAACACTTACCTTGTACAAGGGCTAAGAAAGCGCAAACAAGACAAAGTCCTCCATCACAACTGCCTAAGACCATGCAAAGAGAAGCAAAAACAACATGAGAATGTCCTACCTGCCACCAAAAAACAGTTAGTACAATATGGCGCCCAAGCTCCTGACAACCTCTCTGACAACCTGTCCCCAGAGGAGGCCGACTTTCAGTTGGAGGGGGGGGTCAAAACAGCAGGCTCAACCCGCCAGCAAGGTTTCAAGTAAGAAGGTTTGCGACCCACAACCTGATTATCCAGTCACTCAAAGTCAAACTAGGAATCCAACTCAATTTTCCAAATCCAACAACATGAACAAGAAATGATCCCTTACAATGGATACCTTGTTTTGGCGCTTGACTCATTACCAGGATCAAGCCACCCCCTTCACCATCTAGCTGTGTGATCAACAAAATCATGTTCATCTTATCCTTGATTCACAATAGCTATATAATCACTATCTCTCAATAATGATTATTATCTAGTACCTAAATATTTTCCCCTTGTAACTTTGCTAAAACAGCACAGTTACAACATTAGGTGAAGTAAAATTTCTGGCTTGATTAATGCATTTATTTTCACTCATTAATATGTTAACCATTTTTTCATGTAATTTGCTGTTAAGCAATAATTTTGGATGAATTGTTTGGTTTTCTTATTCTGTTAAGGATGTCCCAATAATTGAGGTTAAGTGAAATAGTCCCTTACAGCATAGCCTGTTGGGTATATGGAGCACTGGAATCATGCCTCTTGGATAGCATCATTTACCTTCTTGTTGCCTTCTAATTGATGGCTCAGATAGACTGTGTAGTTGGCCCATGTTGACTTCTATGTCTCAAGCAAAGTATTCATGGCTGGAGTGTATCAAAAGTTTCTGACATGATTTGCTAAAGCCCAATAAAATATAGTCCCTCTCAGTGAAACCTCCAAAAATGCCCCAAAAAATCACCCTGCAATTTTTTCTTGCCAACTGCAAATTTTTGGTTTTTTGGGACTATACTCCTATAGATTTATGGCTGATTTCTAGTAGGATATAAGTTCATGCCAATGCTAGTTAACATGGGAAGCTATCTAGACAGCACCACTAGTTCTATGTTTTATGGTGTATTTTTGGAACTAACCCATTCATACCCACAATGATGAGAGAACAATTCTACCAGAATCACAGCACTGTGCATTCACACCTTGACCACCCTCTTAGAGACCCAAATATCATGGTGGCCCAGTTGATATATGACTTGGGTGAGCTTGATGTTGGGTTTGTTCTTTAGTAAAGACAGCATAATATAATAATCCTCTGTGGAGTGGGATGCACTTTTATAACATATTGGCTTTGCTTTGATAGTGCTTCTTCACTTGTGTGCTACATTAAACTCTCTCATGATGATTGCCAGAGTGAAACCAAGGTGTTCAGCAATTGCCCAAACTTACTGCCCTTGTGCATCCAGGGCTATAGTCTCCTGGTCAGTATGATTGATCACAATATTTACTTTTATTTGATACCATGCTTGAGCTTGCTTCCTGCTTCCTGAAGATGGCAGATGCTGATTGGGTAGATTGATCTGATGAAACAAGGTATCACTGGCCAAAGGCAGATCAGTTTTAGCATTTTCCTGTACATGGCTTGGTGATTGCCCTGATCAGCAACACTCTCTGAGGGGTTTAAAAGCAACAGGTTGTCAACTTTGATGGTTGTTACAAGCAGCCCTTTACTCTCATGTGTGTAGTCAAAGCCCTGGGTACATACAACTGCTGTATTACCCCACTGCTCTTGGTTGTTGACCAACATAAGCTGTTGGTACTGGGCGCCAACATTTGAAGATTGCTACCGCTTGCAAACCCTATTTTAAAAGTTTAATAGATTCTGAATGAGAGTAGAAATATATTTATTGTCTGTGGGTTAAATATAGTTTGGTTTTTTCATAAACTTACTAAACAGATTTTTGGATAATCTAATTGGGGAGCTATATTTTAAATTTGATCCCCCAATTCCCTAAAAACAAAAGTGGGTCAGCTTTAGATATTTCTTTTTTCTTTTTGAGGCTTGATTTCAATCAAAATAGAGTAAAGATACATTTTTGTTTTTTGTGTGTGAAGCTTTTTTGTGCTCTCTATTTTATAATAATGTGTTCAAAGATGCCTTTTCCAAAGGGATAGTATACATCTGTGTGTTGTTTGAATCTGATACATCCTTGTGCAAGTTTGCTACATTTTGAATTTTGGGCGTGTGTTGTTGAACTTTAGTATGGCTATTTTTTACTTGTGTTTAATGTGGTTTCTGTAAGGCAATAAATTTGTTAGAAGCCTTTGTCCCTGTTTGTCACCAGAAAAGAACTTCTACCAGGATTGTTTTGTTTTATGTGCAGCTTTATTTTTCTTTGATCTGACTCTAATGTTCCATCTCAACAACTGAGGAAATTAAATCAAACTAATGAGCCAGTATGGGACTCAAAAGCAAGCCCTGCCAAGCCTCTGCATAACCCCAACAATTTTCAGGAAAAATTTGATAGTGTCTAGATACTGCTATCCACAGTAGGATGCAAAATATTTTATTGGATCTGGTTTTGGACACATTTACAACTACTGTAAAATTTTTAACCTTGATATGGCTATCAAGAATGGGTTGCTGTAAACTTAGGCTGGTTGACCACAAAAAATCAGTCTAAGCATCACAATCATAATTTGGTATTACACATTATAGTATCACTAGTTTTATATAGTTGGATTTAGTGGTTATAAACTGTATAATGGCTATTTTATCTGTATGAAGAAAATTGGCAATTATAAGCATATAATCACTAGCTCAAATCAACTTATATCAGCCAAAGGCACACCATTGGGTTAAGGAACTCTAATTGGGACCTAATATAGGAAAGAAGGCATCTATGTTTCACCCTCTGTATGTAAATGGATAGGCTTGAAATATTTATAAGCACCCTCCAAAATACAGTGAAAATCCTAAGTGCCAGCTGAGGCACATAAAGGAGTAATCAACCAACTTTACCAGTAGGCCAGCTCAAGAAGAGCGTAAGCTGCAGCTTGGAGGCTACTGTAGATTCAGAACCTAAAGGTAAAAATGTGGGATTGTCAAATTGTTTTTGCGTGAACTCACCAACTTAATGGAGTAATTTTCATCTCAGAACAACTTTCTTTTTTATATAAAAAGATGAAAAATAGTCCAGTAAGTTGGTGAGTTTACACAAAAGAATTTGACAATCCTGCATTTTTACCTTTAGGTTCTGAATTTACAGTACTAGCTTAGTTTATCTGCCTTTATCTTAGATTATTTACACTGTAAATATTCTTTGAATTTCCTAGCAAATTGAATTGTTGATTTGGAACTTTTCTGCTGGTAGATGATACCTCTTCATCTTCAAAATACATGGTAAAATTGATGGACAAAGTTTAGTGATTTGGATGGTTCATTTTGGATACACAAAAAATTTATATACAATTTGTAACCAACATAGTGTCTACAAGATGCTACATTTTACAATTAAATAAAATGCCAAAATTGACTTAATGGGTTTAAATAAAAATTTCACTTTATATTTCAAACCATGTATGTTTCAGTTGATAATCCTGTATTATGTCAAACAGGCTGTACCTCTACATTGAAAAAAGAGCTAAAAATTCCCATTTTCAATGACTTTGTTGTTGCACTACAGCTTCTTTAGAAAATTAAGTTTTGGCAGCCTCAAAATTTTATTGTTGCACTTATAATTATTAAAACTTAAGATAAGATGTTGACAAGTATGTCTGACCTATCACATAAGCTATAAGTTTCCTTAAGCGTAACTTTGGAAGTGGATCTTTCAGCTTAAGAAATATTTTTGGATTGGGGGTTTGTTGCATTCACCAAGAGGCTAATTGTAGTTATTTCTGGGAAATCATTTGATATCAACTGGGTCAGCCATATGCATCTTTTATATATGCTTTAATTATCCAAAGAAGTAATCCACCATTACAAGCATACTGTTGGGATCATCCAGGGGTATAATTTCCTGGCAATGAAGATATCATTGTTTCCCATAAGTTTAATGTGGAGATAGCCTTTTATAAAGGCTCACTATATAAAGTCCTTTTAGCTTTATAAAAATGCCCAAAAGGATGTTGGTTAGTAGCTGGCAGATCAAGATCAAGGAGAAATACCAACCCTATTTTCACACGTTATGGATGGCAAGGTTTTTCAAGGAAACGCTTGAGTGACCCTTGGTTTTCCAGCTATTCAAAAGTTGTAAAGGCGTGATAACAGTTCAGGTTTTGTTTTCTGGGTATTGTTATACTTGCCCTTGTAATTCTTTGTGTTACCTCCTTCAATCAAAAAAGGTATACTTGATCAAGCACCATCAGTTGTAATGCAGATATACCAAACCCCATATATTGGTATTGGTTGTACAGTTTGCTTCACACAATAGAGTAGATATTTGCTGCCTTCCAGTAGGATACCACTGCTATTCATATAATACACCAAGCTCTTGTTAACCAAGGCTGTTTATATTGCTTTTGAAGCTAGGCATTGAGTTTTTTTTTGACATTTATTAGTAAAGACTGACTTCTTATATTGTTGTTAATTTTGCTATACTTTGTTAAACTGAGGAGATGTGTCAGAAATTGTGCCATTCGTGCTATTTCAATATGGCCTTCAAATATTGATATGTGCAAAGATTTAGTCAGTTTCGCTTTTAGCTTTGAGAATTCCTTGCCTTCTGTAAATGGGTCTGATCCAATATCCACCCATTCCGGATTACCATACCTGCCCTTGTCTGATCCTGGTATGACCTCACTCCAACATGACCCCCTCTGCCACACCGTCTACCTAGTGAATGATCAGCATGCCCAGTCTACTATTTAAGTAGAATCATTTCTCCTAATAAAGATAAGTTTATCCACATTTGTGTTGGCTTTTATAATCTTCAAGCCTTTTCCTTCCTTTTTGCCAAAAGGAACTCTTCTTTGTTTATTCCAGGAAATTAAGGTACATGCCCTTAATTTTGCCTTAAGGCTAACCCAAGGCTAGCTTTAAACCTCAAACCTTTTGTGATAAAGGTTTCCCGCTGTGCCCTCTTGGATATCGTCCCCAGAGCAGAACATGGAAAGATGTAACCTCACAGCTGCGTCAAAGTTTAACTTAAAAACATGTTTTATTGAGTAGCATGCTTTGTTATGACTAGCTATGGCAACAATACTCTTTAACTTTGCTGAAGTAAAAAATGAAGGATACAAATACTGACAATTAACGCAAGCCAGTCACAAATTTATTTGCCGAAAAAGTTGTCTAGAACCTGTCTGATTGAAGCTTGGAGCTTGTTGGGCTTCTTTTCAAATGATTTAGGGCTATGTAAACACTGAAGGTTAAGAGTCAACTGAGCTGAATTGGGGAAAATTCCTATAACAGCAGCCCATATCCATGCCTTGGGGGAGTCAATATCAGTACATTCTTTGTCTAAAATAGCATAGGATTTGCCAATAGGTTTAACAACCAGAAACTTGGAATCCTTGGTTTTCACTTCAACAAGACATGCTGAGGAGTTATCTTCACCACACATAGACAGCTTAGTCCGGTTGTTCTTGATGGTTAGACGAATGAGCGGGGCTTGGGAGATATCCCAGCGGTGCTCCTCTTTAAACTTGGCGGCCAAGTAAAAAACGGGAAGATGGAAAGCGTGAAACATGTTAATATTCATAACACCATCTACCCTAGCAATAGACATAGCAGCTGCATCTGCTATTTTCATATAATAGCAAGTACTTAAGCTGTCAGCTTAGTTTATAAAGACCTTACCTAGTGGGAGAATAATCTAATGCTGTAACCAGGCACTTAGGCTTGGTGGTAAATGTTGACAAGGGCAGCAAACCATAGCTAAATGTCAGAAAGCACAAAGTGGGCCCTATACCTGTGGAAGTATTCCTGGATAGTCTTTAGAATACTTCTAATGCTCTTGAAAGCTATAAGACGTTCGACTGAGAAGGGGGTTTCACTGGTAATAAGGGACCTTTCAGCTTTAATGAGCTCCATAATATCACCAATAAAATCTTTTGTTGATGTATATCCCCCTGAATATGCTTTTGCTTCTATGGAGTGCAAAGAGCTCAGGTCAGATAGAGGATTGGCCAATACCCATGAAATTGGAAGGCTGAACAGGAAATTAGCTACATAGGTGATTCTTTCTATCACTGAAAGTTTCTTTATGACTCTTTGAGACATAGCGCTTCCTTGGGAGGTGTTTGGGTCAGCTCTTTCAGCAATAGCTTCCAGAATGAAGTCTACTTCACAGTGTTCCTTCATAGAGCCACTGTTGACATCTGGATGTGGATCAGAGACTTTACTTAATGTTATGTTTATTGACTTCATAGATATGTCATGTAGTTCTTCTTCCTTGAGCTTAGCTACCCTGGCTTTTCTTTTCATAGCAGCTGTTTCAACAGATTTCCCATTTAAAGGGGCCTCAACCTTTAATGGTCGTTTGGAAACAATAGCAGCTTCATGTTCAGAAGAGGGGGAGCACCTTGTTGGACTCAATGATTTTGTACTCTTCTTCTTTCTAATTGGCTTCTTTATTTCTGGAACCATCCCCTGGTTCTCAAAGTGCTGGCCTAGCCACCCAAGACTAGATTCAATTTCAGGAGAAAAGACCAGGCTTGGTGGGGACGCTGGTCTTTTTTTTAAATTAAAAGAAATCTTTCTACCCTAAAAATATATAATCAGCTTTAACAGAAGGTACAACTAAATTTTTTAGGGTGAAAAAATAAAATCTGTTACTTTACCCGCATTTCTGTCATTAACCTATCCTCAAAAAAAATATATGAACCCTTTGTTTTTAAGATGTAAACCACTAAAAAGATACGTTAGAGCTATGCTGAAGCAGAGAATGGTAACAGAGTTGGGAAGGTGTACAGGCTTTGTTAAAAAAACATTCTACTTAAAACCTTAGCTGGGCGCTTACCAAGATCTTAGCAAAAATATTTGGGTGAAAATGGTAGATGATATTAATATAAAGGAGAGTCTATCTGTCTGTAGGTTATCTCAAGTGCACTTAAGCCGTAAGGGATTAAAATTTCCATATCATCTAAATTCAAAGTTGATAGCCAAGCCGAAACTTGATTTGCGCATCCTTGCATGCAATCCCTTACAAGCACCATTGAAAGTAGAGCTGCTTCGGGCAAGCCCCAGGCAGCCGCGGCTAGTTTTTGCTATAGGGCGCTCGTTTCAAATATTTATTTTAGAATGTTTAAATATTAGTTTTATTCCGCTCTGGCTTCCGGCCCAGAGCCGAAGCATCCCTAATTGAAAGGATCAAGGTTGAATTCGTTGTAGAGTTGTCGAAATCATATCAAAATGAGAATAGTGGCTACTCGAACTTTAATAAATCCATATTTAATTACTCGTTTTTAAATCAGTGTTTAACCCATGCAACCAATGCAAAGAGAGTATCAGTGTAGATTATCCAACCCCAGAATATATGGATTAAAATTAGTAGAGAATCATAGGGGTCATTATTTTTCTTGTTATGGCTAAACGCCAGATTGATTATTTTAAAACTTAAATATACTATTCCTATTCAAATTATTACGAATCTTTAAAATGCAATCAATCCCAAAACTTAAATCGATCTTTGGCTTAGGTGATTTTTTAAAAAAAATAATTCATCAATTTTAGAATAGAAAATTGCAACTTATAATATCACTGAAAATATCTTAAGTGCTACTACAAACTACAAACCAAAAATATTTATGATGATTTGCATGGGAGAGTAATAGCAACCCCAAAGCTAAAAATGCTATTAACCTATCTTTGGCTCATCATAAATATTCTTAGTTTGTTTCAGAAAAAAGGTTGTTGTTTTTGAAAGACTGATAACTCTATTTAAAATACACCCTCTAGTAAGTTGCCCTACTTCATGAACTTGCCCCAATACATCACTAGCCTCGTCTAATCTTTTTGTTTTCCAGTATTATCACATGATTTTAAATGATAATTTATCTCAGAATATTCTGAGAAACTTTCAAATGTACAAGGTGAATTATATAACTTCCCATCTTTCATCAAATATGAAAGATTAATGCACAAATTTTTAACTTCTAGCTTCCTTTTTATAGGCCTAAACTTTCTTTAGTAAATATAAAAATGATTTTTGAGAAATATTTGACCCATTTAAACCTGAATTATTTAGTTCTTTTTCTTCTTCTTGCTCACACATGATTTTAAGATCATTGGTATCATTGATACAAAGCCCATTTTCTCTTATTTTAAATATTTTATTTACACTAAAGTGACCATCAATAACAATTTTTACCATCACATTCAACAAACATATTATATTTTATAGAACCCTTAATACAGTACAGTAGTTTTCAAAACTATGGTGCTAAGCAAAAATAACTCATCTGTAAGAAAATTTAACTCAAATGTAAACAGAAATAACTCATCTGTAAACAAAATTAAAAATAAATGAATTTACATTAATTTACAACAGATTTGGTTTCATTTCTATTTTAATTTGAGACACTTTGATTTTGTTTACATTTGAGTGAAATTTTCTTACAGATGTCAAGTATATACTTCTGGGAAGTATAAAAAACAAGATGAAGAAGAAAATTAATAAGAGAATGATACTTTATTTGATATGGGTTTAGAGTATTATATAGTACCATTTGAAGCCACATACTGTCCATATACATCATGGTAGTCATGAGGTTTGTCCAATTAGTGTTCCTCTTAGGACTCAGGATGTTTGATCCCTGTAATAGATGGTCAAATGATAACAGTGCCACCAACTTAATGATTAGTTGGGAAATCATTTGGTGAGTCACTTGGAGAATTGCTTTCCCAAGAGAGAGTAATTGAAGATGTTGCAACATCTCCCCCTGGGGTGCTGGAAGGTGGAACATTAGGAAATTTCTTGAGGGTGTCAGGGATAAAGGCTTGGTATTGATCCAGTTTGGCATTGGGTACAGGGAGTCGGGAGCTGTGTTGCTCTACCCTTGCTTTGCACATGCAGTATTGGTCATGGTGCATACAATTTGAGCTCTGTACAAGAACCTATTTCTCTGATGAGGTGGGTGTTGTTTGTTTCAACTTCCATGATGATGCCTGATCCTCGTAATCCTGGGTCCAACTTGTTCATGTTGTGGTTAACAACCCAGATCTTGTCCCCAACTTGGAAGCATTCCTGTTGTAGTGGTACAGCTTCTCTCTTAACTCTCTCCTTTTCCTTTTCTTTTTAGTCTTTTCTGGTTTATTGTATGCCTGGGTCATTGCTGTCTGACACTTTCTTAGGTAGAGATCATTGTGGTCCTGATGTAGTGCTAACAATGACGGATTTGTGTCCATAGACGAGTTCATAGGGGTTTTTGCCTGTATTGCAATTAATTTGTGTTCTGCACACCATAAGCGCCATTGGCAACATATTGACCCAGTTTTTGGATTGTTGGCAGATAATTTTCTAAGTGCCTCTACAAGGAATCTGTTTGGTCTTCCTACTCTTCTGTTTGCTTGTGGGTGATAGGGGCTGGCTTTGTGTTCTTTTATGGCTTGCGTTACAGGCCACCTAGTTGCATAGTCAATAGCTGTGATAATGGACTTTTTGCCTTTGTTGCTGCCAGGCATTAGTCCCACAATATCCAATGGCCACACTTTGAAGGGTATGTGATTGACACTGATATTACTGACTTGAGAGGTGACTTGAAGCAGATATAATTTTCACAGACCTTGCATTGGTCTAGTATTTCCTTGATGTTGTCCAGCATGTTGGGCCACCAGTAGTGTGTCTTGAGATATTCATGCAAGTTCCTACTACAGGTGTGTCCCAGATCTCTGTGATATTGAAGGATTGTGTCAATTTTTTGTGTTGATGGAACATAGGGTACAGTATTACCACTTGGTAGTATGTGGTGTAGAGTACAATATACATTTCTGAACAGATGTTTGTTCTTGAGCACTTTATCTTGGATGTTCATTGGTGTACCAGATGGGAATCCCTCCTGGATATTTCCCAATATTAACATGGTCTAATTGGGGTCCCCTTCAGTGCATAGGAGATGTTTACGGTATAGCCTTGATAGGGCATTTGCTATAAGCATTTTTTGCAAGTTTTTTATTCAATTGTCATGGGGTACCTTTGGATAAGGCTTATCTAATATGCTTTTCTTTGGGATAGGTGTTGTTGGGGTTTGAAAATTATCAATGACTTGTTGTTGATTAGCATTTTGAATATTTGTGCACCTTCCAGATTGTATCACTGCTTCATTAAGCAGTGGAAAATAGCTACCAGCTCTTTGTCATGTATTGAATATCTTTGCTCACCATCAGACAGCTTTCTTGATTCATATGCTACAGGGAGGAAGTCCTTTTCTGCAGTTTGAATCATGAGTACTCCTCCTATTTCATAATTGGAGGTGTCAGTTTCTAGTTTGTATGCTCCTTCACAATTTGGATATTGTAAGATAGAGGCAGTAACCATAAGTTTTTTAATTGCCAAAAGTGTTGGTCTCTCAATGGTGTCCATAAAATTTTTGTTGACTTGCCTGTGATTACGGATAAGGGAGCAGTCAAGGCACCCCAGCCAGGGATGAATCTTCTAACATAGGCTACCATGCCTAGGAATGTACAAAGTTTACTCTTGTTATGTGGTGTTGGCATGTCTGTGATGGCTCTTACCTTTTCCAGGCCAGACTTGATCCTATCTTTACTGATGATGTGTCTTAGGAACAGAAGTTAGGATAAGACAAAGTTGTATTTTGAGGGTTTGGCTATAAGTTGGTTTTCCTTGAGGGTGTGGAGGACCAGGTAGATGTCTTTCTAGTGTTGCTCTATTGTCAGGCATACATGATTATATTGTCAAGGTAGACAATAGCTCTTTTTCCAATGTGTTTTTAAAAAAATTCATTTATAAACGTCACAAAGGTACTTGGGGCACTTGTCATGTCAAATTTGAGAACAACACATTCAAACAAGCCATACTTAGTTCTGAACACTGTTTTCAGTATTTCTTCTGGTTTAACTCAAATTTGGTGGTAATCTGCTATCAAATCAATTTTTGTGAAGATTTGGGACCCCCCAGGGCGTCAAAAAGGTCATCAATTAGGGGCAGGGGATACCTGTTTTTAATTGTGACCTTGTTGAGTGCTCTGTAGTTGGTGACCAGGCAGAGTCCTCCATCTTTCTTTGCCACAAAGAAGATAGCAGCATCAAAAGGTGATTTTGACGGCTGTATGAGTCCTTTCTTGAGGGCTTTGTCAAGATAAGCTTTTAGGGTGCTGTCCTCTTGTGGTGTGAGGCAGTAGATAGGTTGTGTTTTAGATAAAATTCCTCTGAGATTGATTTTTTGTTGTATGCCACAGTTGGGTGGTAACCCTGGTAGGGCTTCTTGGAAGACAGAAGGGAATTCACTGACCAGCTGATCTTGGATGTAGACTTTCTCATGTCTGATTTCTTTATTTTTAAAGTGGATAACTTTGTACGTGCAGGTATTCCATTTGATTTTGCTAGGATCAGTTTCCTCTTCTGTTTCCATAGTTTTCACAAATACATGTTCTCTCATAAGTGTGTCAAGGTGGGTTAGATACACATGGTGGTGTACCTCACCTAGTTGTATGGCAAGGGTAGAGCTATCCCAGTCAATGTGAGGTTTGGTCTTTCTCATCCAGTCCAGATCAAGTATAACATTGTACTTGGGGATTGGTATGATTAGGTCACTAAGTGTAGTCTGCACGTCTCCTATTTGGGAATGGAAGGGTTTTACTTCTCTGGTGACTGGTGTACTCCTGTTATCTACCATGATGACTCTCTTGACATTAATTTGAACCATGGGTAGTTTCATGAGGTTGGCAAATTATTTTTCAACAAGGGATTGGTCTGCTCTAGTGTCAAATAGTGCTGTGCCCTGGTATCTGTGAAAGCAGAAATGATAAGTGATGAGTTTATTTCCATTTTTGGCAGAAAATAGTATAGGATTGCTGGTGGTATTGTATCATGATGACTGAATCCATGTCAAGGTCCCTGAACAAGTCTTTCAAGGTGGGGGAGGGCGGCTCACCTAAGCACTCCCCTGAGCTTTTCCCTCATTAGTGGTGTTATCAGTACTTATCTGATTTGCTTGAGCGGCGCAATTTCCACTGTGAGGGTGGGGGTTACTGGTCAAATTTTTCTTCTTATTAGGTCAAGAGTCCTTTTTTGCTGTGGGACTTTCCTTTATTTTTTTGGTTGCATGTAGGTTGTCAGATTTTTGCGCTGCTTGTTTTCCTTCCAAGAATATGTCTTGGAGATTCTTGCAGCAGCTCATGTCAAACTGATGTCTGATGTGTATGGAGAGGCCATTGTAGAAGTCCAGTTGTGGTCCAGCCTCATCAAAGTTGATGGTGTTGGGAGCTCAATCATGTATGTCTTCATATGCTGCAATGTCTCCTTGATAGTTCCTGTCATCTTGAAGGTTTTAAGATCTGTCATGATCACAACATCAGAATTCTTTATGGCAAACTTTTCCAGGAAGGCGTTCTTGAACATGTCTCAGTCTTTGTTGTGACCAGGGTGTTGATCAAACCATTTGCTTACAAAGTGTGAGGCATCCCAGTAATGTGTAAGGCAATTTCACTTGCCCAGAGTTTCCGGTGGTAGCCTACTTATGTGAACTTGCTTTGTGTGCTATTGATTCAGAGGTTGGCATTTTCCTGGTGTAACCCTGCAAATGTCCCAATTTATGCTGAGCGTAGGTGTTGGAATACAATGTTAGATATTTTGGGCTGTTGTGGTTCTGACGCAGTTGGGGCTGTGGGTAGCAGCCTGCGGGCTTTGAGAGTGTTATATTGTTTGATGGGTACAAGGATTTTGTCGTAGATGACAAGGCCTGCAGGGATGTCTTGTCCTTCTTTGTAGTCTCTCCAGCTGCTAGTGAGTACCATTGCTTGGGTCCTTTTCTTTGGGGGAATTTTTCCTTTTAAGTTGTTTAGGTATGGATAACCTACCTGTGCTACCACTGTCAAGTATATATTTCTGGGAAGTATATAAAACAAGATAAAGGGGGAAATTAAGAAGAGGATGATACTTTATTGATATGAGTTTAAAGTATTATACAGTATCATGAGAAGCCACATGTTGTCCATGTACGTCATGGTAATCATGGGGCTTATCCAAGTAACTGTTCCTCTTAAGTCATGAGGCCTGTCTGAGTAGTGTTCTCCTAGGACTCTTAATGTTTGATCCCCATAATAGATGGGCAATTGGTTGGAAACCCACCAACTTAATGATTAGTCTGGGAATCCCTCAGTAAATTACTTTTCCAAGAGAGAGTAATTGAAGATGTTGCAACACAGATGAGTTTTTTGCTTAGCACCATAGTTTTAAAACTTATTGTATATTTAGGTGTCTCTTTCAACAAGTAATAAAACCCATATCATCTAAAAGTATTTCTTTTATCACTCCATACTCTTATGTTTTATTTTTTAAATATATCTAGTTTAAAAAGTTTTATAAAGCACTTAACTGAGAATAAAGAATCATATGATAATATTTGAGATAAAAACCCATGATACTCATGATTAATTTTATAATTTCTTTACAGTAGTTTTAGAAGCTATGTCGACAACCAAAAATACCTCAGATTTAAATGGAAGGATTTCAGATGTAAATGAAATCCAAGTTGCGCAAGATTAAGGATTCAAATAATTTGAATATTTTTGGTTAAAAAATGAACTGTCAAACAATAAACAAAATATCACTAGCACATTATAAAAAATTATAGAAAATTCCAAGTGGCGCTGTTTAAACCAAACAAAATGAACTGACACAGCAAGTGAGATGGATGGATGCTGTTCCGGAGTATATTATAATCCAATCAGGATTCATATGAGTCAATAACAGAAGGAATAAAATGAAACAAAATTTGAGCAATCTATAATTGAGATTCCACAAGCACAAAACAAAATGAAGTCACACAAGGTGTGCAGTATGAGCAGCCTAAAATAAAAAAATAACAGTTATACAGCAAATCAACAGCTATCCAACTTAGGAACAGAGGCATTTTATTCATTTTCATGGCTCCTGATTTGTATAAAATGAGTTTAAGAACTTTCCAAATATGGAATCATGATTAAAATAAAAATAAATCATAAAATTATAAACTTCTACTTTTAGTGATTTTATCCTAGGTTTTATTTTAAGATGATTTTCAACAGCAATATTTTTGACAGTGCCAGCAACCAAGCCAGCAGCAGCCAAGCCATTTTCAATGAAAGTGAGGATCAGAACATGAAGGCACCTGTTTGCACCCAAGCCTTTGATGGAGGTAACAAGGAAGCTGACCTGTACCTGACCCCCAATCCCTATGGCTTTGACCTGTTCAATTGTCACTTTGCACCCAGTGCTACCCCCACTCCCATACCCACCCCAACACAAGCTGCCTGTCAACCAACCAATCAGGATGGTAACCTTGATTTGGAACATCTTCCTACCATCAGCCAATCTGCCTCCCTACAGCCAATCAGGCTTCAGCTCCTGCGGCCCAGCGCCCCAAATAACAAATCATCACCACCCAAATTTGTCAAGAAATTGTGGCACTGAACCTGCAGGGTCTGTCCTGGGACCAGATTGCTACCCAATTGCAATTTAATCAAGCCACCATTATGCGGGAATTCAATAACTTAATGAATAAAGGGAACCTGGTTGGGACGGTCAAGAAGCCAAAGAAGGCCCCTGAGTCCCAGATCAATGACGCATATTCAATTATGCTTGAAATCCTACAGCAGAACCCCAAGCTCCCCCTGACCCAGGTCTGGAGGCAACTTGCTCACCATGACATTTGGGTGTCTGAGCGCATGGTGCAGCTCTGGATGTATGTAAAAGTGGCATGAATCTGGGTTCTTACCAATGTTGCCAGCAACCAATGAGATGGCGCTGAAGATTCCCTGTATGATCCTACCATTGAATCCACCCTGGTCCAATGCCTGACAAGATTGTCAGATGACATTATGTTCATCTTGTACTATAAGCTATTGATAGCTTTTGACAATTTTGGCAAGCAAGGAAGAGCCACCACCCAAAAAGGGAGGAATAAGGTCAAGAAGGGACTTTTATTGATGCATTTCTGGCTGTTTTGGCCAAGGGTTTTGTCTACTATTGGACAAACCCAGATTTCACCAATGGCTAAAAGTACAGCCATATCCTTGGTGAATTACTTGACTCCTGGGATGGCTTGAATTCCAAGCACAGGGTTTTTCTGAGCCACCAGATGTAGGGTAGCTCCACTGCCCTTGAGGCCATCCAAGGATACAGGCACCAGGCCTCTGTCTACCCAGCCGGTCATGCTGACATCCATCTGGCTGATGTTGTGTTATTCAACATTGGATCCACACTCTGGGAGCGCCGCCCTCAGGCTTTCAAGGATCTCATCTTGGGGTCCTTGATCATGATTCTCTCTTTGGTCAATAGATGGTGGCTGTCTTGTTTGCCTAAATTGTCTTCCACATGAATATGGGTCATTATTTTAGGGATTGTGCCATTTTCTAATGCACATGCTGCTCAAGTCGCAGCATAACACAGTTTGATTTTGAAAAAGTAACTAATTACACATTTTAAATTAAAACATTAATAACTCAATGAAAAATTAATATTTTTTTA
Source organism: Entomophthora muscae (assembly GCA_014839935.2). Lineage (NCBI taxonomy): Eukaryota > Fungi > Entomophthoromycota > Entomophthoromycetes > Entomophthorales > Entomophthoraceae > Entomophthora > Entomophthora muscae. The sequence continues at coordinate 613,011 of QTSX02004276.1, forward strand.
CATTGTAAACTATCAAAATGAAGCTAAGGATCCCATCTTTTTATTGGTGTAAAATTTTTAATATGTATACTATACTCAATATTAAAGCAAAAGTAATTTAAAAGATTATAATCCAGATTTTATTACATGATTCTATCTAATGATATAAAGTAGATCACTTCAAAGCTAATAAAAGACTCTTTTTTAATATAAAAATTAACTTTTTATTGAATGAAATTAAAGATAAGATTGAGAGCTTTATTTTTGCATTTTATTTTATTTAAAAAGCTCAATTATTTAGGATTTTATGGCAGTTTGAAGTTAGGATGTTTTTATCACTGTTTAGATTAATTTTAAGGCTCGAGTGAGCTTCAAACCTCAAATTAAGCATTCTTTAAATAGAGCTCTTTAATATTTTATTATTTTAAAAATATGCAGAAGAGTTACAGTTAGCTAAATACATCATTTTAATTGATTTGCATTGATTACAAAGAGGATATGATGTAATAATGATGCTTAGCTGCTTCACATATATCACTTGTGCATGAAAACTGGGTATTTGATTAATTCTGCAAATATAAATTCAAGTTCAAACTATAGTAAAAGCTATCACACCATTTATTTCAGAATGGTGTCATTTAGCTTGGTATATAAGAGCTAAAGCACCACAAAGCTTCTAATCCAAAAGACCCCATTCAAAGGCCACATTCTGATCAGAACTACTCCATCATTAAGGCAAATTTCAGAGATCCAACCTAATTACAGATTCAAAATACTACCATGTCCTCAGTTAAATTTACTTCTGCCTTGCTACCCTTTTTTCCCTTAGGAGCTTCAACAAAAAGAGAAATAATTGCAATGTTAAAAAAGGCATTCCTCTTTATTGCTGGTGATGATCTTGATACTTTCATCAAGCACTTTCTTACTCAAACTGAATTGGGAGATCTCAGTTCCTGCCAACTATTCAAAATCAAAAAAGTAATGAGTTTATTGAAAACTTAAAGGATCTCATGAAATCTTCTCCCCAAAAGCATCTTCCAGCCTTTCAATCTCTGATTACTTCCAGTTACTCTTTAAAAGAGCTTAATGATATGGGGTTTAATATAAATAAAAGTGAGTTTAGATACTCAAAAAAATATATAAAAATAAAAATGTAAGCTTAAACAAAAAAAGCCAAAAAAACAATAACTATTCATTAAAAAAAGAAATAACTAAAAAAATAATTAAAAAATTCCTGGAAAATTCTTTTGAAACAAGCCAGTTTACAAAAAAAGTGCCTGAAAAAATTTATAAAGATATAGAAAAAGAGATGAGTAATTACTCAACTGAAATTAAATACTCTCTACTTAAAACAAAAATAGAAATATATGAAAATATGAAAATAAAAAATGAAATTTCAGTTTCAATTTCTACTAACTATAAATTAATTCCTAAAAAAAATAATAAAAAGTAAAAAAAAACCAATATGTGCAATATTTGTAATTTAAAAAATTCACTGGAAAAAAAGAAGGAAGAATGTGAAGGTAAAAATTTACCATTACCAGAATCTATAGGCAATGACTTAAAGACTATTAATCAGCACCAAGACTTTATGTTCATCAAAATAGGGAATATAAAAAAGATATTTATGAATTAGATGATGAGTCTTGTGTTGTAGTTATAGATTATAAGGAAAACTTAAAGGTTGGAAGTGGTCCAATTGAGACCAATAATTGTTTTTATTCAAAAAAACAATCTCATTATTAGGGTTTGTATTAGTTTTTAAGAAAAACAATAGAATTAAATATGAATATCATGATTTTTTGTCTCAAATATTATCACATCATTCTTTATTTTCAGGTGAATGTCTAATTAGTCTTTTTAAATTAGATGTATTTAAAAAAAATAAAAATATAAAAGTGTGGACTGATAATAGAAATCATTTTAGATCATATGAATTTTTATATTACTTATTTAAAGAGGCACCTAAATATATTAAAGGTTCTATAAAATATAATTGTTTTGTTGAATGTCATGGAAAAAGCATTGTTGATGGTCACTTTGGTGTAATATAAAAAATATTAAAGAAAAAAGAAAAGAATTATATAAATCAGTACTATCAGGCTCAAATATTTCTCAAAAGTCATTCTTTTATATTTATGAAAGAAAAGTTAGGCCTATAAAAAGAGAGCTTGAAGCTAAAAATCTGCGCATCAATCTTTCATATTTGATGATAGATGAGAAGTTATACACTTCACCTCTAACATTTGAAAGTTTATCAGAATATTATGAGATAAATTATCATTTTAAATCACGTGATGATACCAGAGAAACAAAAATATCAGAATGTGCTAGTGATTTATTGGGGCAAGTTCATGAAGTAGGGCAACTTACTAGAGGGTGTATTTTAAATAGAGTTATCAGTCTTTCAAAAACAACAACCTTTTTTTGGAAACAAACTAAGAATATTTATGATGAGCCAAAGATAGGTTAATAGCACTTATAGCTTTGGGACTCCTATTACTCTCCCATGCAACTCATCATAAATATTTTTGGTTTGTAGTTTGTAGTAGCACTTAAGATATTTTCAATAATACTATAAGTTGCACTTTTTGATTCTAAAATTGATGACTTATTTTTTAAAAAAATCATCTAAGCCCAAGATCAATTAAAGTTTTGGGATTGGTTGTATTTTAAGCTTTCTGAATAATTAGAATATGAATAATGTGATTAAGTTATAAAATAATCAATCTGGCACCTAGGCATAACAAGAAAAATAATGACTCATATGGGCAATTAATCACAAAAGGACAAGCACCTCCCACCCCATGCCACAGCCACCTACCGGCCAATCAAGGTAATGATCAATGAGGAGTATAATGTGCGGTATATGGTGGCCATCACATTCAATCCTCCTGCCTCTACCCCCACCACCACTACCCCCATCTTCCAGCCCCACCCACCCAATCCCAGACCTCTCAGGCCAGCACCACCTTGACACCTTCTCTCCCACACTATTCTTCCTAGTAGGCATCACTCTTCCCTGTCCCTAATAAACCTCATGTCGCCAAATTTTTTTATATTATCTTTATCTTGAATTTTGATTGTTCATTTTATTTTTGTTTATAGCTGGTTTTATTCTTTATGTTCAGCTTATTTCTATAAAATCATATATTTACTATGCTGTGTATCTAGATCCAGAACACAGTTAGTTTTAGCACTTAAACACAGCCCTTATGAAAATATCAACAAAAATTTGGTGATCAGCTAAATTTAAATTAAAAAAATTATAGGTTTATTTTATTTAGATAAAGTTGTTGCTGATCCAAATTCAAAACCTTAATGATAAACTTTAAGCCAATAAGGAGCTGTCAAAAAATTGCAGACCATGGTATTTTATCTCTCCAGATGATATCCTAAGTCTTTTAACATTAGGAAAGTACAGAGAACCTGTGACTTTGGCATAATCTGCAGTCCAGAATACTTTGTTTTCTGCAGAAGTAGCAAGTCTGCCTGGGCCCAAAGCCCAAGGGATTTGGGATGGTTCTTTCTACTTCTGGATATGGTTCATATGTGTTGCCTCTATATTTTACTATAGATAATTATACTATATAACAACAGTATCATCTTTTGCTTTACTAGTAAAGCTTAAGAGAGGATCATATTAAGGGAATAGGACTTGGATCAATCATCAAGTCAATACAGAATAATCAGTCTTTTATTCTAATGGACTGGCTTTAAGGCGGCCTGCCTGCCTGCATTTTATCTGAGTTAGCTCACAAAGCTAGGAAGAGACTGATGTAGCATTAGGTCAAAACAGCAGGAGTCCTGGTCTTATCTAGGTGGATTTTGTGGAAGCTTGCTTGACATCTTCCTCGGCTTACTATGTTTATTCTAGACACACTGCACAGCTGAATCTCTTTTCAGCTGCCTGCCTGGGCCACTATCCAGGGCTAGCTAGCGAGTGGTTGGCTACTAGTTCATGAGATAATTGTTACACTAATCAGAGCTACTCTAATACAATAGGCTCAGGGCTTTTTATCTTAGAGTGTTTGGCCTGGTGGCCCAGTCCATGTTAGACTCTGCTAGACAAAATGCAGATGATGGTTCTTATGATGGCCCTCTTATTCTAGGATAAAATTTAAGTTTATAATAGTAATTATTATGAAGTGCATATTGAGGTGCTTGATTAAGGAAACTAATTAATGAGCAGTAGTTGCATGTTTCATTCATTAATTGTAATGCATGGATTTGTTAATGCCAGGATATGATTTTTTCATTGATCCATTGATCCATTGATCCTGAAGCCTGCAGCCTGCATTGTTCTGTTGAAACTATTCCAAAGAGTGATTGACAGATGGCCTGCAATAATTGGTTGAATCCTTTAATTAGTCAATATCCCAAAATCCTGACAGGAGTCAAGTGAGAAAGTGATTGTTGCAACATAAAGGGTCATTCAATAATTCTTTGATGCATATGCACTAATTAATATGATTGACTGGCTGGATTTTCCATTGTGCACCATTGCCGCTGTGAAAAGTTGATACTGAACTAGTGCCCAATTAGCTGCTGTATTAGAATTAGTCCACCAACAACATGCCACAGTGGCAATAGCACACAGTGGCAAAATAACCAAAAAAATCATATTAATTAGCTCCCATGCATCAAAGAATTATTGAATGACCTTTTATGTCACAACAATTACTTTCCCACTCAGCTCCTGATTGGTTTAACGTTTATCATTAAGGTTTTAAATTTGGATCAGAAACAACTTTATCTAAAAAAATAAACCTATAATTTTTAAATTTAAATTTAGCTGATCACCAAATTGCTGTTAATATTTTCACAAGGGGCTGTGTAAAGTGCTAAAAATAATATGGCAATTATGAAAGCAATGCAAAAAACAAAGAAAAAACACATATTAAGATAACATAAAAAATATACACAATGAGTAAAAAGATGAGATAGTTTAGTAAGTGGGAAAACAAATAGGGATAAACAAAGAGGTAAGAGTATCAGAATAACACAGCGCTTATTATGGTGAAAGCTATAACCACATATGAGAGAACTTGAGAAGCTTTTGAAAGATCTTTTAATACAATTGCAAAGATTAAAGACATTGATCAAAAGGTTAAAGCAAAGGGGAAGTCTGCTGTCCTTACAGGGGACAAAATCAATAAGGTGTCTGCAAAGGCACTTATGACCAAGATTTCAGATACCTCTGAGAAAACAATCAAACACCTTTTAAATATCCAGAAGTCTGTCAGGGAAGGCATTAAATTCAAGTTTTTTTCCCTCTCTGTGCTGTCCTTCTGAGTTGATGACCCCAAGATGTATGCACATCTCAAGCCTGCAAAGTGCGCTAGATCAGAGGATACCAAATTGCCCACCCAGCTGCGTGCAACAAGAATGACCAAGCCTGTAAAAGCCACTGGCAAGGAGAAACCCCAATAAGGAAATCTAAAAAAATTAATAAAAATTCCAAACTCCTCATGTTTTTTTAGAAAATGTTGACGGCAAAATATGCCAGGTCCTGGTACCCTTCAGCCCTGCCACCTTTTATGAAAATTATGACAATCACATGGCCAAGCAGCTGTTTTTATCCCCCCTTGTTATGCAGGAGCTCAAAGACAGGATTCATGAGACCTTTCCAATGTTGAGGGAGGCATTAGCTGGGCTGGCGCACAACAAGGGGGCATCTGAGTGGACAGTTACTGCCTACAAGGATGCCCAACTGGTCCGCCTTGACCCATTGGTCCTCAGTAAAGTTTACTGTTTAAACTCCATTGAGCTTGTTTGTGAAGTCCTGGAGACACTCCCATTCAAGAACATACCAGCAATGGGCCAGGTACATGTAGCTGCTTGCTTCTGCTTCCCAGCAGAGCACAACCCCTCTTACCTGATGGGAAACTTTGGGCACATGGTGTCAAAATTGGCTATTGCAGACGTAACAGCCGTCAAGAAAGCCAAAATCCTCCTAGTAGACTTTGGGCTGCCTGGAGTGCAGACAAGACAGGACCCCCTTTGGCAATGGATCTTACCTTTACCAAGAGGGACATGAAAAGAAAATCAGAGTGGTATACAAAAACTCTGCAACTTTACTGAAGCCTTTGCTGGGCAAAGGCTTCACCTTGTGGTTTACCTGGGATATCTTTTTGTTGAGCAACTTGGGTTATTGCTGGTATGTTCAAAGCTACAGATAGATGTTAGCCTTGCTAATGTAATCTACCTGGTCCTATGCAAAACACTACAGATTATAGTAGAATAGAGCTTTGAAGATAATTACATTTATTGGGACTGGAGTACAATCTAGCCAGCAGCTGAAATCTATCCAGGTGTGACTAAGAACTTGTTCTCATTATTTCAGGTGTCTTTATCTATATATACTGCAACAATCCTTGTTCTTGTCCTTTCAGACAGTTCTTGGTGGCTACCTTTGCAATAGGTGCATCTTTTCTTGCTGCACCTATCCTGATTGTTTGTCCTTGGCATGTGTGCTGCTACTGGCCTTTAAAGGGCATACATGGCACTTAAGCTACAGTCTACGCTCTTCTTGAGCTAGCCTACTGGCAGTTATCAATTGGCGGTATCTTTACATGCCTTATTATGGCACTAGGAAACTATGCTGTATTTGGCTGATGCTTAGAAATGGTCCCAGTTCTATCCTCCTATTTTTTGGGGGGGGGATAGAATTCTGATATTTCTTTTTTCCTTTAATAGGGCTTAATCAGTGATCCTTTTCTGGCTGAAAAGTATTATGCTTATTAATATGACGTTTCAAAATGGGGATTATACGCCATATAATAGCTGACTTAATCCAATATCAACTTGTAGATTATCTGCTGTGTAATACTGACCAAGACCAATAAGGAACTGATTATACACTGTTTAATGCTGACCTGAACTCAGTATTTTCTAGCCATTTGCAAATCACTTTTTTTATATACTCATATACACCTTTCAGGATGGGTGAGACTAAGTTGATGCAACGTCCAGTAGGATAGAATGAGAGATAAACAATTGATTATCTAGGGATTAGATGATGTGTAATCATTGATAGTCACTATATTGGCTAACAATTATATGGCATATAATAGCCATATCAATTATAATAAACTAGTGATTATACAGCCTATAATCACTGCACTTAATATAATGATAATCTAGTGATAATATGGCGTGTAACTGATAAGGATCTGCATGTAATGATTAGCATGATTATTTGTGGTCAATTGCCCTAATCTCACACTTTTCTTCTTTGGGATGGGCACCAACAGAGAGAGCCTGGATGTGGTCTTTCTTGGTATTGACAAGGTCAGGCTCTCCCTGGATGGGAAGAAGGTCCCCCTGGGATACGTCTCAGTGGATCATGTGATCCAGGATGCTCTGGTTCTGGCTGGAGTTTACAGGTCTGAAGCCCTGCCTGAAAAGCTGCTACTTCACTCCCATCTCATCATCCTTCCTTTTACTATCAGGCAGGAGTATTTTAACCAGAGTGTATCCACCGTCTATGGTGTGGCATTAGAGGTTGTGTGCCACCTCCATTGCAGGTGGGTACTTACAGAAGAACCCACTGTAGACGCACTCAATAAAAATATCATTCCATAATTAAATTTACATTAGAATTCTAATTATTACTATTTTATATTTAATTTCAAATATCTGTTTTGAATAGAAAACTATTAAAAAACAAAATAATCTTAAAGAAGGTCTTTATACAGGAATAATAATATTTATTTATTAAAAATCACATATAACTGGAGCACTTTATATATAATTTTATAATATACTTTTTATACAGTAGTTTTAAATTCTGTTGAGATAACATATTTTATTCAGTTTAGAACACATGAACTAAGTCAAAAAAAAATTTCAACTTGATAGATCTAAATAGAAGATAATTTCACAGAAAATGAGTGCTATTTGGTAAAAATGTCCAGTTGTACAACAACCTATTCAACCTGAGGACAAATGCTTAACAATTCAACAACAAATGTACCAAACGCTAAAACACATGAGTTTCAGTCACAGAACACATTTACTATGTTTTTGGTGAACACATGAAACTCAGTCACAAAAGTTACAAACTTGATCCAACAACAAGCCTCAATAGCAACTGAAACAGGCAATGTAAATATCAAATATAAAAAAACATGAATGAATCAACAATACTGTTACCAGATCATCCTAATTAAGAATGAAATCTAGAATAAAAGAGGAAATAAATATTGTGAGTGTCTGTTTTTAGATTAGAATCAATAAAAAATCAATTTTATCCAAACTCATATTTAACAGTGAACATTTACAACCAAAAATAAAAAATACAGAAATATAAAAATTTAATTTGAAATAAACAATAGTGACTACTAGATTTCATTCTACTATATATGAAGAGATAAAATTAAAATAAATAAATTATATAGATAATCTGTTCTAATTTTATTTTATTTTTATATCAAAATGGAAGCTTCACAACAACATAGTTACAATGGACCTGTTTGCGCAGCAGTTGTGGTTACCCTCATGGGTCAAAGAACAGAGTTAGTGCAACACAAGTGCCTATTCAGGAAGGAGATGAGAGAGGAGATTTCAATAGTGACGCTGCACTGACACAGCCAGTTTGAGGAGCACAATGTGCAAGGGGGCAGAGCATCAACCCCAGGGTCCAGAAGCCAACCAGAAAATACACCAAGGTTGTCACTACTAAAACAGTTAATGAAGTCACCACTGAGAGGGTGTCCTTGGTGTACAGCCCTGTATACTGCTGTGATGGTGTTTCAACAACCCTTCTGTAAAAGGTCAAGCCAGTCCTGGACACCACATATGAGCCTTATGGAGTGATTCTGGCAAGGGAGATAATGACAAGCTGTCCCAATATTACCAAACCACAAAAGGGAAGAAGGTGCTCAAAAAGGTTGCTGCATTCTACAGCCAAGTGCCTATGACTTGTGTTGTGGCTGAGCCTGTGGAGCTGCTTCCCAACGCCAAAAAGGCCAAGTACCATGCAATCCCCAATTCTACCCGCAAGACCTTCATGAGGCTCATGGAGGAGACAACTGACTACAGGAAAGCTGTGGCCATTGTTGGGATCTCATAAAAATCTGCCCATAGGCTCTGCAAAACCTACCTGAAAACAGGTACTGTTCTCCTTTCAGAGAAATACAATTGTGATCCAGCTCTATTGGTCAAGCAACACCTGTGGGCCATTCAACAGTGGATTGAGTGGAACTTCCATCTTGAACTGGAAAATATTCAGTCAATGGTTGAGTTTGTTTTTGGAATCCAGGCTTTTTGTTTCCACTTGCTACTGCACAGTCAAGAAACTGTGATTCTCCTGGAAGAAATTTGGTGTATCTCTGTATAATTGGAATAGCCCAGAGAATGTTGTTTACCACCAGAAATACACTGAGACAGTTACTGCTCTCAAGTAAAAGGGCAAAGTCAAGTTCTACTACATTGAAAAATCCTCCTTTGCGTTGCCAATGCAAAACAAGGATGGTTATGTCCCCAAAGGTGAAAAGAACAGCATGTCCCGTTGTGCAGCTGTACAGTCTGTTGCCTACTCAATGGTAGCCCTTCTTGGTCCCCTTGGCATTGAGATCTATCAAATGATCAAGGGTTCCCATAGTAGTGGGACTTTTCTGGAGTTTCTCTGATTAGTTCAGGAGCACCTCCAAGTAACCAGTTTGGGCTTCACCAATGTCATTGTGCTAGACAACGTTGGACTCCACAAGGTGGCAGATATTCTCAATGAGCTCCCAATGATTGAGCCTGTCATTGAAATTTTCTCCCAACAATTGGCCATGTTCACTTTGCGTCTTCTCTTCCTCCCTTCCTATTCCCCATTCCTCAACCCAATTGAGGAGGTCTTTGGGTGACTCAAGAGATTTTTCAAGAAAGGGGCACCACCTGGGCCTGATGATTTATTTAATTTGCTGCAGGTTGGTGTCCATACCTTACCAGCTGAAACTGTGGCTAAATTCTATGATCATGCAGATTTGTTTCTCCCTGTGTGCCTTGTCCAGAAGCCAATCAATTAAAGGCTTTGATGTTTCCAATGTTTTTTGCATTTAATTTTTTTATTTTTGTTTTTATTTAGTTAGATTTATTTTGTCTTTATTTCTGTGATTATGCATATTGTGTCAGGTATAATAAAAATTAACAAAGAAAAGCCAATTGAATGAATGAATGAAAAATGAAACACAATAATATTTATATTTTTATTATTATGATTTTATTTAGGGTAGTTTTTTACATTTTTTTATGTGATTCCAATTATATACTGTCATGTTTATAAAAATTAACAAAGTAATAAGGGTGAATGAATGAATGAATACACAGTGTATTTTTTATTATTTATTTATTTATTTGTTGAATATAGATGGTTTGAGTAGATAATTTAAAATATATAGATAAAGTATTTTTGGAAGCTATGGCAACAACCAAAAATACTTCAGATTTAAACAAGATGATTTCAGATTTGAACAAAATCCAAGTTGCGCAAGATTCAGAATTCAATTAATTTATAAAATTTCAGTTAATAAATGAACTGTCAAACAAAAAACAAAATTTTACTAGCCCATTATACAAAATTATATCAAACATCAAGTGGTGTAGTTCAAACCACAAACAAAATGAACTGACACAACAAGTGAAATGGATGGATGCTATTCTGGAGTATATTATAATCCAATCAGGATTCATATGAGGCACCAACAACAGGACTAAAAAGAAACAAAATTGGAGCAATCTAGAAGCAATATTCCACAAGCACAAAACAAAATGAACTCACACAAGATGTGTAGTATGATCAGCCTAAAATAGAAAAATAACAGTTTAACAGCCAATCAACAGCTATCCAACTTAGGAACAGAGGCATTTTATTCATTTTCATGGCTCCTGATTTGTATAAAATGAGTTTAAGAACTTTCCAAATATGGACTCAAGATTACAATAAAAATAAATCATTAATTTTTAAAATTTCTACTTTTAGTGATTTTATACTAGGTTTTTTTTCAATATGGTTTTCAACAGCAACATATTCAACGGCGCCAGCAGCCAAGCCAGCTTCAATGGAGGCAAGGTTCAGAATATGGAGGCACCTGTTTACACCCAAGCCTTTGAGGCAGGTAACAAGGAAGCTGACCTGTACCTGATCACTGACCCCTATGGCTTTGACTTATTCAGTAGTCACACAGTGTCTAGCTCTGCCTCTGCCCCTGCTCCTGTACCCACCCCCACACAAGCTGCACTCCAACCAACCAATCAGGATGGCAACCTTGATTTGGAACATCTTCCTGCCGCTAGCCAACCTGCCCCCCTACAGCCAATCAGGCTTCAGCTCCTGCAGCCCAGCACCCCAAACGGCAAATCATCACCACCCAAATTCTTCAGGAAATTGTGGCACCAAACCTACAGGGTCTGTCATGGGACCAGATTGCTGCCCAGTTGCAATTTACCCAAGCCACCATAATGCAGGAGTTCAACAACCTAATGAACAAGGGGAATCTGATTGGGACATCCAAGAAGCCCAAGAAGGCCCCTGAGTCCCAGATAACCAAGGCCTACCCAATAATGCTTGACCTCCTCCAGCGGGACCCCAAGCTTCCCCTAACCCAGGTCTGCAAACATTTTGCGCACCATAACATATGGGTCTCCAAGCGCATGGTGCAGCTCTGGATGCACAGAAAGGTGGCTTCCATACAAGTTCTTACCAATTTTTCCAGTGACCAATGGGATGGTGCTGAGAAATCCCCATATGATATTGACATCAAGTCAACCCTGGTCTGATGCCTGACAAGTTTTTCAGATGACATCATTTTCATCTCTTACTATAAGCTATTCATAGCTTTTGTCAATTTTGGCGCCCAAGCAAGAGCCGCCACACAAAAAGTGAGGAAGAAGGTCAAGAAGGGGACATTTATTGGTGCATTTCTGGCTGTTTCTTCCAAGGGTTTTGTCTACTATTGGACAAACCCAGATTTTATCAATGGCTAAAAGTACAGCCACATCCTTGGTGAATTACTTGACTCCTGGGATGGCTTGAATTCCAAGCACAGGGTTTTCCTGAGCCACCAGATGAAGGGTAGCTCCACTGTCCTTGAGGCCATTAAGGGACATGAGCAGCAGGCCTCAGTATACCTGCTGGCCACGCAGACATCCATCTGGCTGATGTCATCTTCTTTAACATTGGATCCATACTATGGGAGCGCCACCCTCAGGCTTTCAACAACCTCTATCTTGGGGTCCTTGATCACAATTCTCTCTTTGGCCGCCAAATGGTGGCTGACTTGTTTGCCCAAATTGTCTTTCACATGAACATGGGCAACCAATCACACAAAGATAAGCGCCTCCCACCTTGGGCCACTGCCACCTACCAGCCCATCCAACTAATGACAAATGAGGAATACAACAAGCATTATATGGTGGCCATCACGCGCAATCCTCCTACCCCTACCCCACCACCCCCCCACCTTCCAGCCCCACCCACCCAATTCCAGACCCCCAGGCCAGCACTGCCTCCATGTCTTCCTTCCTGCGCCATTCTGCCTACTAGGCATCACTCTTCCCTGCCCCAATAAACCCCCTGTTGCCAAACATTTTCTATTTATATTATCTTTTTTTGAATTTTGATTGTTCATGTTCTTTTTGTTTATAGTAGGGTTTATTCTTTATGTTCAGCTTATTTCTATAAAATCATATATTTACTATGCTGTGTATCTAGATCCAGAACACAGTTATTTTTAGTACCCAAGCACAGCCCCTTGTGAAAATATTAACAACAATTTGGTGATCAGCTAAATTAGAACTAGAAAATTATAGGTTAACTGTTTTTAGATAAAGTTGTTACTGATCCAAATTCAAAACCTTAATGATAAACTTTAAGCCAATCAGGAGCCAAGTGATAAAGTGATTGTTGTGACATAAAGGGTCATTAAATAATTTTTGATGCATGTGCCCTAATTAAAATGATTGGCTGGTTGTTTTACTATAATGCGCCATTGTTGCTGTGGAAAGTTGTTGATGGACTAGTGCTAACCCAGTAGCTGATTGGGCACTAGTACATCAACAACTTGCCATAGCAACAATGGCGTACAATGGCAAAACATCCAGCTAATCATATTAATTAGCACACATGCACCAAAGAAGTATTGAATGACCCTTTATGTCACAACAATCACTTTATCACTTGGCTCCTGATTGGCTTAAAGTTTATCATTAAGGTTTTGAATTTGGATCAGTAACAACTTTATCTAAAAACAGTTAATCTATAATTTTCTAATTCAAAATTAGCTGATCACCAAATTGTTGTTAATATGTTCACAAGGGGCTGTGTTTGGGTACCAAAAATAATATGACAATTAAGGAAACAATGCCAATACAGAGCAAACAACACATATTAAGATGAGCGTAAAACATATACACAATGTATAAAAAGATGGGATAGTGTAGAAAATGGGAAAACACACAGAAATAAACAAAGAGGCAAAAGTATCAGAATAATAAAGATTTCATTGGGGCAAAAGCTATAAAAACATATGGAAATGTTAGTAAAAAATCATATGAGAGAATTGGAGAAGCTATTGAAGGATCTCAACTCTGCAATTGTAAAAATCAAAGACATTAACTGCAAGGTCAAGGCAAAATTCAAGGCCACCGTTCTTACAGGGGACAAAATTGAAAAGGTATCCACCAAGTCACTCAAGGCCAAGATGCCAGACACCCCTGAAATAATAATTGAGCGTCTTCTTAATGTTCAAAAAACTGTAGTTGAGAGCCTCTGGTTCAAGTCATTTGCCCTCTCTGCGCCGTCTGTCTGGGTCAACATTCCTGAGATGTATGCACATCTCAAGCCAGCCAGCCAAGCAACAGAGAACTGAGGATACAGAATTTCCTGACCAACTGCTTGCGCCAAGAATGGCCAAGCCTGCCAAAGTGGCTGGCAAAGAGGAAACATAAGAAGGAACCCAAAAATAAAATTAACAAAATTTTTCTAAATACTTACCTTTTTTTTAGAAAATGTAGACGGTGAACTCCGCTGGGTTCTGGTTCCTTTTGTCCCACCTACCTTCTATTCAAATTATGCCACTCATATGGCCAAACGGCTCTATATGTCCCCCCTGTCTTATAGGAGCTTGAGAATAGGATCACAGTACCTTCTCAATGTCTAGAGAGGTATTGGCTGGGCTTTCACATACTGAGGGGGCATCTGAGTGGGCTGTTACTGCCTACAAGGATGCCCAACTGGTCCACCTGGACCTGGTGGTTATCAGTGGATTTTACTGTGTAAACTTCATTGAGCTTGTTTGGGACAGCCTGGTGATGCTCCCATTCAAGAATGTACCAGAGATGGGCCAGGCTCAGCAGCTGCTTACTTCTGCTTTCTGGTAGAGCATATGCTCTCTTACCTGCTGGAGAACTTTAGGTGCATGGTAGGAAAACTGGCTGTTGCAGATGCAACAGCTGTGAAGAAGACCAAAATCCTCCTTGCTGAATTTGGGCTGGCCTGGAGTGGCAACAAGACGGGGGTCCCTCTGGCAATAGAGCTCACATTTTCCAAGAAAAAGCACAAGGAGAAGATTAGTACCATGTACAATAAGCTATGTGAGTTTACAGAAGCCTTTGCTGGGCAAAGGCTTTATCTTGTTGTATACCTGGGGTTCCTCTTTTACTTTGGGATGGCCGCGTTTGTAGAGGACCTGGACAGGGTCCTCCTTTGGATCAACAAGGCCAGGCTCTCCCTGGATGGGAAGAAGGTCCCCCCGGATATGACTCAGTGGACCACGTTATCCAGGACGCCCTGGTCCTGGCTAGAATTTATGGGTTTGTAGCCCTGCCAGATAAGCTGCTGCTTCACTCCCACCTGAAAATACTTCCTTTTACCAGCTGCCGTGAATATTTTAATCAGGTTGTATCCACTGTCCACAGTGTGGCGGTGGAGTTTGTGCGCCACCTCCATTGCAGGGTGGGTACATAAAGAAGAACTCACTACAGGCGCTCTTAATAAATTCTCTCTTCCAATAAACATCTTATATACTCTAAATTATTTTTGTTTTAAATAATTTTTAAGTCTTATTTTAGCAAACAATTTTTACAAAAAATGTTGTGGAAACAGTTTTCATAAAAGCATAATAATATATGTCAGTAAAATCTACTTCTAATTCATACACTTTACATTTAACTTTCTTAATTTGATTATATTTATTTGACAAAAGTGATATAAATATATTTACATAATCCAGTATCAAGCGTTTGGGATACCCTTAGATGTCATAATAAAAATTGATTATAAAAAATAAATTACTAACCTTCATTGATGGTCCTTCTGAATGTGATTGCAGGCTTGGAAACATCTAAATATAAAATGATAATTAATAAATCTTGAATAGTAAATTAGAGAATATAAAAAAGTTGGACACACTAAGCCTTTAATTGATTGGCTGTTTGGCAAGGCACACAGAGATGAACAAATCAGTGTGGCCATAGAATTTGGCCACAGTCTCAGCTGGGAGGGTGTGGATCCTGGCCTGCAGCAAATTAAACAGGTTCTTGGTCCCAGTTGGTGTTCCTTGATTGACAACTTGCTTGAGCCACCCAAAGACTTCCTCAATGGGACTTAGGAAGAGCAAATAGATGGGGAGGAAGAGAAGGCACAAATTTTCTGTGGCCAATTGCTGGGGGCCCACTGCAATGTTGGTGTCAATTGATGGGAATTCCTTGAGAATATCAGTCACCTTATGGAGACCAACATTGTCCAGCACAATTACGTTGGTGAAGCCCGGGCTTGTGCGCCTCAGGTGCTCCTGGACAGATTGGAGAAATGATAGGAAGGTCAGGATATTGTGAGATCCCAAAATTATTTGGTACAGCTCAACCCCCTTTGGACCGAGGAGAGCCACCATCAAATAGGCTGTGGCGCGGACTGCAGCACACTGAGCCATCCTATCATTGAAGCTTTTGGGACATACCCATACCCATTGCACATTGATGAGGCAAATGCTGATTTGTCAATGTAGTAGAATTTGACTTTCCCCTTGGCTTTGAGGGCAGTGTACGCCTCAGTGTATTTTTTCCAAGTCTTGATGTTAGTTGGGCTGTTTTTATTATAGGGAGATACCCCAAGCTTTTTCCAGGAAAAGCACATTCCTTTGAGCAGATGGTAGTAAAAGGAAATTGAGGCTTCAACCCCAAAAGTAGATTTGATCATGGCCTGTATATTTGCCAGTTCAAGATGGCAGTCCTGGGTTATCCACTGGCAGATTGCCCATTTGTACTCCTTGGTGAGCATAGTGGAAACCCGCAAGGATTTCTCCACGGCAAGGAACCAGCCAGTATTGATGAACTTGTTGAAGGTCTTTCTGGAGTACTTGGGATCCACTCCAACAATTGCCACAGCCACCTTGTAGTCACCAGATTCATGCATTAGCTTAAGCAGGATGGTGTTTTTGATGTTGGGGATGCACTTCTGGGCGGGCTTAGCGGAAGTAGTTGAATTGGGATCCTGCTCAGGGACTGGCTTGCAAGGCATGGGTACCTTACTTTAGAAGGCTGCAAATTTCTTTAGCACCAACTGTCCCTCATCAGTTCTGAAGAACTCAGGCTCCTTGTCCTCCTCCTGATTGCCATCACTGATGTAGGGCTTGTAGCTAGTATCAATTACAGGCTTCATCTTCTCTAGCATGACTGACGGGACCAACTCTTGCCAGTATACAATGTCAAACACATACAAAGTAAGTTCTATCTCTTTGTTTCTAACTTTCTTGGTGAAAGTAACCTTGATGGGCTTCTGGGTCAGCTTGGAGACCCAAGATTTTTGCTGCACCCTAGCAGCTTGTGCTCCTCAAACTGGCTGATTCAGTGCAGCGTCACTATGGAACTCTCCTCTCATGTCTCCTCTTGAGTAGGCATCTGGGTTGCACTAACTCTATTCTTTGACCCGTGGGGGCAACCACAACTGCGGTGCAAAACAGGTGCAATGATACTCTATTACTGAGTTCCTTCCATTTTAAAATTTAATAAAATATTTTATAAAACTTAATTAAGTTACTCCCTAATTTTAATTTTTGCTTTTATATGAATATGGATATTCAATTAATATTTTTTCCCACCCAATATCCCAATTATAGATTTTTTATTTCTTAATTAGTTGTTTCTGGTTTTACAACACCCATTTTTGAATACCTAAAATAATTCCAACCCATTTTCCAAGATTTTACGCCAAATTAAGCACCCAACACAATATTTTTAAAATTTATGTTTCAGATCTTGTTTCTTATTTTAGATACATTGGTATCATTCTTGATTACAATCCATTGCACACACTGAGTGAGTGATTTTGTTTACATAGTGCGTTGCTATTGTGTTTTATTTTGGATTGAGTTTTGAAACACCGTGCTTGGATGTATTTTGTCACCAATTCACATAGTAAGCATATGTACACCAAAAGTCAACTCACATCATTTTTTTTGTGAAATAATGTATTTCAGATTGTGTTTTGAATGGTTTTGCTTTGCACGTGAGCACTTCTTTGCTGTGTTGACTCATTTTGCCCATAAACAACAATAAATCCTGTTAACAGAGTGTATGTTTTAGCCTGATAGTTGGATTCTGCTTAAATCTGAAACCATTTTGTTTAAATTTGAAGTATTTTTGGTTGTTGCCATAGCTTTTAAAACTGCTGTATATATATATGAAATCAAAATAGTATTTGGGTGTAGACTTTTATTAGGGGTGGGAGCAGAGGAATTCAATGGCAGTTTGTTGAAATAGACTAGTAATTTCTATTATCAACACATATGTTGAAATTGGACCTGTACTAAATAAATTGTGGCAGGTAGAATATGTGAGCATTGTGACACAATTCACTAGGAGGATTTTTTCTGTTGGAGCAGCCACCCCATAGGTGGCAGCAAGAATAAATGAATCCTGAATAATATGCTCTATTGAGCTGTATCCTTGGGCAATTTTTTTCTGTCTAGTAAACAGCATACTACATCCAGTTTTATTATCACACCAGACCAGCTTTGGGCTTCTGCTTTAAGCCACATCAGTACAAAAAGACCTAGGTAAACAATCAAGTGTAGTTTCTGCCCTGCAAACAGGGTGGAGAAATAACAAAATTTATTATGTAGGGTACTAATTTTATTCTTAAAGGATGTATTGGTGAAGGGTTTCCCCATTGTTTCTGGTATACCAGTCTTGTTAGAGCACCAGGAGGCTTCAAAGTCTCCAAGGACACCTACTACTGCAGGCATGACAGCGTCAGAACTATAGCCAAGTTAGGTAATTTTTCCATTAAATTTTTTTAGGATATGTGATAGTGTGTACTCAGTCAAGTAACAGAAACCAACTTCTTCTTGTCCTCTTTCCATCTCAGGTAGGTCTTGGTATGGCATAGTTTGGATGAAATCCCAGAAAAAAATGACAAAGAGCTTGCAGAAGCCAGTATCTAGAATATACTAGTCAAGTTGCAGGTTGGGGCAGCGGTCAAAGCCAAGGCCTGCCATTTGGTGGTGTCTTGCTTTGGTTGGAGTGATGTAAGTTGTTCTTGTTTCATTAGATATTTTTTAAATTTATTAATAATTTCAGAGGCAGTGGCTGGCGTCAGGACCAGCTGAAGCCCTACGTGGGGGACATAGTTGCTGTAAATTTGTTTGCAATATGTATGGTCTTAGATACTGGCGGACTTCTCCTTCTGTTTCTTCTAAATAAAAAATTTAGTAAGATTTTTTATTTGTTTGATGTTTTATTTTTTAACTTTTTCTATATCTTTACCTGTTGCCCCCTTTACAGGGGCTGCTTCATAGGACTTGTCACTAGCTGGTTCCTGGTTATATTCTGTTAGTTTTTGTTTCTTTTTATTTTTTAGCTGCTCAAACATCTTGGGGTCTTTTGACCACACCTCCACAGTTGCAAACCCCTGTGACTTAAACTGTAGATTGGCAAGAATATCTTTTTGTACTTTTAGGAGCCTGGTTGCAAGTTTGTTGGTAGTATTGAGAATCTTCTTTTTCACAGCATTCACGGTAAGTTTGTCTAGTTTGTTGCCTTCTAACACCCATTATTTTAGCATGTCCTTCACCTTTTGATTGACCTCCTTGATTTTAGTCATCACTGCATCAAATTCCTTATCATTGCCTCCAATTCTGCCATGTTTTTCTTGTACTTATCCCAGCCCTTTTTATACCAATAAACTAACCCAATAAACTATATCTATTATATTGTAACTAATAGAGTTTAAATAAATATATCTTTGTTGCAACCAAGTTTCCAGACTTGCTAGCCAACATATCTTATAATACACAGGGGGCGCTCAATGAGTCACCCCTTGATGTATCTAACAGCATGAACCAATCTGATGGCCATATCAAATTGCAGGCACTTTCTCCTAATTAGGAGCACTACCAATTTGACCTGCTGATCCACGCACAAGTTATTCCTTGGCTCTAATCCTTACATGGAACATGCCACCAAGCCACCCCCTTGTGGCTGTGTGGCTTTCCCCATGTAGTATATTAGTCACAGTATTCTATAATAAACAATACCTTATTCTTATTATTCCTGTCCTTTCTATTGAACTGTTGTCTTCCCCAATTCAAATACTGAATCCTCATTGGTTCAGTTGCAACATCTTGTTTTAATTATGATATTTCATTATTTTCAAGCACCACTATTCATTTGATATTGATATTATGTATATTTATTGTATATTCAACCCAATTGTAGTATCATAAACAACATATTTTGTTCAAGTTTATGTTTTGTACAAGTAAAAAATGATTTGTTCTCAAGTCAGTATGCAAATTTTGACACAAAGTACACATTTATTAAAAGATAACCACTTTCACAGGTTATATGTAGATTGTATATTTTAGAGCGCATAAACCAACCCAATCTTATTATCATGAACAACATATTTTGTAATATATATGTTTTGTCAAAGTACAATATAATTTATTCTTGGATTAATATGTCAAGTGTAACCTAAAGTATATATTTATCAAAAGATAGCCTCTTTCACAGGTTATATTTAAATCATTTATTCTAGAGATATATGTGTTGTAGTGGATTATTTCATTTAATTATATTATTTCTTATTATAAATTTAATATATTTGAGGCGCTACACTCAAGTGAATTTTAAAAACTACAAGTGCTACAGACCAACCAATTGGAATGGATGTGCATGTGGTGTCTTTGTGTTTGGCTCAGACCAGACACGCCTCAGTTATTGCACCCAGTTTAACTTGATGAAATAAGCCTGCTGAAAATAAAAGATATTTTTGTGTACAAATTGGCACACCAATTTGTGGTTGATCTAGCAACAGAGAACCCAGAGGTCTGGTGCTAGAGTGACCACAAGTTGGCGTGCCAATTTGCAAACAAAGACATGTCTTTTTTAGCAGGCTTATTTCATCAAGTTAAACTGGGTGCATAACTGAGATGTATCTGATCTGAGCCAAACAAAAAGACACCACATGTACCACATTTCAATTGGTTGGTCTGTATCACTTGTAGTTTTAAAAATCACTTGAGTGTAGCGCTTTGAATATATTAAAGTTATAATAGAAAACAATAGTATTAATAATTATTAAAATAGCCAAATTTAACTTGTGGCATGATAAAAATCAATCATCACTTTATTTCAATGTAAATTATATACAATAACATTAAAAATACATAAAAGGTAAACAAATATAAATTAAAAAATAAAAATTATTGGGGGCAAGTTTTATTGAGGGAATCAGATTGGGCGGGCAAACTAGGTGGCAGACTGGGTAGAGGGGGGAGGACTTGACTGGCTGGGGAGGTGGGTTCCAAACAACAGGATTGATTGACTGGGGACTAGGATAGCTGGATAGCCTGGAGGTGATTGGTTGCCTTGTTTGACTTAGAGGAATTGATCATACATGGTATCAAATTATGACTCAGGGAGGACAGTGATTGGCTTGTACACCAGATAATCAGGAGGGGGAGCTGGGGGCCCTTTGATGATTGACTGATGTTGAGAGCATTCAAGGCCATCTTGGTAAACATCTTGGTAATCTTCTGGCAGGGAATCAGACCAGTGTGCTTGTTGGCCACAACAACCACCTGGATGAAGATTGTGGGGTTGCACCCACAAATGGTGTTCCTAATATTGAAGAACAAAACATCACCAAGGTGGAGATAAGCATGCCCATCAGGAAAAATTGAGACATTGTGGCTGTCTTCTTAGACCTTCTCAGAGGCCACTTCAGTGCACTCTATTTGGTGGCTCAGGAAGATTTTGGCCTTGAAGCTGGCCAAGCTCCAGATGGCAAGCAAGTCAGAGAGAAAATTTCTGTACCAGTACCCATTGGTATAGCTGGTTGTGGTTCTGTAGAAAAAAGTCCCTTTTTGGGAAGCTGCAAGGAACACATCAATCATGATTACCTCTGGTTTCTTCTTTTTACCCTTGGGGTTGTTCTTTTTTTTAAGGAACCATAATCATAGAATTGCAATGACAATTTATAATATGATATAAATATGACATTTCAGAAATAGAGGACAGGCAGCAGGTAATGGAAGCAATAATCACTGGGTCATGGGGCAAATCAGAGCTGTTGTGAATGCCATCATTCACCCTGTTTTGATTTTGCCTTTGTTGGGTTATTTTGAGGACAAATCCCTCTCTTTTGCTTTTGCCCTTTGAAATGAGGCTGGCTCTGAATTGGGAAATTCAATTGTTTGGTTTCCTGATTCTGCACAACTCACTTTCCCCACTCATGCTTGTGGCAAGTGATCCTACCATCCATGTACTGTTTTGTGGTAAAGCTACAAAGTATATATTATATTCCATTTATACCAATTAAGTTTAATTTCTATTCACATTTTTGTCTTTGTGTCTCCACATAATTTGGCGCCTCTCTAGCCATGTCTAGCAGATATTATTCATTTAGGGCCACAAGGCAATCACATAGCCTTCCCTGCTATTCTAACCAAGTCTTAGTACAAATTCAATCCTAAGGTTAGGATTTCCTGTTGTGGCTCTGTGCCACACCTCAGACCACAACAAAAATGGTGCTCACTACAGGGGCTGTAAGCCCCTTGGTTATCCCTTTTGCAACAACGTTTTCAGGACCTTTGCCTCCTCCCATACAAGAGCTGGCTTTGCCTGAAATTACCAGTCCCCCTATTGAGGAAGACATTGCCAACCCACCTATTGTCCCTACTGTGCTTAACCTTGGGAGTGATCCCTGCCTAGTGGCCTACCTTTTGGGTACACCTGACTTGGAACAAGTCATGACAGTAGCCCTTGGAATAGCCTATGATGGAGCTATCCCATGCATCCAGCTTCAGTTCAGCCAAGAACAATACTAAAAATTTATTGCAGCTCCACAATTTCCATAGCATTTCCTCGCAGCGGCTGGCTCTGCTGAGCACTAATTGTCACCCTTCTTACAACCCGCCTTAGCCCATCATCAAATGGTATTAGGGCTCCATGTTCAGGAGATTTCATTGCTACAAGCCGCCATCACTCATCACTGGGATTGGTTTGTGGCCTACCAGCAGTGGATTCACTCCCTGTTTCCCTTGGAGTCAGACAATCAGCCAACTCTGTCACCTCCCAATTCTGCCTGGTCAATTCCATTGAGCAAATGCGCCAGTCCATCCCTGAGTATGTCAGAGAGCGTCTTCATGAGTTACACCAGTTGGAACAGTCCTGGCGCGCCTAAGTAGATTCCACTATAAATGCCTATCTCACCAATTTTGAATGACTTGTGTAGCAACTCAACAGTTCAGTGCTTAATCCTTCAATCAATTACAGCAAGTAGTGTTCCATGCTGCAAAGGGCATCTGTGAACTTGGCAAGGAATTCAATCAAGAAAGGGCTGCTACTGCCGCTATCATTGCCAAACTTCAGACTCAAGTAACTGAACTATCTATCTCCAAATCAGATGCCCCACCTTCTCCTCCATCTTATGAGTTAGCAGATAGAGAACAGAGACTATGGGCTGTTATTTGAGAGTTAAGAGCATCCATCTGCAGTCAGGATTGCCCTACCAAAGCCCCCAGCCTGATCCTCAAGTGCTTGCTCTGACAAATCAAGTTGCTGACTTACAACAAGAGGTTGCTACTTTGCGTGAGGTGATGGTGTCTGTTGTTAGTCCAACTGGAGTTGTTGGTGAAGATAGTTGTTGCCCTGGCTTGTCAGGAGCCCACGTATTCATTGTGCTAGAGAGTTGATAGCTCTAGCTAATGAGGTGGACCATCTGAAACAAGACCATTCAAAGCTTGATAGAGACATACAGGAAATGAGTGAATTAATCAATTCAGTGAATGGCAGGTTTGCCTCTTGCATTTTTGGTGGGTCTGTCTCTTACATCCTAACTGACTGAACTGTCCTTGATAGCAACAGCACAGGGTCAGCGCCTGGATGTTACTGAGCAGCAGACCATCCTAGCTAATAATGTGGGCACCTGCACTGCTGAAACCTTGAATACCCTTGAGGAAAGTGTCTGCCAGCTGTGGACCAGACAGCCCCCCACCAAGTCCAAAGCAGAATTACCCCATGCATAAATGTACTTGATAGCCACCTGGTGGCCCAACTCCAGAAGCTCACTTCTAGACTACCTTTAAGCAAGTCTTCAACCCAAAACCTCGACCATTGCAGCTTTCCTAACTATCTCTGAAACTGTCATGAGAAGAGCCTTGGATGAGGTTAAGAAGGAACACATTCTAACTTGTCTGCACCCAACCTGTCAAGAAGTAGTAGTAATAGAGCTGCCCACTATTGGGACCTGGAAAGATATGAAGCAAATTCTGATTGACAAATTCAGTGGTGAACTTAGTTTGGAAGTAATAAGAACACTTTCATGCATATTGCTTTCAAGCCAAAGGAGACCCTAGCTGAATTTTCAGACAGATTCTACATGGAAGGACAACAACTGATCACAAGCTGCCAGTTAACTGCACATGAAGCATACATGGATTGCGCTAAAGCCCTCAAGGTTAACAAGTTCCTGTGTCTTCACTTCAAGGCCCATAAACTCATGCTTTCTTCCATGAAGAGTATAAAGACACTGATGCAGGATATGCACCTTAACCATTCTGGGGAAGTTGTGCAGGAGAATTGTGCCACCTCTACCTCTGGTTTGTCTTCATGTGGCCTGTGTATCCTCACCATGAACTTGCAGCATCCTCCTCAACGCCAGGGTTGCCATAACTGTGGACAGATAGGTCACCATTCCCAAGTCTGCATCAATACTTGAGTTGAAGGGGCTGATCCCAAAGAGCAGGCAGGAAAAAAACAGTCAACCTAGAGGCAGAGACGCTCTTGGTTAGCAATTCTTCCTAGTCTCCTTCAAGTCCCTCCTCCATTGCTGACTCTGAGCATGCTGACACTAAGGCTCCTCCCATCCTGATGCTATTCCACAACATCTCTGATGACTCTGACATAAATGATTCTGATATAGAAGATCACAATTCCTATGGGTATTCAGTCCTGGCCGCCCCAGAAGCTATTGAAGTCCTGTATAAGCTACGTTCAGGGAAAACTACAACAATAACTTAGCCTCTGACTGAAGTCAAGAAGGTTGTCTCTTGAACATACCTCACTCAAGCCAAGAGATCTCCTGTGCTTGTCAAATCTTCTGAGGAAGCTGATGAAATTGCTGACGCTGTGTTCAGAAATGTCTCAGTCTCACTCCCTCTCCAGACGGTCTATAAAGAGTTCCCAGGCCTAAGATGCATGATCAAAAAGTGGGACAAAGAACTTGCAGATGCCCAAGACATTCTGGCTGTTCTTCCTCCCTTTGGTTGTACTACCACTTGTGTGGAAATATCCATCCAAAAGGTTAAAATTAAGGCTGTCTTAAACACAGGGTCTCCTGTTAATGTTGTCTCCTCAAAGCTTGTCAAGAAGCTCAAACTTGCCTTTAATTTAACTATTACCAGTCCTAAAACACAGCTGGACTGTCCATGACTCACACTATATGAGCTGATTCTTCTCTTCTAATGCGTTTTGGCAAACTACTCTTGGCCACGCCTTTGTTGTCTTAGAGAATGAGAGCTACAACCTCCTAGTTGGTACTCAATTCCTTAGGGAATACAATGAGATCATCAACACAAAGGACAGCTACCTCTCTATCTTAGGATACAAGTTCCCCTTGATCTTTGAAGAGCTAGTTAAAGCTCCTGGGAAGCGCCTCAAGACATGTGCCTTGGATTATCCCAATGGTGTTTTTACTTTAAAATACCGTACTCATTCCTCCAACATGAAGTGCCCTCCTATGGCTTATCTTGTGTCCAAAGGGATTCCTCTCTTGGCCACTTCTGCTTTATTATTCCCCCTGGGTCTCAGGCTATCCTAGACTCCCAAATATTGTATGATCTACCCGAGTGTACGATCTTAGAGTTGAACTCTCCTCCTTTTCTAGGCCACAACAAACCCTATCTCTGTCCAGGAATCTTGGATGTCTCTCATAAATACCCTGTTCAACTTCTGATTGTCAACTTAACTTCTTTACCCATACATTTGTCTAGAGGGCAGATTGTTGGCTATGGCAGGTTGTTGAATGCTCCTGACGTCCTATCACTCCATCCCTTTGGTACGTTCCAGGACTTTAACTTACCTGAGGACAAGCCCCAAATCCTATCATTGTTCACTGCTCAAGACTGTCCACAGCTATCCCTGGTTCAACAGAAAGAGGAGCTTGACCTACTGGATCAGTTTTTGGATATCTTTGCTAAAGGTAGCACTGATTTTGGTTTATCCAAAGGCAATATTCACCAGATTGATACTGGTGATGCTCCCTCCTTTTGCGCTAAACCCTATTGCCGCAGTTGGTAGAAGATTCTCAGGTGTCTAAAGAGCTCAAACAACTTTTAGACGCTGGACTGCTTGCTCCTTCCCAAAGTCCATGTGTCTCCCCCTTGCTCATACTGAAAAAGAAGGATGGATGTCATCGTATTGTGATGGACTACCAATAACTGAATTCTTTGACCAAAAAGGATTCCTACCCCTTACCACACATTGATGATGCTCTCTTCCACCTTGGGGGCTCCAAGTTTTTCTCTGCCATGGATCTGGCTTCTGGATACTGGAAAGTTGATCTCTCTCCCAAAGATAGAAATAAGGCTGTGCTCATCACTTCTGAGGGGTTGTTTGAGCCTACACAAATGCCGCAAGGACTCTGCAATGCTCCAGCTATTTTCCAGCAAGCCATGGACTCTATTCTCCACAATTTAAAGCTCTTGTGTGTCCTAGTGTAGTTAGATGATATAAATGTCTTTAGTGCTACTTTTACCAACCACCTGGCCCATCTTAAGGAAGTGTTCATAAAGGTTTGAGAAGCTGGACTCAAGTTAAAGTCATCTAAGTATGCCTTCTTCAAGGAACACCTCAAATTCTTGGGACATGAGGTGACTCAGATAGGAATTTGCCCCATGAATAAGAAAGTTGAGGCCATTGAAAAAATGCTTCTGCCCACCAACTTGTGAGAAGTTCAAGTCTTTCTGGCCATGATGGGATACTACAGACAGTTCATCCTCAATTTTGCTGACATTAGCAAGCCCTTAGTCCAGCTGCTGTGTAATGTCCCTTTCAAGGGGACTGCCAGCCAGCAGCAAGCCTTTGAGAATCTCAAACAAAAGCTTAAAGAGGCTCCCATCCTAGTTTATCCTGACTACTATAAGGAATTCATCCTATATATTGATGTTTGTGAACTGGCCATGGGAGATATCTTGGCGCAATTGGATGATGAAGGTGTGGATCACCCTGTGACTTATACCTCTTGTGTCCTGAATAAGCATGAGAAGAATTACAGTGTAACAGAGAAAGAGTGCCTCACTGTACTGCATGTTGTCAAGAAGTTCTGCCATTATGTGTATGGCACACATTTCACTGTGGTTAATGACCACGCCTCGCTCAAATGTCTACAACAACTCAGAAAACCAGAAGGACAACTAGCCAGATGGGCTCTCCGCCTGCAAGGATACAACTTCACTGTGCTACATTGCCCCAGGATTCAACATCAAAATGCTGATGGACTGTCCAGAATGCCCATTCTTACTCTACACCCTGCTGAGGCTGACAGGGTGTACAAACTAATTGGATATCCTTCCTTGTGGGAAAACAAGACAGAAGAAGTCTGGGTTGCCCTTTCTAAGTTATCTAAAGACACGCTCATACATGACAATAAGCTCTTCAAGAAAGTGCAGGATCACTACCTGCCTTATGTAAGGCCTATTTTTTGCCTTTTGGTGGTGCTTCAAGCTCATAAAGAGACAGGACATAGAGGCGTTGCCAAGACTTATGCCTGGCTCCAGAAAAATTACTTCTGGGAAAATATTTGCCTGCTGATCCCAGATGTTATTGCTAGTTGCCATGATTTCCAACTCTAACAACCCAAAGCTGCCACTCATGAGTTCAAGCTAGTCCCCCATCAACACACATTTCACACTGTCAGTATTGACGCTGTAAGACCTCTCCCTTGCTCCTGCTCTGGTTGCTGCTTTATCCTAATTGCTGTTGATCATTTTATTAAGTGGGTAGAAGCTCGCCCTACTAAAGACATCACTTCCAAAACAACCGCTGCCTTCCTCCTGCAAGATGAATTCTTTTTCCACAGTTGCCCTCAAGTGTTGTTGTCTGACAATTAGACTAACTTCAATGCCAAATTAGTGGCCTCTGTTGCTGAAGCATTGGGGTCTTACCAGTCTTTCTCTGCCCCCTATAATCCTTCTACTAATGGGGCAGTTGAGCGCACAAATTCAACTTTGGTTTCTATCATGAGGAAACTCACTTACTCTTACACTGCCAATTAAAATCTATACTTATCTGCTGCTCTCTTTGTCTATTGCATTAGCAAACATTGTTTCACTGGGTATTCCCCTTTTGCTATGTTGTATGGCTGTGAATACACCACTCTGTTGCTCCTGGGGCCCTCTACTCTCCTCTGATAAGGCCCTGAATCCTGATGACCATATCAAAGATCTAGTCAATTGGATCATTGATATTCAGGCCTCTGCCTACACAACTGCCTATAAGACCAAACTGCTTGAGCTCTCCCCTGACAATGCTGGAAGATCTCCCCTGCCTGAATTCAACATTGGGGACTGTGTTCTTTATTATCAATATAGAGTAGGAGAATGTTCTCATAAGATAGCCTTGTTGTGGATTGGGCCCTTGGAAGCAACTTTCAAACAAGGGTCAGATTATACTGTAAAACTCCTCTCTAGTGGTTGACTGTTTGCTTGTGTGCATTCCAAGTTCCTCTGCAAGTACCACCTCCCTAAGGCCAATCTAGAGGGGGGCAATGTTGTGAATGCCACCATTCATTGTGTTTTGAATTTGCCTTTGTTGGGTTATTTCAAGGAGAAATTCCTCTATTTTGCTTTTGCCCATCAAAATGAGGCTGGCTCCAAATTGGGAAATACAATTGTTTGGTTTCCTGATTCTGTGCAACTCACTTGCCTCACTCATGCTTGTGGTAAGTGATCCTACCGCCTATGTACTGTTTTGTGGTAAAGCTAGACAGTATATATTCCATTCAATTTCTACCAATAAAGTTTAAGTTCTATTCACATTTTTTGTCTTTGTGTCTCCACATACTTTGGCGCCTCTCTAGCCACGTCTAGAAGATATTATTCATTCAGGGCCACAAGGTAATTGCATAGACTTCCCTGCCATTCTAACCAAGACTTAGTACAACCCCAATCCTAAGGTTAGGATTTCCTGTTGTGACTCTGTGCCGCACCTCAGATCACAACAAGAGCCATCATCCAGCTTATTGGCCAGCCAATTGATCAGAATAATAGCACTGATTACAAGCCCATGCATCCAGATCTGCGCTGTGCGGCAGGCAATGAAAATGCCCTTGAGCCCAAGTAGGTGGCGGACCTCAGTTAATTGGAGGTATGGGTCCTGCTGGAGGAAGTCAAGCATTATGGTATGCACCTCCTTAATATGTGAGTCAATCTGCTTCTTTGGCTTCTTGCCCAGCTTTCCACAACCTCTCTTCAAGAGGGCTTGGAACTCTGCTTGATCACTGCCTTAGTGAATTAAAGCCAGGTGGCAATTTTAGCAAAAGTTATCCCACTCTGCTTATGGCTCACAATCTTTTCAATGATATCATTGGTGATGATTCACTGTTTTTGGAAGACTTGAGGAATAAGGTGACCTGGATTAGGAAGGGCTTACTCTGATTGGCCCAAACTCTCAAGTGATGGCTGGATTGGATTGGAGGGAGCCACAGTTTCCCAGTCTCCAAAATGCGGCAAAGGCTCAGGTTAGATCTGGTCTTGGGGAGCACCATATTGGCTATTAGAAAAGTCACCTGAGGATGGGCCTGATGACACATAAAACTCAGCCTCCTCACAACTTGCATTAAATTGGGTGTACACAGAAAACGCAGTGGTTGCGCTTCTTAGCTCAGCAGCCTGAGCTTGGAGTAGCTACTGGTACTGTTCCTTGACAACTTCAAAGTTATCTTCACTTGAAAAACTCATACCAACAAAAACAATAAAAATTCTATTAAAAATAAAAAAGCAAATAATTTCTAGAAAATTGATTTTATTTAAGTGTGTGTTCCTTTTTTGAGATATTCTCTTAGACGTAAATGGCCAAATTTAGAAGTGTGTACATTGAAAATAATGCTGTAGTTCCCTGAATAGATTTTGGTGGATTTCCTCCCAAAACCCACTATTTCTAATTTGAGTCCCAAAAATAATCAATATTTTCAAAAAATGAGTTGTTTTGTATTTGATTTCATCACTTTTATGACTGAACCTCATATGTTCTCAGTTTTTATCATATTTGCCACACACTCATTATAAAACTTGAAGTAGAATACTTCAGGAAGTGACTATATTGTGTGCATTTTGAATTTTAGTTCCGTGTGTTTGGTATCTCATTTTTTGAATTCAGTATTTGACTACATTTTTGTTGTGTGATTGACTATTTTTGTTTTCTAGCCCTAGATAAATGTAAGCTTTATTGATTAAATTGACCTTCAATTGGTTCCAGTTGACATTTGTTTTGTGACTGAGTTCGTGCATTCCAAACTGAATAATATATGTTTATCTCAAAAGGTTTGAAAACTACTGTATTTATTTGACAGAAGTGTCATTTTTATATACTTATCATAGTTTGGAATTACACATTTTGGATTGTCACCACAGAATACAATAAAATAAATTAATTTTCAATAGAAAATATTAGGAATCTGTATCAGTTGTGCTGCTGTATGAAATTGCAGGCTTGGAGCCAACTAAATATAAAACACTAATATATAAACCTAAAAGAGTAAATTAAAGAATATAAAAATAGTTAGGAAGCTTAGCCTTTAATTGATTGGCTGTTGGGCAAGTCACGCAGGGATGAAAAAATCAGCATGGCCATAGAATTTGGCCACATTCTCAGCTGGGAGGGTGTAGATCCCAGCCTGCAGAAAATTAAAGAGGTCCTTGGTCCCAGTCGGGGTTCCTTAATTGACAACTCAATTGAGACACCCAAAGACTTCCTCAATTGGGTTGAGGAATGGGGAATAGAAAGGGAGGAGACAAAGACACAAATTTGACGTGGCCAATTTCTGGGGGCCCACTGTAATGCTGGTGTCAATTGATAAAAATTGTTTTAGAATATCTGCCACCTTATGGAGACCAATATTATCCAGCACAATTACATTGGTGAAGCCTGGGCTTGTGCGCCTCAGGTGCTCCTGGACCAATTGGAGGAATGCTAGAAAGGTACAGCTGTTGTGGGAGCCTAGTATAATTTGATAGAGCACAATCCCCTTTGGACTGAGGAGAACCACCATTGAATATGCTGGTGTGCAGACTGCAGAACGCCAAGAAACCCTGTCATTTGAGCCTTTGGGGCATATCCATAGGCATTCTGCATAGACAAGGCAAATGCCAATTTGTTGATATAGTATAATTACACTGTCCCCTTGGCTTTGAGGACAGTGTATGCCTCCGCATATTTTTTCCAGAAATCAATGTTAGAAAGACTGTTTCTATTGTAGGGGGATACCCCAAGTTTTTTTTCATGAAAAGCACATTCCCTTCACCAGATGATAGTAAAAAAATATAAGCCTCAACCCCAAAAGAGGACTAGACCATTGTATGTATACTTTCCAGTTAAAGATGGATGTCACAGATTATCCACTGGCAGATTGCCCATTTGTGCTCCTTGGTGAGCATGGTGGACACATGCAAGGATTTTTCTGCGGCAAGAACTTGGCCAGTATCAATGAATGTGTTGAATACCTTGCTGGCATATTTTAAATCCACATCAACAAGAGCCCAGCTGCCTTGTAGTCACCAAATTCCTGCATGAGCCAGAGAAGAATGATCTGCTTGATATCAGGAATTTGCTTCTGGATAAGCTTAGTGGGATCAGATAAACTGGGATCCTGATTAATGACTGGCACACAAGGCATGGGCACCTTGTTATAGAATACAGCAACCTTCTTGATCACCTGCTGCCCATCTGCGGTTTGGAAATAATCAGGCTCCTCAACATCTTCTTGATTGTTGCCACTGATGTAGGGCTCATATGAGGTATCAAACACAGGCTTCACCTTCTCTATCATGGCTACTGGGACTGCTTCCTGACAGTAGACGGGTCAAACACATACTGTAAATTCAAGACCTAAACATAAAAATACGGGATTTTCAAAAGCTTGGTTCAAATTTCAAATCACTTTTGTGGGCAACTCAGCTGAGTGAAAATTAAAATATTTGCTAAAAATAAATTATTTAATTTGACTTTTTTGGTTTATTTAAATTGGAAAATTTTGAATTGCTTGAGCAGACAATTCAACTAACAAAAGACAAAGCACAGCAAACAAATGCGGGATACATGAATCAGAAATTCAGGATTCTAATGTACAATTTTAGATTTCCTTATTTCAAACAAATCATAGACATCATGTAAAACTTAAAAAATCTGAAGTTGCAGGATTTTCAAATCCAAGAACCAAATTTCATATCAAAAAAGGTGAATTTGAAATAAATATAATATATGGGTGTCTCAAAAAGGATGTCAAAGGATCTAGAGTGGATTTGTGCTGATTCTTTTAGGAATAATAGCCATTCTCAAAATCACCCTATTACATTTTAGAAAAACTAAAATTTATATTGTAATATTCACCAGCTTAACATACTTAACAATATAATTTACTAAATTATATACTTCTCTTTTTGAGTTTAATTCTTTTAATAAAAATTTATTAGTCTTCTTCCAACAACAACCAAATAAACAAGCTGATCTCTTGCCTTAACAAAATTATGCAGGGCTACTCTGGGTCTTACAATAGTGAAGCTTCTGTCTATGGTCACTCCCAACCTGCAGGCCCTTCTGCAAGCACTACCCAGGAGTTTGTTCTTTCTCCTGTGTCCTCAAGCATGGCCCTGTTTGCCCATCACGCACAGGCAGCTGCTAACCCAGATTGTGTATTAACACTAGCATCCAGAATTGGCCAAGTGAGCCATGGGGTCACCCAGAGAACCCATAATCCAGAAACAGCCAATCAGATGGCACTTTCTGGTTCCCAAGACAGACACACCCCACCTCCAGCCAATCAGCCTGCAAGATGCAGAAAAAAGCTAATTACCCCAAAGATTGTTTTCAAAATGGTCAA
The DNA here is from genome assembly GCA_014839935.2 of Entomophthora muscae. Lineage (NCBI taxonomy): Eukaryota > Fungi > Entomophthoromycota > Entomophthoromycetes > Entomophthorales > Entomophthoraceae > Entomophthora > Entomophthora muscae. The sequence continues at coordinate 645,577 of QTSX02004276.1, forward strand.
AAAACAAGGGATGCTTATGTCCCTCAGGAAATTTGTGATTGTGATGGGTTTTGCAAAGTCCACTGTGACTGCAACCCTTCAAGCCCACGCCAACTGTGGACCCCCTCCCAAGAAGACCCCAACTGGTGCCCATACTTCAACTGAAGATGAAAAAGCCCATCCCCTTACAATGACCATCATGGAACGTGACCCACGGATTCCCTTGGTCCAGGTATGTCTCCAACTGAGACTCCATGGCATTTTTACAAATAAAACAACAGTTGATTTGTGGATGCACAGAGTTGTGGTTGCTGCTAGAATCTTGTCCAATCAAATTCTCATTGGCCCCAGTTTAGTGGATACCAGCCCCTACAATCCAACCATCATTAATTTTATTAAAGGAAGGGCAATGAGGACATGCAATGACATCATCTTCTTGTTGTATTCCAAGATTTCTGCAAGCATCCAAGACTATGGGTTAAAGCATATTCAATCTGACTTTTAACACGCGGCCTAATCTTGTATTGCAATGTCAGGGTTTTGTTGGCAGTTTCCCCATTGGGTGTTAATAATAACTTGGCAATATCAAACACTGCAGATGGGTATGCCTACCAGATTGAGCTCAAGAACATGCTAGAGGAGTGGGCTACTCCTCAAGCTGTGCACACAGTTTTATTGAGTGCAGGATGGAGCAGCAGGAATAGGCAACCAAAGAAATTAGGGCTGTGGGCATACATGTTGGTCCTATCCCACCAACCACATTGACATGCATCTTGTAGATGTATGTCTCTACAATTTTGGTTCTGCTCTCAGGCGCTCAAAGCCTGCCACCTACAATGAACTGTGCTCCTGAATTGAGAAGGGGTAAAAGCTTTTCCCTTCCGTATTTGTCCAGGACTTATCAGATCTCATTATCCTCTATGCAAGTGATAGTGATAAGTCCATAAAGGACTCCCACCTTCACCCACACTCATCCATTTGTTTTTTCAAGCCCAGATATGTGACAGAAGAAGAATTTGAATAATTAAAGCAATAAGCTCTTTCTGCCTCTTCCCAGTCAATAAACCCTGCTTCCTCAACCCCTACAAGATCAAGCCACCTGCCTTCCAACCCTGACTCCCAAACCACCACCCATTCTCTCCCCACTATCTCTGTTGCTGTCCCTTTTACAGGCGCAGATGAAGGCAACATTCATTCTGCCCATTCCCTCCCCTTCCCATTCTTTGATGAGTAAAATAAAACTTTTCTTTGTGACAGCTTATTAAAGTTGATATTATTTCTTCCAATTCATAATTAATAATTTTTTATATTATTGTCATTCCCTATAATTAATAAAATGGTATATATTTGATGCAGTAACATATAAGTATTTGCATAAATATTTTTTCATTATCAATAATAAATTAAACACCACAAATGTAAATGTTTAATTAAAATATTGCAGGTATGCATTAAATCCTGATATTTAGATATTAAATGCATAACTCAATGAATTCTGTATAATAAAATTCATTGTAAACAAGGCCTTTTTATTGCAATTTATATAAATGGACTCTGTTTTTATTAGATAGCCATTAACGCTTAGTATAAATATTGATACATAGTGCATTTTACAGCTTGTATATTTTCCTATTAGTAAAAATTCTGTAAGCTTCTTAGTTGGATTTTGTGAGGATATAATAATATAATGAGCTAACAAATTACTTTCAATGCCATTAAATTGGCTGATTTTCTTTGCTGTGGCAATTGTGCATTTTCTGATATTTACACACTAGTGTCCAATTGGTTGGTTTCACATCCAATCACACAGGTAATAGGAAATGTGGCTGCCACCCCAACCACATTTGGTCTTGGGGTGGCGGCCATGTTTCCTATTGCCTGTGCAATTGGATGTGAAACCAACCAATTGGACACCAGTGTGTAAATATCAGAAAATGCACAATTGCCACAGCAAAGAAAATCAGACAATTAATAGCAATAAAAGTAATTTATTAACCCATTACATTAATATTACTCACAAAATCCAACTAAGAAGCTTACAGAATTTTTACTAATAGGAAAATATACAAGCTGTAAAATGCACTATGTATCAATATTTATACTAAGCGTTAATGGCTCCCAAATATAAACACAATCTGTTTTAATAAATTACATTGAAAAAAGTCAAGTTGACAATGAATTTTATTATACAGAATGTATTGAATTATGTATTTAATATCTAAATATCAGGATTTAACCCATACCTGCAATATTTTAATATAATATTTACATTTTTGGTCCTTAATTTATTATTGAAAATGAAAAATATTCAGGTGTTGACAATAGTACTATATAACAAGTTTTTTAATGTACTACTATCAACATGTCAAATATCTACAGCCTAATCAATGAATTAGAGTCAGCCCTCCAAAAAGGTTATTGAGCTCAAACATAAAATCAGGGAAAGTGTAGTAAATCAGCCGGGAAATGAGGGGAGGGCTTTGGTCCAGCAAAATGATACCGCAAAAAATAGCCTGGGAACTTTAGTCAAAGAAGAACACAAGGAAATAGTTTTAAATCTACAAAAGGAAACACTAAACCGTTTAGAATTAAACAATCAAAGTTACAACTTGTGGGAGTTTGCCAAAATTAACAGAAATAATACTCAAATTTCAAATTGATTAAAGGAACTGAAATTTCAAAGGAAATCTGCACAAATAAAGAGGAAACTAATCAAATGAAAACAGATGAAAATGAAAGACAATAAAGAAGCAGAAGAGCTACAATAAACAATGAAAATGTATCAAATGAAAATCAAGAGGAAGAACAAGTAGCACATAAAATAAGGAAGATAAGACCCAGGAAATCAAATGAAGAGCAGCCAACACCCATGAAGTTTGCTGAAGGGGCGCCAGTGGCTGAGGGGCCGCAGTGGAAACAATCAGTAAGTTTTTTTATGTTTTACTTATATTTACTTTAGTTATAACTAAGAATGGGGACAAGGTCGCTGAAGTGGCAGCCTTTACGCCCAGTTGGTTTTATGGGTGTTACCAATCACTGGTAGCCCCTGTAAAGCAAATAAATAAAAATGAAATAAATAAAATAATTCAAATGAATATTAATAATTTCACAAATACTGAAGCAAAAACCAAGAAATATTTACCACCTGCGGGGTGCTTGCTGTGGATTAGGGAAGCATACAAAATAGGAGCAAATATCAACTTCAAAGAGATGAATAAAATTTGAGGGGAGATCAAGATGAATTTCGATGAATATATTTATGAATGTCTTAACCAATTTCAATTTTCAAACATAAATGAATATGAAAAAATCTAAAAAAACAGAATTTCAAATAGAACCAGAATATCTCAACACTGAAATTTTCAACAAAGTATTTAAAGCATTATGAAATAAATTTGGGGATGCAATCCTTGTGAATAATTCTAAGTCTTTATTAATTTTTTTGCTGAGGCATGAGAGGGCAGATAAAAGCTGTGCGCCTCCCAGAATCATCTTCAAATTCAGTCAAGCATCCTACATCAATAGATTAATTCAAATATATAAAAAATTATGCATGTTTTCAGAAAAATGTACATCTCAAAGGATTCACATTGAAACATACCTAGGAAATCTATTACATTACATATTAAAAACAAATGTTAAAAAGTTGGAGGACATACCAATTCAAATAGACATATGTCAATTAGCACTAGAATGACAGAAGACGCCACAGGTGTATAGAACGGTTGAGCACCTCCTGTACAACTCCTTTCCACTGGCATTGCTTTTTTGGTATTATGTGCCTCCCAAAAAGAACCTATTAATCAATTTGCTTACCCAATTGCCTTTTATTAAGCGTTCAGCAACCACTGGGGTGCAGAGCGCCACCTCTCTTGCAATTGCATCCAGAGTTGTCCACCAAGTACAAAAGAGTATGTGGTTCCAATTAGATGCATTAGCATAAAATTTGATTTTGGAGTATAATACCCCAGAATAATTGCATTCCCCTTTGCAATTAGCACCACCTTAATAAATAATTTCCTCTTGCAATTTAATTTTTATTTTTATTATTTTTAATATTTAAACGTTAACATTTAAATTATAGTAGTAATATATGTAAATATACCATAATACAGTAGTTATAGTAAGCAAACACATGAAATAATGAAATATGACTTATGGTTTGTTTATTTAGTTGCTTGTCAAGTAGGGTTCATATAATATGTAGTTAAACAACACAAGCTCTATTTATCCACATTGAGCTGCCCGCTCCACTTATGTTTTAAACAAGTGATTGTTTAGAACTCAAATTAATTTTCCATTGTAATATTATTTGATAAATAGATTTGCTATGCTTAAGGTAGGACACACCATCTCAAAAATGCCACTTTGAAATACGCCATCTCAAATTTAATTTGAGATGGCGTTTTTGTGTTAGTGATTTTAAATCACAAAAAAATTTAAATAAACAATAAAATAGTTAAAATTTACATATACCTTTATAATGCAGCATCTCAAATTTACGCCATCTCAATTCTGTCACTTTGAGTCAGATTAATTAAATCTTATTTTGCTAACTTTATTTACATATGAAATCACTTAGTGTGGGGTGTGTTTACGCCATCTCAACTTTACCTCATTTCAAATCACGCTATTTATCTTTAACTAAAATAAGCTTATACCCAAACTAAATCAAAGCCTGTTGTATAGTGCCAGAAGATGTTCCTATAGTATTAATCCAAGACACTTATACTAGGACAACCTAATAAGACGCCACTATAATAGTCCTTCTAGTGATTGTCATTACTGGGTAAAAACCCAGTTTTGTTATATGTAGTTTATAACTTTATTATACATGGATATGTTGATAAGGGTTCTCTTAATAAATTATTTTAATAGTGATTTTAATATCAAAGGGGCTGATTACAACATTTTGATTTACGTCACTTCAAATTCCACCAAGTTTCATATCACCCAATTGATTTGATGTGCACAATGGATAGGGAAAATAAGGGGAAACTACCTATGACGCCAGGCTACGCTATATCAATTTCCCAGTTGAAATTCTTCCTTTTCACTTTTAGTAAGTACATTTTCACGTTAAAAACCATAGTATTAAAAAATGTAACAAATTCACTGAAACTTTGCAAAAGTACATTTTTTTGCCTTCTCTAAACAACTGGGTACTTTTTAACCCCAGTTGTAAAAAGCTAGTTTTTGAGAAATTCAGTTTACTCTTTGGCCTGGTTGAGGTAGTTCCATTGTAGATTTCTTAATTTAATATAAAAAATGGTCAGAAACACTATATTTTTTCTTCTTTTGCACCTCAATTACGTCACCTTTTATCACGCCATTTCAACTGCAAGTTTTCAGTCAAAACTCAAAGTTCTGCATACTTGTGTTACCAATAAATTTTTTATTTTTACAAAAAAAAAACATTGAAATTTTGATATTATATATTTTTTTATATTATCTACATTTCTATGTAAAAAAGTACTACTTTTTATATTAAAAACATTCTCATTTTTCTCTTTAAAACCCCCCCCAAATTGCTCATATTTTGGATACTATTTCATTTTTAGATGCCTCCCAAGTCAACTACCAAAGCTGCGCCCAAGGCCACAAAGTCCAAAATCACTCCTCCAAAGACCAAAAAGGCCAAAGCTCCCCCCAAGACCTCAACCCCATCACCTGAACCAGAGGGAAACAGTCCTACCCCTCCCCGCTTTTCTTTTTTGTACTCTCTCTGATCTCCAAGAGAAGTTATTCAACTTCAATTGCCACTCTGATCCCACCTCAGAGCCTGAAGAGAAAGAGGAGCAGGAGCCTAAGCCTGGTGCTCCTATAGATGACCAAATTGAGCTCTGGGATCTTAACACCATCCACAATATATGCAATAAAAATGGCACCTTTGCTGTGCCTGCCACATATCCAGCCAGCTACCCCATCATGAAAAAGAAACAGGGTGTCAGCTTTGTCCACAAGGGCTACAGCTTCAGCTGTAATGATGAGAAGAAACCCATCCATCAACATCACTACAAATGTGATAATGTTGGCTGCCCAGCTAGACTCACCACTTATGGGCTCACTAGATTTAAAGCCCTAACTGTCAAACATGACTACACTGAGCCTTTCAACCCCCTTTATCAACTTATCTGCTGGTTTCTTTGCCAGTTGATAACAACCATCAAGGATCAAACTATCACTGAGGTGGCAACAATACCCTCCTTAATCTAAATGATACCCAACTTTCTACTGTTGATGGCACCTCAAAATTACAGAGATATCTCACTGATATGAGATATGCTCTGAGCACTGAAGGCGTCAGTGCAAGCTCCATTGATCAATTAATCCTTAATGAGGAACAAAAATTATCTTGTCATGAGGAAAAATTTATTCTTCACAATGATAGTCAACATGCCCCTGAGCGTATTATCTGCTTTGCCACAAGCCAGGATCTGAGTAACCTTTTAAAATGCAAAACCTAGCTTGCAGATGGCACTTTCTCAACCTGCCTAAAGCTCTTCAGCCAGCTTTGGAATATCCATGAGCAGGTTGACAATCCTATTTGTTCCCCTGGTCTTTTTTTCCTTCCCAACAATAATCAGGAAACATATGACTGTGCACTCACAATTTTGAAGGCCAAGTTGGATGAAATCCTCCCAATCATTGAAGAGGAGCCCAAGGAGAACAGAGGGCGCAAGAAGAAGGCCCAATCACAGGAAGAGGAAGCCACCCCAACCAGGAAGCAGCCAAAAAGCCTTCCCTACCACAAATATCTGATAGTGTATTTCAAACAGGCTCAGGCAAAGGCCTTCATTTGAGTCTCTAAGAGCTCCCCTCAGGGATGCTACTTCCACTTCCAGCAGGCACTCTGCTGCCGCCTCCAAAAGTGCTCTGACCTTCATGAGCTGGTCAACTCTGAAGTCACCAAAGAAGCAAAGGACGTTTTTAATTGCTTCACTGCCCTTGCTCTGGTTAGAAAGGAGGAAACTAATACCTTTTATGACGCCCTACTCTGTCACCCATATATTATAGCCAACCAGGCAGCCTTTACGCCCTTTATTGAGTAATTTGAAACTCAATGGGTTGGAGTGTTTTAGGCAGCACACCACATTAGAAAAGGTGGTGACTAAATCACCTGGAAATGTTTCAAGCAGGTCAAAGGCAGCCTCATCAAGACCACCTCTTCCCTTGAAGGGTGGCATAGCCAGTTTGCTACAAGGGTCAGGGTTCATAAGCCCAAATTCAACAAGATCATGGTCCATTTAAAAACTCAGCAGACCATCTCTGCCTGCCTCTTTAAGACTGGTATGAAGACCAAGGGTTATCCCCCCAAGCAGACCAAGGCAGTGAAAAAGGTGCAATACATCAATTCAAAAACGCCAGATCAAAAGATGACATCTCAAAAAGCTGCATCACAGAAATACTATCTTGAATCAAAATAAAAAGAGTGTTATCCAAATAAGATTTTTTAATTATAAAAACACTTAATAAATACCCTAAAATACGCCATCATAAAAAACTGCATCACTGAAACGCTATCTCAAATCAAAATAATAAAAGTCTGTTATCAAAATAAGGTTACCAATTTTGCAAATTTAACTATATAACTACCCATCTTTAAGTACCGCTGCGCCGCCTTAAACAATTAAAAAGCGCCACAGCGCCAACTTGGGAAAGTCTTGAGCGCTGCCGCGCTGCCTTGCAAACATCTTTTATGCCGCAGCAATGCCTTACTTTTAAATTTAGTGCCGCAGCGGCGCAAGATTTCAATCCCCAACATAAAAACTCCACTAATCAATAATATTTCTATAAGAACTAAATTTAGAAGATAAATATAATAATTAAAAACTTAATATAATAAAAAAATAAAAACAAAAAATAATAGAAACAATAAAAAGAGGATAAGCAAAAGCAAGTTTATTGCAAGAAAAGAAAAAGGCAGGCTCATTGAGATTGATCCCTTCTGTTGGGGGCACCTCTACACTGATGAGCGGAAGATGTAGCAGGAGGAGAGGCCTGACAGTTGACGGGGCGGGGATGCTTGGCAGGGAGCTGGATAGTAATCACTGGGCACTCATGGGTGGCAATTGTATAACAGTTGTTGTCCAGGTGCTGGTGCACGTGAGCCAGGATCACCAGCATTTGGGCCCAGGCCAACTGGGAGTTGCAGGACATTGACAACCAGTTGCAAAGGGGAAGACGGATTTGACTGACTGGCACCAACCACCCCCAGCCACCACAAGCAGAGAACGCAGCACCTATGGTGAAGCAGTCCATCAACACATCTTCCATTTAGGAATATGATAGGGGTAGGGGGATGCGGAGTTGGTAAGCCAGGGAGAGGCAATACTCCAAGTAACAACCAGTGTACCCGGGCTGGCAACTCTCATGAGGATACCACATAAAGTGGCAAGTTGCGGCAGCCAAAGGAAGATAAAGGGAAGCATTGCCAGTGGTAATGACTTAGAGATACACCTTGAATGTGGCAGAGAAGCGACAGTTGGTGTTGGCTTAGACAGGAAAGTCCAAGGTCTGGTGGAAGCTGGGATCTGCTGAAAGCTCAAGAGCCCAAACCTGAGCCACCTTGTCAATATACTCATTGTGGATGGCAATGGTATGAGCATGTTGCGCGGAAATCTCACTGGGGGCCAAGGTAGCTGACTGCAGCCCTAGACACACCTCAGCAGCCAAACAGGAGGCATTGTATCAGCTGTGGTATAACTCCCCTGCCCAAATTGGGGTCATTGCATTTTTGTCAGAATGCAGAGCCTATAAAAGCTGTACATTGTCTCCTCATGGTGGCAGATCCCAAACTTGCTAAGAAGGTCAGGGTAGTCTACCACCACATTGTCAGAGTTGCAGTGGGCGCAGAGCATTGCAGATGGGGTAGGGGGAGGCGCACCAGTGGAAGGAAGGCGTTGAGGAAAGGAGTGCTGAGCATCAGAAGGATTGCCACTGGGGGCGCACTGCTGACAGGAAGAGGCTCCTCAAACATGGAGTCCTCATCAGGGAAATCCCCAGCACTAGAGTTTGGCGCATTACTACGCTCAGAGGCAGCCACGGTGGTCGTGCAGTCCTGTTTGCAAAACTGAGAGTCACTGGCCCAAAGTTGATTCAAGAAAGCAATACAAACTGAGCGCAGCATTTTTTGAAAAGCGCGCCATACCACTTTGTCTATTGAAGCCATCATTTTGTTGTAGGCTTGGCACATGTTGGTGTTGCTGTTGCTGCTGGAGTTGGGATTCATCTGATGAAGAAAGGAAGTAGTGTTTGGTCAAGTGGGGGGATATGTTGGGAATTTTGACCAAGCAATGATGCCAATTAGGATGGAGCTCACGTATTAGGATTACAGCAGTCAACTCCATAAATTAGCAGTATAAAATCAATGATGCCATTCATGACAGAGCTCACAGAATAGAATTACTGCAACCTCATTGTCATAAATTTATATCTATTCAATTGCCAGTAGATTTTGAATCATTACTGCAACCTCATTGTCATAAATTTATATCTATTCAATTGCCAGTAGATTTTGAATCATTACTGCAGAATACCCAATGACATGCACTGCCGCGCTGTCTCTATCATACATAAAGCGCCACCGCGTCACCCAAAAAAAGCTCCAAGCGCAGCAGCTCAGCCTTGCAAATATTTTAGATGCCATGGCGCCGCTTTACTTTTACATCAAGCTCCACCGCGGCGCTATTTTTGAATCCCCAAAATGTCAATCTAATTATTAATCAAATTTCTAAGCACTAGTCTCAATAAGATAATCAAAAAAAGATATTTTGGATCAGTAGTAGATTTGTAATTGTAGACAAAATTTAACCCACTGAAAAGTAGTGCGCGGCAACTAAAATATTTGCAAGACAGTGCCGCGGCACCTGGAGTTTTACATTGTTGGCGCTGCGGCGCCTGAGATAATTTTTAGCTGGCGCTGCAGCACCTAAGCTTTAATTAAAATGGCGCGGCTGTGCTATCTTTGATTTTTTTTTGTCTATAAAATCATACTTTTAAATGATAAATCCAAGCTTTTCCCTTTTTAATTGGGAATAAAGTATGGTATTAATTTAAGACTCCATATAATAAATCAATCTAAATTAGAGCCACTTTTATAGTATACCCCCTACAATACAGCCATTCAAAAACCACGTTTAATATGCTAGCCTTGTTCCTTATCATAGTATGAACTTTGCCACTGTAAATTCAGAACCTGAAGGTAAAAATGCAGGATTTTCAAATTCTTTTGTGTGAAATCACCAACTTACTGGAGTAATTTTCATCCCAGAACAACTTAATACTTTATATAAAAGGATGAAAAATATTCCAGTAAGTTGGTGAGTTCATGCAAAAGAATTTGACAATCCCACATTTTTACCTTTAGGTTCTGAATTTACAGTATTTGGATTTCAATAATACAATGTTTTACTAGTTATTTTATTTAGTAATGAGGGTATTTCCGTTGTGCAAAATTTACCCATTACAAATTCCACTGGGTTTTCATATCACCCAATAGATTTGATGTGTACAATGAATAGGGGGAAATAAGGGGTAATTACATATGACGCAAGGCTACGCTATATTGATTCCCCCACTGCAATTCATGCTTTTCACTTTTAAAAGTATAGTTTCACGTTAAATCTCAATTAAATAAAAAATGTAAGAAACCGTCTGAAACTTTGCATATATGTATTTTTTGATCTTCTCTAAACAACTGGGTACTTTTTAACCCCAGTTGTATAAACTAGTTTTAAAAATATTCAAGTTTTACTCTTTGGCCTGGTTGAGGCAGCTCCACCATAAATTTGTTAATTTTATATAAAAATGGTCAAAAACACTATATTTTTGAGCTACAGCATCTCAATTACGTTATCTTGAAAACATCATTTCACTTGCAAGTTTTCAGTCAAAACTCACAGTTTTTCATAATTGCACCACTAATAATTTTTTAATTTTTACATAATACAAAACATAATAATTTTGATAGTATATAATTCAAGAGTTTCTCTACAATTCCATGTAAAAAATATTGACTACTTTTTATATTTAATACATTCTCATTTTTCTCTTTAAAAATTGTCCCCAAATTTGAACTTTTCTGACACAAATTCACTCTTAGATGCCTCCCAAGCCTACCACCAACGCTACCCCCAAGGCTTCCAAGAGCATGGCCACTCCCACTCAGGCAATAAAGACCAAGGCTACCCTCTCCAAGCAGACTCCTAAAGAAAAAATGCCTACCAAGACCCCCACATCTTCCCCCAAGCCCAAGGCTAATAGACCCACCTCTCCACACTCTTCCTTTGTCTACTCCCCCTCTGATCTCCAGGAGGAGCACGTCCACTCCATGATGAAGATGAGAATGAAAGAGTCTCTGAAAACAACTCTGATGACCATGGTTTTGCAGCCTCAGAGGAGGAGCTTATCCTAGAGTGGGACTTACATGCAGTTGCCAATATCTGAAACATCAACAGGCAATTTATAGTTCCAGCCGTTTCCCCTGACTCATTTCCCATAATGACCAAGAAGGGGGGTGATGGCTTTGTCAAGGACAGCTTCCTTTTCACATACAATGACCAGAGAAAAAAATAGCAAACTATCACCACAAATGTGATAGTCCAGGCTGCCCCGCGCAATTAACTACAATTGCGTTTACCCAAGTCAAGGAGCTCACCATTGAGCATGACTGTTTGGGCTCTTATATGATTCTCTACTATCTTATGCACTGGTACCTTTTCCAAGCCATTCCTTTCAACAAGGACTTGACTTCAACTGAGCTGGTAACTCATGCTCTCCTTTACCTGAATAAGGATCAGAGAGAGGAGGTTGGAGAAAAGACCAGACTCCAACAGTATGTGACTGATCAACAGTCAATTGATGCCAATATTGGCGTCAGTGCTAGAAGTATTGATGAGCTTGTACTTTTGGAAGTCCAGAAGACTACCATGCTTGGAAAGCCCTTTCTGCAACACAACAACAGGCAAGGTTCCCCAAACTGTATTTTGTGCTTTTCAACACAAGAGGATCTTGTACACCTTCTAAAGTGTGATACCTGGTTTGCCAATGGGACTTTTGCCTCTTGTACAAAGCTATTTTATCAGCTTTGGGCCATCCATGATCAGATCAATAAACATATCATCCCCTTTGTCTTATTCTTTCTTCCTAATAAAAGGGAAGAGACTTACATTCAAGCCTTGAATATACTAAAGCAAAAACTGGATGACACCATGCCTACGCTTGAAGAAGAGCCAACTGAGAAAAGGGGCCGCAAGAAGAAGAAGGTCAGCCCAGAGGCTTTCCAAGAGCAAAGGCCATAACTAGAAAGGCGCCAGAGTCCCTTCCTTACCATATCATGTTGATGGTTGACTTTGAGGCTGCACAGGCCAACACTTTTATCAAGGTATTTAGGAGCAGGCCCCAAGGCTGCTTCTTTCACTACCGCCAGGCTCTGCGCAAGAACCTGATGAAAAACCCAGCCCTCAATAAGCTGGTATACAAAGACGGTACAAAGGAGGCCATAAAGATATTCAATTGCTTTGCTGCTCTAGCCATGGTCAGAAAGGAAGAGGTTAACCTTTTTTACAACAAGCTTCTCAATGACAATTACATTCTTGGGAACCAAGAAGCATTTGCTCCTTTCATAAAGTATTTTGAGCACCAGTGGGTGGGTGTATTCCAGGGACATTGCCGCATCTGCAAGGGCAGCAACTCAATTAATTGGAACTGCTATAAGCAGGTCAAAGCCGGCGTAACTAAGACCACATCCTCACTTGAAGGTTGGCATAATCAATTTTCTTGCCTGGTTAAAGCAAAAAGGCCTATGTTCAATGTGATAGTCAACAAGATGAAGATTCAACATGCGCACAGAGATCAGCTATACTCCCAGGCTGTCAAAATCAAAGCTTTTGTAGCCAAGCATGCTGGCCAGCAGGTCAAGTTTGCAAGTGTTACCAAAGCAGTTTTGGCCTATTACACCAGAGAGGGCCGCCTTACCCATCTCAAAGACATTGCCACGGCCCTTGGATCTAATTTATAATCCACTTTCTTTAACAATAAATTTCTTTCTTAAATATTTTATTTTAACTTTATTTTTAGTATATACATGTTTAATATAGTGTTAAAATTTAATACAAAAATAGCACTGTTTTAGGATGTGTTGACTTTGGAGCTTTGTGCACTATAGTTGGTATTAATGACCCCACATTTTTATTGCAGATTTGTAATCCTTAGATGATTTTGAGTCTAACTGTATGCTTTTTTTGAAACCTTTAATATGCACATGTATACTTAATATAGTGTTAAAATTTAATACAAAAATAGTACTTTTTTAGGATGTGTTGACTTTGGAGCTTTGCGCACTATAGTTAGTATTAGCTGAAACCATATTTTTATTGCAGATTTGTAATCCTTGGATGATTTTGAGTCTAGATTTATGCTTTTTTTGAAACCTTTAATATGTATATATATACTCAATATAGGGTTAAAATTTAATACAAAAATAGCACTGTTTTATGATGTGTTGACTTTGGAGCTTTGCGCACTATAGTTGGCATTAGCTGACCCCATATCTTTATTGCAGATTTGAAATTCTTGGATGATCTTAAGTCTATTCAAATTTTTTTTATATTTTTGAAATGTTTTTTGGGCTTTTATCAATATTTTAAGTTATCTGGCGCGGTTTAGTCAGAAATCTGAGATAGGGTACAAGATGGTGTCATTCTAGATAGCGTTTTGATCACATTTTTGAGATGACATCTATCTAGATGGAGTTTTTGAGATGGCATTTTCAAGATAGCGTCATTTGAGATGGTGTATTGCACTGTGAAAAAGTATACTGAAATCAGCAAGGTGGTCCTTGCCTACTATCCTAAGGATAGAAAGCTTGAGCATCTCCAAGCTATCTCAGTTGCTCTTTCTGCTAATGTTTGAGTCTTTTCTCAATAAAGTATTCTGTATCTTCTCCCTTATTTCCTTTGATTTTACCATTCTTTGACTTTTTTGGTATTTGGTACAATTATATGCTTATTTTAAAGTATAGTTTATAGTTAAAATAGATGAAAATAGTTGTTTTTGGGATTATTTAACTTTTGGGATTTACACAACTATGTTGCTACTAATTGACCCCATTTTTTATTGCAGATTTGAAATTCTGAGGCTTTTTTAAGCCTAGAAACGGTTTTTTATTTTTATTTTTTGAGAATTTTTTGGATTTTTTTTGGAGTTCAAAATCTAAAAAATTAAAACTTGTTTTTCTTAGTCAAAATACTGTATTTTGAAATGGCATTTTTACTAATAAATTGAGATAGCGTAAATTGAGATGCTGTTTTTGAAATGGTGTGTCCTACCATGCCTAACCTGTGTCATACATACTAATTAGTTTGATATAGATGAATGTATTGGTTTTCATGTTGTGTGGCTGTAATGGCACTAAAATAATAATGATCAGGTGATGCCTCACAAGGTTGAATCTGTGGCTTTTAAAAAAAATCAATGGTACTAAAAAGGGTTCACAATTGTTTAAATAAAATTAATCCATTTCTATCTATTTTAATTTTTTATTTGTTAACTCTACAGTCAATACACTATTTGGTGAATTATAATAAAAAATATGAATCTCTATATCTAGTATAATTAATTTTATTCATCTTTTGTACTAATTCTTATATGTCTATTATACAATCCAATGTCACATCATAATATATAAATAATTTTTGCGTCCTAATAAAAACAAAATAAATAAAACTGAAAACAATTGATATAAGGAGCGCCTATTTATCTAATTGGCTTGGAGGCAAGGGCTTTGGGAAGGAGGGATTTTGAGTGCTTGTAAAAAGCTGCCACCACATTGGGTGGCATTGCAAATTGACTGACCTCAAGGATACAGTAGTTTTAAAAGCTATGGTGACAATCAAAAATACCTCAGATTTAAATAAAATGATTTCATATTTGAACAAAATCCAACTATCAGGTTAAAATATACACTCTGTTAACAGGATTTATTGGTGTTAATGGGCAAAATGAGTCAACACAGCAAAGATGTGCTCACACACAAAGCAAAACCATTCAAAATACAATCTGAAATACATTGATTCACAACAAAATAATGTGAGTTGACTTTTGGTGTACATATGCTTACTATGTGAATTGGTGACAAAATACATCCAAGCACAGTGTGTCAAAACTCAATCCAAAAACAAAACACAATAGCAACTCACTATGTAAACAAAATCACTCATCAGTGTGTGCAATGGATTGTAATCAAGAATGATACCAATGTATCTAAAATAAGACACAAGATCTGAAACATAAATTTTAAAAATACAATGTTGGGTGTTTGAATTTAGCAGTAAAATCTGGTAAAATGAGTGGAAATTATTTTGGGTATTCAAAAATGGGTGTTGAAATACCAGAAACAACTAATTAAGAAATAAAAAATCTAGAATTGGGATATTGGGTGGGAAAAAAATATTAATTGAATATCCATATTTAGATAAAAGCAAAAAATTGAAATTAAGGAGTAACTTAATTAAGTTTTATAAAATAATTTTATTAAATTTTAAAATGGAAGGAACACAGCAATAGAGTATCATTGCACCTGTTGTGCGCTGCGGTTGCAGTTGCCCCCCGCGGGTCAAAGAACAGAGTTAGTACAACACAAATGCCTACTTGGGAAGGGGATGGGAGAGGAGAATTTGATAGTGACACTGCACTGACACAGCCAGTTTGAGGAGCACAAGCTGCTAGGGTGCAGCAAAAATCTTGGGTCTCCAAGCTGGCCCAGAAGCCCATCAAGGTTACTTTCACCAAGAAAGTTAGAAACAAAGAGGTAGAACTTACTTTGTATGTGTTTGACGTTGTGTACCGGCAAGAGTTGGTACCGTCAGCCATGCTGGAGAAGGTGAAGCCTGTACTTGATACTAGCTACAAGCCCTACATCTGTGATGGCAATCAGGAGGAGGACAAGGAGCCTGAGTTCTTCAGAACTGATGAGGGACAGTTGGTGCTAAAGAAATTTGAAGCCTTCTAAAGCAAGGTACCCATGCCTTGCAAGCCAGTCCCTGAGCAGGATCCCAATTCAACTACTCCCGCTAAGCCCGCCCAGAAGTGCATCCCCAACATCAAACACATCATCCTTCTTAAGCTAATGCGTGAATCTGCTGACTACAAGGTGGCTGCAGCAATTGTTGGAATGGATCCCAAGTACGCCAGAAAGACCTTCAACAAGTTCATCAATACTGGCCAAGACCTTGCTGCAGAGAAATCCTTGCGTGTTTCCACTATGATCACCAAGAAGCACAAATGGGCAATCTGCCAGTGGATAACCTGGGACTGCCATCTTGAACTGACAAATATATAGGCCATGGTCAAATCTACTTTTGGGGTTGAGGCCTCAATTTCCTTTTACTACTATCTGCTCAAAGGAATGTGCTTTTCCTGGAAAAAGCTTGGGGTATCTCCCTATAATAGAAACAGCCCAACCAACATCAAGACTTGGAAAAAATACGCTGAGGCGTACACTGCCCTCAAAGCCAAGGGAACAGTTAAATTCTACTACATTGATAAATCAGCATTTGCCTCATCAATGCGCAATGGGTATGGGTATGTCCCAAAAGCTCCAATGACAGGATGACTCAGTGTGCTGCAGTCCGCCCCACAGCATATTCAATGGTGACTCTCCTCAGTCCAAAGGGGATTGTGCTCTATCAAATGATACTAGGCTCCCACAACAGCCGTACCTTTCTATCATTCCTCCAATTGGTCCAGGAGCACCTGAGGCGCACAAGCCTGGGCTTCACCAATGTAATTGTGCTGGATAACATTGGTCTCCATAAGGTGGCTGATATTCTCAAGGAATTCCCATCAATTGACACCAACATTGCAGTGGGCCCCCAGCTATTGGCCACGGCAAATTTGCCTCTTCTCTTCCTTTCTGCCTATTTGCCCTTCCTAAATCCCATCAAGAAAGTTTTTGGGTGGCTCAAGCAAGTTATCAAGCAAGGGACCCCAACTGGGACCAAGGACCTCTTTGATTTGCTGCAGGCCGGGATCCACACCCTCCCAGCTGAGAATGTGGCCAAATTCTATGGCCACATTGGTTTGTTCATCCCTGCATGCCTTTCAAAACAGCCAATCAATTAAAGGCTTAGCTTATCCAACTTTTTTTATATTCTCTAATTTACTATTTAAGATTTATTAAGTATCATTTTATATTAAGTAGCTTCTAAGCCCACAATCACTTTCAGTGGGACCATCAATGAAGGTTTGTAATTTATTTATTTTATATTAATCTTTTTATTATGGCATTTGAGGCTATCCCAAACACTTGTACTTGATTATGTGATATATTTATATCACTTTTAATAAATAAATAAATAAATAAATATAAAAATGGAATTAAAAAAATTAAATGTAAAATGTAAAAATTAGAAGTATAGTTTATTAATGTATATTATTATGCTTTTATGTGAACTGGCTCCAGGATTTATTTTGCAAAACTTGTTTGCTAAATTAAAAATTAAAAAATATTGTAAATAAAAATAATCTAAAGTGTAAATAAATTTATTGGAATATAGAATATATTAGGAGCTCCTGTAATGGGTTCTTTGGTATGTACCCACCCAGCATTGGAGGTGGCACACAACCTCAACTGCCACACCATAGACAGTGGATACACCCTGATTTAAATATTTACAGCGGCTGGTAAAGGGGAATATTTTCAGATGGGAGTTCAGGAGCAGCTTCTCTGGTGGGGCTGAAAACCTATAGATTCCCGCCAGGACCAGGGCGCCTTGGATTATGTAGTCAACTGAGTTGTACCCGGGGGACCTTCTTCCTGTTCAATGAGAGCTGGGCCTTGTCAATCCCAAGAAGGACCCTGTCTAGGTCCTCTACGCTGGTGCCTATTCCAAAGAAGAAAAGATATCCCAAGTAAACTACAAGGTGAAGCCTTTGCCCAGAAAAGGCTTCTGTAAACTCACAGAGTTTATTATACATGTTACTAATCTTCTTCTCATGCTTTTTCTTTGCAAAGATCAGCTCCATGGCTGCAGGGACCCCTGTCTTTTCAGCGCTCCAGGACAGCCCAAAGTTGACAAGGAGGATTTTGGTTTTCTTGACGGCTGTTGCGTCTGCAACAGCCAATTTTCTAACTGTGCGCCCAAAGTTCTTCAGCAGGTAAGAGAGTGTGTGCTCAACTGGGAAGCAGAAGCAAGCAGCTGCATGGGACTGGCCAATCTCTAGTATATTCTTGAATGGGAGAGTTGCCAGGATGTCCCAAACAAGCTCAATGAAGTTTACACAGTAAACTCTACTGAGGGATACCAGGTCTAGGCGGACCAGTTGGGCATCATTGTAGACAGTAACTGCCCACTAAGATGCTGCCTTGGCATGCGTCAGCCCAGATAGCGTGATCCTTATCATTGGAAAGGACCTGTGAATTCTGTTTTCAAGCTCCTGCAAGACAGGAGGGACAGAAACAGCTGTTTGACCACATGATTGGTATAGTTGGCATAAAACGTGGCAGGGACAAAGGGGACCAGGACCTGGCAGAGTTCACCATCAACATCTTCTAAAAAAGGTAAGTATTTTGAATTTTTATTAATTTTGTTTTTAGGTTACCTTTTCTGTGTTTCCTCCTTGCCCGCAGCCTTGGCTGGCTTGGCCATTCTTGGTGCAAGCAGTTGTACGGGCAATTATTTATCCTCTGTCCTTGCCCACTTGGTAGGTTTCAGGTAGGCATACATTTCAGGGTCATCCGTCCAGACAGACGGCACAGAGAGGGCAAAGCAATTGAATTGCAAGCTCTTCATCCACCATTTTTTTAATGTTGAGCAGGCGCTCTATGGTCTTCTCTGATGTGTCAGGCATTTTGGTCATTAATTCCTTGGATGTTATCCTGTCAAGTTTCTTGCCTTTGAGGACAACAGACTTAACTTTTGCTTTGATCTTGTGGTCAATGTCCTTTATTTTGGCAATTGCCAAGTCAAGGTCCTTCAGAAGCTTTTCCAATTCTCTCATTGATTTTTTACTAACCTTTCCATATGTTTTTATAGCTTTTACCCCAATAAAATCTGTTTTATTCTGATACTTTTGCCTCTTTGTTTATTCCTATTTTTTTTCTCATTTACTACACTATCTCATTTTTTACTCATTGTGTTATGTTTCACACTCAACTCAATATGTGTTGTTTGCTTTGTGTTGGCATTGTTTCCTTAATTGCCATATTATTTTTGCCACTTTACACATCCCCTTGTGAAAATATTAACAACAATTTGGTGATCAGCTAAATTTGAATTTGAAAATATAGGTTAATTGTGTTTAGATAAAGTTGTTGCTGATCCAAATTCAAAACCTTAACAATAAACTGTAAACCAATCAGGAGCTGAGTGAGAAAGTAATTGTTGTGACATAAAGGATCATTTGATAATTTTTTGGTGCATGTGCGCTAATTAATATGATTGGCTGGTTGTTTTGCTATTGCGTGTCATTGTTGCTGTGGCAAGTTGTTTATGGACTAGTGCTAACCCAGCAGCTGATTGGGCACTAGTCCATCAACAACTTGCCACAGCAACAATGGCGCACAATAGCAAAACAACCAGCCAATCATTTTATTTAGCGCACATGCATAAAAGAATTATTTAATGACCCTTTATGTCACAATAATCACTTTATCACTTGGCTCCTGATTGGCTTAAAGTTTATCATTAAGGTTTTGAATTTGGATCAGTAACAACTTTATCTAAAAACAGTTAACCTATAATTTTCTAGTTCAAATTTAGCTGATCACCAAATTGTTGTTAATATTTTCACAAGGGGCTGTGCTTGGGTACTAAAAATAACTGTGTTCTGGATCTAGATACACATCATAGTAAATATATGATTTATAGAAATAAACTGAACATAAAGAATAAAACCAACTATAAACAAAGAGAAAATGAACAATTTAAATTCAGAATAAAGATAATATAAATAGAGAAATGTTTGGTGACAGGGAGCTTATTGGGGGGCAAGGAAGAGTGATGTCTAGTAGGCAGAATAATGTGGGAAGGAAGGCATAGAGCCGGTGCTTGCCTGGGGGTCTGTGATTGGGTGGGTGGGCAAAAGCGCCCATGTCAACACTAAAAAAGCTGGTACTATAGTAAAGTGACAACCTGGTTTTACATAATGTTGTCTCCTGGATGTTGACACTTTTTTAAGTAACGGCACACTTAACCCTGAACATTTTTAATATAAAAAATAAATTTTAAATACTTTATTATATTAAAATGACCTCACAAAGTTCAAAAATGCAATAAAACAATACAACAGGTAATAAGAATAAGGAGATATAAGCAAGTATTTTTCAATTTACTATGTAAATTACACTCATTATTATAAAATTATGTTTTTATTACTATAAAAATTAAAATTCTAATGAACCAAAAATAAAGATTTTTATATATCATAATAACTACAAAATATAAGAAAATTCTAACTTAAATTTATTGTACTTTATATAAGCATAACTTAAAAAATCACATGCCTTAAAGATAAATTAACAAAGTATAAGATATTTCTTACTAAACCACATTGAAACTGTATCTGAAACTTACCATTTGTCAGGAAATCCTGATCTATTAGGGTTGACTGATCCATATCCCTATCACTAAAGCTTTGGGTTGACACTAGACAGGACACAGCCAGCTTGAAACAGCTATTCTGGAATACAGAGAAACTATAACAAGACTGATGTAGTTTACAATCCAGAAGACACCTGAGACATTCTGGGTCTCAGTTTCAGGACAATCCAGAAGCTTCTATAATTAGATGTTAGGCATTCTGGATCCCAAATTAGACGCAAACCTGACCCAAAGAATAAAACAGGGAATTACACCATCCTGTTTCACTGAGAAGTGAGACAGAGGACCGCCTGTGCGCATTTTTGCATTATACCAAGTGTAAGGCAGGGCCGGCCAAAATGGATATCAACTTAGTTGGCCTCAACTAAGTCAAGGTATATCTAGGCTGAAGAGGAGAAATCAGCAGCCTAGAATATTACCTCATCTCAAAACCTTATTCAGGTTTGGGATCCAACTCTGGGGGTGAAACTAGTAGCTTGGGGATAATAGGCTAGCTAGTAAGAGTTGTCCACAGCTAGATGCCAGTCTGGCCACTAGCTTTTACACTATAAAGGGTCCTTCTAAGATCACTTGGAAGCCAGAAAATTAATACCCATCAACATCACTACTAGTCTGAATAGTAGTGGTGTCAAGTACAATAAGAGCAACTTATTGATACTTTCATAATCCTGCCAAACCACCTAGATGGTGTTGCGTCATCAAAAGATCACAGGACTTTCCCATTACTTGGCTCAAGCAGCAACAGAACACAGCCTGCTACAACACCCATCCACACTAATTGGAAGCACATCTGTCTTCTTACAGATTTATCTATCCCAAAATGCATAATAAAAATAATAAAAACTATATCTCTTCTTCCTCAAGATCCAAAAATCTTGACACCATTTATACCTAAAAAGATTAGTACTATCCAAAAAAATAAATTAAACATTAAAATTTAAAAGTGAAAAATATACAGGCAAAACAAAGCAAGGTGTATTGGTCTAATTAAAGCCACCAGCAAGAGCAGTGGCAACATCCTCTAGGTACTTCTTGATCTCTGCCACTCTTTACTTCTTCTTGATAACCTTCTGGACGTCCTCCTGGTAGTCCTGGTCCTTACCCTTTCTCTTCTTGGGGGCCACCCAAATGGCCAGGTTGCAAAACTTGGAAACAGTCTGGGCCTGCTCCTCCTACGGATTCTGGAAGAGCTTGTTGTACTTGTGGTTTGACCAAAACTTCACCTTCAGGTGCTTGTGCACACTTCCAGGCTGGAGGTGGTCTTCATCTCCCCCTTGAGGCAGGCGCCCAGGCAATTCCAAGGGGCAGTGGCCTGCTCTTACCTCTCCAGGCAGTCACCTTCTTGCCTACCCATTGCCGCTCAAAGTAATCCAAGTAGCTTTTGAAGATGGTGGAGTGCTTCTTGATATAAGCATCCTCCATGAGGGCCTCAAAGCCAATCCCAGTATGCTCCAGCTGCACAAAAGCCAAGGCAGCAAACTGAGTGATGGCAAATTGCCACTTTCCTTTACCATCCTTAAGATACTTGTCAAAAAGCTCCTTCTTGCTCTTGAGATTCTTGGTGAGGGCCTGCCTAAAATGGAAGAAGCAGCACTGTACTTCTTCATTGAAGGCGGCCTCAAAGGCTCTGAACTGAGCTTGCTCAAAGTCCATTATGATTACCTTTGGCCCAAGTGAGCGTGCATGAGCTAGCTGCTCTGCAGCTAGGGTGGACTCATCCTTCTCAGTGGAGGAGGGATTGGCCCTTGTGGCGTGGATGGGAGGGGGAGCTGGTTGGTGAGAAGGGAGCTCAAAGCATCCTGTACAATTTTGAATGCTCTGGCATAGACCTCTTTCTTGGCACCAGGAAAGAGAAAGAAAACAAGGGGGATAACCTGTGCATCAAATCGCCCGTGCAGGACCCAAAGCTGCTTGAAAAGGGTTGGGCAAGTTGAAAATGTGCCGTCGCATAGCCAGGTGGTAGCAGTGTTGAGCTGCTCCAGGTTTTGGGTTGTGGCGTAGGCAATGACCCTGTCCTCCACTTTCTGCCCATTGTCATGAAGCAAGAACATCTCACCATCCTTGGTTTTCTTGAGGGCATTGGAAAGGACCAGGTCTTTAATTGTGGTGGCACCCTTGGCCAGGGGGTTTGAGCCTTAGTGCCTATCACTCACAAACTTGACCAGCTGGGTGTGGGTTGGCACCCTCTTGAGGTTGGTAGGGGAGAGGTACTTGAACGCAAGCACGGCCAGCTGGGTTAGGGAAAGGTCCTTTGAGGTGGGCATGACTGCACCAGATACCATTTGAGAAGGCAGGCAATGGTTGTGTTGGGCATGATGCAGGTATGCTCACCCTTAATGGTCTGTACCAGGTCCCAGCGCTCAGTATTGAGCTGCACTGGGCAGGAGCGGACCTCACAGGTATAGTGCTGGCTCTTGAAGCCCCAGTTGGCGTTATTGCAGCTGAAGATGTAACCAATGGCCACCATGGCTAGCCCACCTTTGACACTCATGATGGGGAAAACTTTGGTAAGGTGGAAGGAAGCTTGAACTTCCCGTCAACATTGCAGATATTGTGGGCCAACAGAGGGTCCCATGGGCCAGCAGGAGCATGGCAGAAGCCAGGGAAGTAATCAGGGCAGGGCTTTGTATCATCCCCAGATGGATTTTAAGGGGGGAGTTTAGTGGGGGGAAGCAGAAAGGGGCTTATCTTGGTGCTCTTCATGTGCAGGAGACTTATCCTTGGGTGGGGTCTTTTTTTCCTGGCGCCGCTTCTTGGTTGGCTCCTTGTCTGAAGCCAAGTTGTAGAAACTGTGGTCAGTAACTGAACCCTCAGTTTCCTCTCCCCCAGTGGAGTTAGCAGGGCTCTTCTCAGGAAAGGGCTCAGGGGAGGGCTTGGGAGTGGCCTTCTTTAATGAGACAGGCTTCTTCTTGGTGGATTTGTTGGGCTTAGAGGAACACTTGGTTCCTTTGGGCTGCTTAGAGGTGTTCTTGTTCTAAAATAATAAGTGAAATGGTTTAAAAGAAAGCAATTTATTTAAAAAAATAACTTAAAAATATAATATATAAGAAGTAAACTTTATATGGCTTTTATTGGTATTTAAAAGGTAAAAAATACTTGTATAGTTTTTATTTTATCAAAGTTATAAATAACAAGTTAAAAGTTAAGAAAAATATGTAAAAGTCTTATATTTAGATGTAGATTTTATTTTAAAAATTGGAAAATATGAAAAAGAAAAGTAAAAAAACAAAATATCAAAAAATCGTGATTTTATTATGTAAAACATAAAGTTTCATATGTGAGACTGAAAAGTGTCAACATTATGAGTGACAATTAGTAAAAAAACTGAATTATCACTTACAATTAAAAAATTGTAGACATTATTTTGACAAAATTCTTACTGTTGACATTTTTTTGAAAATTTACTATGAAAAAACATAGTACACTTAATTAAATTTATGCAGGCTAGCAAATATTAACCCTTTTCTGTGTATTTTTGTTAACATAATAAAATAAAAACATATAAAAATAAGTTAAAAAATTATCAAAGTTCTTTATTTCTTTATTAAAAATAATATTTGGGTAGTGGTATATGATATTTCACCATAGCATATATTGAAATTTCTTAAGAAAGTTGTATTCAGTAATGAAAAGGGTAAAGTGTCAACAACATCACTTACAACATTCTTTTTATGAGGTGACATTAAATAAGCTTAATTGTACCACTTTAATTTGCTTAACTCCACCCCAGGGGATGATCACGGTAGAGCATTCCATTTTGAAAACTGAATCTTGAAAAACGCCATCTCTAAATACACCATCTTGATTTTTATCTATTTTGATTTTATAGTAAAAACGCCATTTTGATTTACAGCATTTTGACTAAGGAGAAACGGTTTTAAAATTTTAGATTTTTTGAACTCCAAAAATAACCCAAAAAATAAAATTCAAAAAACATTTCTTAGCTTAAAAACCCTCAGAATTCCAAATCTGCAATATAAAAATGGGGTTGATTAGTAGAAACATAGTTGGGTAAAGCCCAAAAGTTAAAATAATCCCAAAAACAACTATTTTTGTCTATTTTAACTACAAACTATACTTTAAAATAAGCATAGAATTGTACCAAATACCAAAAAAAGTCAAAGAATGGTAAAATCAAAGGAAATAAGAGAGAATATAATAAGATTTTATTGCAAATAGGCTCAAACATTAGTGGAAAGAGCAACTGAGATGGCTTGAAGATACTCAAGCTTGCTATCCTTGGGATAGTAGACAAGGACCACCTTGATAATCTCTGTATACTTTTTCACTGCTTTGGTCTTCTTGGGGGGTTGCCTTTGGTCTTTATACCAGTCTTAAAGAGGCAGGCAGAGATAGCCTGCTGAGTTTTTAAATAGACCATGATCTTATTGAATTTGGGCTTATGAACCCTGACCCTTGTAGCAAACTGGCTATGCCACCCTTCAAGGGAAGAGGTGGTCTTGATGAGGCCGCCTTTGACCTGCTTGAAACATTTCCAGGTGATTTAGTCACCACCTTTTCTAATGTGGTGTGCTGCCTGAAACACTCCAACCCATTGAGTTTCAAAATACTCTATGAACAGAGCAAAGGCTGCCTGGTTGGCAATAATTTAAGGATGACAGAGGAGGGCATCATAAAAGGCATTGGTCTCCTCCTTTTGCACAAGGGCAAGGGCAGCAAAGCAATAAAAACGTCATCTTCTTCTTTGGTGCCTTCAGTGTAGACCAGCTCATTAAGTTCAGATAACTTTTGGAGGCGGTAGCAGAGTGCCTGCCAGAAGTGGAAGTAGCATCCCTGAGGGGAGCTCTTGAAGACTCAAATGAAGGCCTTTGCCTGAGCCTGTTTGAAATACACTACCAGATATTTGTGATAGGGAAGGCTTTCTGGCTGCTTCCTGGTTAGGGTGGCTTCCTCTTCCTGTGACTGGGCCTTCTTCTTGCGCCCTCTGGTCTCCTTGGACTCCTCTTCAATGATTGGGAGGATTTCATCCAACTTGGCCTTCAAAATTTTGAGTGCACGGCCATATGTTTTCTGCTTCTTGTTGGGAAGGAAAAGGAAGACCAGGGGAAGAACTAGATTGTTAACCTGCTCATGGATATTCCAAAGCTGGCTGAAGAGCTTTAGGCAGGTTGAGAAAGTTCCATCTGCAAGCCAGGTCTTGCATTTTAAAAGGTTGCTCAGATCCTGGCTTGTGGAAAAGCAGATAATATGCTCAGGGTCATGTTGACCATCATTGTGAAGAAGAAATCCCTCCTCATGACAAGATAATTTTTGTTACTCAGTAAGGATCAATTGGTCAATGGAGCTTGCACTGACGCCTTCAGTGCTCAGAGCATATCTCAGATCAGTGAGATATCTCTGTAATTTTGAGGTGCCATCAACAGCAACAAGTTGGGTATCATTTAGATTAAGGAGGACATCATTAACCACCTCAGTGGCAGTTTGATCCTTTGTGGTTGGGATTACCTGGCAAAGAAACCAGCGGATCAGTTGATAGAGAGGGTCAAAAGGCTTGGCACAGTCATGACCAATAGTCAGGGCTTTAAACCAAGTGAAACCATAGGTGGTGAGTCTAGCTAGACATCCAACATTATTTTATTTGAAGTGATGTTGACAGATGGGTTTCTTCTCATCATTACAGCTGAAGCTGTAGCCCTTGTAGACAAAGCTGACACCCCCTTTCTTTGTCATGATGGGGTAGCTGGCTGGATATGTGGCAGGCACAGCAAAGGTGCCATTTTGATTGCATATATTATGGATGGTGTTAAGATCCCAGATCTCAATTTGGTCCTCTGTAGGAGCACCAGGCTTAGGCTCCTGCTCCTCTTTCTCTTCTGGCTCTGAGGTGGGATCAGAGTGGCAATTGAAGTTGAATAACTTCTCTTGGGGATCAGAGAGAGAGTACACAAAAGGAGAGTAGGTAGGGGTAGGACTGTTTCCCTCTGATTCAGGTGATGGGGTTGGGGTCTTGGGGAGAGCTTTGGTCTTTTTGGCCTTTGGAGGAGTGATCTTGGACTTTGAGGCCTTGGGCGCAGCTTTGATAGTTGACTTGGGAGACATCTAAAAATGAAATAGTATCAAAATATGAGTGATTTATGGGTTGTTTTTAAAGAGAAAAATGAGAATGTTTTTAATATAAAAAGTAGTACTTTTTTACATAGAAATGTAGATAAGATATAAAAATATATAATATCAAAATTTCAATGTTTTTAGTTTTGTAAAAATAAATTTTTTATTAGTAACACAAGTCTTCAAAACTTTGAGTTTTGACTGAAAACTTGCAGTCAAAATGGCGTTTTCAAAGTGACGTAATTAAGGTGCAAAAGCAGAAAAAACATAGTGTTTCTGACCATTTTTTATATTGAATTAAGAAATCTACGGTGGAGCTACCTCAACCAGACCAAAGAGTAAAACTTGAATTTCTCAAAAACTAGCTTATACAACTGGGGTTAAAAAGTACACAGTTGTTTAGAGAAGGCAAAAAAATGTATATTTGCAAAGCTTCAGTGAATTTGTTACATTTTTTAATACTATGGTTTTTAACGTGAAAATGTACTTTTTAAAAGTGAAAAGCAAGAATTGCAACTGGGAAATTGATATAGCGTAGCCCGGCGTCATAGGTAGTCTCCCCTTATTTTCCCCTATCCATTGTGCACATCAAATCAATTGAGTGATATGAAACTTGTTGGAATTTGAAGTGACGTGAATCAAAATGGCATAATCACCTTCTTTTATATTGAAATCACTATTAAAATATTTCATTAAGAGAACTCCTATCAATCTATTCATGTATAGATAAGTTATAAAGTACATATAGCAAAACTATTTTTTACCCAGCAATGGCAATCCCTAGTAGGACTACCATTGCAGTGCTCAAGGATTCTAAGGGTAAGGTTGGAGTAGCTGAGCAGCAACTGGGGGAATACAGAAGGACTCTTATCTCCTTACACAACAGAACTTCTTTATTTGAGCTCTGCAAGTAATCTAAGAATGTTAAGTTGGTTGTTATGCTCTATTCAATGATGTCTTTATTAGGGCTATCTGAGGGCCTTATATAGTTGGAAATAGGGGAGGGAAAAGAAAGGGTGAGTCATCCTGACTGAAGTCAGGTGGTTGCAGCAAAAGTAGGGCCAATTTTTGGGAACTAGGTCTAGAATAGAGTTTCAGAATGTTCATCTGGGGGGTCATACTTGTTGGTAAGGAGCAGAAGGTCTCTATACCAAATTAAAAATTGGGGAAATTGATGAGCTACTAATTGCCATATGTCTAGGCTCCTCCATGAGTCACTCTCTGATTCATCTGCGGCTAGCTGCAGATTCATAGATTGGTCACTAATTGCCTCAATGAAAGTCACCACAATGGGTCACTCTCTGACGCATCTGCTGTTAGCTGCAGGTATGTCAATTAGTGGCTAATTGGAAATTGATCTTTATGTTTCAATGGTTAACTCTCCAATCAAAAACGCAAGAAAGGGCAGCAGTTCCCCTATACTTTTCCTAATAGGGTAGTAATATTAATATGGTAATATCTGCAGACAGCGCCCTGAACCATAACCATAGTGGTGTTATTTTAAGTTGTTCTTAGTATAATTGTCTTGGATTAATACTATAGGAACATCTTCTGATTGTATACAACAGGCTTTATTTTAGTGTGGGAATAAGCTTATTTTAGTTAAAGATAAATAGCATGATTTGAAATGAAGTAAAATCAAGATGGCATAAACACACCTCTCACTAAGTGATTTCATATGTAAATAAAGTTAGCAAAATAAGATCTAATTAATTTGACTTGAAATGCCAAAATTGAGATGGTGTACTTTTGAGATGCCACATTATAAAATTATAAGTGAATTTTAACTATTTTATTATTTATTTTATTTTTTGTGATTCAAAATCAATAATGCAAAAACACCATCTCAAATTTAATTTGAGATGGCGTAAATCAAGGTGATGTTTTTGAAGTGGCATGTCCTACCATGATCACAAGCAAATAAACGGCATTTCTGAGTGTCAACATTATTTAAATAATAAATTCTATAGTAACTTACATAGTAACTCACACTTAAATTATTAGATCCCTGTTAGCCACCAATCCACTTAATATATTAAAGCCAGAATAAGTGCCACATATATATTTATAACATGAACTTTTCAACAACCAGCTATATGTGCAATGTCTTTTTTGATATAATAATTTAATAAAAAATATTTTTAAATGTGCACTTAATTTTTTTACTGTAGATGTTTTAGTTTTAGTATTAAAAATAAGTTTGGCTTGAAAAGTGTCCACATTGACACTTTTACATTGTGAATATAAAATAAAAAATAAACTAATTTTTATTAGTAAATGTAAAGGAAAAATCTGGTTAAATTGAGTTTTTTATTAAGCTTAATATTAAATTGTGTCAAAATGGCCGCAATTTTGTTGTGTTTTCTGGGTTTGCACCCCTGAATGCTTTAAAAAAAGAATCAAGCTAGTGTAACTAGAAAAAAACATAAGAGATTTAGAGTTTTGAGTCAACAGTGACCATTTCAACAAAGTGTCAACATGGGCGCTATTGCCGGTGGGTGGGGGGGTGGTGGCAGGGGTAGAGGCAGGAGGATTGACTGTGATGGCTGTCATTTACCGCTCATTGTACTCCTCATTGGTCCTTGTTGTGATTGGCTGGTAGGTTACTATGGCGCAGGGTGGGAGGCGCTTGTCTTTCCATGATTGGGTACCCATATTCACATGGAATATAATTTGGGCAAACAATTCTGCCATCATCTGGTGACCAAAGAGAGAATTGTGGTCAAGGACCCCAAGATAGAGGTTGTTGAAAGCCTGAGGGCGGCGCTCCTGTACTGTGTCTCCAATGTTGAAGAGTACTACATCACCCAGATTGATGTCTGTGTGACCAGCTGGGTACACAGAGGCCTGGTGTCTGCGTCCTTGGATGGCCTCAAGAGCGGTGGAGCTACTCTCTATATGGTTGCTCAAGAAAACCAAGTGTTTGGAATTTGAGCCATCCCAGGAGTCAAGTAATCCACTGAGGATGTGGCTGTACTTGTAGCCATTGGTTTAATCTGTGTTTGTCTGATAGTAGATAAAACTCTTGTCTGAAACAGCCAGAAATGTACCAATGAACGTCCCCTTCTTGATCTTCTTCCTTCTATTCTTGGCAGCAGTTTTTCCTTGTTCACCAAAATCATCAAAAGTTGTTGATAGCTTGTAGTAGGAGATGAATATGATGTCATCTGATAGGAATGTCAAGCATTGAACCAGGGTTGATTCAATGGCCTGATCATATGGGGAAACCTCAGCACCATCCCATTGGTTGCCGGCAATATTGGTCAACATACGGACTGATGCCACTTTGCCATACATCCAGAGCTGCACCATGCGCTCAGAAACCCAAATGCCTGGTGCAAAAGTTGCTTCTGGACCTGGGTTAGGGGAAGCTTGGGGTACTGCTGCAGGAGGTCAATCATAATTGGATACACCTTTGTTATTTAGAACTCGGGAGCCTTCTTTGGCTTCTTGGCCATTCCAATCAGATTCCCCTTGTTTATTAGATTTTTGAACTCCCACATTATGGTGGCTTGGGTAAATTTCAATTGGTCAGCAATCTGATCCCAGAACAGACCCTGCAGGTTCAGTGCCACAATTTCTTGGAGAATTTGGGAAGTAAATATTTGTTGCTTGGGGTGCTGGGTTGCAGGAGCTGAATCCTGTTTGGCTGATGGGGGGAAGGTTGGCTGATGGCAGGAAGCTGTTCCAAATCAAGGTTGCCATCATGATTGGTTGGTTGGTGGGCATCTTTTGTGGAGGTGGGTACAGGAGTGGGGTAGCACTAGGCACAAAGTGACTATTGAACAGGTCAAAGCCATAGGGATTGGGGGTCAGGTACAGGTCAGCTTCCTTGTTACCTGCGTCAAAGATTTGGGTGTAAACAGGTGCCTCCATATTCTGAATCTTGCCTCCATTGAATCTGGCTTAGCTGCTGGCGCCGTCAAAGATATTGCTGTTAAAACCATTGAAAAATCCTAGAATAATATCACTAAAAGTAGAAGTTTAAATTATATAATTTATTTTTATTGTAACCATCATTCCATATTTGGAAGGTTCTCAAAACCATTATACACAGATAAGAATCCATGAAAATGAATAAAATGCCTCTGTTCCTAAATTGTATAGCTGTTGATTTTCTGCTAACCTGTTATTTTCTATTTTAGGCTGCTCATAATACACATCTTGTGTGACTTTATTTTGTTTCATGCTTGTGTAATCTCACTTCCCAATTGCTCAATTTTGTTTCATTTTAGTCCTTCTGTTGGTGCCTCATATGAATCCTGATTGGATTATAATATACTCTGGAACAGCATCCATTCATCTCACTTTTTGTATCAGTTCATTTTTTTGTGGTTAAAAAACACTGCTTGATATTTGATATAATTTTGTATAATGGGCTAGTGAAATTTTGTTTTTTATTTGACAGTTCATTTATTAACCAAATTTTCTTTAAATTATTTGAATCCTGAATCTTGCATGACTGAATTTTGTTCAAATATGAAATCATTTTGATTAAATCAGAGGTATTTTTGGTTGTTGCCATAGCTTTTAAAACTACTGTATTGAAGAGATCATTGGTGTCCTGTGGGAGCCCTGCTTTAACCTTATTCTTGATCCACCCAAAGACCTCCTTGATTGGGTTAAGGAATGTAGAATATGGGAGGAGTCTTGTTGGGCAGTCAGCCAGGCAGTGGCTGGCCAAATGGCTATTTTTACTGGTGGGCAGAAACTTGGAAATAACCAGATCCACTTTGTGGAGCCCAACATTATCAAGCACAACAATATTAGTTGTGCCCCACTAATTAATACAAAGGTACTCCTTCACAGTTTGGAGAAAATCAAGGAATGTCCCGCTATTATGGGAACCTTTGATCATCTGATATTGATCCAACCTGCAGGGACCAAAAAGCGCAACCATTATATAGGTCTGGGAACAGACAGCTTCAAAATGTGCTATATCATCCTTGGATCCCTTTTCAACCCACCCATGCCTAGACCTGAGTAAGGAGGAAAAAAATTATTTTTTGATGTAAAATAATTGGACATTTCCTGTCTTCTTGAGATCCATATAGATCTTGGCATAAATATGTCAATCCTTGATGGTCTTGCCGCTGTTTCTATTATGCGGCAAAACTCCCAGTAATTTCCAGGAGAAGCCCAACTTGATCATGATTTTATAGATGAGGGTTTTGGAGATAGAAAGCCTGAACTCTGTGGTAAGCATTGATTGGACAACAAGTGTGTCCAGGTGGCAATCCTTGGTAACCCACTGCTTGATTGCATTGATATAAAAGGGCTGAAGGAGTTTAGGCTGTCTTTTTGCCTTGGCAGATTTGGCTATTTTCCGGTGTTGCCATACTTGGTGTTGATATTGCCAATATATCTGACTATGATACCAAATCAGTACACAAGATCCCAAAATTCCATTCCCCTGTTCAAGCAGTTGAGGAGAGCTTCACACTTACTATCTGTCAACCAACGCCAGCCCTTGGCAGGTACCACGGCATCTTGGCTACCAGGCTTGACACAGGGGATGGGGACCTTTGTGTAGAAGGTGGGATCACACTTGCTTGCAGTGGCGCCGTCAATGATGGCATACATCACAGGTGCAGAGGCTCAACAGTGTGGCCAATGCTTGTAAGATGTGTCAAAAATGTGGGGAAGGAAGTGGCAACTCTTGGATCCAGAGTGTGGGGCTGGGTGACTACTGGGTACACAGTGGAGTTTTAAATAACCTCATTGTTACCAGTGACCCTGGTATAGGAGACTTTGGTGGCAGGCCTTTATAGTAGCTTCTGTCTGGGATTCAGGCTGGTTGATCTGGCTTGGGATGCAGGAAGTGGTTGACTGGCGCTGACACCTTGGGGGCCTGTGTATCAGCATTACTCCCCTCAATTTGTGTTTTGGGTCTGTTTTTGGACCCTCTGGGACGCCCTCGTGGACGGGCTGCCCTGTAGGCTGGTTCAGGAGCTGGTTGGAAATGTGATTTTTGGTCCATAAAAATAAAATAAAATATATATTTTAGATTAAATATGTATTTATTTAGGTTTTTGGTTTAGTAGTGAGTAGTTGTTTTCTCTTGATTTTTCTTTGAATAGTAACAGAATTTCTACATCTGTGATTTGAAGTGTATAATATTGTATCCTTTCCAGGTTTATATAATTTTAAAGTTTAATCACTTTTTATGTCTAAACATGGTTATTGAGATTGAATTTTTCATTTGATTTTAGTTGTGGTGGAGCTTCTTGGTTTGGGTTGGTGTTTCCTAGTATGCTTACCTTACATTAAATTTGGATTCCAGTTCCTGCAATTAATATCTGAGTTTACTAGTGGCATTCAAAAGTGATTTGAATTTTGGTTCTTGGATTTGACAATCCCGCAATTTCAAAAAACATAGTAAACTTAATGAAAATGGTTGATGAATTTGAACACTTTTAATCTGATTCCAGCTGATTTTTTTTGCCCATTGGAAATAAGCAGTTCAACTTGAAATTTTCAAAGTGTCTATGAGTTCCCGTATTTTTAAATATTCAAATAAAATACAAAGAATTCAATTTAATTAAAAAAGACCATCCTGCAAAAGTGATTTGAAATTTGGACCAAGTATTTGACAATCCCGCATTTTAAACTTTTAGGCTCTAAATAAACAGTATGAAATAAGTTCTACCACCTTGTTTATAACTGTTTGATTGTGGTATTCTTGGTGGTCTTCCAGGTCAGCTTTGGGACCCAAGGGTTGATGCTCTGCACCCTTGCACTTTGTGCTACTTGAACCGGTTGTGTCAGTGCATCCTCACTATTGAACACTCCTCTTCCATCTTCTTCCTGAGTAGGATTTTGCCTTGCACTAACTCTGTTCTTTGACCCGTGGGGGCAACCGCAACTGCAGGGCATAACAGGTCCATCAACACTCTGTTGTTGTGTTCCTTCTGTTTTAAAAATTTAAAAAAATATTAAATAAAGTTCAATTAATTTACTCCCTAATTTTAATTTTTGCTTTTATCTGTTTATGGATATTTAATTAGAGTTTCCCCACTCAATATCCCAATTGTAGATTTTTTATTTCTTATTTGGTTGTTTCTGGTTTTACAACATCCATTTTAGAATACCTGAAATAATTCCCACCATTTTCCCAGATTTTACACCAAATTAAACACCCATCACAATGTTTTTAAAAAAATTGTTTCATATTGTTTGCCTTATTTTAGATACCTTGGTATCATTCTTGATTAAAGTACATTGCACACAACAATCAAGTGGTTTTACTGTAAATCCAGAGCCTAAAAGTAAAAATGTGGGATAGTCAAATCCTTGATCCAAATTTTAAACCACTTTTGTGGAATAGTCTTTTTTTAATTTAATTGAATTATCTGTATTTTTATTTGAATATTTAAAAATACGGGAACTCATAGACACTTTGCTAATTTCAAGTTGAACTGCTTATTTCCAATGGGCAAAATGAATCAACTGGAATCAAATTTAAAGTGTTCAAATTCATCAACCATTTTCATTAAGCTTACTATTTTTTTGGAATTGCGGGGTTGCCAAATCCATGAACCAAATTTTAAATCATTTTTGAATGCCACTAGTAAACTCAGATATTAATTGCAGGAACTGGAATCCAAATTCAATGTACGGGAAGAAACTAGGACAAATCAGTCCAAATCAAGAAGCTTGTCAGGATTTTGGGATATTGACTAATTAACATATTCAACCAATTAACGCAGGCCAGTTGTCAATCACTCTTACAAATGTTTTCAACAGAATGATGCAGGCCGCTGGTTGCAGGATCAATGAATCAATAACCAAATCATGTCCTAGCATTAAAAATTCCATGTATTCCTAATTAATAGTGAAACATTCAGATGTTGTGCAATTAATTAGTCTACCTCAACAACCACCTCAAACATGCTTCTCATAATAATTACTATTCCAAACTTTAATTACATTCTAGAACAAAGGCCATCATATGGGCCATCATCTTAAACACTTCTAGAAGAGCCCAAAATAGACTGGGCTGTCAAGCCAAACACTCTAAGATAAAAGGCTTTGAGCCTATTGTATTAGAGTAGCTCTGATTGAGGAATAATCATCTCCATCAACTAGTAGCCAGTCAGGCTAGCTAGCCACCTGGAACATGGTCCAGGTCCATAGCTACTCCACTCACATTGAGGGATAGTTGCACAGTTTCAGAAATTAAACTTGGCTGTGGAAATTGTCAAGAAAACTTCTGTCACAAACTGCACACACTCAAGGTTGGGCCGAGCTAACTTGGAAAAATGCGGGCAGCTGGGCCAACCTTAATATCAGTCTTCTAATAAAGAGTTGATATTTCAAATCCTTTCCATATTTCAATTCTAATTAAGTGGAGAGCAAAAGGTCATACTGTCACCATACAGTATTAAACCCTATAGTAAAATATAGAGACAACAACTTATGAACCTATATCCAGAAGTAGGAAGAACCGTCCCAAATCCTTTGGGCCTTGGGCCCTGTCAGACTTGCTACTTCTGATGAAAACAAAATATTCCAGGCCAAAGGTTAAGCCAAAGTCACAGGTTCTCTGTACTTTCCTAATGTTAGAAGACTTAAGATATCATCTGGCTGATGATAAAATACCATGGTCTGCAATTTTCTGACAAAGCTCCACTCTGGATAAAATCAAATTAAAAATTCAATCTCAACAGCCATGTTTAGACATGAAATTAAGTAAAATGTAAAATTGTCTAAACTGGAAATGATGCAATATTCTGCACTCCAAATCACTAATATAGAAATTACAAATCCATATAACACTGTATGAGCCACTCTCCTGATGACGCAGAATTTTTTAAAAGTTTTTTGCCTCCTGGCGTAGCCAGGGGCCAATAAAACTTCTTTTAAAGGAAGAAAAAAGGGGGATAAATAAACTACAGTTTACTACAAAAAGTTTGAATGTATTACTATTGAGGATACTTGATTACAGTAGATTTTAGAAAATACTAATAATAAAATATAATATTATATTAAAATCTATATTTATCATGTTGCATTTTCCTTGGTGTGTTGATAGTTAATTTGCTATTGTAGTGTACCTTCATTTAATTGGATAGTTTCACCTCCAGTTGCCTTGGAGATATATAAATTAAGTTGCCTCCCCAAGGCCAGCTGTGGTCACAAAGGCAACTTGATTTTCTTTTGCCAAGGCAACTGGAGGTGAAACTATCCAATTGAATGCAGAACATTATCAACAATAAATGAAAAATCACCACATTAAGGAAAAGACAACTTGATAAAAATACATTGTAATATATAACTATATTTTATTTTAAATATCTCTAATTCTGTTAATAATAAGCATCTAAATTTTAGCTGCCCTAAAATGGAATTAGGTGATTTTAAGAATGCCTGTGATTCCCAAAAGAATTAGCACAAATCCACTCTAGATGCTTTGACAGCAACAGTGGCAAAAACAACTGTAGGGATGTAAAAGTGAGAATTCAAAAGTTAGAATCTAAAAGTGGCCATGTTGACACTTTTTAAATTTTCAAAATGGCTTTTTATAAAAAATTAATTACTTTTTCTTGACTTTTTTAGTTGAGAGAATGAATAAAAAGTATTTTATATGATCATAATAAATTTTAATTTCAGATGAGCTGTTTTAATTTAATTTTAAAATTTTAAAAGTGTCGACATGGCCACTTTTAGATTCTCACTTTTGAATTCTCACTTTTACATCCCTACAGTCAATTTTGCCACTGTTACTGCTTTGACATCCTTTTTAAGACACCTATAAAGTAAATTTATTTCAAATTATCCTCAATTATGATTTGAAATTTGGTTCTTGTATTTGACAATCCTGCAATTTCAAAAAGCATAGTGTCAAGTATATACTTCTGGGAAGTATAATAAACAAGATAAAGGGGAAGATTAAGAAGAGAATGATACTTTGTTGGATATGAGTATAGGATAATATATAGTATTATGGAAAGCCACATGTTGTCCATGTATGTCATGATGGTCATGGTCTTATCTGAGTAATGTTCCTCTTAAGTCACAAGTCTTACTCAAGTTGTGTTCTGCTTAGGAGCTGAATTATGTGATCCCTGTAATAGATGGTTGAATGATAGTGGTGCCACCATCTTAATGATTAGTTGGTGAGCCATTTGGTGAACTACTTGGGGTGTCAATTCCCCAAGAGGGAGTAATCAAATATGTTGTGACATCTCCCCCTGGGGTGCTGGAAGGCAGAGCCTTGGAGATTTTCTTGAGTGTGTCAGGGACACAAGCTTGGTATTGATCAAGTTTGGTGTTGGGTACAGAAAGTTGGGAGTTGCGTTGCACTACCCTTGCTTTGCATAGGCAAAGGCGGTCATGGTGCATGTGCTTAAGTTCTGTTCAAGTGCCAATACCCTTGATTAGATAGGTATTATTGGGCTTCACTTCCATGACAATGCCTGGTCCACGTAACCCTGGGTCTAATTTGTGTTGGTTGTGGTTGACAACCCAAATCTTGTCCCTGACTTGGAAACTTTCCTGTTTTAGGGGGATTGCCTCTCTCTTGACTTTTTCTTTTCCATATCTTCTTGGTCCTTCCTAGAGCGCTGCACATCAGTATCATTGTTGTCTGGAACCTTCTTAGGCAGAGATAATTGCGGTCCTGAGGTAGTGCTAATAATGCCAGACTTATGACCATAGACAAGTTCATAGGGATTTTTCCCGTATTGCAGTTAACTTGTGTTCTGCACACCATAAGTGCTGTTGGAAGCATATCAACCCAGGCTTTTGGATTGTTGGCAGATAGCTTAATGAGGGCTTCTACTAGGGAGCCATTTAGTCTATCTACTCTTCCATTTTATTGCAGGTGATATGGACTGGCTATAGTGTGCTTTATTCCATTCTTGGCAAGGTAGATGTTGGTGTCAATGGCTTCAAGTTCAGTTCCTCTGTATGTGATCAGGAGTTCAGGTTTGCCAAACTTAGCTATTATCCCTTTGCTAATGAATTATCTCACATCATTGCCTTTGTGTTCTTTTGTAGCTTGTGCTACAGGCCACCTGATTTCATAGGTGATAGTGGTTATAATGTACTTTTTTCCTTTGTTATTGCCGGGCATTGATCCCATAATATCCAGTAACCACATTTTGAAAGGTTGTGTGATTGACACTGGTAGTACTGACTTTGGTGGTGCTTTGGTTTGGGTGTACTTCTCACAGACTTCACATTGTTCCAGTACCTCCCTGATATCATCTAGCATGTTGGGCCACCAGTAGTGTGTCTTAAGGTATTCATGCAAGTTTCTTCTATGGGTGTGTCCCAGGTCTCTGTGATATTGGAGGATTGTGTCAATCTTTTGTGTTGACGGGACGTAGGGTACAATGTCACTGTTTGGAAGTATTTGATGCAAGGTACCATACACATTTTTGAACAGATGTTTGTTCTTAAGGATCTTCTCTTGAATGTCCATTGAGGCGCCAGGTGGGGGCTCCTCCTTGAGATTCCCCATGATTAACATGGGCCAGTTGGGGCCGCCGTCTGTCAGGGATCCAGTCTTGGGCGGCCAGTCTGTTGTTTTCAGGGGTAACTCAGGCCAGGTTTTTTGCAGACAATGCCCACCACAAGAGGAGAGCTAACTTTAAAATGTATGAGGCAGACTTCCCCACCCAAGACCACAGGCCGGCGGCCAGGATTATAGTGTCAATCACCCCTGTGAGGGTGATGTACATAATCCCAAACAGCTTGCCAGGATGGTTGGTTGGGAGGTCAGGTGCAGAAGCAGGCATGGGTTTTGGGGTCACAGGTGGTTCTATGGATAGGTCGTAGGCAGGGAGATAGTTGAATTTCCCTCTGAACAACTTGGGTGTTGAAAATATCCTTGGGCCTTGTCAGTTGTATCTAACTGCAGATTGTATGCAGGCCAGGGGATTGAGTTTGAGTATCTTTTCCGGGGTGTATTCTTTGTATTCAGACTTCAGAGGGTAGTTGGTAAAGTGGACGGGTCCAAAGGGTACTCAAGGAGGACAGAAAACAGCAGGCAGCAGGGCAGGCAGGCCAGGAGATCTCAAACTGAATTGGCAGACAGCAAATACAAAATAAGGCAATAGCGTATGAGCCAAATTAACATAACCTTTATTCAAAAATGGCAATAAGTTTAGAGCGCGGGGTCATTGGGTCTATATAGTACCCCCTCCAAACTTAACATTTCCCATGGGGGTTCATCAGGGCATTGGGAAGACCAGGGCCAGGGGAACTGGGTGCTTGGGTCCAAAGGCGGCAAAATGGCACTTGGCCTGGGAGTTCTTTCATTGGTCAGGAATCTCAATTTGGCTTCTTGATTATCTTGCTTTAGTGTCAAGGTCATGGGACCGGGTTGTTGGCCTGTGCCTCTTTCCTGGGTTGGCTCTTGATTGGCTGCTGATGTAGAATACAAGTTTATGAAGCTAATAGTTACCAAATCAGTGTCTCCATTAGGCGCTGTAATTAATCCTCCATTTGGCGTGATGATTTCTTTGGTTTGTCTCTTTTTACTACATGGGTCAATATGCTTGGTATCAGCTTGTGGGGGCTCAATCCCAGAAAAACGCAGGCGGGTGGTCCCACAGTCCACAGGCCCGGAAGCCCAAAGTAATCCAGGTTTGGGGTTCAACTCCTGCTCCCGGGCCTGGGTTTCTAGAGAGGAAGAATTGTCAATCCTGACACCATCAGTGCTAAGAACATGTTTGCTGTATAGCCTTGACAGGACATCTGCAGTAAGCATTTCCTTGCCTGGCTTGTATTAAATTTGCATGAGGTATCTCTGTATGAGACTCATCCATTTGGTTTGTCTTTTTGACAGGTGTTGTTGTGTTTTGAAGAATATCAGCAATTGGTGGTTGGTGAGTACTTTGAACGTTTGAGCCCCTTCCAGATAGCATCACCATTTCATGAGGCAATGTATGATGGCTACCAACTCTTTATTGTGTATGGGATATCTTTGTTTGCTGTCAGATAGTTTCCTTGACTCATATGCCACAGAGAGGAAGTCACTTTCTGTTGTTTGGATACAGAGTACTCCTCCTATGGCGTAGTCAGATGCATCAGTTTCTAACTCATAGACTCCCTTTGTGATTCAGGTATTGGAGGATAAGGGAAGAAACCATACATTCTTTTAGTTGGCGGAAGTGCTGGTCTTGCAGTGGTGTCCAGACAAACTTGGTTGTTTTGCTCTAATGGAAGACAGGGAGGCTGTTAGGGCACCCCAATCTAGGATGAACCTTCTTATGTAGGCTAACATTCCAAGGAATGTGCAGAGTTCACTCTTATTTATTGGGGATGGCATTTCAGTTATGGTGTGTATCTTGTCTAGATCTGGTTTGATTCCGTCTTTGCTGATAATGTGACCAAGGAATGGAAGTTCAGTTGAAAAGAATTTGTTTTTTGACAGTTTTGCAATGAGCTAGTTTTCTTCAAGGGTGCAGAGGGCTAGGCAGATGTCCTTCCAGTGTTGTTCTACAGTTGGGGCTGTAAAGGATGATATTTTCCAGGTAGATGATTGCCCTTTTTCCAATGTGTTCCTTGAAAACTTTGTTCATGAAGGTCACAAAGGTACTGGGAGCGTTTTTCATGCCAAAGTTGAGAACAACATATTCAAAGGATATGTATTTAGTTCTAAATGCAGTCTTTGGAATGTCTTCAGGCTTTAAGCAAATTTGATGGTAGCCTGCTGTCAAATCAATTTTTGTGAATATTTGGGACTCCCCCAGGGCATAAAAAAGGTTATTAATTAGGGTCAGGGGATACATTTTTTAATTATGACCTTGTTGAGCGCTTTGTAGTTGGTGACCAGGCGGAGTCCTCCATCTTTCTTTGCCACAAAGAAGATAGCAGCATCAAAAGGTGATTTTGACAGTTGTATGAGGCCTTTTTCAAGGGCCTCATCAAGGTAAGCCTTTAGGGTGTTGTCTTATTGTGGTGTAAGGCGTTAGATAGGTCGTGCTTTAGGTAAACTCCCTTTAGGTTGATCTCGTGTTGTATGCTGCGGTCTAGTGGTAAACCTGGTAGGGCTTCTTGGAAGACGGAGGAAAACTCACTGACTAGTTGATCTCAGATATTGTTCTCTTCACGTCTGTTCTCTGTATTTTTGAAGTGGATAACTTTGTATTTACAAGTGTTCCAGTTGATCTTGCTAGGGTCAGTTTCCTCTTCTGTTTCCATAATTTTCACAGACACGTGATATTTCATAAGCGTGTCAAGATGAGTTGGGTAAACACGGTGATGACCTCACCTTGCTGTATGGTAAGGGTAGCACTATTCCAGTCAATATAAGGTTTGGTCTTTCTCATCTAATCCAGGCCAAGTATAACATCATACTTGGGGATTGGTATGATGGGGCCACTGAGCGTAGTTTGTATGTCTCCAATTTGGGTGCAGAAAGGTTTTGCCTATTGTGTGACTGGTGTGCTTTGGTTTTCTGCCATGATGGCCCTCTTGATATTGCTGTGGCCTGTAGGTAGTTTCATGAGGGCAGCAAATTTCTTGTTGATGAGGGATTGGTCTGCTCTAGTGTCAAATAGTGTGGTGCCCTGGTGTTGTAAACTGGTCCTTTCTAGTCCTTCTAGGTACTTCTTAGTAGGCTGCTTTCTTTAACAAGAACAGTAAAGGCTGTATTTATGATGGCTTACCACTGATAAGATGGCCTTAAGTCTTTAACTATCCAATGGAGATAATAAATAAGAGTAGTCAAATATATCAAGTAAGTAAGTGTAAAGTAAAAGTATTGTTTATTTGAAAAGATAAAGAGAGTTATATAGTCCATTCAGTGCTAATGACTCAGACTAATGTCTAATGACAATTAGCACTGTGGAACTGGAGAGGGTTTGGGGGCTAAGGAAAAGGGTTCAAGGTATTAGGCTCAAGCATCTTCTCAGTTGAGCCACATGTTATAATGGCTATGCTTAGATGCATAATCAACATCAAAGTGT
This sequence comes from Entomophthora muscae, assembly GCA_014839935.2. Classification (NCBI taxonomy): domain Eukaryota; kingdom Fungi; phylum Entomophthoromycota; class Entomophthoromycetes; order Entomophthorales; family Entomophthoraceae; genus Entomophthora; species Entomophthora muscae. The sequence continues at coordinate 687,149 of QTSX02004276.1, forward strand.
CATACTTTACATCCAAATCCTTGTGAGGAAATAAGGCATAATCTAAACTATCTATGCTGAATAGCTATCCTTTTGATAGACTAATCAACATCAATATATTAAACATTACGGCACCTGATATATGCAAAAACGGAAAGGATAAGTGAGGGGTTTATTTCCTGTTTAAGCAGCAAACAGTAGATGATTGCTGGAGGGTAATTGGATCATGGTGATTGAATCCACATTCTGGTCCCTATACAAGTCTTGTAAAGTGGGGAAGGGCGGCTTGCCTAAGCACTCCCCTGAGCTTTTCCCTCCCTGTTGGTATCTTCAGTACTTGCTTGGTTAGCCTGTGCTGTACAGTTACTGGTTTGATGATGGGTGTTGTTGGCTTAATTATTTTGCTTGTGTGGTTGAGAGTCCTTCCTGGCTGTAGGGCTCTCCTTGCACTTGCTTGTTGCATGTAGGTTGTCAGAATTTTGAGCTGCGCGCTTTCCTTTCAAGAATACATCTTCAAGGTTCTTGCAGCAGGTCATGTCAAACTGTTGCCTAATGTGTGTGGGGAGGCCATTGTAGAAGTCCAACTGTGGCCTGGGCTCATCAAAGCTGATGGTGTTGGGAGCACAGTTGTGTAGATCCTTGTATACTGCAATGTATTCCTTGATTGTTCATGTGATTTTGAACGTTCTGAGTTTGGTCATGATTACAACGTTGGAGTCCTTCATGGAGAACTTTTCAAGGAAGGCAGCTTTGAATACCTCACAGTTTTTCTTCTGGTCAGGGCTCTGGGCTAACCATTCACTTATAAAACGTGATGCAGTTCCTGTGATGCAAAGGGCAATCTCACTGACCCAGAGTCTGCAGGGGTAAATTGCTTGCTCAAATTTGCTTTGTTTACTGTTGATCCAGAGGGAGGCATTTTCCCAATGTAGTCCTGCAAAAGCCCCAATTTCTGCTGAATGTAGGTGTTGAAATACAATTTTAGGTATTTCAGGTTGCTGTGGTCCTGTTGCGGCTGGGGCTGCAGGTAACAGTCTTTGGGCTTTGAGAGTGTTGTACTGTTCAATGGATACAAGGATGTTGTCGTAGATGACGAGACCTGCAGAGATGTCTTGTCCTTCTTTGTAGTCTCTCCAGCTGCTAGTGAGTACCATTGCTTGGTTCCTTTTCTTAGGAAGACTTTTTCCTTTGAGTTGGGTAGGTATGGATAACCTACCTGTGCTACCACTGTCAAGTATATACTTCTGGGAAGTATAATAAATGAGATAAAGGGGAAGATTAAGAAGAGAATGATACTTTATTGGATATGAATATAGGATAATATATAGTATCATGGAAAGCCACATGCTGTCCATGTATGCTATGATGATCATGTGTCTTATCTGAGTAATGTTCCTCTTAAGTCACAAGGCTTACTCAAGTTATGTTCCGCTTAGGAGCTGGATTGTGTGATCCCTGTACAGTAGTTTTAAAAGCTATGGCAACAAGCAAAAATACTTTGGATTTAAATGAAAAAAATCAGATCTAAATGAAATTAAAAATAAATAAATCTATTGTAAATTAATATAAATATATTACTTTTAATTTTGTTTACACTTGAGTTTTTTTGTTTAAATCTGAAGTATTTTGCTTGTTGCCATAGATTTTAAAACTACTGCAATAGATGGTCAAATGATAGTGGTGCCACCATCTTAATGATTAGTTGATGAGCCTTTCAGTGAACTACTCAGGGCGTCAATTCCTTAAGAGGGAGTAATCAAAGATGTTGCAACAATAGTAAACTTAATGTCACAGATTGATGGATTTAAACACTTTAAATCTGATTCCAGTTGATTCATCTTTCCACTTGAAATATACAGTTTGACTTGAAATTTGCAAAGCGTCTAAGAGTTCCTGCAACCTTAAATATTCAAATAAAAATAATTCAATTTCTTAAAAAAGGTCATCTTGCAAATGTTATTTGAAATTTGGACCAAGGATTTGACAATCCCACATTTTTACCTTTAGGTTCTGAATTTACAGTAAAGACATTAAGAATTCTCTCTCCCAACTTATATTTATATTTAATGTATTTATTTAAATGGCTTTGTAATGAGTTAGTGTTGGCTATGAGTTTTGTGTTTTGAGACCTCTACCTTACTAAACATTTAAGGTATATTGTGTATCTGATATGATGTTACATATTAGATTTTGGTTTATCATTAAATGCTGAACTTAAATTGATTTGGATCAAATTAAGTGTTTAATGATATATTTTTTATGCAACTTCAGTTCAATTTGATCTGACTTTGATGTGTCTATCTTAACAGATGTGAAAAGTAAAGTATATGACTTTTAGTTTTTATTGATAAGATATAATCCTTAGGGTCTCTGTTGAGACTTGGCTTGGGCCAGGAGCCTCAACAGAGTTATTGTTAATGGGGGACACACACTCCTGAAAGGCCTTAGAATGTGAAGATTTGAGATGTATTGTCCACTTAATGTTTTTATTAGAAATTTATACTTTATTGGGATCCTATACATGTAGGAAAATGTAAAAAAACAGTCCTCTCAAATGCTTTTTACCAGAATATTATATAGAAGATTTTTTGTATTTATGGCAGTTGCTGGCAATGTTTTCTGGGACATTTCAGCACACCCTGTGGTAGACCTGCAGCAGTGATGAGTAAATGGAAGACTTCTCATATTTGGTCACCTGCAATGTGAGTTTTGCCTAGCACAAGGGCGCCCTCTGCTATCACAACAAGCTGTGATCCTGAATTGGGCATAATTGCCTCTTATATTTGGGTCTCTAGAATACAAACCCTGGTTGCAAATTTTAGTTCTCCAAAAGTGGTGTTGTTGCTGGTAATTGTGGTGCACTAACCAATTTGATAGGAATCATTACTAATAGATAAATGATGGCTCAAACTGAATCTGGCACCTCAGTGCTATTAATTCTATTTGCTGATGCTTTGGCATGCAACCTTGGCACTGCTGGTGCCTCAGCACCAATAATTACACTAGTTTTAAAAGCTATGGCAACAAGCAAAAATACTTTGGATTTAAACAAAAAAACTCAAATGTAAACAAAATTAAAAGTAACATTTTATATTGATTTATAATAGATTTATTTATTTTTAATTTTTTTACATCTGAGTTTTTTTTGTTTAAATCCAAAGTATTTTTGCTTGTTGCCATAGCTTTTAAAACTACTGTATTATTTCTGGTGTCATGGTGCTTTGATTGGCACATAAATTAATGCATAATAAACCATATCCATTGTTAGAATTAAATGTATCTCTAATAAGCAATCCCATTGGTTGATACTGTAAATTCAGAACCTAAAGGTAAAAATGTGGGATTGTCAAATTGTTTTTGCGTGAACTTGTCAGCTTAATGGAGTAATTTTCATCCCAGAAAAACTTACTTTTTTATATAAAAGGATGAAAAGTATTCCAGTAAGTTGGTGAGTTCACACAAAAACAATTTGATAATACTGCATTTATACCTTTAGGTTCTGAATCTACAGTATTGATTAACCAACAAACTAAGCTCTTCACAACCCTGTTCAACAACTGCTCACAGTCTCTTTAGTCTAAAGGAGGCTTTAAATTGAATCTTTTATATTAATGTTTGATAATTTTTGGCTTGAAAGTTAGCTTCCAAAAAATAGCTGATTTTTGCCCTCTGACAATAGACCATATTAGCTGCTGCACCCTACATATTGGTTTGCTATTACACTTTTGGGAGGCCCTATTACAATCTCTGCACCATTTTCAGGATACCAGGCGCCAGGTGGGTTGGCAGATGCAGGCTGGGCTGCCAGCCCAGAGGGAAGCACCTATTACAAGACTGGTGTCAACTTGATAATATAATAGAGAGAGCAGCCAATCATAGACCAAGGTCTGGTAGTGGGCACCATAGAGTTTACTAAGCCAGTAAGAGAAACATATAATACTCTAAATGGTTGAGTAGAGATGGTCTCATTGATGATAATGGAATATTGAGGGTGGTCAGGCTGAGGGGTAACAGGATGAGTCATTGGGACTAGGTATGTAGGCAAGTAGTTGTATCTGTCCTTAAATAGTTGCAGTTGGATGGTCTACCAGGTGCTCTCATGGCTGAAGCATTCAGGTACTCTAATTCTGGCAAAGGGGTTGGCCAGAAGGATAGTTTCAAGATTAAACTGCAAAAATCCAGGTTTGGTGGATATTTGTTGAAATGCACAAGACCAAATGGAGCACCAGAAAGACAAAATAACTCAGGTGGTGGGTCTTCAGGTTCAGTGGGTAGCAAGAAAGGTGCAGAAGGACCTGTTGATGATGTGTTTTAATGATAGAAAACAAGAACTAGGTAGGATAAAATATGGTTGAACCAAAGGTTCAATAGATACTTTATTATCAGACTGACAATAATGCCATACCCAAACCTGACAGGGAATTTATATCAACTTTCTGGGCTTCATCCTTGGGACAGGAATCTGGGCTTAGGGATTCCAACATCAAGAAACTGGGGGTGCCAGGGAGGCTTCAGGTTTGGGTGGGTCATGACTGGCTGGTACTGAAAAATAGACACAGTATACTTCCAGTTTAGAAGCCTTATTCCAAAGATCAGGTGGGTCAGGTGGGTCAGCCAAATGCATGCTAGTCTCAATGCTGGGAGGCAATATCTGCTGACTTTTATTGGCAGGTTCAATTTTTGATATAAGCAAAATATCCTTTTGGCAAGCAGCTGCCTCTGTGTAGGTTTGGAATTTAGGTGGCACACTTTTGGCTTTGATCCCTTCAGGCTTCATCAAAACACCCTTGCTTTGTGAACTCCTAATTGAGGCAACCTCCAGAATTAACTCATACAGAATGGAACATCCTCCATGTCGACAATTTCAAAAATTGTTTTTGCTTTATCTTTTATAATTTCAATTAAAAGCTCAAAATAAAAATCAAACATTGCTTCTATTATCAGTGTCAATTATTTAATCAAGAAAAAAATATTCTTTAATATTGAAAATAAGAAAATATTTTTGAGAATTGTCAACATGGAGGATGTTCTATTCTGTATAAGTTAATTCTGGAGGTTGCCCTAATTGAATAACCCTCAGATTTGATCACAAAAATTGCAGGTGCCTGGCCCTCTGGGCTGGCGGGCCACAGAATGTGGGGTCCCAGGTTTGATTCTTGATTTTGCTTCTCACTTTAAAATGAGAAGCAAAACAGAACCAATTTGTTCTCAACTGAACCTTTTTTATTTCAGCAGGTTGGAAAACCACTGTACAATAGATCTGGATTCCTTTCTATTTTGTTTTAAGCTAAATCGATTTCATTCTCAGCTTTGATGATTTCGCTTTAGGTTGGCTTGATTTCGTTTATCTCAACAGCTCTTAAAACTACTGTGCTTGGATTGAAATTTGGTTAACGGGATACCATCATGCCTAGAACTTATTTGTACCAGGTTAGATCATGGCTTAATTGATTACTTAAATGGTTCAGCTCTCAATCTATCTGAAGACGCTGGATTTAGTTTTTTCCATACAATCATAATGGTAGATTATGTATCTACAGTGTGAAATTTCGAAATAAGAATTTATCAGCTACCTCCAAGTGAGTTGCAAGATGACGTCATATCAGTGAAATATCTCTATAAAATGGGATTATTTTTCAGAATCAACCATTCTTGAGTGATTTCTTGCCGCTAGCCAGAGGATTGAAATATCTATTTTTAAAAATAAACTAGAGGGGATTGAAATATCGTCTCCATTCAAAGAGTTTCCGACCCAAGTGTACAGGCTTAAAAGAAGCACATAAATTTATACAACCTGGTCAATTTAGTACATACCATTATAGAGAAATAGAAGGTTTAATGGCAAAAATCCAGCAGCGTGAAAAGAAAGATTTCAAGAAAAGTAACAAGAAAGTAGGCTCGCAAGGCGAAGATGCTGCCCAGCCCGATATAGACTTCTCTACCGATCTAGCAGCTCTTCAGGATCATTCAGCTGAAGAAAATGATGCCCCACCCAAGAAGAAAAAGAAGGAAAGTTCCGAATCTCTTGTTGCAACCAACACCATCTTCGTCAGTGGGTTACCATATAGCGCTACCGATGCCGACCTCGAGAAATTTTTTGAAGAGGTCGGTCCCTTAAGACAGTGTTTTGTTGTCAAGCGTTCCCAAGGTAGAGCCGATCTTATTTAAACTATTTTTTTCCTGCATTTGATTTTTTCATCAACCCAAGCTTTGCTTCGCTTACAAGTGTGGTATACTTCCTATGCTAACAATGAATAGAAGAGCTTGAAAAAAATGAAGGCAAGAATGCTGTGAATCGGGGTATTGGCTATGTTCACTAGTAAGTACTTTCGTACTTGATATTATCGAATGTTTTTATATTGTACCTTTATCACCCCTACTTCTTTTAACTCGTAAATTTTTTTATTGGCTTTGTATATGACTTAACTATAAATAGGAAATGTCATTTAATTGTTATTTAGTGTCACCAGTTTAACTTCGACTATTTTTTAATTATTCGATCTAAAATGCCAGCTATAGTAGCGCACTTTTTTTATTTTGGCCCTTTTTAAATTTACCTCTGCTTTAAAAAACGGCATATTGACAATTCAATCAAGTGCTCTAAAAGAAGATGCCGAAAAAGCCTTGTCAACTCTGTCTAAGATCAAGTTTATGGGACGTTTACTCAAACTAGAATTTGCCAATCGTCGCCCAAGTAAGTTGAAGCCTTGAGCGGAACTTTGATTCTTACTAAACCCAAAAAGACAAAAAGGAAAGAGATGGAAACTCGAAAGTACTCAAGGTCATTGCACCCAAGGCAGCCCGCCACAATCCCAAACCAAAGACAAACGAGCAGGAATCCGACCGCACCTTACTACTTTCCAACATCCCAAGTTCCATGGGTAAAAGCCGCCTTACGAAATTCCTGGCTGACTTAGACATCAAGCCAATGGGGACGTTCTATAAAAAAGGACTGGGTAGGGAATCATTGCAAATATATGCTTACATCTAGCACGAGCGGTGTATGAAACAGTCGAATTAGCCCAGCTTGCATCCTCTAGGGTTCAGAACCAGGTTGCAGATGGACAGCCTCTACATGGCATGATTCTCACGAACTTGCTTCTCAAGGTATGCCGCTATGTTGCTTTTATTAATTTTATTAAGACAAAACATGCCCGTGTAATTATCCGAAATCTTCCATTCAAAGTAAGCGCATTTCAAACTTCCGCTGAATGATTAGCTTCGCGAGTTGGAACTTGAGAAATTATTTGATCAGTTTGGACCAACTATTGAAACCTTCTTGCCAAAAAAGCTTGATGGTTCAAAGCAGCTTCTTGGGTTTGGGTTCGTACAGTTTATGGACCGCGAAACTGCTGAAAAGGTACTCCCACTAAAAACGTAGCTTACATCTTAAGGCGGTAGCCGGCATGAACGGCACTGAACATTACGGGCGAAAGATTGACGTTAGTTTGTGTGTTTCACGTGCTCAGTACAGTGCCTCGGCAGAGAATGAGCAAGAGCCTGAAGAGGACGAAACGAAACCTTTTAAAAATTCACTATATGAGGATGGCGAACCCGAGGATGTCATGGAATCCGAAAGCGAAGGGGAAAAGAGCGAAGAAGCAGAAAGCGCGAGCGAGGAGGAAGATGAAGAAGAGAAGCCACGCGATCGTAAACATGTCATCCCTCCTGAATGTACTCTGTTTGTACGCAATCTCTTGTTTGAAACAACAGATGAAGATCTGTTCGCTAAGTAAATCCTATAAATGCTTTATGCTAACTTTTAGATTTTCCGAATTTGGCAAACTTCGCTATGCTCGCGTAGTTTTTGATCGCGCTAATGGCCGCTCCAAAGGGACAGGGTTCGTTTCGTTTGTTAAACCAGCCGATGCTCGTGAGTGTCTATCTCTGGCTAGTCAACTTGAGTTCAAAGAAGAAGCTTCCAAGGTATTTAGGTTGTTTTTCAATCGCTCACGAGCAGATCTCAGCATCCAAATCGATTCTAGTTCCAGAAGGACCCAAAGGTATTGCTGAGCGTTTTACGTTATCGGGTCGTTTGCTACTTGTTACATCATCGCTATCAAAAGAAAAAAGCGTTGAAATCTCAGGACCCATCAAAAACCATGCCAAGGAAGATCGTCGCAACTACTATCTGCTCAGAGAAGGAGTTATCTTCCCTGAAAGTGCTGCAGGAAAACTCCTTGCTCCCAAAGAGCTTGAGCGTCGCAAGGATTCATACAATCTGCGTCGCAAACAGCTTCAGGCCAATCCTTCACTTTTTATCTCTAAAACTCGCTTGTCTGTACGCAACCTGCCTTTAGATTTAGATGACAAGGGCCTTAGAGCTCTTGTGGTTTCAGCTTTGGATCGATTCAAGGCTGAAGTTAGAGAAGGTCGCCGCCAACATCTCACTGACAAAGAGAAAGAAGAGGGTTGGGATAAAAAGCTACGGGTGGTTCAGGTATGTTGACATTGGTTCCCATCTCACATTTTAGGCCAAAATCGTCCGCTCCAAAGGTCGCATCGACCTTACAACTGGATTGGAAAAATCAACGGGATTTGGATTTGTTGAAGTTGGACATCACGCGCATGCGCTTGCAGTATTGCGCTATCTCAACTGTAACCCTAATGTATTTCCTGGTCAAGGTGCTCAAACCTCTGACACCCTCAAGGGCAGGCTTCTTACTGTCGAGTTTGCTGTTGAGAATAAAGTTGTGGTTAAACGCCGCGCTGATCGTGTTGTCCTGCGCCAAAAGCGTGAAGCTGCACAGGAGAAGGAAGCCAAGCGTCCTGCAACTGAAGAAATCGATACTCGTCCAGCCAAGTCCAGGAAAGGAGAAGATAAGCAGCGCACATACGTCAACAAAAAACATGCCAAAAAACACAGGAGTCGCGCTTAACTTATAGATTACTTCATTCACCAAGCTTCTAGATAATAGACTTCCTTAGTAAAAGAATTAAACTTATTTCCAACTATGAACCTCATACCCAACTAGAGTCGATACAATCTATTAGCTTTCCTGCCTGGGTTCACTTGGATTCTTTTCTTGAATTAAAATTGTTACATACATGCATTTGTATCGCGATGACTTTCTTGAACAAGTGCAGTCCAAAAGAGTCATACTTTTTGTTGAAATATACAAAAGCTAATCATGAAGCTTTAGCTGTTGAGCTTTGAACGATTTAAGATCTGGGTCATAAAAAACTTCGGATCCTCTAAAGATTAACACCATATCAAACTTCACTCAGGAAATCAAATATGGCAGAATAGCCCGTGTAGTGAACACCCTGTTTGTCAGGATTCATCTTTCTGCTCAGAATTCATCTTCTTTTTTTATGTTGCTACCAGGAAAATTTTCTTTCTCTTGGTCCCTTTTTTCTTTCTGTCATAACTGTGCTATTTTTAGCAGAGTTACAAGGGAAAAATATTTGGAAACTAGATAATTATCTTTATTTGGAGATAGGGATTATATAGTTGTGTTGAATCATCATAAGAGGAACATGATTATGTAGATCACTCGGTTGGATGGTGAAGGGGGTGGCTTGCTCCTGGTAATGAGTCAGGCGCCAAATTGAGTCATCCACTATATGGGATCATTGTTTGTTTGTGTTACTGATTCTGGGAATTTGAGTCAACTTCCTTGTTTGGCTTCAAGTGGCCAGGTAATCAGATTGCGGGTCACAAACCCGCTTAGTCAGAACCTTGTTGGCGGGTCAACTCTGCTGTTTTGACACTTCTCAACCTCAATCTCAGGGCTCCCTTGGCTGTCTACATTAGCTTTTATTCATTCCCTTATTTGTTATGCCTTTATATCAACCTAAACAACAGTAAGTTTCTTTTCCAAAGCTTACCTTGTTCCCCTACAAGTTTTGAACCCAGGATCTTTATGCTTCTGTTAGTAATCTTTAGTCTGAACTCTTACCTTTTGCTTTCAAATTGAAATTTAAGCTCAGACATGTTTATCCTTGATTTTCTGCTTGTTTTTGCTTAAACTAAAAGCAACAACATCACCTGCTTTTGCTCTTTCTGTGTGCTTGTTTCTTGTGTCTGTTCCTGAACTTTTTTAAGTTAGAAGAACAACCAGCTGATGTTTGCACCAAATCACTCATTTTAACCAACCTTGGTTAATCCTAGCCTTCCTTTTTCTACACCTCATTTTCCCAAGCTAATAAAAAAATGTGGTTCTGCACTCTCAACCCTAAGTTGAGATTGTTTGACTTGTACCTCAAAAAGGTACTTGCTAGGTTTTGTGGCTTGTGTTTATTTCCCTTTTTCTTTTTTGAATCCAGTTTTTTTGCATCTTATCTTTTGAATCTTAGTTATCATTTTATGATTCCCTTTGACTACTTTTATTATCAGCTATTTAATCTTTTTAGTGGCTCTCAAACCCTTATAGTAGATAGCTTCAATCCACTGGTTAGTGGTGAACAATATCCTGATTTAGAGATAGAGTTTTTGACACAGTCCTCAGTCCTTAAGACTGGACTTTACTTTATTTTCTTGGGATTGATTGCATTAGCCCTTATTTTACCTCTTATAAGTTACTAGGAGCTTTAGTTCAGCTTTTATTATAGACTTTGCTTACTTTCCTTTATTTAATCAATATTAATATCCTTGGTTTGAAGGCTCTAGTTTATAATGACCTACCCCAACGCCTAAGGCCTTACACTGTTTCCTTGGATGGTTTCAGGCCAGAACCTTGTACACCCAAGCTTAAAAGCTTTCAGAGTTCAACCCAAGCCAAAATTAAACCAAGTGAACTTATAACCTCAGCTTAACTTTAGAATGGAGTTTTTCAGGCCAACTACCATTGTAACTGCACTAAAATAAACTGTTACAGTAGTTTTAAAATCTATGGCAACAAGCAAAAACAATTCAGATTTAAGCAAATTGGATGAACCCAAATCTATTATAAATCAATATAAATTCATTTATTTTTAATTTTGTTTAAATCTGAGTTCATTTTGTTTAAATCTGGATTGTTTTTTCTTGTTGCCATAGCTTTTAAAACTACTGTACAAGAAAGAAGAGCCAACATAAAATGAGAGAATACAATTGTTTATTGAGAGATAAAGATGTTTATATACCCTTAAGAAAATCATATCATTCCTGCTAGCCTGGAGATAGAGGATGACACATTGATTGACATGAAGTTTGTATAATCCTACTTGTCCTGAATAAGCAGAAACATGGACAGTATTTCTGAGTGATACTAAGGCAAAGGTCAAGATTGCCTGATGCTTATATTAGGTGCCAGGTCAAGTCAGGCTCTGAACCAATTCATGCTCAAGAATTTTTGTTACAATACATTTCCCTTGATCCCATGAAGCATCCTTGTTATCAAGGTTGTTGAGAGGTAGGCTATCCAGTGTTCAGACCCTGTACTGTTCTAGCTAGTTGTCAGTTGCAGAAAGTATGCTCTCCCTTTGATAGATCCTGACCTTACGGAGGCAAAATTGGGTCTGGTAAAGAGTCTTATGATTTTGATGCTTGCCCAATCCATGTACCATATATTTATGATTGGTGTTAAGTGGTATTTTAATGGCAGATTCCACTTTTTTACCTTAAAGCAGACTTATTTGGATTCATTCTATATCAAATTTGATAATGAGGTGTGTGCAAAATGATACAAACAAAGAACACATGAGGTTCAGTCACAAAGCAATGAGCTCAAACACAAAACGACTCATTTTTTGAAAATAATGTTTATTTTTGGGACTCAGATTGAAATGGTGGATTTCAGGAGTGAATCCAGTAAAATCTATTCAGAGAACTACAGCATTATTTTCAATTTACAAGCTTCTAAATTTGGAAATTTATGTCTGAGAGAATGTCTCAAATAGGAGCACTCATTTAAATAAAATTAGTTTCCTAAAAATACTTTGCTTTTCTGTTTTTAATAGAATTTTATTGCTTTGTGTTAGATATGAGTTTTTCAAGTGAAGATAACTTTGATGTTGTTAAGGAGCAGTACCAGGAGCTACTCCAAGCTCAGTGTGTTCCTGTCTACCAGTCCCCAAAGTGTGTCCTGGATTGTAGCCAGGGACCAGCTGGAAGGGGTCTGTCAGTAATCTAAAATGTATCTGGGAAATATGTATAGGGGTCAAAATGAGCTTTTATTCACTCTCAGTAGCTGAAGATCCCTTAGAAACCTTCTGGTATATGGCCCAGGGGGTCAAGCAAACAATACAGATTTGCCAATACTTAGAGTCCTCCAACAATATCTTGACTCCTTGTACTTGGTCTTGACCGTACCTTAAACTTGGACTCCTGCAATCTTTAAACTTGGACTACAGCGCCGTGCTTAGGATCCAGTTTCTTATTATTGGGCTCTTGCTCTGTTATTGTGGATCTAGCTCTCTTTATAGCTCCAGTGGCCTTGTTATTCCACTTGGTATAAGTACAACCAAGCTCCTGCTGGTGATCAAAAGGCTTCCAAAACCCTCTCAGCAGAAACTCAAAAGGCCCGGAAAGACCTCCAAAAAGACCCTGTAATCCTCTGTGCCAGCCACCTTCTTATAGTGTCCTTTCCCAACGGTTCTGCCTTCAAAATGGCTTTTGCCAGAAGCTTAAACCATTACCGCTCACTTTTTCCTATAATAACTTAAGCTTACATACTTACTTTTTCAAAAGCTTAAAGTATTTGTTCACTATTTCCTCTCTTATAGCTTTAAGCTTTTGGCTTCCAGCCAATCTAATATTTTCATCCAGGGAAACACCTGCCAGAGCTCTCAACCAATGAATGTATAGTTCAGAAATAGACCATTTCTGAAGTTCCACTGGGATCCAACTAAGAAATCAATTTCCATCGAAGTTCAAACCGCTCAAACCAACAACGTTATTTGCGCACCCAAAGTATAACCAGTCCATTATTCTGGCACCAGTCTATCCTGTATTCATTCCGAACCAATTTAAATAGTAGAGAATTACCATTTAAATTGTTCTTTTGAATCTTTTCAACGTTTTCCCCACATATTTACAAATATAGTAAAATCCAAGGAAAACATCCCACCAAAACAACTTTGTATCCAGCTCTCATAGCAACATACTTTCATCTATCTTAGGAACTTAATAAATAAATATCTTACCCACACTTCTATCCACATTCCTTCTGAGTTTACTACTAAACCAAGGCAAAACATTCACATTTTCTCACTTTGGCAAATCAATTCAGCAAAATATCAACTCATTTCTCCGGACCACTAGTTCTTCACCATCATCTTTGGGTTCTTCAGCCAGCTCTTCGCTAACCAGCAAACAGTCTATCTTAGTTCACAGAACAGCCCTTTCTAGTCTTTAAACAGCCTATAAGTCCTCTATACCCTCCTTCTTTATCAGTGACCAGCTACTTCTTGCATCATGATCTTGCCTTCCACTTATCCTCACTAGGAACCATCTTGTTCCACCTGCACAATGAACCATTTTGTCTGAAACTTCAATATGAACCAACTGTCCTCTCAATCAGCCTTCTCTGTGATCAAACAGTTCCTCTCACTAGTCTTCTCTGCTGATTCTGTGAACCCCCGTGGTTCTTTATCTCAGTCCTGTTACCAGAACCCTGTAGACCCAGGCATGAGTCTACATTGAACTGGCGTTTGGACTGGGCCTCGTGGCATTCTGACTTAGCCATACAACCATAGATCTACAGCCTATGTTGTTGTCTTTACTCACCCAGGTGATTAGGTCTGGCTTTCTAAAGGTATAATCAGCTCTACTCCTGGTGAGGACGCGGATCACACTGGGTTCTGCAGCTGCTTCCCAAGCAAACTGCCTTGGTGACACTTTCACAACTGGTACCTTCCAATGCTCACCTGTCTCTGTGCTCCTGATAACAAGACAACTACCAGTCTGTTAGGGATGCTTGCCTGCCAGACCTCCTGTAGTATCAGGCAGAGCCTCCTTGCATTTCTTCCCTCCTGGCAGCCTCTCAAGGTTACCCACCAGGTTCTAATCCTTCTTCACTCTACCAGACAAGAGACTTCTGCTAGGTGAAGAACTCTGCACCACAAAAAGCTAATATCCTGTGAGGTAATGATTTGCCTTTAGTAGTCTTTATTACACTCATTTTGTTAGGCCTTACCATCCTAGTAGCCATATCATTCCTGACTGAAATCACCGTACACCTTGCTTGACTATTATTAGTCTAAACCATCAAACATGTGGACCACACACCAGCTGCTGATTTGTGAGCGTTAACTACTGACATTCCTGTGTCTATACCAGTTTAATGGTGCAGGTGAGGCTGAGTGTGGGGTAAGCACCAGACCATCCACAGAGATGACACAACATCCATTATATGCCTCAATACCTATGCACTGCTCCAACCGCGCCTTCAAAGCCATTTTGGAGACTGGGAAACTGGGGGCCCCTTCCCAAACTTATCATCCAATCATTGCTTGAAATTCAGCCAACCAAACTTCGCCTAATTAATCTGACACCTTGTCTCAGGCCCACAAAACGCCAAATCATGGTCCAAGAGTGCATAGAGGAGATTGTATTCTTCAAGAAGAGTGTCAAGTACCTTATCAAAATACCTAGCTTCAATCTATCAAGGTGGTATTTAAGTGGAGTTCGTCTCCTTGAAGAGAGGCAAAAAGCTAGGGCATAAAAGCTTTGAAGAACGCACAATCACTAAGGAGTTGTATCATACGTGTTTGACTTTCAGTAACGTGACCCATACCTCCACCGACTGAGATCCATTGCTTACTTGGGCTCCAGGGCATATTCATTGCCAGCCGCACAGCAGCTCTAGTGCATGCTGGAAGGCTTGTAGTCAGTAAAGTTCGATTCTGATCAATTGGCTAGCTGATGAGTTGGATGATAGATCTGACGGCTCTAAGGACCTGTTATTGGTGCGTAATCACCTGCTGCCTCTCCTATTTTTGGACAAATGTCATATTATATCATATTATAAATTTTCATTGTAATTCATGATTATATCACTTTGAGTGAAAAGAACTTCCCAAGGCAAAATACAATCAAGGGGATTGCATTGATGCCTTCTCAGGCTTCCCGGCAGCATGGACGATTGAACCACAGCCAGTTACCATTAGTTACTGGTACAGGAAATCTTCCAACCTGCTTGCCAATTTGGAGCTTCACAATTCCAGCCCCAAATATCTCTGGAGACATCAAACAGAGTGCACTGAAGGGTTCTCCAATAAAATACATATGCAGACAGCCGGCGATATCTCATTTCTTTCCCCCGCTGCATGCTGATCTTCCTATGATGGGCAAGCTGTTCTTCAACATTGAAGGTCAATCCGTGGGTGCAACACCACAGCCTTCAGCCAGTGGTTAGTGTTAGCAAACTTCCATTGGTGTTTTTCCTAGTCAGATTGACATATAAAGATGGCCCTTGGACACTTGGCAGCAGCCAATCACCA